>JAQISU010000046.1:25242500-26442500 GCA_029339505.1 Unio delphinus | reverse complement strand
AGTGTCAACAGATCTTTGTGGAACCACAGAAATTAATCCGGTGTTTGAATTCCGATTTTGTTTTCAATAAATGGCTTTGTCGGGGAATTAATTCAATCAAACGTATTTCCAGGGTTTAAAAAATCTCTTACAATCCAAAGAATTTGAAGAAAAATTAAAATAAAATTCAAAAACTGGTCACAACGTAAGAAAACACTTGACGTCGTAGTGTTTTTACCCCAACTCAAAAATCTCTCTCTAAACATCACTATTAAATCTAACTACTGCGGAATTTCGGAAACCCAGAAATGCGAAATAGAGGCTGTTTAGATATCTAAAGTCATGTACATTAACAAAAACAATTATTTTACGCTGAGAATAAAATAAATAGAAAGTAATTTAGTTCATTGAATGATTCTGAATCAAGGTCGGAAACTAAATAAGAAATAACTGTTTCTGTTATTAGGTTTTTATAAAAAGATTCAGGTCAAACTGAATTTTCTGAAAAATCCCAAATGAAGTAAATAGATAGCATTACAAATAAATGTAAAGGAATAGACAAAAAAAATTACACTAGCAAACAAACAATCAAATTAAATCAAGTATACGTAACATGAACTTAAAATGTTCTGGCATATAACTTGTTGACAATTTAATGGAAATTTCCATTCTAAATGACTCACATCTAAACAAATTCAGAACAGTCTATTGCATAGTAGGTCATTTGGGAATTTTAAAAATAGCTGACTTGGTAAACACAATTCATTCCTATTTCATACCAGTCTCCGGAAATTTATGTTTAGAGTTTATATTTACGTTCAGAAATAATTTGAGAGGAGATATTTATTTAAATTATTCATTGAAATTACTAAGTGCTCAGTGACATCTTGGATTACAAAAATAATTTGGGATTATTGAGAATTCTTTCAAAGACATTCTGGATGATATCATTATGGTGCATCAGTATAGTTAAGCTTACAGGACTTCATTCGAAACATTATACATCTTTTGGACTAGGGATAGAACATATTAGATTAGTTTGGGTTTAATTCACAACATTGTAAATGTCTTTTGAATTTTTATTTTGTATTCTAGGGAAATAAATTGTTTGTTGCATTTTATTTAAATTAGTTTCACTTTCTTTCTGTTACTTAAATGAAGACCAAAAGTTCTAATATTTTACCAGTATGCTTTACTAGTAAGCACGACCGATCTAAGTATTTTAGCAGTCCTATGCATGTCTGACACAGATTGCTCATGTGAGGACGCCATTTGGGATACACGTTTATCATAATCCCATAAATTATTTATATAACATGACGTGAAAACAGAAGTTTGATTCACTATAATTTGTTTGTATAACGGCATCAAAGTTATGTCTGCATGGTTGTCTGTTGTTATTCAATTGCTTGAATTTCAGTAATTATCAAATATATATGATTATCTTTCGAATACAATCGACAATCACATTAATGTTAGGGAGAAGCATTGTCGAATTCAGCAATCGTAGAGGAAAACAAAGAATTGGTCTTTCCCTTCTATACTGCACATATCCCATATAGACGAAGGAAAGACACTCTGTTCAAGCACCTTGATCCCTTACCTCCCGTCACAACTGTGATAACAATAACACAACGGATGTTTATCAGTTTTTATAGCGTTTTCTTGATACGGCATACATCATATTTCGTTTCTTTCACACACTATAGGTTTATCTTGTGGACTTCTTGTGGACACAGTTGTTATAGTATTGAGTATACATGTATTTAAAACATGTCGCAATCATTATTTTGTGAACGTTGTTAAAATGTAATGGTGATTTTACAGTTGCGACTTCGTTGTTATTTTCTGACCTTGTGTCCCAACAGTGTGTCATTGTTTTCCCTGGTAGGTGTTTAGTTGTGCACACTTTTGAGTTCATTTGTTAATTTCTGATTTTTCGTCACTTTTTTCGTTTCAGATAAACAAGCAATGACAACAAAATGTGTTTAGTTTAAGAGTTGGTTTTTTTTCTCCGAAGAACAGGACAAGATCACAAAATATTCTTCCACTGGTGTTGTTATATATAAAAGTTTTCGTATTATTGTTTCTGATATTTGTTCGATCTTGTTTCATATTAAACAATAACATCGTTGAGTCACATGCAACAAAGACATGTGTGATTATCTACTCTCTTCACAATGTGTTCCTGCAGGATGATTTTTTGTTACATGTGTTGTCTTCGTTCATATTATTTAAGATTAAACAATGGTTCCAACATCGCAATTGTATGAAGTATGCATCGACTTCTTGCTGCAGTGTATGCATGAAATAGTACCAAAATATATATTCCATCGGTTGGAATGAGCTTTATGAGTCGCATCAAGTCTAGGACGATGGTAAGTGATACCTTCGATTGTGACTCTGATTAATAGCGTTTGAATCAAACCTTATTTCCGCAACATTGAGAGTCTAGGTTGCATCGCATGTCCAACTATAGTTTTAGGTCCTGTAAGTCTGGGATAATAGGATATTTTTTCAGGATTGGATGGTTCATTTTACGTCAGCCCATAAAGCTGTTCCAGCTGCCAACCAGCCAGTCTAACAGCTAGCCGTTCGTACCCCACACTCAGTGAATGAAAATAAGTCACTTCGGAGATTTTGTTTTATATATGCGGCTCCCTGAAGTGACGAGCCATGCAGTCATCAAACAGGCAGTCGAGTCAACAACCGGGTGTCCAGGCGATAGCAAAACTGATCGATTAATCCCATTACCTGGATATTATACCTTTGAGACAAACCTTGACCAACACTGCTGATCCTTTGAGCTGATATGTATCAAACCGTTCACAGATACCCGTATGAGGTTTTATTCTGTTGATGACAGATTCCCGATGAGGACAAACCGCACAAGGTGTACCGGGATAATCTTTACGACTTTCTTGCAATGTAGTCCACGAACTACAGTTTTAAAGAGGATGTGGAGGAAATCTGCAGAGCTCTACAGGTTTTCAGATTCTATCAGCTGCAAACCAGCCTGTAAGATCAAGGCTTCAGTGGATTTAGAAGATAAATTACTACAGCCATCCTACCGACTTATTCCATAGTCAGCGAATGTTACATAAATACCTGACCGCCTGACTGATAAAATACCAGAAATGAAGCTACTAAGTTTATTATACCCCAGGGTGAAGATACTTTTCCGGCCGGCGCCAGAATCCTTTTTTTCGAACTGAGTGTATCAACCTGTTTACCTAGAGCGAATGGGCGAGCCGCGTCGTATCGGAGTGCCTTTGGATTTCATTTATCCAATTACCTCTTCTTTAAAAATCCACTTCCGTTAGGGACTTGCTGTAAAATATGGGGAAAGCAGGAATGTTACAGAGGGAGATCTGTTTCTACTCGACATGTTGACGGTGGAAAATGTTCCGTGGTTTTATTTCAAGTTTATAGCACCCAAGACCAATTGGAATCTGAGACCATTTATAGACCTCAGCCTGCAACAAGAACAAAGCCGTGGTTAGAAACAAAGACGGTACGATCCGTCAAGCTTTCAATTCAAAATGAAAAAATAGAGGTCAGTTTAAATTTAAACTACACATACATTCACGTTCCTATGCATATCCTCTCTCAAGTTCCTTTTGCTTTAGTCCCATGTCACCGTTTTCAAATTGCTCGCTCTCGCTTTCGGTGTCAGTATCACCTCATGGGCTTTCACCAAGATCGTCAACTGTGTGGACACTCTCTGTTTGTATACTTTGTCAACAGCATCTGCGTCGTATAATGACCACATTCAACAACAGCACGTTATCTTTCTTTAAAGGTAGACACGATCTTCTTACCTTTTGGGTAAGTTAGGGTTTCTGATCAATTGTGGGCAAGGATTATCGCTCACAGATTCGATTTTCCTCAGGGAGTGGAACTCGGCGATAGTTTTTGCAGCTCCTCAGTGTACTTAATGCTATAGCAGATTGTATTCTCCTTAGCTGCCTTTTCGAGCGCTTTTTGCAAATAGCTCTTAGAGTCCAATGGAGCAACTTGTCCGGTCAACTAAAACGTGACTAAATCAACAAGCTACAAGTGCGGTATAACGCATTTCGTTACTTACATCAATGGCAAAACAAACAACGGCTGACAACAAGATTACCTCCATGAAAGCCTATATCTTGCCCATTGACCATGGTCAGTGGCGAAAGAGTGCTAAAAGAGTTACCTCTTCACTTCAACATTCTATAAATGAAGGGCATAGCAGAAGCGGTTCGTTTCTGGAAAAACCAGCTATATAGACATGTTGTCCTTTGATGACGACTAATTATGTGTGGTGGCCTCTCGTTTCTAACAATGGCGACAAAATATTAAAAATGTTGGAGTACTGGCTTGGGTTGTCTTCGCTGGTGTGCACAGCTGAATAAAAAAAGTCCAGATTAAATATATTTAAAGCAGGCTCCATATCCTGGCTGATTCATTGTCAGAAGGGGCCTGTCCATTTACACAGAGGTTTGGATGCCGATCGATCATTTAGCAGATTTGCATTTTGAGGCTGCTCGATGATAGATCGGCTTGCGACGATGTGGAATCACAAACTGCCTACCTTTATCTCAGCATTCTTGAACCCTGAGGCATGGGTCATAGATGGTCTCTCAGTGAATTAGTCGGGATTCTGGGATTACGCCTACACACCCTCAAAGGTCTTAGTGCAGACAATAGGTCAAAAGGTGACGAACTACAAATCAGAAATAATTATGATCGTCCCTCTTATGTTGGACATGTCCTGGCAATCTAGGACAATAAGCGTTCTTAGGGACATTCGCCCGAGAACGAACCTGTTCAAACAGAAACGGTTATACACGTTTCATATATGTCCAGTTAGGCTACTCCTTCACGCCTGTCTCTTTCCAGAACAGCCTTGCAGAAAACAAACTTGAATAACTGAAGCCTTTTGACGTGGACATGATATCGGTAACGAGAAAGCCCTCCACTGTACAACGGTAATGGGATTTCAGTGACAAGTGCAATAGCGACAACGTTGTCCTTTGGAGTGCCTGAATTTCAACATTGAGGAGAAAACATTTGTCTCGACGATGTTTAAAGGCTACCGTTTCCATGATTTCGGAAACATTAAGGCATCACGGTAGACCGGATCACACAGGGTTAGTGATTTTCCCACTTTTACGTGACCTTATCTATCTATAGTTCAAATCAAATGGTTCCTTGGTCCTGAAGACGCAATCAGATTTCTTAGCAAAGAACATGCTGCTGTCAATGGCTAATCAAAGAGCAGTCATCCCGTTTCTTCTCCTCCATCGATGAGTATAGGGAGGCATTGATCAAGGACCTAACTGCGCGCTCAAGCATTGAGGAACACACGCTGAAAGGTGTTGTGGGACCCGGCAAAGCATCTTTATTCCAGTGAAACTGAGGAAAGAATATAATGATCCAAGCCCTGTCAGCATGAATAATGTTGGTAATACACCCGGCATACCCCAAGATCGCAAGAGATCAATCACGTATCATAAAACGTAGCGATCTGAGATATTAAAGATGCGTGGCACGCAAAGTCAGCCTTTTCAAGCTACTATGTGACCTTGCTTCATACATATGAGAACTGAATCTGGTAGGTGTGGTGGCAGCAGGCCAGTTTAAAGTCAGCAGAATCATGCCAAGGATGTAGAACAATGGATTTGCACGGTAGTTTTACTCGATAATAAAACGCCATTTGCCACGATATCGTCTTCACCGCTTAGGTGACGTTCAAATGTACTGGTCCGATGAAAAGTGCGGTTTACACTCATTTATGTAAGAAACATTATTCTATCGAGGGTGACTATGGTAGAGGTGGGACTCTTAGCGTTTTCTTTTCTTATATTATATATTCTTGTAACGGTAATGCGATCGCGCAATGTATGCAAAGGAGAAAGCAAATGTTTTAGCAAACTGTGTTTCTCTGAGAATACTTACATGATCGCATCAATACTAAACCCTCTCACTACACATCGCAAATACTCGTATAGCTGTAGCTAAACAACCGTATTATCCTAACGGTCGTGAAGGGAGGCAATGGGATGTGTTGAGAAGAGTTTCTTACCTGGATCTACATTGGAAGTAGACGAGAAAAACGAATCTTCATAACAATAATGTTCTCGGTAATGCATTCTTGTAGAAACATAATTTACTAACATATTTGATTTTTAACACCATTTTTCTTAAACAGTTTGATGTAAAGCAAACATTTTCCCCTATCTCCCCAAATATTGAAACAAATTTAGTTTATGTTTTATCTTCGGCGAAATTTTGCGTCCAACTCGATAAAATTCTGACCCTTGGATGGAATTTTCTATCCAACGCCGAATTATATGAATGTTAGTCCAACATGAGTAAACCCCGTGACAAAATAGATGATGTCAGTATGCTTATGAATATATGTAATGTTACTAGCGTTGTAAATATTAAAATACAATTTTAAAAATTCGTTTCATAAACATACATTTGCCTTTACAACTAATTCTTTGCTTGCGAGTTAAACTTTAGAATATACTATGCATTTCCATCGATCTATTTCGGGCTTGAACATGTAGAATAGAACCGATGTACTCTCCTGCGTGTCGTACGAAACGACTAAAAGAGACAGGATCCGCTGTGGCACCATATTTAGCATGACTGATGACTGATGATCGACCGAAGCGGTATTAGTTCTAATCCTACCATCAGAACAGTCTTGATCGGCTGCTGTGATGTGTCCTTAGGCAAGACATTTTACTACAGTTGCCTTGGCCCTAAGTACTTACGCTGTTGTGCCATAAAACTCAAGTTACTAATACTGTATTTCCATATTTGCGTCTTGAAGAATGATATTTAACCTTTTTCGACACCTTATTACGATTTGAAATGAAAGAAAGAAATTACATCTTATGCTATAGTGGAGGATGGGGAAATGCCACACTCGAAATCAAGTTTAAATTATTAAACAGCGAGATTGAGTCCGTTGGAAATTTGACAAGCCTTAAGTCCTTTTACTATTATCTTTAGTCTTTTAAATCTGCAAGTCTGCACGTGCATAGCGTCCTTTGAAATAGTTGAGTTTTGTCTCGTGTTAATCCACAAGCTGAAAAACACACTATAGGGCTGGCTTGCCTCGCTTTTGGAAGAACTATCGTCTGACTGATGGTCTTGTGGTATTGAGATCACAGCGGTTATTATTTTTGGAACAAAATGTCCTATAGTTTTAGCATACATATTCAGAATTATGTTATGCACTTGCAAGGAAAATGTAAAAGAGCATCACTGTTGTTGATAAATACGCCTTAGGACGACATATCTTCCTTATATAGCACATGTTGGAAGTTTTCGCCTTGGCCTCTATGTGTATTAGCAATAAAGGAGATATATGCATGCTCTTTACTTTTTATATTCTTCATGTTTTCTCAGGAAAGTCCTCGCTGACTACCGTGTTGTTTCGATTGGTTGAGCTATCTGGCGGGCATATTCACATCGACGGTGTTGACATATCCCTGATATCCTTGCAGTCTCTCAGATCAAAATTATCAACCATTCCTCAAGATCCAGTCTTGTTTGCTGGCACGGTTAGGTGGGTAATATAAAAGTACTCAAAGTGCTAATATTTTGTGATAGCATCAGTACTTTGTTCGCACATGTCTTTCCCTTTAAATCGACCACCATCTCATGGAGTATGGTACTTGTCTCAAGATTTTATTTTAAATTCCGAAATGACGACATGTGCCATCTATACAGAGACACAGCAGTATTAATAAAAACAAATCCTATGAGACTTCATAATGCAGTTCAGACATTTGTTTAGCTTGATAACAATATAAGGAAGCAGATTTGCCATCTTACAGTTCCGAACATATACTTCAAAACTGACAGAGAGACCCGAATTTGACTTATAAAAGTGTGCCCTAAATTAAAGCATATATTTAAATAAACATCATCATTATCTCGAAGATTTTAACTGGAACAAAATGGGTTGAATGATGTACGTTATTTCTTACCAAACAATGTAAAGCAAAATATTAAAAAGGTCTCGACGTTTTTTAATTTTTGTGTAATTCGTCGGAAGATTAACATACAGATGAGTTAGATGTTAACAGCACGTAACTATATAGTAGTTTTAAAGCTTTGCTTCCACTTAATGGAATCACTTCATAACCTTACGTTTACCTTGTGAAACTATTTCAACATACTTTATCTCAACGGAGATACTTTAATATTATAAAATTCAAGAACGGAAACATTTTCTTTTATTTTCTGTGTCTTAATGACAGGGTTAGCAATAGAGGTCTTACAAGCATCAGAGATCTTTGTAACGACTGAATTATGTTTACTGTCTCTTTCATACATTCAGGTATAATGTGGATCCCTTTAGGCAGTACCAGGATGAAGAAATATGGAGTGCCTTGGAGAAAGTTCAAATGAAACAAAAGGTTTACTTTGCATTAAAGGGCCGTGCATTTATTCATATATATGATCAAAACTCCATTAACTTCTTAAAGCTATCATTCATTACAGACCCCACTTTGCAGTCTCCTATTACTATTAGAAGTATTATTTATATCGCTAGTCTCAGTCTTTAAGTCTGTATGCATGTTTGTCACGTTGTCAGTCTGTCCGTCCCAACGTTGTGCGTATCTAGCTCAGTATCGATCTTTAGTATTATGAGAATATGCAACCAAACTGTAGCTGTCTTTCGTATTCCTATATATTCAATATAAGAACATTTTTTAATAATCACCGTTTCATTGTATCATACCGCTATCTGAGCCAAACAGACTCTTATTACGTGCTATTGTAGTTTCTAATGATATTATATTTCATGATGTTTCGTGGAGATATTTTAAGCGGCGATGAAATTTAATTGTATTCAGTAGAAAGCGGTATTGAATCTAAACAGAACCTAAAATACTTTACTGATCTATGTCTTTGGGCTGTTGCGTATTGTCATAAAATGCACATATTTCATTCAGCCAGTTCCTAAACGATCACCTGCACTATGACTCCAGTTCTTTGCTTCAACATCAACTATTTTCAGAAAATGCCTTTGCTGAGTTGTGGATATGTTACATCGACGGTAATTGCCTAGCATAAGTAAGGCAGTCATGGTGAACCTGAACCTATATAAACTAATAGACTAGATTTCATCAAAAATGTTGAATAATAAAGGAGATATATTGGAAATAAATTAGTGTAGTAAGAACTACGTAGTGAATATTCTGTTGAGTGTCAAAGAAGTGATGCATCTGGAATTACGACATTATATGTTGAATATTTGATTGATGGGAATCGTAATGCAAGGACTAGTAGGTTACTTTCATTAGTCGATAAGGATTGATTCTTGTATACAATAACAATCTTTGAAATTATTATGTAACAATAAGCTAAAAGATGTTTTAAAATAACATCAAATGACTTTAAGATTAAAAGAGTCTATAAAACACCAATATGCAACAAATACATGAACAAGTGAATTTAATGAAAGAGTACGTACGTCCTTCCTTGAAGTAAAATAATGACTGGTATGAAAGTAAAAAAATAAGTTGTTAAATTATATTCTTTTATTTATATTTCCATGAACAAATAAAAGTTTTAAAAAAACCAAATTAATTAAATATATATATATATATATATATATATATATATATATATATATATATATATATATATATATATATATATATATATATAAAATCGAAAATGTTAAAATATAAAGTACCAAAATTTGCTTTCTGTTTGATAGTATTGTTACATGCAATGTGGTCTCTCTACCGAGCGAATCAAAAATCAGCGTGAGTCTGGATTGAGTCGTTTTCCTATGACCTCAACTTTAAGACAGCAGTCGTTGTAAACTCAAAGGTTATGTGATGCGTGAATGCTAAAGACAACATATCCCTAATAATGTACACATCACACAACTCTAATTCAACACTTGTATGATTTTCTCTTGTTTCATATTTGGTATGGCCTGTTATATTATTAGTACCTTACGCATACACGCATCTAATATAAAGAATTAATCATATATCAAATTACTAAAGATGTTGTTGTTATTGTAGGGTTTAACGCCATTTTTCACCATATGATAGGCTATACATGGCGGCCAGTATTATTGGTGGAGGAAGAACCCGATAAATCCACGGAAAGAACTACAGACCCATGAGAAGCTACTAGCAAGCTTTCTCACATACCCACATTAACCAAATCTTAGACTCGAACCCACGCAGACAGAGGAGAGATGGCAGTGTTCCGTAATGGAGAGCGCTTGACCACTCGGGGCCCCCACTAAAGATGTATAGCTACAAATATCTAGACAATTCTATATGATTAGAAATTAGGTAGGGTCCAGTTAACGAAACTAATCCGCGCTGACATAGGTCTTATGAATACTGTACGATATGACATCTGTTCCTAGAAGCTGGCTAAAGTATTCGGGTTGAGAGATAACTTTCTAGATCCGAATCCACATAATCACTTAAATTTACAAGGTATAAACGAAGATATAAATACAAAGAGCACGTGCCCTACGTTTATTGTGTTATTTTAGACATACTTTTATCTACAAAATGACTGAACCTAAGAAGTTATCTTAAAAGTATGCAATATTTAAAGAAATATAGAATCTATGTTGGGTTTGGACAGAGACAAGGAAATCCCAGTCAAAGGGGTGACATTATGTGTTTCCCCACGAGGCATAATGTAACCCACAACGTAGATTGTGTTTTTTTTTTTCTTCACCCAATACTGTCTTTTAAAATAAAAAGACCACTTCACTAGTATTCACGTCCCAAGGTCTACATGCGACGCATGAATACAATTATGTTAAGTTAATGATGGCTGTGGTGTGACAGTTGCATCTGAAGTACACAGTTCATGTGCGAGAGCAAAGAGAAAAGAGCCCACATAAAACGTAAAACGTCGCATAGTAATGTGGTATTATCACATGTAATATATGGATGTTATATGACATTGACAATAAATAAATAAATAATATTTATAAGAAGAAACTTAAGTTAATGTTTTTACTATATATTTGTTGTTGTTGTTTGATTTTAGAAAAGCCACGTCAGGCACAGCAGAAGACAACAAGGGTTTCTTTGGGGGAGGGGGTGGGTTAAAAGTAGTTCTGTGTGCGTGGACACCTAGACTGAAACAACTTTTCTAGATGACTAGACTGAGATAAGAAAAGTAAGGTTAGCAAAACAGCTAGATTTCTCCGTCGCATGGGTGAGAAAAACATACTCTGATGGGTTATTACTTGTCACACCTTTAATAAATAACATTAGCTCTAATGGATAATTACATCACAAGAGTTTAGAGTATAACAGAAACTGCACTGCGTAATCACTTAGCAACATTATAACAGAACATTCGTCTTTATGGGTGTCACGTTTGCTAAGCTCAGGTAGTAAGAAATGTATAATGTCCACGGCCATGTGTTTGATGTCTAAACATTGCCGTATGCTAGAGTTAATTTCTTTCGCTTGTTTACTGTAACCCGCCAGAGAACGTAATCTTGAATCGACACAGGTGATAGTGCCAACTGGACAAGGGCTTGCCCTATGACACCTACATGTTAAAGGTTTGTTCAGAGATCAGAAGAAATCCGCGGGGTGAACGAAGCTTGAAGAACATTGTACGCTAAGTTTGACCGGATCGGTTCACAGCGATACCATATTGGAATTAAGATAGAGGATGTGATTTCAATTAAGAGCTGAATTATAACCCCTAACTCTCAAGCAAAAGGTCAGTAGTTTTAATGCGAGATTGCTAAACAAATACGATTACTCCAAGAAAGCCTCTCGTAATTTGGTGGTAATACCTAGAAACAAATTCTATGGAAGGAAAAATCTTCGAAAAGGTCAGTAAGTTATTGCTCGATTTTTGCAAAAATATACGGCATCATAATTGTAATTATTTGTAGTATACATACTTAATTACTAGCATTGTTTAGTATGTAGAATTACCTTTGTAGTGTTTCATTTACTCACGTATTTGAGAAGGGGCTTGTTGTGATATCGTTTAGTATAATGGAATTAGGAATATGCTTTTTCGAATGTTAAGCAATTTATTGATGTATGTATGAGAAGTAACTAATACCGTCCTATTAATACGACGTTGTTTCACCATACAAGAACTGATGAGTATTCCGATGTCAATGAATGAGTATGAATGACCGAAGAAATGTAATAGCCGTTATCAGATGATAGACTTGGTCTAGTGTGAGATGAGAGGGCTAAGGAAAAATATTATGCCGTCTTTGTATTTTCACAGGAAGCTTTTAGTGGGAGAGAACTTACGGTTCATTTGAGTCCCGATTCTCCGAAAGGTTGACACGGAAGTGAGACTAGCAGAGCAGTCGGACTTGACTAAGTCCAATCAATGGAGAGAAGATGAATAGAAGATGGAGGAGGAGGAAAAGCAGATGAAGAGAAGAAAGTGGAGTAAGAGGAGGAAGGGTATTGAGAAGTCAAGGAGGAGAAGGAATTTGGAGAAAGTCGGTAGGAAGTGGCAGAGGCGTAGCTATGATATTTTGCGCCCGGAGACGAACTATAAAATTGGCGCCCCAGCGATCATGTGACCGATTAATTACCCTTGTTTATTTATGATAATGTAACGTTGTAAGCCTCATTTTGGCGCCCCAGTACCTTGGCGCCCGGGGACATATGTACCCTCCTGGACCCCCCAAGCTACGCCTCTGGGAAGTGGAGAAGGAATTATGAGGAATAAGAGAGAAGATACACAGACTAGTAGAATGCAAGGACAGGTGGAAATCTATCGCACATTACTAATCAAGTGATGCAATAGGCTATTAGAGGGTCGAGCCGAAGGAGTGTACCTGGGAAATATGAATTAATGGACTATTGAATTGTTATTAAATTGTACTTAGTCTAATTTCACCTTTTCTTGTACGTTCAATCATTTAACCGTCAGCATTGTTGAATATTAGCTCGGAGCTTTACATCTATATCTCACTAATTTAACTTCCAACCAAAACCGAGCCTGGGTTGGACTTCTATAATAATTTCAATAAAATATGGGAGCACCCTACCCCCACCATAACAACCCTCACAATTCACAATGGGTTATTGCATGGCAATATTTTAAGAAATACTATTATGTCTAATCTAAAAGTTCAAATAACATTGGTCCAAATGAGAAAAAAAATACCTGGCTAGATTTTAACCAATTGAATTAGCCCATAGAGGCCAAGGTTAGCAATAAGATGACTAAAACAATTAGACATAATCAAACTAAACAAGTTATTATAAAGATTCCGGAAAGATCGCCGCCATCGCTTAACTGCTTGACGAAGGCTCTTCCGTTTTTGTGCTATTTTTCATGATATATGTGCTTGTTGTCTATCTACGTCTACATTATTGTGTTTCATCATGCATTGGCTGTTCAGTTCATATGTGTTTCTTCATCTCCTTGTTTTGGAAACGAGAACAATTAGAATTTTTCTCAGCTGTTTTGTTCCACTGTTAAGACGTCATTTGTGTTTGAATAAACCGCCATAACGAGATCGCCAGTCAACCCGCTAATGCTATGTAGGACCCTCATTAATTGCATTAAGTGACCTCACATGGGCTCTTGATCTTACATTGTGCTCAAGACTAAACGAACTACATTCATCATTACCTAAATGCAAACGGAAACGACAAAAGAAACGGTTCAAAACTGGCATACGTAGAACATGAAGAAGAATTCCAGTTATCTCCCTTTCGTCCGTAACAGATAAATAATTTTAAACTTCGGCCCTTAATATATATGTGTGTGTGTGTGTGTGTGTGTGTGTGTGTGTGTGTGCGTGTGCGTGTGTGTGTGTGTGTGTGTGTGTGTGTGTAAAATCCAAATTGTGTGACGTGTAATTTAATCCTCAATATAAGATTGAATGAAACGTTTTTACTATAGCTTTGTCTTTATCTTATCTGATTTGTCCTTTTAAATTTTTGATTAGATTACACAGTGTGAAAAGGGCCTCGAAATGTTAGTTGATGAAAATGGAGAAAACTTTTCGGTGGGAGAAAGACAACTTTTGTGTCTAGCAAGAGCTGTTTTACGCAAAAATAAAGTGAGTATTCATATCAACATGCAGTCTATAAGTGACCAGACGATACAATATTCATACCAAGATACAATATTCATACCAAGATTTTTAATATACTCTCTCTCTCTCTCTCCTCTCTCTCTCTCTCTCTCTCTCTCTCTCTCTCTCTCTCTCTCTCTCTCTCTCTCTCTCTCTCTCTTCTCTCTCTCTCTCTCATGTAAGTTTTAAGTACTGGCACTCATGGAACTTAATTTATACTTAAACTTCGAAACCGGTATAATTGTAGTAGTCAACTCGGATCTCTTAGACTGGAATGATGTCGATACCAGGCTACGCCATTCGAGCTCCAACCTGATCATAAAGGTTGTTAACATTATACAATCAGCTCCCTATCGTGGGCCAAATTTCGATTAACGGACATCGAAGGGTGACATTTATCGGGCAGGGGTGGTGGAGAAGAGGCTGTAAAACAAAACTGACTGGAAATTTCGACTTCTGAAACTACGTTAACAGAGTGCCCCTTTAGAGTTAAGGTAGTCTCAAGATTGAGCCCAGGTCTGGAAGTAAAATTTTCTGGTTACATTTTGGTCCCCCGTACAGAAGTTTTATAATGGTTGGCACATTCCATGCTACAATCTGGAAATTTGGCAAATATTTTTGGTTTGGAACATACCTTTTTATACACTTTTTCTCAGCCAAATCTTCATCTCTTAACATTTTGTTTCTCCACTATGGCCACGACGTTTAGTATTATACACGAGACAAACAGCTTAGTGACCGATAGAAAAATCTCTGAATTTGTCAGTTTAATTTTTGGAAATCCGAGCTCTTTCATGATTTTGGAAGTTTAAAACAAATTAAAAGTTATTGTGAATTCAGAACAAACAGTGCAAAACTATCATCATTTAAAAAATAATGCTCATCGACCGACAAATCAGAAGTGATAATAGTGGTGGAGATGAACGCTGTTGTGAAGTTGATGGTAAATAGAACGATGGTACCTGGACGTTTCGCCCCATGGACGTTTCGGCCCAAGACATTTCGCCCCACTTCAATGGACATTTCGCCCTACTTCAATGGACATTTCGCCCCACATGGTTAATGGACGTTTCGCCCCATGGACGTTTCGGCCCACATCAATGGAAATATCGGACATTTATAAAAATTCACTACCATTACACTATTGTCTTCATTTTACTTTAGGGGCCTACCGTTAAGATTTAAATTATTAAATTCTTAGATTTCAATTACATTCAGCATGCCGTTATATCAGACAATATTTCCCCTTTTTTCTTCATTTATCTAATAATATTGATCAGAAATTAATCTATCGTTTACAGTGATCAATTTCTATACGGAAGTACTTTTATTTTCGCTGTTACTCAAGTTTTATTTTCGCTGTTACACAAGCTGATGAAAACCATTTTTTTTACCGTTTGTAGGAAATTGGCATATCGCCACTTATCAATCATGCTGTTCGTTTACCCAATCAGCGAGCGTAATTTTTTTCAAGATCGGTTTAATTTGCTTTTCATCTCTTGCCATTTATTGGCATTGTTACTTTGGATTTTTTAAAACTAGCTATAAATCTGATCTAATTACTCGACTGAACTGCTGACAGAAACAGTCCAAATTAATGTACTTCATTTCTATATCCCGAAGGTTCTTCATGACATCTTTTCAAAGCTGTGCACATAATAGCCCGACATATCGCGAACAAGGAGAAACACGGGGGGCGAGGAATGTTCCTTTTAATTAACAATAACGAGATATAAAAATGGTTTCTGAGATTTATTTTTTTGAAATATGAGGCATGTATTTGTGTTTTTATATCAACACACATAACTAGTCAAAATTACACTTCAATACAGGTTAGAAGTGTCAAATTGTGATGTGCAAAAGTATACTTCTAAACAGTAACTATCCATGATTTTAAAAAAAATGCATTTAAGTAAAACATCTGCTACTAAAATAAGAAATTGAAATACAATAATAATAATAATAATAATAATAATAATAATAATAATAATAATGAGGACTTTATAGAGCGCCTAATCTTTAGAAGCTCTAAGCGCTCTACAACATTAGACAACTGCTCTGATCCCTTGCCAAAGACCCTTTTCGAAGTCAACAACAAATGAAGTTACTTTCGATTCAGGCAACAGGTCCTTGATTGACTAAAAAACCTGAAAATGGAAGGGAAAAGTAAAACTATTCATGGACATACTGAAATTCAGTATAGTTTAGTGTCTTTTATTTTCTTCTACAATAATTAATTTGATAACCGATTTTCTAAATCGCTTTTTGATCTGGACGTGTATATTTAGGATAAATAAATTGAAAATATATTTTATGTGATAAAATACTGTTCATTATTTTACACATTAATTTATTAAAGTAATTATCATAATCTTCTCTCATCCTCAGTACACACACACACACCTTTTTGTAATGTCTCGTCTTCTTTCCCGACATGATGCAAAAACACAGCGGTATCTACTTCAAGTCAACACCTGATCTCATACATCCATGTATAGATAGCAGTTGATAAAATGGCTTCTTTACTAATTTGAATGTGCCATCAATATACCATGTTTTGGCCATCCCGAGAAGCTCCAGCTGTTTGTTAGTGGCAAAGATCAGGTGACGCTTCCTGCCAACGACGACATCAAATCTAAAGAACGGTTCACTGATGGTCGTGTTAAGAAATCCGTCGTCAAGCTGGAATATATATATATATATATATATATATATATATATATATATATATATATATAGAGAGAGAGAGAGAGAGAGAGAGAGAGAGAGAGAGAGAGAGAGAGAGAGAGAGAGAGTTATAAAGATACAAGATACAGAACGGTTCTTTAAGAGAATGCTCGATAATACTTGACAGAATGTTATAAATAGAAATAAATAACACGTAGAGTACGAATTAATATATATAGAGAAAAAAATGTTAAAATACAATGCAACCACAGATTTTATACAGAAAAAAATCATTCACTTACGGTAAACGTAAGATCTCTGGGATCTTCTTGTCTGGTTGCGGACCTGGTCCGGTTGACCATTCTAACTAGGTTCGTCTCAGCTACCCTGGATGCCTCAGATTGTAATGGTTCTCCATGAACTTCTATAGCTTCATTAACCATTGCATGGGCTATTTCAAACAAATTATCTTCCCCTAATTACTTGGCCTAAATGAAAACAAAACCTTATATAGTATATGTATGTATGTATGTATGTATGTATGTATGTATGTATGTATGTATGTATGTATGTATGTATGTATGTATGTATGGACAGATATTTGTATGGATATATGAGTGACGAAATTTTGTCATTATTGGCACAGTATAACTTTTCAATACTGCATAGTTAATGTAGCAGAACGATTGGAAGACGAAGATCAACATAATCTCGTTTAATGTAGACAATAAAGCGATATTTCTGGATTTAGCATACATTAATTATAAGTAAATTGATTAAAATTTAACCAACATATACTGTTAATAATATATTGATAGAATAGACCAAGTATTTATACAGATTAATCATGTTCTGCAAAATACATCTGTTTTGATTTTAACGGCTGCTAACAACACAGGAGTGGCAGTGTGGCTATGGCTCTGATGACTTGGCAAAAAGTCGGCTTCTGTCTGTCGCACGGTTGCAGGGCATTGCGTATTCTTCCCACGCACGCTACAACGCCATTCGATGGTTCCATTCTTTAGCTCACGCTTAACAACAAAACTATATCCAGCACTATATATTAATTTCCCTTTTCCTCGAGTGGATCCTGAAGCTACTACTTCAAAGGTTATACTATCCTCAGAATCCACTGGCACTGCCACTTCTCCATAAACAGTTTCATTCCTAACTGACCTGAGGAAAGGAGAAAAAATTGTGATTATCAACAAAAAAAAAAAGAAAAAAAAAAGAATATTTTACACGCACAAAAATTAGTTATGTACATCAATATTACTGAAATAAATTGTTTCGAATTTCTGCGCTTTCTTGTCCGCTCCGCTTCGCTTTTAAACTTACGCTTCTTCTTCTGGTGTCAAAGATCTGTGTGGGCGCTCAACGTCAAATGAAGAGATGTCGGCTGCAAATGTTGATGCAGCATCATTGTTGACCGTAAACTCGTTCACTTGTTGATTGCTATCCAGCCTGTAATTAGAAATATGTATTAACTCGTCAGAAAATGTTGAAAACATATAATCAAATTATATATATAAAAAAAATCAAGTTGGACTATACCGAATATGGTATTTACACATAAAGATGTATGCAAGCACCCGTACGATTTTAATAAATAAAATAGCATTCACCTTGTCGAAATATCATCTTTATTGATAGAAATCGACGTCGAATTTCTCGTGCTCTCCATCGGCCCCCGTGCTGTACCGGTATACATTTCAAATCTGGCAGATGTATTTGGTATGCTGCCTAAGTCCATTTCGACATCGTAGCCATCTGCCTGTAAACAGTATTAATGTTAAAACGTGTAGCCCAAGAAAAAACAACGAAATATTTGATACAAGAAACATTATTTTTACTAATCTACCAGCATTTGTGATAGGGAGAAAGTAGGCAGCGTTCCACGTTTTGTTGGCAATTTTTATTTAACCATAGCTTAAATACATCCAATGCGAATGGGAATCAGCTACTGTAGCATGTCTTTATTTTTAAAATATTTCGTTTGTATTGAAATCTTACCTCAGGTTTAGAACTGCACAGGTCACACATAAACTGAAAAGATATCTTTTTACGTCTAAGAAGACCATACTTGTAGCTTGATAAACCTGTAAATAGAAACCATTTCGTAATATCAGTTAGTTAATTATATTTGTCTTATGATAACATTTATTTTGAAAGACATTTGGATATACTGAAACACGAACCATAACATGCGAGAAAAGGTCACTAGATACATACAATTATTATTTAAAAAATGTATTTATTTTGTTATGCCCGTTCAATTACGGAATGATCTATGATGTAGAAATAAATAAATAAACTTACCAGTATTTCCACATGCTCTGTGCTGCCATAGGCCGCAAATATCGCAATCTATGGCTTGCTGGCGACGTGTAACTGGTTTTCTGCAGTAAATGCACGAAGACATGGTTCGATCTATTGATTTACGTGATTTTAAAACAACTAGTACCAAGGAAAGGAAATACTGCAATTTATAGAGCCACTGATAAATCTCCATGCAAACACATGCACGAGCTTCTATAACAAACTATCTGTTGGACAATGCACTTGAAAAATCCTAATTTTTATCCTACAACTCAGATTTTTATATACTAAGATCAAACGTTTATTTATATGTGATTATTTTAGTTATTAGTGAACGCCATAACATATGTGCTAAATTGTAATTTCCTTGTCATAAAAGCTAACACGACTTACTCAAAACCCTGGCAGCAATTTAATTACCTTGATACCATATTTAGTAGAGTATTTAACTATGAAGATCAAAGAAGTTACCTGGCTGTAATTAAGTCCTATTAACACTTGCTGTGAGCAATAGTGAACGCCAGAACATTTTTTCTTTATGGCACCAGACAAATGCACCCCTACTTATAAAAAGTTGTTTTATATGTGTATGTTTTCGCCAAACGTATGTCGTTTGTTTACTTTATAAAATATTTTTGAACAAAAAAAAGTCAGTTTTCCATGTAGGGACAGCCACTAAGTCAAATTACCCATGTTTTATTATTATATTTTCTTTTTGGATACAATCAATACAATGATAATTTGTCATTGTTTTATTATATTAAATTTAATTGGGGATTTTTGCTGTTGTATGCTTGCAGATGTGTGTCGTTTCTTGCATTACCATTATACTGAGACAGAATTTGGGATTTTTTTTTATTTTTATGCTTGCTGGTGTGTGTCATTTCTCTCATTACATTATATTTTTGACCATTTTGTAATGGTTGTGAATTTATATAAATGTCCGATATTTCCATTGATGTGGGCCGAAACGTCCATGGGGCGAAACGTCCATTAACCATGTGGGGCGAAATGTCCATTGAAGTAGGGCGAAATGTCTTGGGCTGAAACGTCCATGGGGCGAAACGTCCATAATCCAGAACGATGATAGTGACACAACTGATAGATTTGATGAATGAAATGCTTGGTGATAATGGTAATGATGATATTTGTAGTGACCATACCGAATGGTGATGATATTAGTTGAGATTTTATTGGGTGTAATGACAGTAGTGGGTTTTTTTGTGGAAGCACGATAGGTAATGGAAGAGATAACTGTTATTGTCAAAAATGAAGAAGACAACCGCAACTTCGACGATGACAACAAATGTTGATTGTGAGACTGACGCATGATTCCTAACACTGACGACGTTGACCATGATGATAATGACGCCGACGACAAATGATGCCGCTGATGACACTGATGATGATATTCTTTAACATGATATCCCTTCTTGCAGATTCTTGTACTTGATGAAGCTACTGCCAGTATTGATACGGGAACTGATGCCATTATCCAGAGCACTATCAAAAAATGTTTCGGACACTGCACCGTTCTAACAATCGCACACAGGCTGAACACTGTACTCCACAGCGACAAAATTGTTGTCATGGACGCCGGAAAGGTACGATCTTTGCTAAACATTATCTTGTTGTTTTTTTTATGGTAGCCTTGTATAGTGAATTAGAAACTGAACTCTGATATGACTCTTTATAGTATCGTTCCACCTTGATATCAATATTTCATATCGTATCATCCGTAACCCTTTAGCAATTCAAAGGTTAATGAGAATGTACTAGTTTGATGTATATCAAGAAAAAACTGTTTCTATGGGTGGTTTCACGGTTACTATCTCACCAGAGGGCGTATCGGTGCAGCTCACTTCCGGATAGTTCAGTAAGGAAGGATGGCAGATGTAGATAGAGAAAACGTGACAGTGGAGGATAAAAAAAGGCTGTGAAAAGATAAGATTTCTTAAAGAACACAGACAGAATGTGTCAATTGATTATCCTTTATTAGCAGCTATTCTAGATTTTCTGGTTCATTGTGAACATTGTAAAGAAATAAGTGGCATTGTTGAAGTGAAATGCCCATTCTAATATAGACATTTGACACCCCTTGAAGCAACACAGAAAAGTGGTGATAACTGTGGTGTTAGAATTGGCAAGATTAAACTAAAATTCAATCACACTTACTACTACCAGGTACAAGGACAGTTAGCCTTGACTAATCGTAAGTGGTGTGACTTTGTTGTATGGACACCCAAAGGATTACATATGTAGAGAGGCCTTGGCTTGATAACAAACTCTGGGAGGAGAGAACTTTGCCCAAGTTGAAGACCTTTTACATGACCATTATTCTGGCAGCAATGTTCTCAAGTAAAATTTAAAGAGGCCTTCCTCTTTATCCGAAAAAATGAATTAAATTAAGGACTGTGACTCCATTCATTACTGGGACAGTTTTAAATTAATCGATTAGCTTAGTTCGATATCGACCTCTGTACATATACATTTTACATTGATTCTGGGCAAGATAAAATTGTTGTAAATTGCATTGAAGTTTACATATAAAGAAGAAATATTGATCACCACATGTACATTACAGTAGGTTGAATGTTGTGTGTGTGTGTGTGTGTGTGTGTGTGTGTGTGTGTGAGAGAGAGAGAGAGAGAGAGAGAGAGAGAGAGAGAGAGAGAGAGAGAGAGAGAGAGAGAGAGAGAGAGAGAGAGAGAGAGATGACCATCACTACATAGGACAAGCTTTAGAAACAAAAGAAGGAAAGGGGGTAGAGAAATATGAGCATGACAAATGTTTACAATGTGCTACATCCATTTTTAATATTTATGTCCAAAATAATTGTTACTATAATATCAATAAAATTTACACATAGTGGGGTCCAACAAATCATTTGTGCTGTGTTTGGGTTACTTTATGTTGATTTCAGGTAAAATAGTGAAATTTTGAAAACATTTGATGCTGTTAAATGGCAACAAATTGGCACCCCATTAAGGGTTTTAAAACCTTTCATTCGTTGTATCATCCTTACCACATGTATACTCAGATTTGCTATCCTTCGTGTCTCCTCAACCTGCCTCCGTGTAAACTGTTGCTATTTTAATTTGAAATGATGAATGACAAGAGAAAATTATTTTGAATTTGTCAGGTCAATTATTAAAAATCCCTTATCAATCGTTACTGAATCACGTGGCTCACAGAGATCCAACATACCAGAGAGCTCTGTAATTTTCTTGTCCAAAATACTTCCTTCATTGCAGTCAGATACAGGTTTGTTCACATTTATTAAACATGCTACTTATCCTTGAAACCTGTCCTATGTAATCATGCATGTGCATAGAAACGTTTAGTGCAGATGAATCTTGAAGAGAAAGTTTTAATGATGTACACATATTTAACTGATTATGTCAAATTAAAAAATACTACATAACCTATTTGCTTCTTAGATTCCAATACATAATTTTATACACATTTAATTTTATTTTCTACATAGTCCATTTAGTACTTATTGTAATTGAATTGATATGTTTCTTTAATATCCTCACACTATACTGAATTACTAAAATATCTTTGCTACAGAAATTAAACAATAAGATAGCAATTATTTTGTAATGGTATGCCACCTGACAAACGTTTTACCACATTTTATAGAACTGGGAACTTTCTCGTGTCAGACCAGTGAATTTTCGAAGGAGGATGGTGGGGCAGATATATATTTTGAGGGTCGGTACTTGCATTGGGTGAAGGACAATTTTCTTTATGTTGGCTAATATAATGCGAAATTAGGAACTATCCGGAACTTAAAATTTTACTTGGGCATTCGCATTGGAGGTAAGGGAGGGAATTTTCAAGCGCTAGGATCAGTAATTCCGTTGCAACCATGAACCCATTATACTCACATTATCGCGGAATTCGCAATAAAAAAAATCACTTGTAGTTTATATCAGTGGTGGATTTTTGCATATTTAGAGTAGATTATACAACGTTTTGCTAGTACGTTATTGCTGGAGAATTAAATAAGTCTTACATCGTCCATACATTAACACGCGTTTGTATCTTCTTTCAGGTAATGGAATGCGGCAGTCCAGACGAACTTCTCTCAAATCCCAATTCATTCTTTAACGCCATGATAAGTTCTCAAACTTTCAAAACACCATCATCGTGAAGCTAATTTTTCCTTTTGATATATACTATTCAATTTGAATCAATTTAAATAAACAATTAAATTAAAATAGAAATAAATGATAAAGCCTATTAAGGTGGGCATTAAGGATAAAGGACGTTTTCAATTAAGGAACACGAATGTATTGCTGTTTTTGAAGGTCATACTATTTCTAGAGTATATATTACAGTTGTTTTCCATGGATGACAAGTTGAAAGTAGAATTCTGAAGGACTCATTTTTCTTTCCTCACGTGGACTTGTTATTTCCTTTGCCTCACGCTTCATAACAAAACTTTTAAATTAACGTTCTGACCATATCCTGAACTCATAACAGTTTGCAGTTTTCAACTGAAATTTATATTTTTTCTTGTTATAAAGACAATATAAATGAAAGTAATTTTGTTACATGTCTTTTTAACGAATTAATTATATTTTAAGAGATTTAGACATGGTTGACTATTGAACCCAAAAATATACAACCCTCTCAGCAGAACAATGTTACAATAGCATTGACTCTATTCAGTAAGACAATCAGCAGACGATCTGACCCTATTCAGTAAGACAATCAGAAGACGATCTGACCCTATTCAGTAAGACAATCAGCAGACGATCTGACCCTATTCAGTAAGACAATCAGCAGACGATCTGACCCTATTCAGTAAGACAATCAGATGATCTGAAACCTCAGTGATCATGAATTTACCTATATGTGATACAAGCTGACAGCGGTCCTATATACGTCAACCAAATGTTGCTATCAGCAAATAGTATTGAAACAAAACTAGCACATAAATACGAACAGAAATCCCGTTTAATTTATTTTTCTAGTCACGTCTATTTTATTTTTGTGTGATTAAATGGATTAGTTTCAGTTGCAAAACACTCGCTAAAGCTAAATCTATCCTATCACATGTTTTACAAAAAAATCATCATTTGGAAAGGTAAATAAAGATGAAACGATAGGAGATTGTCTCTATACAGTTCTGTTATAATGTCAGCAGGTAAAACACAAATTCTCAACATTTTATCTGTCTTCGGGTTTTTTCTTCACTTTTCTTCAATATCAGACGTGAAAACATACATGACAGTTTGTCTGTTCTTTTTAAAACCAGTATAATGCATATAAAAGCCATATTACAGTTTTTATATTGATTTTATTATAAAGAAGTGAGTTTGCTTTGTTAACTAATTGATATAATTGATTGATAACTGTGTTATGTGCTACAAACAAGGTAATAGCCGTAAAAAGCTAGCATGTAATTTGGGTCTTACTACATGGTATGCATAATAATCGACTTGTTCAATAATATTTTATTATATTGCATCCTAGCAAGGTGCAGTATATAAAATCGCTTTCCTATTAAATTTTTCTTGATGGCAGTTAGAAGCTTAATGTTCATGGATGCATTTCACTCAGGAAATAAAATTCCGACTAGAGTAAGTTTTCAGTAATCGACATTAAATGTTTTGGAAAAAAAATTAAAGGCTAATCATCGTAGGAGAAAAAAAAAATGCTAATAGAGCGTCACTGAGCGAAATTAATTTTGCATACAAGTCTCTAAATATTTTAAATAATTACATTTAAAAGCTTCATAGTGATGAGTCAGTTAACATATATAAGTAGTATGTAAAATGGAGAGTCATGGCTCACATTTTAAAATGTTTTAATGTAAAAAGATAAACGTTCACAAATCCACGTATCGATGTTAACTTGGATCGATGAGAGTCCTGGCTCACATTTTAACTTGTTTTAATGTAAAAAGATAAACTTTTACAAATCCACGTATCGATGTTTACCTCGATCGATAAGAGTCCTGGTTGATACTTTTTGTTAATGTTTGAATTAATGAAATTTCTAATGCGGATCGATGAACGTGGTCTTTCTCTTGATGCCATCTGCCCCACCAGCACATGGTTTACTGCTTCATCCATCGTTATGTTTACTAACAAACGTCCCAACACAACGCTGACTGAATATTTCGGTAGACTTGTAACATAACCACTTACAATGGTTAGGTGTTGCCGTGATTTGCATTAAGGTCAGATAAAATTATATCTTTAATTAACACATCAGATATACTTTTGTGATCAATCATTTAAACACAAATCGGTGTGACATCTATTTACATCCTTCGTAGGTCTGCATGCGATGCTAGTAATCAGCAAAACGTATAATTATGTGTGACATCTAGCAAACCCGGCAGTCGATAATTAATTGATCAGCCAAAGCGTAATCGTCTTTCTCGTGTCAGACTTTCGTGAGCTCATGGACGTTTATTATCAGCTTATACAGAGAAAACTAGTTAATTACCAAAACTCGAGATCGGTTTGGATTTTCGCAGAAATCAATCATATTAATTTTCACAATACCATATACGCAGTGAAAAGTATGTGGTACTACCATGGCAATTGGTGGAAACTAAATCTGCATCAATGTGAAAAACGATTAAATGACTACTTGTTTTGGTCAGTACTATTCGCGCTACATCCAACAAAGGATAATGCGGATCACGTGTCCAAATACAGAAAACACTATCTCGCGTTAAACACCACCCACATGACGTTTACCTCCGTACTGAGCGACGTGGAAAAGTTTGAAACGTTATGCCACGTGTCGATCAATGTTTTTAGACTCTAGGAAGAGAAAGCTGACGATAAGCGCTTTGTAGTTTATCCCATGCACATTTAAAAAAGACATTATCCTATGACACTCTTAATCTCGTTATACCATGGACTGCATTACGTTGGATCAAAACCTTCAGCAAAGTATGCAGCTCTCAGTACATTAAACATAACGGCAAACGTACTTCTGCTATATTTGTCTTTGTGAGTTTCAGAAAAATGAAAAACAACTAGTTACTACCAGGAAGAACAAACGAGCCCGATGTTATGGAGAGCAAAAATGAACTAGTCTTCCATAATTACAAGATAAAATACACTCACAAGTTTCACGCGGATTTTGACTGTGAAACGATCTTACCAAAAGTAAAAAGACCAGAACCATCAGCTGACTAATCTTTCACGTGCTTGAAACACTGTCGTCGAAGTATAAGCAACACCGAGGCAAGGACTGCGTCGTGTGGTTCTTTCAGAGATTCGTCGATAAGTGACAGCGTGTTCGCAGAAATATGGATCTGATGATTCCGTTAGGTGAGAAGAACGAGAAAGATAAAACAGTGCATCCAAGTGTCACATTAGTGAGGAATCGTTCGAACATGACAACAAACATCGAAAGTTGCGAGACCACTGTAGGAACACATGAAAGTTCACAGGACTCATGATGGATGTAAAATCATCTTTAGCCATCCACCTTTTCTTTCCGTACGCTCATAAACTGTCGCACATTTGGAAACCTTGAAAAAGAATTTAGCGCAAAGACAGACCTGCTGAAACAAAGAGATTTTAGTACGTCAATGCATGGTCTTGGTTCGAAGACACCTCGTTGTCTTCTAAAGACAAGTTCTACTCATTGCTGAATCTGGAAAATATCAGCGACGAAGACTACGATTACGAGCGCAAGATCAGGTCGCACCATTGGCGACTATCACGACATCTACTTGAAAACACAAGTGGTCTTGCTCACGATTAAAACTCATCTTCCAATTAAACATTTTGAAAAAATAACATATTTCTAGAACATTCTAGAAAATCCCGTAATTGGGTTATTCTGGAAAACCCGACTGAAAAATTACATCATTTCAGAATGCTGTGGACTGTAAAAGGAGACCAGAATTTCTGATTTTAGTCAGCCTGGAAGTGTATTCACTTTGTAAAAGATAATTTTTATTCTGAATCGACTTTCTAAAAATAATATTTTAAAATGTTTAACCCTATAAGAGTATATTTGTTCTATTTTACAGTAGAATTGTTTTAGATAATGTACCCATCAATCTGAAGAATTAGATAATCATTTTTAGGCCAACAAATTTAATACAGGATTTCTCTTAATTCTGAATATGTTCTTTATCACACATGATCATAATAATATGTTCTCATTTAACTGTTCCTGTGTCAACAATAAATCTTCGTTTCTATATTCATCAATAACTATATCAACGCTAAATTGTTTCTGCTCGACTGAGGGCAGTATAAACATTGTTCTGATGCCATTTTCAAGCTCCTCTTTGTGTATGAAAATCCTCACGTGTTTGTACATTATATATCATATCCCCTTGATTAATTCGTAAATCACTAACTCGATTAAGACTTTATTAAGATTATAAATAGAGATTTACTGATAAATTATATATATATATATATATATATATATATATATATATATATATATATATATATATATATATATATATATATATATATATATTATGACATCGTAGATAAATTGGATTAATGGGTTCTTGTGCAATGAAATATCCTGGAGATACTTGAGGTGAAAATGTATGTGAAATATATCCTTCCTGAGCTAGATTGACTCTTCAAGATTTGATTGATAACTGCCATCAGTTACGTCACATACAAGACTGACTGCGAAAGTTGATGTTTACTTAACGATTCCTGGTGAAATATGATGACCTCCACAGTATGGATCATTGCGATGTTTAAGAACATCCGCTGGTGGATTTATTTTTTCCATCCTTCAAGTACTTTAGGGAAATATTCACCGATAAGTTCAATAACTGATTTATTTAGTCCGTCAGCATTAAATCCAGGAATTGTAATTCTCTGTAAAATCTGCTACTGTAGTTGAATATTTATCCGCGAAATATTTGTTGACATAGGATATAGTAAATTCGTTTCTTTATGGACGTAATTACTGTTAACATACCATTCTGATTAACAATTTCAAGACTAAATACAAGCGGGTTCAAAAGTTATATTTGTTTGATAATTTGTTGCTTTGTTTTTGTAAACGTTACATCAAAAATATATACCCGATAAATAATTAACGCAACTTGTTGTGATTGCGATTAATATCAGTTAAAGTAAATTTCATATCATTTTCGATATACGGTTTTTTAGATTACCATATATCATAATAAAGGACTAGTAATTCACCACTGTCAGGGTTAGCTTTTATTTTTTTCCATAAGGGATTATTTTCATAATTTTGGAATAATTCGTTTCGGTTCAGGTCATCCTAACACACGTCGGATTGATGATTTATATATATCAACAACATAATCCGGTGAATTTATTTCAATCGCGGATGATAATGTTGGTTCATGAATAGTGCTTGCAATTTTGGATTCTCTTCTTGTGATAGATTTAATTCTGCGCTTGAATGGCAACAACATATCAATCGAGGGTTCGATGTGGTTTATTTTTATTTGCAAAAACGAGTGAATTATTCGCCTGCAACCTACCGAAAGATTTTGATCAAATTTTTTGCCAACTATGATATATTAGTAATTATGCAAGCGCAATTTATTTTACTAGAAAAGCATTTGGAAAGTTGAAGATAAATTCAGGATCGATCGAACTTGCTAATATCGTTGTTTTTGTTGGATTTGTATTAACGACGATCTGTTGCAGTAGTTTTTGCGATGACGACATTATTATTTCCAAATCAGACGTAGTCATTGCCTCGTTGTAAATTTTAATCTTTTCTGTAAACTCAGCATCTGATTATGCCATACTAAGACATGAAGATATCAAAGAAGATAATTTGGAGTATGATACAGAGTCGCTGTATGCAATTTTATTATATACTACTAATATTATCCGGCCAATATGGGTATGTGAGAAAAGCTTGCCAGTAGTTTCTCGTGGGTCGGTGTTTTTTTTTATGGGAGTTGTCACTGGGTTAATCCTCCACCATTAATACTGGCCGCCATGTATAGCATATTGTGTGCTCAAAAATGGCGTTAAACCCTACAATAATAATAACAACAACAACGACTTCGTCGTTTTTCTCCAACATCACTAATATCAATCCAAAAGATTTTGTTAGTGGATAACGCCGTGGTATTGTAGTAGGTAATGTAAATAGTGTAACACCTAGTATTGAAAACCTGTATGTACCGGTAACATAACCGCGAAGTTTAGGTCTCACTGGACAGTTTTTTGAGCAAATGTTTGTCCGACAATGACCTATAGCAGAAAACTGATCATAATATTACATTATAAACACAAGTAAAAATTAACTAATGATTTTTGTTGAAATGATGCTTGTAAGATTCTGACTGAGGAATTAAAGTTAATTCTTTATGCAACTAGTGGCTTTTATACTGAATCAACACTGCCCCCAACCCCTCTTTTTTACATTCATTTTTTACAGAAAGGGGGTATTTTTAATATTTTCCTGTGACAAAACAGCTAAAAAAAATCATTATGTCTCTTATAATTGAATAAAGTTCACTAGTACTGTAACAAAATATCATACTTTTCATCAGCCCTCAACCATCTAGATATTTAGCTATTTACCTCTGTAGCAGACACATGTAAATACGCAAGCCAAGTGCGCGGCTCATTCGAAGCCCACGATATACATTTGATCTCCAGTGCTAGTCTGTGACAGGCAGTCACCAACAAGCCAACCAGTTTCCATGCTTAACTCAAAGTAAATCTAAACCACATTACAGATTTAGCTTATGTGTGAACTGAAAAATGCTGGGATTGTGATAATTAGGCTCATGCCCTCTATCTTAAATATTAGGGAGCTGACAAAATGCGAAACTATCCAGTGAGACCTTAATGGATTTAGTGAGTGGTGACCATAATACTGATCCAGACGCTACCGTATATTCTACGTTGCCGGTCATCATATTTTTGTCAACGATTTTAAGATCAACGACTGCTGGACTTCCAAAATATGCATTAATGTTTCTGTTTATATTCCTACGAAAACTCAAAAACGTGTTTATGTGTGCTTTTAGGGAAATCTAAGATTGGTTACTTCATCATTGATTGCTGTTCCTCAAAGGGAAGTCTTTATCGGCGACGTATTTATTCGTTGCATTGTCATTGTCTGTTTCAGTTTCCCAAAACCAGTAATTTTATTATTAGTCATATTAATTATACTGAATATTGTATCACCGGATTTTTCTACTCGATCACGAATATTATCTAATATCGTTGACATAACATCGAGCCTAATGTTTCCGTTATTATAGCTGTTTTTGTTTGCTCCATTAACTCTAACAATACATATATTGTAATGATTACTCGTTTTTAATCCTTTCTTATCTTGAAATACGTTAGGATCTATATTTGCAAGATTTAGTAATTCGGATATTTGATCACTAATGATTTTATTGACATTTTAGTGTGATATTTCGTCAGTTTGTTATTGTTTAGGGGAAGATCTTCCGAAAATGCCTACCATTATATATTAAGATCTATTTACAACAATAGCGTTTACATGTATACTCGTGCACGTCTTTATGAGGTAGTTTGGTTGATAAATATGCACCGTTTAGTACAGCAATTACTTCACGGCCACATACTAGCGGATCGGTTGCCTGTGTTAGTAATATTGAATACAAGATCGAAATGGATTTTCTATATAACACATTCCTAGGGCGGAGAAATTCCGTACGAATCACAATAAACATCCACGTGGATCAAATGCGTATGCCACCCAATAAGTTCCTGGACAAGAATTATTATCAAGATTAATGACATCGGCTTCTATTTCATTTTGCTGGTTAGGCAATCGATCACGCAAAAAAAACCCACCTCCAAACGTTTTTATGACTATTTTTTCAACAGCATTAATTTAATCAAAATTAGATATTGGAAGAATATTTGTATGTATAACGGCTTGTCCCGGGAAATCTGAACCCTTTTCCATATCGTGAGGCTGGTAATCTTTGAAGGCCCAGTTGAAGAATACTGGACGTTTCTATAAATCTTCCTGGTTTTTGTTGACGTGATCTTTTCTAAGCTTTCCTAATGTAAAATTAATTTTCCAGCTGCTTTCTTTAGTGCCATTCCAGCAGAGGTTCAGACAGTATCAAGTGCAGCTGCTTTATGACAGCTTGTGGATAAGCGGCATATACAAGCTGCAAGAAGTGGAAATATTCCACCTGTTTTTGTCATATCTTGAAAAGAACTTGGAGTTGATCTCCTGTTTTTGATTCTCAAGCATTGTTAAAATGTCTAAGCTGAGTTTTGGTTGATGATAATTTGTTTGTACCAACGCTAGAAATTTGATGTTTCTTAATTGTTTTTTGTTTGTTTGTTTGTTTGGTTTTTTTTCTTGTTGTTTTGTTCCGCGTTTACTTTCACGGTTTGATTGTAATTCTTTACCAGACCAGAAGTCAGAGTGACATTAACGTGACTATATGACATTATAATATCATGACCGTATTAATGACATGTTTTCAACCGAACCATCAACGACTCTCATTCGATCACCAATATCATACATTATAATTGCTTTATCGCTGGAAAAAAAATAGCATTTGCTCTGTATGGTGTTACGTGTATTTGATTTGCGTCATTTATTTTTTATTTTAATTGCTTGTTTGTCAGATTCAAATTTGACATTTTAAGTTTAAGATTCATTTATTGGGAGATATTTTTTTTAGAAAGTGGGATGACATGTACTCTAAGAAAAAACACCAGGTGTTGACCTCATTTCTGACCTGGCTTCAGAGTTGTAAACAAGCTTTTAAAATGATTGGTTGATTCCAAGGACATTATGAAGCTTTGTTATAAACATCTTTCTATTTTTAGTTGGGTCATACGGTGTGTACGAGATTTTTTGAACATAAATTTGTTCTAAAAGATTCTAGAAGATCATGTGACCCCTTTCTTGTTTACGTAAAAACAGATATATAAATTATCTTTTGGAGCGAACTATTTAGTAGCAGTTGGGCTGTTAGAATAGTAAGTTGTGTCGTTTTGAGTTATTTTAAATTACCTTGTACTGGAAATTATTTTAATTCGTTTGGATCAAGAGGATTAATTTTGTTATTTATCTGGAAAATAATTGTGCTCATTGAATTTCATAAGATCAGAACTGACTTCATCACGTGACATTGTCTTCCATCTTGGATGCTTCACTAAGATTCGAACTGGGAATTATTAGGACATTTTATTACCAGAACTTTTGCAATTTCACTAGTGGATTATATTTTGAATTATGTTTGGATTAATTTTGGAATTGATTCTTAAAACAGTAAGTTTATTTTTCTTTTCTGGAAAATATTTGTGCTCAATAAATTGTTTACAAGCTTGTTATTTTCACTATTTCTATGTTACTGTTTATTCGAGCCTAAGCACGTAACAATGGGCCATGAACTAATGGCGGACCAACTACGGAAACAGGTGTTTGGTGTTTTTCGCGAGCTCGAAAGTGTATATGAATGATATATTTTTAACTAAATACAGATGTACTAATGAAAAAGAATACATCGGATAAAATCTGTGATATTTGTAAATCAGTGTTTATATCTTGATCACGCCCCATAAAAGCAATACAAAAATATGCCGTGGTGCAAAAATGCCTTGTTGTGATTCTTTATGCCATGTAATAAACCTTCAACATTACTTTGAACACTATCTGCAATTACCATCAACCATGATAACATTATATTGCACCTTGATCCATAAAAGCGAGTAATAGTTGTCTTTCAGCAATCTTTGGAGTCATTACTGACATATACAGTGAAAGTTTTGTTAATACTACTTTATCATCGTCAGTAAATAATCTTTCTACAAAAATCCGAAGATGTGAGACAGTGGCATGGAGCACGAAAATCTTCTATTATCACCTTGTAACATTGATCCACTTGTTGAATATTCTAAGTTGAAATCTGGATACATTGTAATGCTCATGTTTTCTACATCAGTATTATCAGCGCCAGTATTATTTAGTGGTAGTCTTATAACATATGGATTTGTGTTAGGATTGTGGGAAGTAGCAAATATCATTGACAGACCAGCTGTTCTTTTATAATCGTCAGAATATCTTACTAGGCCAATAACCATTGTAGCAACATTGTCTTTTTTAATTGTTTCAATATTTTTTCCATGAATCAGATATGTAGCACTATCAAACAAAGCCATAATTCCATTGTTAACAAAGCCAACACCAACGTTATATGTTGTATCATCTGTTTCTAAAGTTCCCATACTACTGCAATAAATACTGTAGCGGTTAAGAAATAACTACTAGTATCATGACCTTGTAGTTCAATTCTTCCACGCTGATTTGGTACACGCGCATCGTAAGAATAATACTGATAATTGCGAACAGATTCATCTTTGAGAATTGGAACATTCATGTTAAATGAGAGGTCAGACACACGTTTAAACTTTTTTTTCTCAGTATTATCGTGTTATTAGAATGGTTTTTGAAGAAATATGTGATTTAGGAGGAGATAAATCAGTAAGTGATTCGGGAAGTGGAACCTACAATAGATCAAATTCCAATTGTTATAATCTGAGTCTTTGAAACCTTTATATCCAATGACTTATAGTATTATTTCATCAGTAACCAGCTGCAGTCCCTATGTTCTTCTTGGTAGATATTTAGCTTCCCAGCTCTGTGAAAGGGGTTTGAAAACAAATCTTACTCTTTTAGATAATTAAGTCATTTGGTTTCTAATGACCCTTCGTCTGTGCCAGATTTAATTATGTGAACATCCTGCTGTTCAACAGGTAAATGAATAAAGTTGATCTGCTTCATTCGGAATACTTGCTTTTTCAGTTTGTGAAATATCATCCATTTCAGAGGGTATGTTAGATATTGATGAATAAGATAATTCAGTGTATCCATTTATGAAATTTATCTGGGATGTTAAAGTTTATGAAGACGGGTTATTCTGAAATTTCGGATATAACAGATGTTTGCAAAATAAGCATAGATACAATATTTCAAATCCAGTCAAAGAAAGGGTGAGTTCTTTTCAGAAAAAGGTTTTGTTATTTAAACCTGTCAAAATCATTTTAATTTTCAGAATAAAATATAAACCCGCCAACAATTTTTATTTCATTCTAAAAGGCATTTAATGTGTATGGCTGCTAGTGTTTGAAACTCCCCAAAACTTTCTGCAAGCCCACAGGACCAGTAAAATGAAAATACTACTGGTCCTGTTATTAATCAACTTGTCCTGCAATCCATCATTCAAGAAGACAAAATGTAGTCAGTGACTCAACGATACATTCAGGTAGATATGAATATCGGCCCTTTGTAAGGTTATTTATATAATCAAACACAGAACATAAAGAAACACACAAATTAATACACAAAAGTTGTATATGGGGACGATTGAACCACAGTGGAAATGCAGTCAAAAACGTCATGTGCCGATTGAGACTCAAGAGTTATAGCCTAAATGGGAAATCCAGTCAAAAACGATCTTGGAACATTGAGGCTCAAGATTGAAAAGAGTCTATAGGAATGATGACGTCACGGTAATTGCTATTGACAACAATGTGACAAGGATCTGACCTAAATCGGATCAAACAGCAAACAGTAGCTGGTAAGTTCAGCTAGTTCACTGAGTGGCGGGCGATGGGTGGCAAGTTGATTCAGCACGTTCAATGAGTGGCGGGTATACGTATCTTTTCGAGGCATATGAGTGGCCCTGAAAAAAAAGCCTTATGGTTTTTTCCTATTTTCATGCTATCACGGACTATACCATCCACACATAGGAAGAGGAGAATTAAAAACAAACAAATATACTATCCGCACTGAAGGGAAGCTAAAATCAAACCCTAATTAGATTATACTATCCACACAGAAGGGCACCTATAACAACACACCCATATCTACTATCCACACAGAAGGGAAGCTAAACAAAAAACCGCAAATAAACTATCCACACACTAAGCTAAAACATTCCACGAATATACAATCCCCACACGGGAAGAAGAAAACAAACTCACAAAATACAGACATAGACATATAAAACATATACAACATACATAAATATATTGATGAATATAAATCTTACTTCACTTAATCACACTTATACGTTAAAATCGACTAAAACTGTTAGTTTATCTTAGTTTAGGCAAGAGAATAAAATCTTTTAGAGACAATTTTGTAGGCAAGAGATTGGACATGTTTATACAGGCAAACCTACACTGTTAAATCTGCTAGCAATATTGAGTCGATTTTAAAGTATAGGTGTGATAGATTTATAATCATCAATTTATGTATTATGTTGTATATGTTTATATGTCTTTGTCTATATCCCGCCAGTCCCGCCCCCGCCAAGCGTTGTTCAGTTCGTAGAGTTTATCAGCTAGCTCAACGTACCCATCACCCACGAAACGCTCAACTAACTTCACCCGCCAACCGCTGAAATAGCCGAACTTACCCGCCAAGATAATAATAATAATAATAATAATAATAATAATAATAATAATAATAATAATAATAATAATGATGATGATGATGATGATGATGATGATGATGATGATGATGATGATGACTGTATAGCGCCTAATCTTTAGACGTTCTAAGCGCTTTACAGCATATATAATGCAATGACTACAAAACAAAACACCATGAAATTAAAAAAACATAACAATCCGGAAACTATTTCAGGTAAGAAACATTTTTAGGTCTTGCGGTTTGTTCTTTTAGTCGAAAAGGATGAGTTTTAAGAGCACTCTTGAAAGGCTCACTGTGTCTTTACGTCTAATTTCAATGGGCAATCCATTCCACGTTGCTGGGCCATGGTATGCAAAAGAAATTTTACCATATAACTTCCTTTTCACAATAGGAATAATGAGTACACGATGTCAGAAGAAGAGCGTACGTATCTTGCTCGTGTGTACACATGGGAGAGGCCAGAAATATATGGTGTACTAGAGCAGATCAGTGAAACGTAGCACAGAGAACAAATTTTATTTTAAATTCTGAATTGAATAGATAGCCAATGTCGGGTGAAAATTGAGGTGATCGTGACTCTGATCGTGGCACTCTCGCGATGATTCGAGCAGCTGTGTTTTGGACTTTTTGAAGTTTCTGGAGTAGATATTGAGACGAACCAGTTAGAACAATAGCCCAGTCTTGAAGGTACTAATAAGCACACGCAAGTGTTCTAATTGCATCAACATGAAAGCTATTTGCTAATGGAGCCGATGCGTCTGATTTACATTTATATTGCTCCAATTTCCTTTTTTTTAAATCCTATTAGCTAAAACTTTGCTCAGTATGTTTTAATCAATATTGAGGAGGATGAGTCTCCAGATGTTTAGTTCTTACCTATCTCACTACCCTTTTTTATATTAATGAGATTATTCTCCCGCATTGATCTCGGAAAAGATCATTTTATAATAAAATGTTATCGTATAATAACTCAAGGATCTGTGCTTTCTCACTTTTTGAATTTTTTTAACCTTCTGAACTTTTTATAGAATTCATCGTTGAGTCCATCTCTGTCTAGCGATTTATTTTTGGCTAACTGTTTAACAGTTTTTTAAATTTTATCTTTCGAAATGAAATGGTCACATATGTTTCTATGTTCTGACGATATCATCTCGAACTGTTCTGTACGTCTTCTAAAAATATATTTATGGTATTCTTATATTTTTGAGATGTATATTTGTAAAGGTCAAAAATACACTAAAATGACTACATGATTTCTTGTTTCTATATTAGTTTCTTATTTTTGTTTCTTAGTTTGTTCAATACATGTGTATTGTTTCTTTTTTCCCAAATCTCCTCCCTTTTGTATAGGACTTCAGCTTTTTTAATATACAGTTCAGTAAATTTTCCCGCTCTTTATATGTCTTCCTTTTTAATTCGACTTCTTTTATTTGGCTTAAACGTTGTTTTATTTCATCCCATCTTTCTTTTGTATTTTCTTTTCAAGCTGCTATATTCATCCCTCTTTTTATATATTTTTTTCAAAATTTTTTCCTCCAAGAGTAACTTATCGCCTTTTTTTATTTTATTAAAAAGTATTCATTCCTTAATAATGTTCCTATTTTTATTTATTAATTTCAAAAGTATCTTTGTATCATATTTGTAAATTCCGATTCCTCCAAAATCCTGTAATTAAATTTCCATTTTTCTGTTCCCCATTTTTTTCCAACTTTGTATATTTATTTATATATTTATCAGGTTATTGTCTGAAATTTTAACGTCAGTTATTTCTGCGTTTTATACAAGTTATTTTTATAATTAGTCAGATAGAACCTGTCCTATTTACTGGCCTATTTGCCCTTGTATTATTATGTAAACTCTGTTCTTAGCATATTCAGTTTTCAACATATGACGATTAATTTTTTTATAGAAAGTTTTATATCTCCTGTTTAGCAGATTTATCACTGGATGTCAGCTCCAGTGTTCTGTTTACATTATCTACCAAACAGTTGAACTCCTCACCTATTATTAACTTTTACATTGAATTGTTAGTTGTTTACGTACTTATACAGGTTTTCAAAAAAGTTTATTTCTTATCTCTGGGAGGTACATATTTATAACATATTTTTCAACTAATATAGGAATCATTATCCTCTTGGATAGTTCTCCTTCTTTATTCCTCTCTCAAACTATACCGCTCCTATTTATAATCTTTAAAATAATTATTGGTAATCACAGCTGTGTTAAGCTTCATTTATATTCCATCTTGTATTTCTCCTGTTAATTTATTGTGTCTCCTGCATGAAGATTATGTCATAATTAGATTCTTCTATAATTTTGTCTTCCTTCTTCCTATTAAACCCATTTGTCTACTGAGGCAACTCGGAAATTGAATCTTTAATTTCTCGTTTCATGACAGGTTGCCGCATCTCTTGAAAGGGAATCATCTAAACTATATCGTTGTTATTATTTTTTTTGCTTATGGTGGTTTAATTTATTTTAGACTGCCTACATCCGTGTCCATTTGTGTGTTATCGGTTTGAGGTTCTTCCCCCCTCTTTCTTCTTTTTACCTGCTGAGGTACCATTTTAAGCGCCCCTACTATCTCGGAAATTTGGTTCTCATAGGAAGTGAAGTCATCCTCAAATGGTGTCGACGTTAAAGACCTTAAGTCTATCAGGTCCACAATCCGGACCACAGACTGGACATTTTGAAAAACCCATACCGTTGTCATATTGTTGTGCATAAGATGGATTTTCATTTTCTTTTCTATCTTATTGGTCTCAATTTCAAGAGGGAGCCCTGAGATATAGATGTGAGCTTAGCTTCTACCTCTCTTACATATTGATGTTCTACTACCACCCTGGCGTTAATGCCTTTAAATTCCAACTCTTGGAAGTCATGCAGTGAAGTATCATAATTATTTGGGTAGATGATGTATTTGTCCGTCCATCCCACCCCCCACCCCCAGTTTTGCAGCTCATCAACTGCATTTACATGTATCCCATTTACATTCAATGTCATCAAAATTTCTGTAGTCTGGGATGGGTCTTTTCCCTCCAAGGAAGTTTCCTCTTTACCATGTAGGAAGTTTAAAAAGTAAAAGGTATTCTTTCTGAATATCCCAGACATGTATGTAGTGGTACCACACAAATCAATAGTTTGGAACCCCGATGAGTGATAGGCTACACATATTTGGTGATCCCCATTCCCTTCGATCTGGGTTTTGAAATAAGCACTAAGCTTAGTTCCACTTGGATGAATTGTAAAAGTTCCAATCTGATCCATTGCCTTAGTGCAAGTAGTTAAGAATTGTATAACTGAGTAGTATTTACGTTGATATTTCTGACACCATTCGATGATCTAAAACTACACTACGTTCAAACAAAATGCAAAACTCAAAACATGGCTAAATAAACCTGAAAGGTTCTACCCAGTTGCAATGCTACAAACACAGTCTACAGGAAAGGAAAACATTAAACAAAAAGGATCTCGCAGAATTGCAACCGAGTAGATTTTGGATTAAATGAATAACTCAAACACAATGTGTGAAAGATAAAAATGTATTAACTTAATTAGTAAAGAAAAATACATGAAGTATAAATACAATGATTCTCACACGCTCTCAACATACAATTGTTCCAATCACTCTATACTAACATTCACACATAGAAAATAAACCAAAACTGTTTTATCTATCAGATATACAGATTCAAGAAACCTCAGTTTAAAATAATAGTTTGCACTGTAAGATAGTCACATAATTTCACATATAGACTAGGATTGAGAATGAAACAATCTCAAGTTTTCAAATACGTTTCACTGTAAGCGAGATTCACAAATCTCCTGGAATACAACTAAGATTTAAAATAAACTCATGTAAATAAAAATGTACCAATTGATACAACAATTGGACTAAACATATGCTTCTTGACCCTTGTACAGTCAGTCACACGATTGATACACCGATAAACCGCACAATTTCCCCACGTCCCTTCGGTTAGCCAATTTTGTGTCGGCCGCTCACACCCTTCATGTATCCACCATATGTACTCAGTCATACGTATACACACATACAGACAGCATACAGCACCCTTGTATTAGCTACGTCTACAGTAGTGGCTCCACCACATGTACAAACATACGTACATATCTAAAGACAGCTCTACTCTTAAGCTAAACTCGTCAGCTTAAACTCGTCGGCTACACTCGTTAGCTCGTTAACTCGTAAGCTACAATAAAAACAAACTGGTAATAATAATTGAGTTCTGGAAAATCATACTACATTACACTCCTAATAGCAACTTGAACTTCACACTTCACGTTTTAAATCACTATTGTAATAAATGAACTATTACAAAATGTGAAAATACAAACTCAATAAACTTCGCATCTCAAATGAAATATAAATTTAACACTCACCCCTATGGCTATAGAATATCACGTGACACGTGCTCTCCTCGACCAGATCCAAAGCGACCAGTGTCGGTTATAAATTAATCTTCCTTAAATTCATAAGACAGTGAGTATTATTCAGGGTAAAATACCCGTTCATATCGTGATTTTAATGTCCCTCGCCGCAAGTAATTTCCGGCTAAACATATGTTGGTTCCGTCACTTATCTGGAAAAACACCTGTTCACCATAGATAGCGTTGTACGCATGCACATAAAAAAAAATAGCCAAATATTTCTCAGGCAGAATAAAAAGTTATTATTTTTTCTAATTCTTTGACAAAAGAAACGAAAATGTAGAAAACTTATTTTCAATAGTACATGTCAAAGATTTAACTACACTCCACCACTATCAGTGTAGACAACGTATGTAAATATACAAACACTTACCAAGACACTTCACTGGATCGCTGTGGACTTAAGCGCTGTTTGCTTTGTATGTGACATGTCAAATGAAGACTTTACTTCTTCTTTTATAACAACCGTATGGAAACATATTTTAATATTTTTTAAACCACAACGGCAATTTAAGGCAAACTTTATTTCTTAAACAGTTGTGTCTGGATAGTAGTGATGGGGGAATTGATATTCTTTCTGACCGGAGTTATTCTTTTCTTTTTTCCAACTAATATAACTGATATAGCAAACTCTTGTTGTTTAAAAATGAGATTAAGATTATTTGTTAAAAATATTTGCGGCCCAGATTTTTTAAAATATAAATGACACCTGCCCTCTTTTAAATGACCAATCCCTGAGATCAATGCAACATGTAGAAAATTTCTGAACCTAGTTTTAGCTGCCATTTGATTTTAGTTTCTACTTTTATTTGAATATGAGCTTAATGAGCCATCTCATTCCCACTTGGACCTCTGATACTTGATTTTGTTAAAAGTATGTTTCATTAATTTTATACGATCACTTAAATGTTTCATTGGAGACAATCTTTAATTAGCAGTCATCGTTCAAGAGTATGACCAGTTCAACCTATTTCCTTTTTATACTTTCATGTAAAAGAAGTGGATAGTATATTGGATTTGTTTTTACAATCTGTGTGTCCTTCTGTTTTCTTTGTCCGTGATATAAATCCTATATCGCTTCACTTGTTAACATTGAACTTGTGGGTGGACTTGGAATTAGCATGGATTGTGCACCAATGACTTTCCAGGGTTCATTGAGAACCAAAACAGTGGTTAAAAATTGTGTCTGGACTGTAATCGCAATACCTCCTCTAAATTTGTATTTAAAAAATAGATTTGCAAACACTTCCTTGATACATTTTAAATCAGAATTGATTTAAGGCAACAAATAACATATTTCGCTTGCCAAATATTAAGACTAAATGCTATATATTTTATGAAGTTATGTGGAAAGGGCGTTGAGTGCGTTTTCTGGGTTAGCCATGTCGTTTTCTGGTTGAAACATTTTCCACGAGGGGGTGAATGTGACAATATTTGGTCCAATATTGAACATCCCGACTGTATCATGTAACAAACATCAATTGCATTCAATCACTTGATACCTTTCACTTCGGACTTCATGTAATGTGATAGATGAAAATTTTATTTGCAGAAGCTATAAGACCAAAATGCCATCCTGCTATACCAAAATACTACCGCCAGATTATAGTCTATTTTTACATATCACAACTTTTAGAAAACGTTGTACTAACTCAACTTGTATTTCATCTGAATTCAAGCAGTCTTTTTAACAATATACAGTCTGTATATCACTCTTGCTACAGTACTGAAACTACTCTTCTGAAAGTATTTAATTACATTCTCTCTGCTTTTGGATAGTGTAAAAATTATAGCCCTCGCCCTCCTTGATTTGTCTGCAGATTTGACAATAATAGACCAGGATATATTACATAACCGTCTCAAGCATGTATTTGGCATTCAGACTACAGCCTTACTGTGATTAAAGTCCTACTTAGTGAACAGGACAAAATTGTATCTTCAAATGGAATACAATCCAGCCCAGTTGATCAATCTTGAGGTGTTCAACAGGAGTTTGTTCTTGGACCAATTCTCTTCGTTCTGTACACCCAGCCGCTCTCGAGTGTTATAGATCATCATCCAGTGTCTCATAAATTGTACTTTGATGACAATCAAATATGCAAGTCTAGTCACCCAGCCGAAGTTGATGCTATCATCCAAGGAGTAGGGTAGTTTATTTCTCATGTGAAATCATTGACGAAATGTAAAAAGCTGCATATAAATGATGATATAACTAATGCCATTCTGATCACAACATAAAGACTTTCTCATTCACATCCTTTACCTCAATCAATAAATATCAGAAACACCAACATTAAATTTACACAATCAGTATGAAACCTAGGTGTTACTCTGAACAGTGTACATTGACACTGATGTATCTTTCATGCCAATACAGATTCTGACAAACATTACGAAATGCCCGATATGGCCCAGTTAGATCACCATACATTGTATTATTATCAAGGTGTCTTGTTTCGCGTGCCATAATATATTTTATAAATATAATTTTTCTTTGTATCGCGCGACGCCTTTATTGCTTGCGCAGCACGTGCGTGTTATGTATTAATGCGCACCGCTATATATATCGTGTTGAAATCTTGAAGGGCACAGCCACTAGAGAGAAGCCCTGAATGTTTTTAGCTGTCGGGGCAGGTGCCATTTTCACTTAGTTTGAGCCAAAGAGTTGGGTGAGTTGTATGTTTTGTAATCAACTCTTTTCATTGTTTACAATTAATATTCAGTTTCGTAAAACACGTTCATTGTTGTATTATGTGGTTGCGTTATTTTATCATACTTGTAATTCAATTTATTAAGAGGTTATCCCTTTGCAATATGGTAGCGAGATGATACGACTCAGATTTTTAACAGGGCTATGGACACATGTGCATACCCCTGTTGATTAAATGTATATGGTCGCTAATATGACTAATTTTGAAAACATGCTATGCGTGTTTTAATGTCTTAGTATAACGTATTTTTCTTTTTCATTGCATTCCCTTCCTACGTCATATTTCGGGCGGGTTATGTTAACCCATTCGTAACTGTCGTATATTTTTAATGTAGTTACAATTAAAGCAGACTATTGGGAAAGTTGTTTCTTTCCAATATTTAGCTCACTGGATATGAATAGCCGGATGAGCTTGTGAATATGAGGATGTCTGGTGCACCATTACGAGGTTAAACCACCAGATCAGTGCCAACGTGTTGGTACAAGTCTGGAGGGTAGAGTGACCGTGCCGGAAAGCAGGCCGAGTCAAAACGAATGCCACATGTGGTGATAATAGTAGTGTTTGACTACACGTATTTTGTAATAAGTGTTTGACTACATGCATTTTATAATGGCAGTAGTGTTTGTCTACATGTATTTTGTAATGACAGTGTCTAACTACATGAAGTTTGCAACAAGTATTCAACTAAATGAAGTTTGAAACAAATTACTGGACTATATGAAGTTTGTAACAAGTATTTGACTACATGAATTTGATATAGCTCTATTTTCTCTATATTTTGCGAGTATGTATTTTATGGTTTTGATCTTTCAAGGTAATTCTAGTGTTTTAATTAGCAGGATATTCTTATAAATGTCCGGTTTTTTTCGAGGCAGTGCTAGTCTTCCCTTTGTGTCAAGTTTGTTTAGCCTTATATTGTCCCTATCTACTGATTTTAGTAGATAAGTAATGGTTATGCCCAGATGTTGATATTATCTTTGATTTTCTTCTTTTAATTATGCTTTTATAGTTGTCCCTTTTATTATCCTTTCGAAAATAAATCCCTAGCGCTTTGACCCTATTTTTCACTATGTACGGTGGGCGTTAAAGGTGAATCCCTCGTCAGTTTCCTATCTTTAACAGTTCTGCTTAGCAGCAGAAGGGGCGAATCAGACAACATTTTTAGACAAGTTTTCACTGAAATCACGCTTAAAAACAATGAAACCATTGACATCAGGGCCCCCCAATGTGTATGTGAATCATGGATTAGGTCCAAAAAAAAAATATGAAAAAATAAATGAAATTAATGAAATCCTCCATCGATTTTTGGGAAAAAAGGGACTACAACATCGTTGTCACTCACCCCTTCTGCTGCTATGGGTTAACCGAATATTTGATCCAGTCCGATACGATATCGTGTTCGAGGGTCATGTAAATTTATTGTTACAAATCCGTGTGGGGCAGACTGAGCATGACTAAAGAAATTTCTAAATTGATTGAAGTCCATATCAGAACACCATGTCTGCCAAATATTTCGTAGCGTATGTGTATCAACGCCGTTGAATACAGCAAGCATATTACAGTTATCTCTAATCACTTTTGGAATCTGAGTGTAGCGTTGAGTGACATAGATCACGTCCGTGTTTTTATGCCTGCCTCGGGAAAATATTCTAGCAAGATTTTTTTGATTATCTAACATGACATCGTCGTATACAACTAAATTTTTGATACTTCCATCGAGGTCATTCACGGATGGTGCCTCGTCAATATCGGTTATAAATTCAATAACATCCTCGCCGGCAATCTCTGAAGCGTTTTCATTAAAATCTTTTAGCACTTCATAGCATCGTTGGTCATCTACGCTAGGGGCAATTAAATACAACTTATCCCACTTCATCCATCTCATTATTAAATTGAGCAACAATTGCGTTTTACCGGATCCAGATGGTCCGATTATAATTGCGCGGATAGTTTGGTAGCGCTGCATGATGCTTCACTGGGTCTCTTGTTTTAGTCGCTGAAAAATCAATTATATTCATATCTCTATACATAAATTATGGATCTATATTGCGTGAAGTGTAAGGCGCGTACTGGCACAGATGACTTGACGACGATTACAACTAAAAATAACCGATCAGCGCTTTCTGGTAAATGCGTACAGTGTAGTACAAAGAAATTTAGATTTGTTTCTAAACCCAAGGAACCCAAGGAACCTTTAAAAAAAAACGAGGAGGTGATATCGCTGCCAAATTAGCAAAACTCCCTGGAACCCCATGGGCAAAATACCCCGGAGAAAAACACCTTCCAGGGTATAGTTATTGTGGACCGGGAACAAGACTTGATATCAGACTCAATGATCAAAATCAGCCCCGACCCGGTGAGGAACCAATAAACGCTATTGATAAGGCCTGTCACCTTCATGATGTTGCTTATAAAAGCAGCAATTTGCAACACAGGCATCTAGCAGATGTGAAATTAATTCATGCGTTGAATGCCATTCCTGATTAATCCTTCAAAGAAAAATTGGCTTCATTTTTGATAAAATCGGCTATGAAAAGTAAATTGATGTTAGGTGCTGGTAATTAATAACAACATGGAATCTATTTATTATTCCCCAAGAGGATACTGGAAGGGTAACGCTGCAATCAGTAAACTCGCTAGCGCCGCAAAAGTGAGAAAAACCACTGCGGCTCATTGGTTATCCAAACAGGCACTATGGCAAATTTATCTACCACCGCCTAAACAAATTCAATTCTCGCATTTTGATGTGACCTTTCCTAATGAAGTTCATCAGGCTGATCTATTATTTCTGCCACATGATCGTGGTTACAAATATGCGTTAACTGTAGTTGATATTGCAAGTCGAACCGTTAAAAACAAAATCAGCCACTGAAGTCGCTTCTGCATTTGAAAGGATTTATCGAAGGAGTCCTCTGCACTGGCCAAATCTGTTACAAGTTGACCCGGGCAAGGAATTTCAGGGTGTAGTGTTATCTACAATGAAATATCACAATGTCGCTATCAGACGAGGGCATACTGCACTGCATCGTGATCAGGCCATTGTAGAACGATTTAATCGGATTCTTGCTGAGCGGTTATTTGGATATCAATATGCAAAAGAATTCATCCAAGAAAAAAGATCCCGTGAATGGGTTAAGAGATTACCAGGTGTAGTTACCGCACTGAATAACGAGATTACTAGAACCATCAACATGAAACCTATCAATGCGATTAAAAAGAAGTCAATACCTGAAATGGAAATTCAAAAAGATTTTAGCGTTTCCCAACCAATTCTTGGTAGTAATGTCATTGTGAGGTACTTATACGAACCAGGAGAGCTTGAGGGTGGCACAAAAAGGGCTACTGATCCTATTTGGAGTGTTACTGCACACAAGATATCTAGTATAACACGATCTACGGGTAGACCTCCAATCTATAAACTGGATTCAATTGCCCCTCAACGGGGTTTTACTAGACAACAATTACAAGTGATACCTGAGGATACTCAATTACCACCGCATGGGCTTAACTAGCACCCTTGCGTCTATTGCACTCAAGACAAGTCAACATCACATTATTTCTGACATGACCGAGATTGTTATTTTTTCTGTCAACGGTGAATTGGCGAGGATCCTTATCCGAATACTGCCAACGCATTATACAATTGCAACTTGCGCAGTGATTATTCTGTTGTTTCTTCAAAGTGATTATTAATTCAGCATCAATATCAAATTCTCGTTGTTTTTTTTGTCCTGTTGTTTGTAACCGGAGAGTTTTTTATCAATAATATCATTATCGTCACCAATGATTTCATCATCGCCAATGATTTCATCATCGCCTGACTCTGTCAGGACAATTCTTCGAAGTTGATTTATTTTTCGTACTCTGGATACTGAAAGATAGACTAAATTTGACCATTCTATGCGATTATCTACCATCCAAACAGTTGTATCCGATATAGTCAATCCCTGTGAAGAGTGTATTGTTGCTGCGTATCCTAGCGTCCATGGGGATTTATTAGCACGCAATGCATCTTCAACGACATTGATATCAACCAGCACAATATCATTTAATACGAGACTCTGCTTTTCACTCTGTCCTGGAATATCAACTTCGATGTTCTGTTTTCGCGTATCCGATGGCCTATAACAAAGAGGCACTGGAAGTGTTGCAAATTTTTGTTTATGCAATTCAAATAACTTCATCTGAAGTGTGTCCCTGACTATTTTTCTACTTGCAATGATTAAATCGTTTGGTCTCCACATTTCCCAGAACTCATTCATGGGAGTTTCCGAAATTATTTCACGGGCTATTTCACATTGGATTCTATCCGGTTGTAATCTAATTAGTTTCTTCAATTCTTTTAATTCATTATCAAGTGATCTATGATCGGTATCAATTTCTTCATAATAGTCTACAAAACCCTTTAGCCATTCATGGGGAGATGCACCGACAAATGGTGGTGGTTGCCCGTGATCACCGCACATGACGATTTTTGTATTCTTCAATAACAACCACTCAAGAAATATTTTTAAGACATCTTCGGACACTGTGTCTATTTCATCCCAAATGATAATTTCAGGAATAAATTTCTCTCCCATGCGCTCAGGAGTCCATTTATCTCCCTTCCATCGGAAAAAGCTGTGATAAGTGCAGGCATTTACCCCTCGTTGTTTCATCTCTCTGGCGAGTCTGTGAGTCGGTGTTAGCACAATCATGTTAGAAACGCTAGCGTTTCCACGACGGAATAACTCAATTGCCCGGGTTGTTTTTCCTGACCCACCACAGCCGTTTAAATAAACTGTTTTATACAGGCATATTGGATCAGAAATCGGTGGTGCACTAGAAAATTCTGAACACTGATTGCTTTCTAAGTAATTATTTTCAATGGTAACATCTGCTGATGGAATATAATCATGAATCATTTCTTTCTTAATTCTCCATGATCCCCATTTCTCGTTGCCAGTAGCCTTAAAATCAGCCATTTTGCTATTTATGTAAAATGAGTCAGTAGCAACTCTAACTGCGGTGGTAGGAAATCTATTGATCATTGAAAACAGATTGATAGAAGCATAACCAAGCATAGAAGTTCTCAAATGTGTGTACTGCGGATGGTATCCATCATTGTAGGTAACAATTGTACCCAATTTGGTTCCATCGGACATAAATGCGTCCTTACGATTGACATATAGGCCCTTATTCGTTAAATCCGCCATTACAAAATCGTATTCAGCGTTGTCTATAATCAATCGTGAAGAATATTTCGTATTATCATCTTTGCCACCTTGGGTAAATTTACCGATTATTCTTCGTCCAAGATTTTTTGCTTCATTGTTTCTGATTTCAAATAACTGTCTGGACCAATCCATGATTTGTTGTTCATTAAAATCAGGAAACAGTTTTCGCTCTTCGCTAATTATTTTTTCTAGATCAGGTTGTGGTAACCAGACTGATTTCTGTGCCCGATAGGATATAATTGCTTCACTGACAATTAATGATTTTAACATCTTACAATCAAGCATATACCGTAACAACACTATTGGCATCCAGTGTTTTTCAGACATGTGTTTACCAATCCAAAGATAACTACACGGATGAAGTCCTTCAGCCATTTCAAATGATACCACACAAGCGAATCCGGTTAAATCAAAATCAGGAAGTGGTCCATTAATAGCAACACGGGTCATTTCGTGTGTAGGGTGTCCAAATCGTTTGAAATATTTCTCGCATTCTCCATACCCAAGAAAACTTCCTGGATAACACGCAATCATATCAACTGAAATAACGGTATCAGCGGTGTATTTTGTGTTCCATAATCCTCCATGGCTGTATTCAAGACAGGACAATTTGACATCTGATAAGAACTCACTTCGTGTTGGTTTCCACGCGTTTTTCTTTCTAGCAAAATGTGCTGCAATGGATGGTACTGTGAAACAGTTTGCTAATAATTGATTTTCGATTTCCCCCTCAGAAAACTCACTAGCTAGTTGTTTCATTTGATTCTGCAGTTCTTCAGTACGGTATAATTCTCCGTTAGGCCTTACAAACTGATCAAATCTGCATTCCTCGTCTGAATTACTATGAAATAGCCACGCTGACACAGGATCGTTTTTACTCAAATGGTAAATAGCATCAAATAATTTCTGCTCTGAAAAAAACTCTTCGGTTTGGGATAGATATTTTACGGTTCTTTCCCGTGGGAATATTGTTACTGCAGATGACCACGCGTGCGCGTTATGATCAATAATTTCAATGGGGGCTCCCTGTGATTTATATTTCGATTCGTATAATACTTCTCCGGTGATTGTCCTTACCGATATTGGAAATCTTAATGATTTTTCTAATTTAGTTATATCCTGAATTGTTGCTCCATGCTCTTTTACCGTGAACTCCCACTCGGTTATTTTTTTTCGTCTTAGATCAGTGAGTTTATTTCCCCGGGACGCATTTGTGAAGTGTTCTATTATTCGTTCTGCTACACAATTTAGCCCTGTCGAATATTTCATGGGTGCTAGTTTTGAAATATCAGGTTTTTCATTGAGCGGATAGATCCCGTAAACAACTGCTGTGACAGGATAAGATCTTTCGTAGTAGGGTTTATCAATTCCAGTCAAAATTCCCGGTTTGGAATCCTGGTTCACGGTGACAGTTTTTTTGCCCTTGAGAATGGGTTCAAATTTATCTTTAATAATCCATTTGCCATTCTCACGGATAATGAATTTGATTCGGAAAAAATGACTTTTTTCCCCAACACGTGAAATGATCACTGCTGCCTTTTCATCATTCATGGTAGCGTCAACAACACCATCAATTCGAAATGTTGACCAACAATAAGATGCTCCATCACGCTTGAATTCATTAAAACAGTCTCTGATGGGTTTATCAAGAATTTTATTCTTGGGTGTATTAGAAACTATATCAAGATTGAATTGAGCATCCTTCCATGATGATCTCATGTTTCCGTCTCTTGGACGTTTGTTACGTTTTTTGGGTCTATCGCGATTAAATCTAGGATTGATTTTCAATAATCTCTTAAACTCTTTCATGTTTCCGTCTATTGGGCGTTTTGGACGTTTTTTGGGTTTATCGATATTAAATTTAGGATTGATTTTTAATAATCTCTTAAACTCTTTCATGTTTCCGTCTCTTGGACGTTTGTTACGTTTGTTTCCGTCTATTGGACGTTTTTTGGGTTTATCGATATTAAATTTAGGATTGATTTTCAATAATCTCTTAAACTCTTTCATGTTTCCGTCTCTTGGACGTTTTTGACGTTTTTTTTGGTCTATCGAGATTAAATCTAGGATTGATTTTCAATAATCTCTTGAACTCTCTATCAGCATTGAATTTAGCATTTTTCGAAGTCAATCTCTTGAACTCCTTCATGCTATATAAAAAACAAACATTTAAATGAAAGTTTTATGTATAATGAATCACTGCAAATGGCTCATGATGGGAAATGTAACCCCGTGTAACAAATCATGCAGAAAAAATGAATACTGTAGGTATCATATGCAAAGTTTTCGACGTGGAAGTCTTGGTCCGTTACCCTGTATTCGATGTGGGGTTTGGGTCAAAGGAAGATCACAATTGTGTATTGATTGTGGTGGTAAGCGATATAGGGAATTGAAGCGTTATTATGATAAAAGAATAAAAAATGGACAATCCATCAGAAATTATGACCCTGAAAAAGTCTTTGACCCTGACAACATCAAGGATAAAATCATAAGAACTCCGCAAGACTATATCGAAAGATTTTCCAGTGATGTAATTATTGAACCAAACACTGAATTAGACAAACAATAGAATAGTATATATGAACCAAGAATTCAGACCACATCCAGTGATTACAAAATATGAAGCATCCAGTGATGGTGTTGTAAGACACTGTAGAATGAAGAAACCGGTTGGTTTTGTGAGTAATCAAGAATATTTGAGGTTTACTGTTGGCGGAGGAAAAGAAAAGAAAACTTATCTCAATCATCGTTTCGTGTATGAATGTCATTATGGATTGATCGAGAATGGTTTTGTTATTTATCACAAGGATTCTAATCCAAAGAATAATTCTGTATCAAATCTGCAGGCTATCACACTGAGTGAGAATTCCAAACGAGGAAGAGCTGGCACTTGCAAAACGGTTTGGAAGAGACCTGTGACATCTTTGAATACAATAACTAATGAAGAAAAAATATTTTCATCTATGAATGAAGCCGGTAGGCACTTCGATATTTGTCCAACTTCTGTTCAAAAAGTTGCAGGGAGGATTTATCGATCGGCTATTTCAAAAAAGACGGGGCAAAAATTTCAATTTAGTTATGTCTAATGCGTCATAATTTCCAATTAGAGATATGTCATTCTTATAGAATAATGAATTCTGAAAACATGAATAGCATCATAGTTGAAATAGCAAAATTGAAAAATCAGGATATCAAACTATCAGATGGGTTAAATCCTGATCAAATTGTGTCTGATTTTCAGGATATAGAATACGGGGTTAGCACTAACAAGTATATGCTACCCAAGAAATATGCACTCATCAAAAGAATTCAGAATTCTATTAAAGACTCTCTTGCATTTTCCAGTGACATCAGTGTGTTCGTTCCGTTGTATACTATCGTAGAGGGAATACGAAAAGAATTGGGGTACGAATACGAATTGAAAAAAGAAGTCAACTCTAAAATTAGAAACCTACGAGCATTAATTCAAGAAAATTGATTACCCGACCCTTATCATTTTTGATTGCCCGACCATCATCATTTTTGATTGCCCGACCATCATTTTTTTTAGCCGACCCTCAAGGGTATGTCAAAAATTGATGGACGATGTGTCAGATTGATCAAAACTAGAATGTTGAAAGTGTCAGTATTATTTATTTTATATACAATTATGACACTTTCAACATCATTGATAGAGCCGTTAAAACAATCAAATAACACTTCCACGGTGGTATCAAAAATCATCCGACATGTCATTGATGTCAAAAAAGTGGAGAAACTATCAGTATTATTTTATTTATATACAATTTTGATACTTTCTCCATCAATGATAGAAGGTGTCTCACGATGAAATAACACTTCCATGACTGTGTTAAAAATCATCCGACATGTCAAGTGTTTTACAATTGAAAAATGGTTTGCGATTTCAAATAATGGTCAATGAAGCATTAACAACCCGACTGGCTCGTGAGCGACTAGATGCAATTAAGAAATTTATACCAATTCGTGACTCTGTCAGGAATAAACTGCAACAACGACAGAGTTTACAAACTGATTTTGCTCTGGGGTCTGAAGAATTGTTTAAACCAGTAACCACAGCAACGAAGGGGGTAGAGCGTGCTATACTGGGAGATGATCCTGACGGTAAAAGAAAGGAAGAGGGTCTTATTTCTGTACTCGAAAAAATAGCAGCGAAAACTGAACAAACTGAAAAAACTGATCCGAAAAAAACGACTGTTTCTCTGTTGAATAAATTTACTGATCATGCTAAAATATTAATAAAAAAAACCTAGTTTATTGAAATCAAAGGATTATCAAGCCTTTGGTAATTTTGCTGCTCAAAGTTATAATTCAAAAAAAGATTTTTTAAAGGACGAGTATAAAAATGATAGAATATCAAGTAATGATTGGTTCGATTATTTGTATAAACTAAATAAAGGGATTGGTCGTTTGAATAAGGATGAGATAGGATACAAGGAATTTAAAAAGGGAATTAGTAATTATAAAAGAGAACAAATAGAAGAGCGACAACGAGAAATAGAAGAACGGCAAGAACTAAAACGTCAAACACCAACACGTAGACAAACAAGAAGACAAAAAAAACAACAACTACCACCTGATGATGATGATGATTTAGAAGAACGACGTCAAACACCAACACGGAGACAAAAAAAACAACAACTACCACCTGATGATGATGATGATGATTATTTACAAGAAACGGATGTAGAAAAACTAGATGAAGCAACTGGTTATAGCGGAAGTGGATTAGGAAATCCAAGGATTGGAAACACTTGTCCTGATAGTGTTATCAATGATATATCACGATTAGATGTTCTCATCGGAGGAAAACGAGCTGGAAATAACTCTCCAGAAATAATTAATGAAGCAGCTGATATCTGTAGACGGTTATTTGCCGGCGGTATCATGGATATCAAAACCTATCGAGATTTCATTGACGAGTTAGCAAATGGGTATCATAGCAATTAAATAACAATTGAAAACACTATTGTTTTTATAATAATGATCGTACACTACAATCATGATAAACCAACCCTCGTCTATGTAGTTAATTCACGGTTTCCAGTTTATAGAGCATACTACGGAGATGGCCTCGGCAAGACCATTTTAGGATTCTTTTCAAGAATGGCCCCAAAAGTGATGCCGTTAGCTAAACAGTTATCAATGAAAGCCATTGATGTTATTCGTGATAAGGGTATTAGTACTGTTGGAGATCTTGCCGGGAAAGCGTTTTCAACTGCGAAGGATAAAATAACATCATTAGTGAGACGAAAAAAGAAACCGTTACCGTCTACAGAAGAAATGCCTGCAAGTGTTAGTAAAATAATAAATAACGCAGTAGATGAAAAACTAGCGTCGATGGTAAATCAAGGGGACCAAAGCAATATTGCAAACATGATAGCAGGAAGTGGCCTTAAAAAACTACGTCGATGAAATGGAAAAATCGTTTACGATTTCACGATTTAGACTCTGATAAATAGAATAAAATGTTCAAAAAATCATCTGATCCAGCATTTGATATAGACGCCCCAGTCTCCAAGAATGATTCTGTACGCGATTATCAATATTACGCCTATCATGCCATAGACTCAAATAGTCGAGCAAGAATTGATCTTCAAGTCCATGCAAGAATTGATCTTCAAGTCCATGATACCAGTAAATACTTTTTGCCCTGTGAAGCATTTATTGAAGTAGAAGGAGAAATTGTAACAGCTGCTGGAGCATCGTATCCAGCTGGTACTCAAGTCGGTTTTGTCAATAATGGTATTATGGCGTTATTTGAGAGTGCTAGATATCTCATTGATGGAAAAGAAATTGAGTCCATAGATCGTGATGTTGATGTGGCCACAACAATCATAGGGTTAGCGAGATATTCTGATGATTATACAAGATCGGCTGGTCCGTCTATGATGTTTGCAAAAGATGGTAGGAATACCGCTGGAGGAAATCCATTTATTATAAGACGACCAAAGAATAATGCTGGTGCTGCTAATGCTGATGTCGAGGCTGTAGTTATAAACAACGATCCTGATTTCAATCTAGGAGCCGCAACACGAAACGCAATGTTGCAAGGAGATCGTAAATCATTTTCATGCGCGATTCCACTGCATCACATATTTGGATTCTGTAGAAACGTCAGAAAAGTTATCTACGGGGCGAAGCATACAGTATCGCTTGTACGAAAGGGTGATGATAACGACGCAATTTGGAGGATTGCAGCAGATGTTGCAGCCCCCAATGCTGATGCTGGTAAAGTCAATTTAACAAAAATATCATTGTGGATGCCAGTGTTGACTCCAGCAATCACCGCAGAAGAACGATTACTATCATTTATGGACCAAGGAGGAAAGTCGTTGTTGAGTTGGCTAACCGTGAGTACAGATGTGAAGCAATCAAATATCAACGGGTTATTCACTTGGAACCTAGCATCAAAACAAGGCGTTTCTGCGCCACGTCATATATTTATTGCGTTACAGGATAACACACGAGTTGGCAATCAACTCTACAGTCATATGATATTTGATCAATTAGGTGTGAAAGACGTCTCACTGAGAATAACGGCCAGCAGGAACCATCTGAGGATATACAACTTAATTACACAGAAAATCATATTGCACGAGTTTATCATCGTCTGTTGTCATTTATGGCACGCGATCAAAATGTGGATACTGGTTTGCAAATATCACAATTGGATTTTAAAAATCTGTATCCGATCTATTACTTCTCACTGGAACATCTCGATTTGATGAGACAGTCAGTTGTTGATATACACTTTAGAGCTAATGTGAATCGTCTTGTTGTTGGTGCTGGTGCTATTGCTGATTATAGAGCGGTTGCTGTCATTCTCAGTGATAAATCAATGCTACTCGAAGGTGTTGGTGGAAGAATGAGAGTGGTAGATGCCCCAGTAGAAAATCTTTGAACGATTTTTCTCGATTTTTCATTGAATTAGAATCAATTATATATAATGTCATATAGTGTTATTAGTGTTACGTTAACTCCTGGTCAAATAAAAAAATTGCAATCAGAATCGGCTAAAAAATGTGGAACCACAATCACGTTGAAACCTAATCAAATGACTGGTGGTGAAAATAAATTATCGCTGACAACTCGTCAGGTGAAACATTTCAATGATGCTTTCAAGGATAAAAAAGGGGTTCAGATTACTCTCTCTGCGGCTGCTATTAAAAATATGATGAAAACAGGCGGTATATTTCCATTGTTAGCTGCAATACCAGCATTGATTGCAGCAGCAGCCCCAGCGGTGGCTAAAGCAGCAGCGTTAGGAGCCGTTGGTACTGCAGCAGGAATGGCGTTGAAAAAGGCAGCTGGACAAGGATATAAAAAAAAGAGACGATCCGTTCAAGGATTGGGTCTAAGACTACCAGGAACCCCGTATTCATGGTACAGCGGAAAGGGTCTAAGACTACCAGGAACCCCGTATTCATGGTACAGCGGGAGATCCGTTCACGGATCAGGCCTGAGACTAACAGGAACGGTTTATTAATACAGAAATCTTCAATTTCCGAACCTATGGTTCCCATGTCCAATTTTGATTTAATGGATGCTGCTAAAAAACTAGTGATTAAAAATTTCAGAGGAGTTTTTATGAAAGATCAATTACCACATCAACCAAACAAAACTGAAACAGGTATTATTAATCTCGATAACAGCACCGGATCTGGAACTCACTGGGTTGCATACGCTATTGATCCACGTGGGATTGTCTATTTTGATTCATATGGATTAGCCCCACCAAAAGAGTTTATGCGGTATATAAAAACCCTTCCAATGAAGACTTGGTATTCTACGCTACCAACACAACAAATCAATGACCCACCAATATGCGGCAGTGAAGTATTAAATGTCCTTGACGCTATTTCTAACTCCTTGGGTAACCCAAGGGGAAAACCACCTCATATTGTCGTTAATGACTACACTAGTAATCGCTTTTTAGAGAGAGAAAGAGTTTTACAATAACATGATTGATATTTGGGGAAGACCTCTGAAACCCAAACCCGATGACACTGCAACAGGTGATATAACAAAACAAATTAAAGATGAAATCGCTGAGACGTTGAACTTAACAAGTGTTGACCCGAATGAAATAGTTGTATTTCAAGACAAACAGGGTAAATTGAAATCTAGTAATATTTCTCTGGATGATATTTTAGTTAAACAACAAAACGCAATCGAGGATACTATCGCGTTATTTTCCGATCAGGGTAAACTCAAACCGGGTGTACTTTTTTCGACGATTACAGATCGATTTAAAACTCTCAACGATTCTGCGTTAGAACTAGCAACACTTCAATCTAAAACCGAAGAACACATAAAACAGTTTACCGCATTTCGTAGAAATATCATTGATAAATTTATTGGAACTACATTCGATAAAATTGAACTAAAACTCCCTGATATTAAAAAATCCATCGATGAGACGAAAACTTCCATCGAAGGCATCAAAGGTGATCTTTCGAGGATGATAACAGCCATTGAAAAAACAAAAATTCCTCATGAGAAAACCAACAACGTAGTATACACGATCCAACACGGATCATTTGAGTGGACACCTGCAAACAACAAATTAGATATCACTGCAACCGTTAAGGGTATTTATCGATTAACACTAGTAACACCATTGTCTCAATTTAATATATCATCGTCCAGTTCATCCGGGGTCAATAATACGATTTCAACGATCATCTACAAGAATACAACTGAAAAGTTTACAATCACATCTACTGATAAAAATTTGGTTAGGGTCTCAACAACGTGGTATGTGGAATTCGTAGCGAATTTAAGTAAATCGTAATTGAAAACGCTAGCGTATTTAAAATAAAAATGATTTCATCATCTCAATATCGCTATGATCAGGTCAGAGAGTATCAAACTAGACTCAAAACCTTGTCTGAGGAGTATGCAATGAAAATTAAAAAATATCGCAGGAGAATTACCGCAATTGATGTTACTGTGTACGCTGTGAGTGGTGTAATCACCGGAGCTGGTATTATACTGTCTTCAGTGACAATGATGGCTCCGATAGCTGTTCCAATTTGCATTTCTGCGGCAACAACAATCGCTGGAATTATTTCAATAATCACAAAAAAAATATCCTCATGCAGCCAACGGAAACTACAAGACTACATAATTCAATTTCATGTTGTGTCCACTGCATACTCGCAATTATCCTCATTGATATCGTCATCGCTCGATGATACAATTATATCAGAGAGTGAGTTTTCAGCGATGGTAGATATATATGATTCTGCGATGTCAAAATTAGAAGTACAAAAACATGAGTATAATAACAATGACAACACAGATAGAATTACTTCAACAAATAGTGGAGAACACAAACCCAGTACAAACAAGCATGATCTCAATAACCTCAACGAATCCAGAATTCAGTGTGAATTTCCCCTCTCCGGTCCCAGTGAAGGAGATAGCGCTAGCAAAATTACGAGTATACCACAGTTGGCCAAATATTAGGTCAAAATCATTTGGTGGTCAACAACCCAATAATTCACTGGTATTTGCAAATAAGAATAAACCCGACGGTACCCCAGACTGGAATGTTGTTTCCATACCAACCGGATCATATCAAATTGAACAAATCAATGATGAATTCGCGCGTAGAATAAAATCGATTACTGGAAAAGAATCAAAAATAGCTATAACAGTTCATGTGCCGACACTATCATCTGCCATTGAAATAAGCACAGAAGGATACGTCGTAGATATCTATCAGAGTTCTATTAGAACCGTACTAGGATGGCCTGAATTACCACCCGGTGGAAAAACCGTTAAATTACCAGAACCACAAAAAACCGATTATATCACAGACAGGATAAAATCTGATAATCCAATAAAAAGCTATAGATATTATGATAAGTCATATTTTTTCATTAGAGTAGAATATGATGAAAGAGTACGACTTATTCATCATCTTGCTAACCGGGATAAAATCACTGAAAATTTCACAGCTTTCAATAACGATATTTCGTTGTTGTTTATATCTCTTAGATCCGGCACTCTCACCCGAGATGAATTTATCAGTGTCGTAGAAACATGTAACAAAGTCATCAATGACATGGAAACATTTCATTCACAAATTATTCAAGAAGTATTAGGTGACAGTAGTCCTAAAACAAGAGATTTATTTGCAATAGAATATAGGATCCGCATAGGAGATATTCCAACATTCAAACTTCCAGGATATAATATCTCAGAACTACAAAAATCTCTCGATGATGCCATCGATGAAGGTTTCAAAAAAATCCATGATACGTGGAAAAAACACCATCACAACCACAAACAACTATCCTGACCCATAATAATGACCCAGATGGTGGTGGCAGGCATATTGCTCCGTTCAATGTGAATATTTCAACGGTGATTGCGCTCAATTTAGTATGTGATGTGATCGAAGGAAGCTATCAAATAAATTTAGAACGATCAAATCAAGCTCAGCAGGGATATATTCTTTATTCATTTGCACCAACAGCTCCTCCAGGGTTTTTAATAATTGAGTCCCCGGTGAATCCAGTCTATATGCGATGTCATAATAATTCATTAACCAGAATTAATTTCAAACTCACTGACCAGTCTAATAATCTGATTGATTTACAAGAGGAGGTTTTACAAATTAGTCTATTTGTGAAATCGTAGTGATTTTCGTCCCCCAGACAAGGTCTGGAACACGATATCGTATCGGACTGGATCAAATATTCGGTTAACCCCAACTGAAAGTTCTAGCAGCAGAAGGGGCGAGTGACAACGATGTTGTAGTCCCTTTTTTCCCAAAAATCGATGGAGGATTTCATTAATTTCATTGATTTTTTCATATTTTTTTTTTGGACCTAATCCATGATTCACATACACATTGGGGGGCCCTGATGTCACTGGTTTCATTGTTTTTAAGCGTGATTTCAGTGAAAACTTGTCTAAAAATGTTGTCTGATTCGCCCCTTCTGCTGCTTGCTTTGTAATTAATTTGGGATCCGGAGGTTTTTCCAAAACTTTAAAATATTTCTCCAGATTCTTAAAAGATCCTATATCTTTTTATAAAGTTTGGACAATCATCGGCATGTTGGATCATTTTAATGTATTGCCTTAAGCTGAGGATTTATATACCCTCTATGTTCTGGTTCTGTCTTGTCTTCTGATTCAAGATTTCGAATGGCATTACATATAATAGCATATATAGTGGGCACCCTTGTCTCACTGATGTCTGTATTTGAAATTCTTACTTGCCCGTACCATTTACATATCGTACTCCCGAAGATATTTCGTTATACAGGATTTCGGTTCAGATGGGCAAATTATTTCCAAAGGAATATTTTCTAATTCTTTCTGTAGATAGCTGTGTTATATTCTATCAAATGTTTTTCTTGGTCGAAATGTACCATAGCACATTTATGACCTGTTTCATTTATAACATCATTTAATGTTATGTTTCACATCTTGCTCAGAATAGTTCTCCCCTTACCCCCACAAGTTTGATTTAAGTTTATCATTGCTTAAATTACTGTTTGATCAATTACTGTTAAAGTTTGCTCAGTATCTTGTAATCAATATTGAGGAGGGAGATGGGTCTCCAGATGTTTAGTTCTTACCTATCCCACTACCCTTTTATATCTTAGTGTGATTATTCCCTCCCGTATTGATTTCGGCATAGTTGATTTTTTAAAATAAAATGTTATTGTACAACAAATCGAAGATCCGTGCTATCTCACTTTTTGAACTTTTTATAGAATTCAGCGGCAAGTCCATCTCTGGTGATTTATTTTCGGCTAATTGTTTAACAGTTATTAAAATTTCATCTTTTGAGATGAAATGGTAGCATATGCGCCTATGTTCTGCCAATATCATCTTGAATGTACGTCCTCTAAACATGTATGTATGGTATTCTCTTCTTTTCTTTGAGATGTATATAATTCTTTGTAAAAGTCGATAATACACTCCATGATTTATTGTTTCTCTGTTAGTTCCTTATGTCCCTTTTTTGCCCAATAAATTGTTTCCTCCTTTCCTAATCTCATCCCTTTTGTATAGGACTTCAGAATTTTTTGTATACAGTTCAATAAGTTTTCTTTATACATCTTTTAATTCCACTTCCTTTATTTGGCTTACACGTTTCTTGATTTCCTTCCTTCAGTATTTTTCGTTTTCAAGTTGCTGTATTTCAATGCCTTTATCCATTTTTAAAAAAGTTTTTCCTCCAAGAGTAACTCGTCGCCTTTTTTATTTTTAAAAAATATACATTCCTTAGTAATGTTCATATTTTCATCCTTTAATTTCAAAATTTATCTTTTTATCATATTTCCGATTCTCCAAAATCCTATTAAATTTTAATTTTCCTGTTCACCATCTTGTTCCAACTTTTTATATTTATTTCTATGTTTATCAATGTATGGTCTGAAATTTTAACGTCTGTTATTTTTGCGTTTTTATACAGTTTTCTCTTTCTTGATTAGACATATAGAATCTGTCCAATCTACTGGCCTGTTTTCGGTATATGACTATTGTTTTATTTTTTTTTTTGGGGGGGGTGTTAGGTTTTCCAACTCCTGTTTAGCAGCTTTATCACTCACTGGATGTCAGCTCCAGTGTTCTGTTTACATTATCTCCCAACCAGTTGAAGTCCTCACCTATTATTAAATTTTACATTGAATAGTTGTTTACGTACTTATTCAGGTTTTACACCAAAAACAAAAAGGTTTTTCTTATCTCGATCAGCTGGTAGGTATATATTTATAAATTATATTTTTCAACTATTGTATGAATCATTATACTATTAAATAATTCTCCTTCATTCCACTCCCAAACTATACCTCTCCTATTTCTAATTACCATTGCAACTTCCTCCCCCATATAAACTTTAACATAATTATTGGTTATAAAATCTGCGTTAAGTTTCATTTCTATCCTATCTCGTATTTCTCCTGTTCATTTATTGTCTCGTGTATGAAGATTGTCATAAGTAGATTCTTCTATAATTTTGTCTGCTTTCTCTTTATCAAGCCCATTTGTTTACTGAGGCTACTCGGAAGTTGAATTCAATTTCTCGTCTCGTGACAGGTTGCCGCATTTCTTGAAATGGAATCCTCTATACTTTATATTGCTATTATTATTTTGCTTATGGTGGTTTAATTTATTTTAGACTGCTCACATCCGTGTCCATTTGTGTTATTGGTTTAAGGTTCTCCCCCTCTCCTTTTTTTTTCTTCTTGTTACGTGCTGATGTACTTTATTTGGCGTCCCTGCTACCTGGAAAATTTGGTTCTCATCGGAAGTGAAGTCGTCCTCAAATGAGCTCTATCCGTATACTTTCTTTTTTCTTCTTTGTCTTATATATAGGTGTCGACGTTAAAGGCATTACGTCTATCAGATCCACCGTGCCCTCTTCAGTCTGGGATGGGTATTTTTCCTCCAGGGAATTTTCCTCTTCCCCCAGCCAACTGTTTAATAGGTAAAATATTTTTTCTTTTCTTTTCTATAATGTTCTCCTCCTTCCCTTCATTGATGGTACTATATGATCTACCAGTTTTATTTAGGCTCGATACGTTCTGTCAGTCTTAAGTTGTCGCTGCAATTTCGTCCATGGTTGTTACATATGCTGCACTCAAGGCAGGGGCGGACTAAGGCTCACTGGTGCCCTAAGCACTGACAAATCTTGGTGGAAGATAATCCTAGTTTGCATCATGATCAAGAAACAGAACATTATGATCAATTTGCACTAGTTTTATCAATTTGTTTTACAAATCTTCATTCGGATTTTTTCTTTTCACCCTTTTCTCAACTTTGTGGTGCCCCCTTTGGCCCTGGTGCCCAAAGCACGCGCTTTTGTCTGCCGACTCTGCTTAGTCTCTAGGTTTGTGGCACAGTACCATCCTTTTGTACCTATTTTTGGATTGCGTTAAGAGGGTTTTAGGGTATGGATTGTTTGATTTGTTCTATAAGCTTTCTAATTTCTGTTTGCATCCATTCGCTTTCTTCATCTTCTAGGTATATGATTTTATTTGCAGCTGTGCCGCGTACGTTGCGCTTGTCGCTACCGATACTGGTTGATTTTCGCAACCTTTAGGGGTGTGACCCACCTCATCATAGCGAGGGGAGAGTCAGTCCGTTTCACAGCCCTGTACCACGTCTTTAGAAGGAAACCATCACGTAAAAGGACGTTGGGATTGTTTGGCCTCCTCCTTTAACACTGACAATCCGGACCCCGGATTGGACATATTAAAAGCCCCATATTGTTGTGTATAACGTGTATTTTTATTTTCTTTTCTATCTTGTATGTAATCTTATCAGTCTCTCTTTCCAGAGGGAGCCCTGAGACAAAAGATGTCCACTAGCTTGGCTTCTACTTCTTACATAGTGGGGTGCTAGTACCAGCCTGGCGTTAATGCCTTTTAATTTCCAACTCTGGAAGTCTAGCAGTGAAGTGTCGTATTTATTTGGGTAGATGATGTATTTGTCCCAATCATTTTCAATGTCATCAAAATTTCTGATTGTCTCTGGAATGTAGTCTGGGATGGGTCTTTTCCCTCCAGGGAATTTTCCTCTTCCTATGTAGACTGTTTAAAAAGTAAAAGGTATTCTTTATGAATGTCCCAGGCATGTATGTAGTGATATAACAAAACTCTAGTGTGGCACACCGGGGAGCGATAGGCTACAAACGTTTGGTTCTGGGTTTTGGAGCAAGAACTATGCTTAGTTCCACTTGGTTGAATTATAAAAGTTTCAATCCGATCCATTTAACTGAGAGTATTCACGTTGATATTTCTGACCCCCCCCCTTCGAGGATCTAAAACGGTATGCAGAGAACTCGCCCCATGGAGAACTAGCCCCAACGTATCTGGAGAATTCGCCCCACTTCGTCTGGAGAAATCGCCCCAAAACGAGATAACCTTTTTATAGCAGACTTAAAACATCTTTTACTCTATTCATATTTATATTTGTATTTATACGCGATCAAAAAACGATTACCTAGTAATCATAAAAAGCAATATCATAGTAATATATCTAAGACGAAATTCATTTTTTATATAATCTAATGAATCGCGACATTATAGTGATTACAAAGGATAATTAGTCAAACGCTATTATTATAAATCAAGAACATTATTTTAAAAAAGTTGAACGTCAATTAAATGATAAAAGTACTACAAACATTGGTTAAGATCCGTCAATAGAAATTAAATTTTAAAAAATCAACATGTATTAATGAGATGGCTAAAATAAATTCGTATACGAGGAATTTGATACTTTCCCTCTTAACATGCGTACACCTCATTTCTACATATTACCCAAAAATAATGAAATCATATATTAAAAATACAAAACCATTCATTTAAAAGTTGAAGTCTATTCCACAGCTATCTATTAGTTTCAATCCATCTTGACTAACAGGGAGATGATCTTCGGCCGAATAATTAAAAAGATGTCAATAACATCTCCTTGACGGAGTGTCGGCTGCAGAGTGTAGTCTTTCTGCAGGTTGTATTCGTGAAGGCTTTTGCCATCTTTGAGTATCTTGCCACCGAACATTAGACGTTGTTGGTCTCGTGGGAAGCCTTTCTTGGCTTCAATCTTGGCTTTTAAATTCGCGATGGTGTCAGATGGCTCCAATTTCAGGCTGACAGTCTGCCCTTTCAGAGTTTTCTTATTGATATGCATATCACATGCATATCAATTATCCTGATGGTAGACTGGTTGCGAGTGTTATAGTCAAAAAGACTTCTGCCATCATGTAGCAGATGGCTAGCGAAGATCAGACCCTGCTTGCAAGGTAGGATGCCTACTATTTAATGGATTAGGGCCTTTACATACTCAATCTTATCAGATGGCTCCACTTCTTCTAGGGTGACAGTCGTCCCTGTCTTACGTTTCACAAAGAGCCACATATGACATCTCAGACAATGAAACACCTGAATCGTGCACTCATTCAAAATGTTAGTAAGAAAGCGTTCTGCCATCATGCTGTAGCTTATCAGCGAAGACCATTTGCTGCTTGTAAGGTAGGATGCCTTCTATGTTATGAATCTTGACCTTTACATTCTTAATGGTGGCAAATGGATCCATTTCTAGGGTGATCGTCTTCCCTGTCGAAGTCTTCAAAACAATCTGAATACTATATATTTCCAGATTGAGAGTGTATTGTTGCTGGATATTGTGGTCAGCGAGGGTTTTGTCATCATCCAGCTGGTTTCCAGCAAAGGTGAGGCGCTGCTGGAGAGGTGAGATACCTTCCTTGTCCTGGATCTTGGCCTTCAAGTTCTTAATGCTATCAGATGGCGCAGCGTACCATCGTCTTTCCTGTTTGAGTCTTCACGAATATCTTTTATGATGAATCTACAAGATAAACATGTCAACAGTTTAAACAGTGCCACACAAATCGCAGATAGGTTGGTAAAGTAAAATTCTACTTTGACATTTTCTTTTATTTGTATGACTAGGACAAGACAATTATTTCATTGTTAGTCAGTTCTGAAAATATGTAAATCTTCTAATCCAGATGGCCAAGAATAAAAGTCCCTCAAAGAGACCGATACTCTAATGTCTATAAAGAATTATTAGGACTCTAAGACAAGACCATTTCTTATTCTTTCAAATGCAGTGTCCAAACCATATCATATATTGTTTAGCAACAAGATTGTCAAATCAGGTCTTGTGACGTGATTATCATTTGTAACGTAAATTTAAAACCGATTCAGTTCTATCGCTACGATGTCTGCAGTGTGTCAGTATATTGTGATGTCCAGCAATGGGTATTATGATGCATTACATGTTGCATGATGTCCCACCCAGTCAGATTATCTTGACACCAGATCGACCAGTCCTAACACTAATCTCTTACTGCTGAGTTTACCGAGGTAGCTGCTGTACCATTTATGGAGTCTTTAATATGACTCGGCCGTGGTTCGAACCCACAGTCTCGATTCCGAGGCGAACACTTTAATCACTAGGCCGTCAGAGCGGTTGTCAAACTAGGAACTATGGGTAATCTCACTGGCGTTAAGGTCAGATCATCGCTGTTTTATTTTTTTAACTAGATACTTTTTGTACGCTTTTTGTGGCAAAACAACTGTTGATACGACCTTCCATGTAGAATAATTTGTGACACTCTTGCTGGATGTCTGTGGGGCTTCGTTTTAATAAGACCAATTGGATACTACAAGTTATTCGGCAAATGTTATGTCAATGACGTATGACAATCATACATATCATATAGAATTATAGATGTCATGTTTATTCAGGATAGACTAAATCTGATCCTTCTCATGTTCTTATTTAAAACTCAGATCTGTGATCAACAGTGACTGGATATTACAGTGGTGTTTCTTGTCAAATGTGATGGCAATCACTCTCAATACAGTTCTAACCAGAGATTATATACGAGTTCTTTCGGGTAAGGTTCCAGGACGTAACAGCTATTGAAAACATTTGGCAATGCTGAAGACAAGTTGGCGACATCTGACGTTGAAATTATAAATCAACAATTTGTTATTTTTAAAATATATCTAGTGGTTTTCGTCTTCAAAATCCAAAAATGGCAGGTGTGTGGGCCACTGGTGTCTGGCACGAGTTAAATGTTGAAAACACATAATAAACTGAATGTAAATAAATCATCCCAAGTGACAAAAGTACCTTAGAATGGTCTTATGACATGTTTTGATACGAAACATGAATTATCTTAGTATATAAGCGACGACATACATAACTTCCATGCACCCTCCTTGGACTCCTGATCAGCGATCTCAGCTTGCTATTCCCGTTTATACATACTCATCTTATTCTAGTTTTTCTTCTTATATAATTTTCTATTCATCAAACAGTTGTTGAGTTTATTATGTTGCTATAAACTGAAATTATCGGTTGCATAATATAAGAATTTGCAGGCTGAGAGAAAAAGTTACTCACTTTAAGTTACAGCACCTTACAGAGGGAAACGGCGTATGTGACTATATAAAACATTCCTTCATTAATTTGAAAACATGTAGATTCAAAGGCAAGTTTATATTTGCTATTCACTCATATCAACTTTAGGAATCCTGTTTCATAGAATAATTACATATTTGTCAGCTGAAGTCGGCTCCGTTTAAATTGTTTAGTAAAATAACAAATGCAGAGTACAATAGTTTTACCAAACAGACTGAAGATTACCTATTAATATGCATGGGTCGCGTTTAGGATTGACCGTGTGATATTTGTAATCATACAGGCCTATATTCTAAATTTGACCAACATTTGTTTAGAAATATAGATTGGGAGGAACTAGCAATGCCAATCAGAAACAAGATCAGAAATACATCCTGCTCATTTGTGAAATACAGGTAGTTACCTTTGAGCTCAGCCTCAGTGAGATCTGATTTACAAATTGTTCTCAAAATCTGGTCAATTATGTATTCTCGAAATCAATTATTCCCAAGGGAATTTTTAAAACAATAACTATGCAGAAGTGGTTGTCCACTACATCGCATGGAACGTGACGATCGGTTCAGCTACAGTACGGATTGCCATTTAGTTTTAAAAAAGCCCATTGAAATGCTCTCAGATAGTTGTATTGTGAGATAAATGCAAGTTTAGTTTTATTAATTTTGAGTGAGTAATAGACCCAATTCTTATGAAGTTTAATTATTTTGAAATAATTAAAAAAGTGATAAATGCTGCCATTACTTTTTGGTTCCCACAGTTACCTTCAAATTGCTTGTTCCCGCACAGTCTTGCCTGTTTGGTAAATGCGACCCAGTATACATCGAACTGCTTGTTCCCGCAGTCTTGCTGTTTGGTAAATGCGATCACATCGATTTGCTATACGTTTGCCCCGGAATATGACACCTATTTTCTTTTATCGTAGACTTATGATTTTACGCAAACTCTTTGAGGAGCTGCATTGTTACCAGCAGACTAAAACATACTTAAAATTGCTGGTTTGTACTATTTTCAGTTACTGTAAATGCAATGTATTTGATATAGTATATTCGTTCAATCCAAATAACAAAAGATTATCCAAATGATGTATATTTGTTTACTAAGTTTGTTTCATTTTCACCAAATTATCATATTTAAGAAGTTGACACAATTACCAATAACCTTGTTATATAAAGAGAAAGGAGATGGGTAAGATCTAAAACAATTGGAGGCCCACCGCCATCCTATATATAGATTATAAGCAGATAGAGTATATAGATTTACAAGAATAATTCATTCAAATCAAACGTGTGAAGCAAAGGAAGAGATATCTAAATCAACCTACTGAGTATATTGGAACATAACTAGATTTAAAGAGTATTAGATAAATTTGGTTTTGGATTAAATTTCCAAAAATGGACTAATCGCCTGTATAAGATAACTTCACAGTACAAGTAAACGAAGCAGTCACGGAAAAAAATTGAAATTCAAAGATCAGTGATGTAAGGTTGCCCACTATCAGTGCTATTATATGTAATAGCAATTTAAATCCTAAATATCAAAATAAGACTTGATGAGAAAATATTAGGTAGAAAAATCCCAAATATAGGAGAGGATGTTTAATGCTACAACATGCAGATGGTTCGTGAACATCATAAGAGACCCACATTCTTTTAAAAAATTAGAAAAAGACGTACTAGAGTCAAAATTAAATAGAGATAAAACGGAAATACTTAAAATAGGAACGAGAGGTAATTACCCACGAGTGCCGCCACATTTAATAAAAATAGTGAAAGCTCAAGGAATTTACTATGAGAAAGGGGAAGAAAATGAAAACTGTAAAGCAATGAAAAAGCATAGAGAAAATAACTTGACTATCTGGACAGTAACGCCATTTTGCTTAATGGAGTTTGCCCAAATGGCCAAAACGTATATATATACATGGGTATGGGTTTACAATGAGCATCAATTATAGACTAGTAACGAAATTACAAATGCTAATCACGTCACTAAAAATGAATTGTCTTGTCCTAGTCATACAAATAAAAAAGAAAATGTTAAAGTAGAATTTAACTTTACCAACCTATCTGTGATTTGTGAGGCACTGTTTAACCTGTTAACATGTTTATCTTGTAGATTCATCATAACGATCTTCGTGAAGACTCAAGCAGGGAAGACTATCTACAGGCAAGAACGTTGCCCCATCTGATGGCATTAAGAACCTGAAGTCCATGATCCAGGACAAGGAAGGTATCCCACCTCACCAGCAGCGCCTCACCTTTGCTGGAAACAAGCTGGACGATGACAAAACCCTAGCTGACCACAATATCCAGCAACAATCCACTCTCAATCTGGGAATATGTAGTATCCAGATCTTTGTGAAGTCCCCGACAGGTAATACGATCACCCTGGAAGTGGATCCATTTGCCTCCATTAAGAATGTAAAGGTCAAGATTCATAACATAGAAGGCATCCTACCTTATAAGCAACAAACGGTCTTCGCTGATAAGCTGCAGCATGATGGCAGAACCCTTTCTGACTATAACATTTTGAATGAGTGCACGATTCATGTGTTTCATTGTCTGAGATGTCATATGTGGCTCTTTGTGAAACGTAAGACAGGGACGACTGTCACCCTAGAAGAAGTGGAGCCATCTGATAAGATTATGTAAAGGCCCTAATCCATTAAATAGTAGGCATCCTACCTTGCAAGCAGGGTCTGATCTTCGCTGGCCATCTGCTACATGATGGCAGAAGCCTTTTGGACTATAACATTCACAACCAGTCTACCATCAGGATGATAGTCAGTCTTGCATGTGATATGCACATCAATGTGAAAACTCGAAAAGGGCAGTCTGTCAGCCTGAAATTGGAGCCATCTGACACCATCGCGAATTTAAAAGCCTAGATTGAGGCCAAGAAAGGCTAGTGGGGTGGTATGAAGAAACAACTGAGTGATGTATATATAGTATTAGATTGGGTTTTGTCTGCTAGTGGGGTGGTATAAAGAAACAACTGGATACTACTCTAATGGCAATTGCAATAAGGTGATTTTATTCTTGTCATGTATACTCTAGTTTTGGTTTCAAATTTGTTATGTTGCTACCTTAAGAAAAGAATGTGCAATTAATTAAGTCGTGTATTCATACAAATACCATCATCCTTATAAACTTGAAAGTATGACTTTAAGTCCTAAGACTTTTTATCTTACATAAAACTAACAGTAGTGAAAATTAAAACTGTGACATTTTTGTTCTGTGAATTTCTGTCTGCTACTTTTGTCTGTGGCTTTCTGTATGTCACTATTTGTACATGTATGTAAATTTCTTTGAATTAGTACCACGCGTGCTGTAGAGATGAACAGCGCGGTATCAAAACCACAAATGCACGGATATTTAATTTAAATTTAAATGCAAAATTGATTTTATTTCTGAATAACAAGCATGTAAATATCTTTTGTAAACCCCAGAGTGGATATCAGTGGGAAATTAAATATACTTTCAGATATGACAACCGTTGCCATAAAATGGGGGAACGGTATGTATTCCATCTTTATTTCATCCTTAATGGAATTAATAACATAGATAATTGATACAGCTACGAAGATAAGGGCAAGACATACAATTAGATATATAAATATTAGTTATATAAATAACACTTACATATAATCATACAATCACATATAGAAATTACGTATTCATACATATAAATATGAATACATTTTGTACGTACAATTCTAATAGCGTTTTCTACCAATAAAATTGGTCAATCTTATATTCTCGGTCTCGACATGAGATACGAGATGCACAATGCGATTATCAAATTTGAGAACTAGCGGCGATGTTACATCAAAACATATGAGCAGTTACACAGAGACGTAATCAAAGCTGTACAGTCAAGTTGTCCGTCAGGTATCCATGCGGTGTAATTGCGAGGAAATTTATTAATTTGTCGTTCTTTCCTTAGTTTGCCATAAATGTAAAAAGCTAATAAACATTCCTAATAAAACTTAATGTAGGCTTCCTGCAGAAAAATAGATGAGATAATAAAATTTGTGTAGACTTCGGTGTGTTACGTATATCTGATGTATTATATATTTGTTTGTTTGTTGTCAGTTTTAAATAAATGTTATTTTTCATTACATGTTGTTTTTCATTATATCTGATGTATTATATATTTGTTTGTTTGTTGTCAGTTTTAAATAAATGTTATTTTTCATTACATGTTTTTCATTACATGTTTTTTAATGTAAATTTATTCAATAGAAAATCGGTTGACCTGAATTCTTTGGCAAACAGGTAATATTGGTCTAGATCATGACCTTGATTCACGTAAACAGGTTTAATTTTAATTTTAAATGACTGGTTGTTGTCAAGGTCAAGATGGGACTAGTGAAGGAGTAAACAACTTTTTATTATTAAAGTAAACATGATTGGTTCTCATCAGTGTCATGTTGGGACTACGTGATATAAACGATCCCATGACTCTACTCCCCTTTCCCCATTCGTGATTTCGCAGTTTGGGGATTTTTTTCAGAAACTGCAATTTAAAATACGATATATACTTTGTTTTAGTTAAATATAGTTTCTTTTGGGCGTTTACAATATTTTTTGTCATAGGCAATTTTTGAATCCATGTTAACTTTTCTTTAGTTCATTTGGATTTTAAACGATTACATATCTCTGGAAATATTGTATGTGCTCGTATGTAATTCTTGGACAAAGACAGTTTATCAAAATCTTTTTCGGATTTCCAACACCGGAGTGTTAAATCGTGATTCTACAAGGAACAATAAATACAATAAGACTTCAGCATACTTCATCTTCTTACATCTTTGATTTTCCAACAAGACTTGAACTTGAATCTATTATAACATTTCAGACCGCTCCGGTGGCCTAGTAGTTAGAGCGACCATCTAGGAATCGGGATGTCGTGGGTTCAAGCCCCGGCCGAGTCATACCAAAGACTTACAAAATTGGTATTACCTTGCTTGGCGTTCAGCATTAAGAGGCTAGTGTTAAACCTGGTGTCAGGATAATAAGACTGGGTAGGAGATCATGCTACATGTCGGCGGCATGATGCCCCAGTGCTTGACATCACTATAGTCTGCCACACTGCAGATATCGTAGCGATATGACAATGTTTTGTAAAGCTACGTTCAAAATCCCAAATCACGCACATCAGAATATTTCATTAGTAGGACTTTTGTAATTTAATTCGTGGATTATTCTTTAATTATATATGGATTTGATTCTTAAAACTGCAAGTTTTCATTTTTACAATAAACTTCCAGGAAAATATTTTGTTACATTTTACAAAGCGTGTTGTTTTTCACATTTTCTGTGTTACTGTTTATTAGAGCTTAAACGCGTAACAAGGTTCACTCAGTCCTACCTAGCAAGTGCTGAGCTAATATTATGAAGATATCTATCAAGTACATTATCAAAATTATTGATATGGGACTAAATTAGAGCAGTCGTTTTTTTAAAGTTTTTAAATTCATGAAAACGCATATCGGTATTGACATCATGATTTTTTTAACACGTGAAAAATCATACATGCAATGACATCATGAGTTTCTAAACACGTGAAAAAGCATATCCGCAATGAAATCATGAAAAATCATATCGGCAAAGACATCATGAATTTTTAAACACGTGAAAAGTCATATCAGCAATGACATCGTGAGTTTCTAAACACGTGAAAAGGCATATCTGCAATTGCATCGTAAGTTTTCAAACACGTGAAAAAGCATATCAGCAATGACATCATGAATCTTTAAACACGTGAAAGAGCACATCAACAATGACATCGTGATTTTTTAAACATGTGAAAAAGCATATCAGCAAAGACATGAATTTTTAAACACGTGAAAAGTCATATCATCAATGACATCGCGAGTTTCTAAACACGTGAAAAGGCATATCTGCAATTGCATCGTGAGTTTTTAAACACGTGAAAAAGCATATCCGCAATGACATCATGATTCTTTAAACACATGAAAAAGCACATCAACAATGACATCGTGATTTTTTAAACATGTGAAAAAGCACATCAACAATGACATCGTGATTTTTTAAACATGTGAAAAAGCATATCAGCAATGACATCGTGAGTTTTTAAATACGTAAAAAAGCATATCAGCAATGACATCAAGATTTTTTTTAAACACGTGAAAAAGCGTATCCATCAGTATACGTAGTATTGCAATGTTGACAATTATAAAGTGTCATACTACATGGCGTTGCCAGAAACCTGGCCAGATTTTGACCAGTTTAATCTTTGTTTGACCTAGGTATTTGCCACAAAATGGCGGGTTTAATAGAATTATATTTTGGAATCTTCGAAAAGATTAATAGTTCCAGCACATGGGTTTAAAACGACTACTATAGTATGCATTTATGGTGCTGCATACAATATGCTTCCATTTCCTTCTTAGCCCGAAATGTCTTATTTTGTACAAAATATATAAAGTCTTTGAAGTCGTATTTACATGTATGTATGGGTATGAGTGTGTGCGTGACAAATTTCTTACCTTACGGCTATGGTGTGACTTTTTCAGCTATTATTGTTTTACTTTTTAAGGATATGGATATATTTGTGAACGAGGTGTTTCAGGCTTGTTCTAAAATTGATGTCCTGCATGTACACATTCCATGGTTGCTTCCATGGAGTACAGTTCAAAGTAATACTCTACCCAACGCTCCATCTGCTTCCTTTGTTGTGGATGGTATGCACAGATGCGGAAGATTTCAGTGGTGATACCAAATTGCTTCGTGGGATCCATTGCTTTTTTATGCCATTGTACATGCCTTTGATGGTTTCGATATCGGCTGCTGGCTGAATGTTCGGATATAGCTGAAGCCAGTATTCATTGGCGCAATACCGTGCTAACCACTGTGCTTTGCTTCTGTTAGACCTGCATGCATGTAGAGGAATCATTTGTGTTCCAGGTGAGCACTGCGATGCTCTTTTATGACTGGAGAAAGTGTGGCGGAATTAGCCTCAAACCAATCGTTGTTCTTTGTTTTTTACCACAGACCCGTGTGTTTGTGCTGTACAGTCTTTCTGATGTGGTCGCATCTCTCCTTGGCACTGCAGTTTCTGAATCAAATGTCTTGGATATGGAAATAAATTAATTCCTAGACCTTGTCTGGATATAACGTCTTATCACACGTCAATGCGTGGTTTACCCTCTTGCCTAGAGCGGTGTATCTTCTTTGGCTAAAGCTTCATTTTGCAGCATAACAGCGAGTGGTCAGTGTTGCAGTCAGAGCTGTGGAAGGTACGGGTAAGAAGCACACACTACATGGCAGACCGTCTCGTAATGATCAAGTCCAGTTGGTGCCAGTGTTTGGACCGGGGCTGTCTCCAAGACACTTTATGCTGTGGAAACTCTGTCCTAGTTGATATGTGGATTTTCTTCTTCCACCTTATTTTTTTTTTTTTGCTTCTATTTCACAAATCCAGTCATGTCTTTTCCCTCCTTAGTGCCCATAATTCTTTATAGTCCCTATACCTATATAAAATTTCTTTAGTCCCCTTATATCAATGTGGTGTGTCTATTTTCTTACTTAATTTGTTGTTCGTGTATATGTCTTGTCCGTTTCGCATTCCGAATCCTAGCCAAAAAATGTATAGTGCTTCCCATGGTGTTTGTGGTGTGTTACTTAATCTTTTAATCCTTTTATTATGTTTTTACTTTTAATTAAGAAGGGATGAGGTAAGGCTAATCCCTCCCCCTTTTTTTTAGGTCTATATAATGTAGAAATTATTATGTAGCGTGTTTTGTAATTCCATATCTAGTCTATTATATCATTATCAATGGTTTCTAGTGTTTTATTGTTAATGTCCACAGCGTTTAGTAAGTATGTCAAATTTTATGTTTTTGCAACCTGTGAACGTTTCATTAGACCAAGTGGCGTGAGTGCCCAGATATATATTACATCCTTTATTTTGTTTTTAGCTTTTAGACAGCTTTTCTTCGTTTGCCCCGAAAAATATTCCTAGGGCTTTTACTCTATTTTTAATTAAGTGTGGGGGTAAACCAGGGTGGTTTCCCCTCCAGTTTCCTATTTTTAGAATTTGTTTTGTCACGGTTTATTTGAGATCCCGATGCTTTTCCAAAAGCTTCATATTCCTTTTGTAAGTGTTGAAAGGATTTTGGATCATTTATACAGTTCGTACAATCATCAGCATGTTTTAGCATCTTAAATTCCTCGTTTAAGTTTGGTATTCTTATTCCTTCAATATTGGTGTTACTCCTGAGTTTGATACTCAGGATGTCAATCGCTATTACGTATAATAGCATTGATAGTGGGCAGCCTTGCCTCACTGATCTTTGAATTTCAAATTTTTCCGTTTTCGCCCCATTTACTTGTACATTCGCAGTTATTTTATTGTACATTATTTTAGTCTATTTTTTGGAAGTTATTCCCAAATCCAAATTTTTCCAGTACTTTTTGCGTATAATTGTGTTCTAATCTGTCGAAAGCTTTCTCCTGGTCGAAAAGTACCATAGCACATTTCGAGTTTGACCCGTTTATAAAATCTATAATTGTCCAAATGTTAAGTATGTTGCTATGTATGCTTCTATCTTTACCACCGCATGTTTGATTAGTGTATACTATCGTGTTTATTCCGTGTTTCATCCTATTCGCTAAAATTCTACTTAGTATTTTGTTGTCTGTGTTAAGGAGGGAGATGGGCATCCAGTTTTTTAAGTCAGTTCTGTCACCTTTGCCTTTATAGATTATAGTAATCAATCCCTCCCTCATTGTGTTAGTCATTTTGTCATCTTTTAGCAATATGTTATTGTATAAGCTTTCTAAAATTGGTGCCACCTCACTTTGGAATTTCTAATAGAATTCCGCCGTGAAGCCATCTCTCCCTTGTGATTTACCTTTTGCAAGTTTTTTTAAATTGTGGTTTGCACTTCTTCCACAGAAATGAATTCATCGGATTTTTGTGTTCTGATGAAATCTTCATTGTATTGAATTTAAGTATTGTTATAATGTTGTTGTCTATGTTTTGAGAAGTATAGAGTTTTGAGTAAAAATCTTGTATTACCTTCATAATTTCTGCTTTAGTTGTCACTTCCACCCCGTCTATCAATAATGTGTCTAGTGACTTCCCCCCCCATCCTTCCTTTCTTCCCTTTTATATAAATCCTTTGCTTGTTTGTATAGATGGTGAAATTTTCCCGCCCGGATTTCTTCTCCCTTTGTCTCCCATTCTTCTAGCTTTTCTAGAAATATGGAGTAACTCTCCTTATCCCTTATTGATGTTGTGTCTAGCAGCAGAGAGGGTGAACAGACCAAGTTTTCAAACAAAAATAAGGTTTCTACGCAAACCGAAACTATTTCAAACCGAAAATATTTCATTAAAAAAATAACTGCTACAGAGACAGTCTCATTACAGAGAGAGGAGTCGTAAATACTTATTAGAAGTGTCCACGGGTAAACCGAGGCTTCCTCGAAAACGACGTCAATGTTGTTGTCGCAGCCCCGTTGCTGCTAACGGGTTAACAAAATTAGCCATAAATACGATCTAATCCGACGCGATATCGTGTCCGAGGATCGTGTGGGGTGGCTCTGGCGCCGTTAAAGAAATTTTGAAATCGATTATAATCCATATCGGCGCACCAAGTCTGCCAGATATTTCGTAGTGTGTGTGTATCAACTCCGTTAAATACACACAATAGATTACAATTATCTCTGCTGACCTTCGGGATCTGTGTGTAACGTTGAGTGCTATATATCACGTCTGTGTTTTTATGGCGCCCTCGGGAAAATATTTTGGCTGGGTTTTTTTCTTGTTCGTACACAACAAGATTGTTAACTCCGATATCCAAGTCTTCCACGGATGTCGTTTCGTCGATATCTGTGATAAACTCAATAACGTTTCTGCCGTAAGCTTCTGAAACGGTTTCATTATAATCTTTTAACACTTGATAACAATGCTGATCATCCACGCTCGGGGCAACTAAATACAATTTGTCCCAGGTCATATATTTCATTATCATCGTGAGCAACTGAATTTTACCACTCCCTGAAGGTCCGATGATAATCATCCTGATAGTTTGATAACATAGGGTGATGTTTTACTTGTTTTTTCTTTAACGCTGAGAAATCAATTACTTCCATTTGTTAGTATAACATAATAATATTATGGATCTATATTGTGTGAAATGTAAGAAGCGTACACCAACTATTAACTTGATAAATGTTACCACAAAGAATAACCGAGAAGCGGTTGCTGGTAAGTGTAAGGTATGTGGGATAAAAAAAATCGTTTTGTAAAACAAAAAGCGGTGGTGATATCACCGCCAAGATAGCTAAACTTCCAGGGTTACCAACGGCGAAGTATCCAGGTGAAAAACACCTTCCAGGATATAGTTATTGTGGACCGGGAACACGATTAGATATCAGACTTGATAATCAGGATAATCCTAACCCGGGAGAAAATCCGATAAATGCAATTGATGAAGCGTGTCGGATACATGATATAGCTTACCGGAGCGGTGATTTACAACAACGTCATCTCTCAGATGTGAAATTAATTCATGCATTGAATTCTATCACTGATAAATCCTTCAAAGAAAAATTGGCTTCATGGTTATAAAAATCGGCGATGAAAGGTAAATTAATGATGGGTGCTGGTAATTAATAACAACATGGAATCTATTTATTATTCTCCAAAAGGATACTGGAGGGGTAAAGCAGCAATCGGTAAACTCGTTAGCGCCGCGAAGGTGACTACAGCGGCTAATTGGTTATCTAAACAGGCGATATGGCAAATTTATCTACCGCCGCCTAAACAAATTAACTACTCGCATTTTTATGTGACCGTTCCTAATGAAGTTCATCAAGCTGATATATTATTTCTGCCACATGATGGTGTTTACAAATACGCGTTAACAAGTAGTTGATGTTGCGAGTCGATACAAACAAGCAGAGCCATTGAAAACAAAATCATCAACTGAAGTTGCTTCTGCGTTTGAAAGAATTTATCGACGCGGTCGTATGCGCTGGCCAAATGTATTACAAGTTGATCCTGACAAGGAGTTTCAGGGTGCGGTTCTATCAACAATGAAACATCATAATGTCACCATCAGACGAAGGCATACTGCACTACATCGCGATCAGGCAATTGTTGAACGGTTTAATCGGACATTAGCTGAGCGGTTATTTTGATATCAATACGCGAAAGAATTCATTCAGGATAAACGATCTCGTGAATGGGTCAAGAGATTACCAGATGTGATGACCGCGCTGAATAATGAGACTACTCGAACAATCAACATGAAACCTAACAACGCGATTAAAAAGAAGATTTTTCAAAACAACCAATTCTCGGCAATGTCACCATTAGGTATTTATATGAGCCAGGAGAGCTCAAAGGTGGCAAAAAAAGGAGCTACCGATCCTATTTGGAGTGTCACCGTACATAAAATATCCGGTATAACACGATCAACGGGTAGACCAGCAATCTATAGATTGGATTCAACTGCTCCTCAGCGAGGATTTACTCGTGAACAATTACAAGTGATACCCGAAGATACTCAATTACCACCGCGTTGTCTTAACTAGCACCTCTTCGTCTGTTGCATTCAAGACAAGTCAGCATCACATTATCTCTAGTATGACCAATACTGCTATTTTTTCTATCTACGGTAAATTGGCGAGGATTTTTATCCGACCAACTCCAACTCATTATACAATTGCAACTCGCGCAGTGATTATTCTGTTGTTGTTTCAACGTGGTTATTAATTCAGCATCAATATCATATTCTCTATTATTTTTTATCCTATTGTTTATAACCAGAGTTTTTTTCTGATTATATCATCGCTGACAATATCGCTTATTGTAGTGTCATTATCGTCTAAAACGATTCTTCGAAGTTGATTTATTCTTCGTACTCTGGATACTGCAAGATAAACTAAGTTCGACCACTCGATGCGATTATCTACTATCCAAACAATTGTATATAGTTAATCCCTGTGAAGAATGTATCGTCGCTGCGTAACCTAGCTTCCATGGAGATTTATCAGCACGCAATGCATCTTCGACGATGCTGATATCAACCAGCACGATATCATTTAACACTAAATGCTGCTTTTCACGCTGTCCAGGACTATCAACTTCGATATTTTGTAGCCGTGTATCCGAAGGTCTATAACAGAGCGGCACTTGAAGTGTTGCAAATTTTTCTTCATGTAATTCAAATAACTTCATCTGAAGTGTGTCTCTGACTATTTTTCTATTTGCTACTATCAAATTGTTTGGTCTCCACGCCTCCCAAAAATCATTCATGGGCGTTTCTGAAATTTTTTCACGCGCTATTTCACATTGGATTCTATTAGGTTGTAATCTGATTAGTTTCTTGAACTCGCGTAATTGTTCATCAAGTGCTCTATGATCATTATTAATTTCTTCATAATAGTCTACATGATTCTTCAATCAATCATGTGGGGATAAACCAATAAATGGACGTGGTTGACTGTGATCGCCACACATGATGATTTTTGTATTCGCTAGCAATAACCAATCAAGAATCTTTTGTAATACATGCAACGACACTGTGCATATTTCATCCCAAATAATGACCTCAGGAATAAATTTCTCGCCCATTCGATCAGGAGTCCATTCGTCACCTTTCCATCGAAAGAAACTATGATAAGTACAGGCATTTACCCTTCGTTGTTTTATCTCTCTGGCAAGTCTATGGGTCGGTGTTAGCACAATCATGTTTGATTTCCCTCGAAATAACTCGATCGCACGAGTCGTCTCTCCTGACCCACCACAGCCGTTTAAATAAACGGTTTTATATCTACATATTGGATCAGATACCTGCGGTGCATTAGATAGTTCTGATATCTAGTTGCTTTTCAAGTAATTATTTTTAATCTTAACATCTGCTGATTCAATATAATCACGCAGTATTTCCCGCTTAATTCTCCATGATCCCCAACTCTCGTCAGAATTTGTGAATTTGGCCACTGCTTCGCGGTGTTTCGCGTTTATATAAAATGAATCAGTGGCTACTCTAACTGCAGTGTCAGGAAATCTATTTATCATCGAAAATAGATTAATAGAAGCATAAGCCAGCATAGACGCCCTCATATGTGTATACTGAACACTGTATCCATTGTTGTAAGTAACAATTGTACCCAATTGATTATAAAATCATATTCGAGGCTGTCTATGATCAACCGTGAAGAATATCTTACATTGTCGTATTTTCCACCCTGAGTGAATTTACCAATTAATCTTCTGACGAGATCTTTTGCTTGTCTATTTTCAGTTTCAAATAACTGTTTGGACCAATCCATGATATATTCTTCGTCGAGGTCGGGAAATTGTTTTTTGTTTTTGCTGATTATACTATCTAGATCGGGTTGTGGTGACCAGACCTCAGTCTGCGCTCGATATGATATAATTGCTTCACTGACAATCGACGATATCAGCATGCTACAATCAATCATATATCGTAACAGCACTATTGGCATCCAATGTTTTTCAGACATATGTCTACCAATCCAAACATAACAACACGGATGAAGTCCTGTAGCCAATTCAAATGATACCACACGATCGAATCCAGTTAAATCAAAATCGGGTAACGGCCCATTAATCGCAACACGGGTCATTTCATGTGTGGGATGTCCAAATCGTTTAAAATATTCAGCGGCTTCTCCATACCCGAGAAAATTCCCGAGATAGCACGCAACCATATCAACGGAAATAGTATTTTCGCGGTCGTATTTTGTATTCCATAGTCCGCCATGACCATACTCAATGCAACTTGATTTGATATCTGTGAGAAATTTAGCTCGTGTTGGTTTCCACGTGTTCTTCTTCCTCGCAAAATGAGCTGCAACTGATGGAATTGTAAAACAATTTGTTAGTAATTGTTCGTCGTCGAAACTCTTCGAGTTCAAACTCTTCGAGTTCACGGTTGAGAAACCACTAGCTAGTTTTTTCATCTCGTTGTGCAGAGCTTCAGTACGGTATAATTCGCCGTTTGGTCTTACAAATTGATCGAATTTACCCTCGGAGTTTTCAAAACTGTGAAGTAACCACACTGACACAGGATCGTTTTTACTTAATTGATAAATAAAATCAAATAATTTCTCCTCCGGGGAGAATTCCGGGGAGAACTCCACGGGTCTATACTATGGTCCTATCCCGTGGAAATATTGTTACTGCGGATGTCCACGCGTGTTCGTTATGGTCAATAAGTTTGATTGGAGCTCCTGTCGATTTATATTTCGGTTCATATAATACTTCTCCTGCTATCGTCGCTACCGATATTGGAAATTTTAGTAATCGTTCCAACGTTGCCACGTCTTGAATTGTTGCCCCGTACTCCTTCACTGTTAGTCCCCATTCGGTTATTTTTTTTTACGTCGCATATCAGTTAATTTGTTCCCCCGGGATGCATTCGTGAAGTGTTCTATTATTCGTTCTGCTACACAATTTATTCTCGTTGACAAAGTCAGCGGCGATAATTTCATAGGTGCAAGTTTTTCAATACTTGGTTTATCATTTAGCGGATATATCCCATAAACAAATGCTGTTACGGGATAAGATCTCTCGTAGTATGGTTTGTCAATTCCAGTCAGAATTCCTGGTTTGGAATCTCGACTCACAATAACAGTTTTTTTCATCTTTCAAGATTGGTTCAAATTTATCTCTGATAATCCATTCTCCTTCCTCTTGGATAATGAATTTCATTCTAAAGGAATACCTTTTTCGCCCAAGATGTGAAATTATCTCAGCTGCTCTTTCGTCGTTCATGGTAGCATCGATTGTGGATACATTGACATCATCATCATCAATAATTCGAAATGTTGACCACGTATGAATGCTCCATCGCATTTGAATTCATTAAAACAATCACAAATTTTACCCAACATGGTTCTATTACTTATTAGACTTTTTGGTATATCAGAGACTCTATCGAGATTAAATTGAGTATTTTTCCAAGGCTTAGTTTTCGATAATCTCTCGAACTCCTCCATGCTATAATTAAAACAAGTATTTAAATAAAGAATTTATTATATAATGAATCATTGCAAATGGCTCATGATTGGATCAGTAACCCCATGTAACAAATCATGCAGAAAGGAATTATGTGGGTATCATATGCAAAGTTTTCGACGTTGAAGTAATGGCCCTTACCATGCCTAAGATGCGGGGTAGAGGTTAGAGGACTATCACAGTTGTCTCGGTTTTGGTGGTAAACGATATAGAGAGTTGAAGCGTTATTATGATAAGAGAATCAAAGATTCCATTAAGAACTCCATCAATGACTCTACCTCTGACCCTGACTGTGTCAGTGTCAACGACAAGATCATAAGAACTCCTCAAGACTACATTGAAAGATTCCTAAGTGATACTTCGACCAAATAATTAATTAGACAAATAATAGTATAGTATATAAATGAAACCAAGAATTTCAACCCCACCCAGTGATCACCAACTACGAAGCGTTGCGTGATGGTATTATCATACATCGTAGACAAAAGAAATCAGTTGGCGTTGTGAATAATCAAGGGTATTTGAGATTTACTTCTGGAAAGAAGAGATATCTTAATCATCGTTTCGTATATGAAGTGTAAAATGGATTGATCAAAGCTGGTATTGTTATTGATCACTTAAATGGTATTAAGACTGATAATTCTTTGAATAATCTGCAAGCTGTTAAACAAAGTGAAAATTCCAAACGAGGAGGAACCGGTACTTGTAAAACAGTTGGGAAGAGACTTGTAAAATCATTTAATACAGTAACTAATGAAAAAATAGTATTTCAATCTCTGAATAGCGCCGGTAGATATTTTGATATCTGTATACCCTCAGTACGATATGTTGCAGAAGGGGTATATCGGTCAGCGATTTCAAATCGTTTTAAAAACAGAATTAAGTTTGCTTATGTCTAACTATACGTGTTTTGCATTATTCTATATAGCATTAAGGGGAATAACTCGTGTAGGTATGTTACGGCTTAACAAGAGTTACGGATCTCAATAGATTGTGTCATCTGATTTTTGATTGGTTGATTTCGCTGTCATGATTCTCAGCGGATATAATCAATTATTCGCTTTTTGTAAGAAAACGAATAAGCGACGGAGTGTTTACAAAAAGTCGTATTCTTTTTTTTTTTTTGTTGTTGATGATGTTTTTTCAAGTATTTGGTCTTACTTCAGCGTTGTCAATGATCAGTATTAAACACATGAAAGAATAAAATCGCACACCTATGTGTTCTGTTTTTATATATAAACAGCTTATATACCATATCGTAATTTATATTATTGGGGGTTTTAAGTGTCGAAAATCATTACGTGAATAATCATACAACCCACGCACTATCCACGTGTGTGTGGGTACTTTTTGTATTCATACAACCTGGATTTTATCTGGGTTGTATGATAATTCACGTATGAATGTAGACCCCGCCCCCGTCATTGTATATATCCATTGTCATTTATCATTCATTCATTCATTGTTGTGCTGTCCTATACAACTCGCCATAAACACTCGATTTGGGGGTTGTAATGTGTGCCGTCCATATATGTAACCTCTGGGCGCCTTCGATGTATAAATACACCGAGGCGGTTTCAAATGGGGTTTTAATTGCAATGCCTAGAAACCGCCTAATAAAACGCGGTAACGGCATTGTGCTATCCTTAATTAAGTATATGTATGTCTATAAACTACCCTAATGAACGGTTGTAACGGCATTGTGCTGTCCTTAATTAAGTATATATAAAAAAGGGTCAAAATAGACCCCCAATTTTTTTATTTTTTGTATTAGAAATATATAATTATACATAATATGAATTATGAAAATATCAATCAGATTATAATTGAAATATCAAATTTGAAAATTCAAGGGATTCATTTGTCAGATAAGTTAAATTGTGATCAGTTTATGTCAGATTATCAAGATATTGAAGATAACATGCAACGTAATAGATACACATTGACTAAGTCATATGCATTTATTAAACGTATCCAACAGGCGATTTATGATTCGTTCAAATAAGAAAATGACGTAGACAAGTTTGTCCCGTTATTTACTATCGTGGAAAAACTTAGAAAAGAATTGGGTCATCAATATGAAATCAAACGCGAAGTTAATTCCAAAATTAGAAATATTAAAAAGCTTATTCGCTAAACCGAAAACTCCCCATTTGTTACTTCAGCGGAGTAATTTGTAAGTATATAATACTTCAACGGACAGGTAAAATTCTCACTATACATCGACATATGTATAAATATTTGTTGAACAGAACTCTCTAACAGGTAACGCGCTTACTCAACCAGAACAAAAACCTATACATGTTTTTAATCAATAACGTGGCATTGACATTATATCAGTGGACTACACGGAAGTATAATAGTAGTTTGTGGGGGGGGGTAATTTTTTTGGATAGTTTTTGGTTATTTTATTCATTTTTTTCATTGTTAAATCAAGGAGTTAAAAAAATAAAGTCAAATAGTCGATTCATTTAGAGTTAAAAACAGCATTGTCTTTGGAATCTCTAGAAAATCTGAAAATCGAAGATTTTTTATTGAAAATCCTATTCAGGTTAATACAATAATACAATGATTTGGGTCAATCACCCGTTTAATATAACTATTAACTCTTCAACCCGCAGGCAAGAATGGACATATTGCATAATTTGATCTCGACTACAACTAATCACCGTTATGATATCTCGATCGAACTGTTGTATTTGGTCGCCTGTCAGTAGGAATTTACAGGAGATCAAACAGGAGATCAAACTTATCAACGGCAAATCTTTGATTTTCGGAATCAGAAAAACACTTTCTGATAGCATCTTCGAGTTTATCCTTGTCGTAAATGAATACTCGTTCGTGTTCATACATTATATATAAATCTGAAGGGGTTCAGTGTTTAATGGGGAAAGCAATTTACGACTTTAAAATCTTTTAAGGATGAAAAGCTAGCTTGAAAATCCCTTGAAATTGCAAGTGTGAAAAATCCATAGGATTTTCAAAGATTTTCCATTTACGATGAAAAGCTAGCTTGAAAATCTCTTTGAAATTGCTTTGCAATGGAAAATCTTCGATTTTCACGATGAAAAACTAGCTTCAAAATCATTTCAGGATTTCACATCTAACGTCATTTGTAATTGTTCCCCTCGAAGATCAACCAAGGAAACGTTCTGGTCGGTTATTCTAAAATTCATCCTCGTGATAAGATTGTTGGTGGTTTCCAAGTATGTTAAATGAGGTGGATTTCATCACAATTAAACTACCCGGGGAAACATTCGGGAAAAACGTATATAAAATGTAACCGAGGGACGCGTTATCTGATTTTGATACGTCAACGGCATAACTCCCTAATACTGCATCACAAATAACGTGTATGGCAATCGTGGATGATATATCAATGTTGCCGGGTAATCTGTGTTTGTTGTTGTTGAATACTGAATTATTCCACCGTAGAATTTCCGTGGGGGATTTATTTTAAACCTTAGCGCGTGAATTTGTGGGAAAAATTCGTCAATGAGATCTCGTATTGATTTCTTCATCGCTGGTACATCCCATCCTGAAAATTTCATAAAGACTAAATCTAAATCAGTGCGTGAAAATACTTTTTTGAATAATTCCTTAGTGGGAGATTTATCTTCATATACCAACGAGAGTAATCTATCATTGAGGTAGTTCATATCGGAGATAATTTGATTTAGTTGTTGTTGTTGTTTAATTACCTCACGTGAAGTTGTTAAATCGAGTAGTAGAGATCGTTGCAGATAATCTCGAAGCTGGTTTAGCTTTGTTTGAAATAATTGTTTCATCGTGTTGAAGATCACAAGCAAACTTTTCTCTGTTACTACAAATATACCTTGAGAGCCAAGAGCAAATCGCCATATTATTCTACCATACTCGTTGTATTAGTATTTTCCAAGTGCATAAGTTTCTGTTCCGTCGTAGACATTATATGAAAACTTTTGATAGATATCACTGGGTCGTAGAAAACTAATGTCAAAATTGTAATTGTACTTTTGATCCTGAACAGGTAATTCATCAGTGAAGAAATCAGATCTTTTAGGTTCAGATAACTGGAAATGAACCGCAGAAAGACTATTCAGCCATGCTGTGTGGATCCGTGGGAAGAATTCGTCGATGGTATCGCTGAGTTTTTGTCGCATCCATGGTACGCTATATTCTGGAAACTTAAAATCGGGGATGTCTTCGGTGCGGATTTTATGCCTCGTTGCAAAATTTGTTCTCGCTGCAGAATTATTTATTATAAGTTGAATAACTCGTTGATTATATTCTTGTTCGTCGGCGATAATTCGGTTACACACTTCCATGTACTTTATGACATCATCTCGGCGTGGTGGGATTTCACTTATTGCTGTTACTATATAACCGTTAAATTTCTCAAAATCACTATTCATCTCTGTGAACTCTCTAGTAAGGATTCGATCGAAAGTTTCATCATCATTGTCATTAGGATGGGGAGGGTAATTAATAAAATTTTGTAGACGAACCAAAACATCATCGAACGGTGTATCATATTCTAAATAATCATCACGATTAGCAATTATACGTGAACCATCGTAACCGTGATAATCTTCTTTCGTGGAAATAAAGTCGGATTTTGTGGCTGTCTTGGTAGATCTTTTATGTAAACGGTTCCTGGAATATACTCAGGGTAACCCAACAAAGTTCTAATTGAGCTATTATATATATCCACGGCGTAGTTAGGTGAATTTATTTCGATGGTCGTTGACAGCAGAGGCTCATGTCCGTGTATTTCGATGGGAGATTTATCAGGTCCATCTTCGACGACAGTTATATTTTTTCCTGTGATTGCTTCCATGGAATTTATGATCTCGTTGTTATCTTCGATGTCATATGCCCCCGTGGGTAAATATATTGTGTGCCATTCTGGTTCACCTGGGGTTCCATCTGGTTTGACTTCATTTTTATACGAGAAAGTAAAACTATTATTGGGCGGTTTACCATTAAATGGTTCTGATCGTACATTGGGCCAACTGTAGTAACATCTTAATTGCGTTAACGCTATCTCGGATGCTACCAACGGAGGGTTAAATTCAACGCTGAACTTTGGTGTTTTCGTTACCAGCGATATCAATTTTGTTTTCCCTGGAGTGGTATTTTCTGCTATTTGTTGAAGCAGTTCTTGTGATATTGTTATTGTAATTGTCATGCTCTAATTTTGACATCGTTGAATCATACAACCGAACCATCTTCGAGAATTCATCATCGGATATAATTGTATCATTGATGGATGTTGAGATCAACATTGATAATTGCGAGTATGCATTGGATACTGTAGCGAGTTTAACAACGTAATCGTATAGTTTTCGCTGGGAACACGATGATATTTTTTTTGTTATTATTGATAACACCCCCGCGATGGTTGTCGCCGCAGATATACAAATTGGAACAGCGTTCGGGGGAACCATTGTAACCGAAGATAGTATTATTCCAGCACCAGTGATTACACCAGATACCGAGTACACGGTTACGTCAATGACGTTGATTCTTCGTCGGTATTTTTTTATTTTACGCGGTATTCATCAGCGAGTATTCCTAGACTAGTTTGAAACTTTTTGACGGTATCATAACGGTATTGAGATACTGAAGGTATCGTCGGTGATGACATCTTATTTATTACAACAGTGAACAATTTCAATTGAAACCGCTAAGGGTTTTATTGTTTACTTAAATCCGCTACGAATTCCACATACCATGTTACTGAAACCCTAGCCATATTATTATCAGTGGATGTTATTGTAAATTGTTCAATTGTATCCTTGTCGATGATCGTTGATATCGTATCGTTGACCCCAGATGAACTCGACGATGATATATTAAATTGAGTTGGTGATACTAGTGTTAATCGATAAATACCCTTGACGGCTGCAGTGATACTTAATATGTTATTTAGTGGAGTCCACGCAAATGATCCGTATCTAATCATGTATACTACGTTATTGGTTTTCTCATGAGGAATGTTTCTTTTTTCAACGATTGCTATCATCCTTATTGCATCCTCTTTGATGGCATCGTTGACCGTTTTGAGATCATCGATGGATTTTTTAATAATCACGATTGAATCTGAAATTGATCTCTCTTCGCAAATAACACCCAATCGGTTATTAATCGCGGTTATTTCATCGAGTTTTGTAATAATATTTTCAAATGTCGTTTTAATTTCTTCTGGTTTCACATCCTTACCAAAAAATTTGTCGATAGCATCATCAGTTTTTCTAAAAATTTTACGTAAATTATTAAATTGACCGAGATGAGAATCAAATTCAGATCTCAATTTTGGTAAATTGTCGACGGTGGCTTTTACTTGTGCGATATGTACATCAGGGTGTACACGCGGAACACCAAAGAAATTGTTTATTGTGGGTTCTAATTGATTAAATTTAATTATATGGTCATTATATTCGTCACGTAGTTTTTTCATATCAGTGACGTTGTCACTGGCAGAGACTTTAACGTCATCGACGGATTTTTGTAAACCTGAAAGAGTATTTATTTGATCGTGTAATTTTTTTAATTCATCTAAGTTTGTTATCGATGAGATAACTCTTCTGATCATTTTTTTTACTTGCTCGATAGTAACTCCTTCTTCGGAACGACGTGATACTGATCTCCCAAAAATATCTGCCATGTTATATTACATAGATCTGTTTAAGTGATTTATCATCGTGTACTCGTGGATGGCTTTGTGAGGTAATTTAGAACTCGTCGAGATAGCTGTCAACGCGTTAAGAACCTCTCGTCCGCATATCGGAGGATCTGTTAATGTCTGCGTGGGCAACGTTGAATACCAAACTGGGGTTGTCATAGACAACTTAGACACATAACTGAGAAATTCCATCGGGGGTGGTAATCCATACGAGTCAACATAAATGATACATCGAGGATGTATCGCGTAACAAACCCAATGAGTTCCAGGTCCAGTGTGGTCATCTAGATTAATTATACCGGTTTCTACGATATGTGGTTGTTTCGGTAACTGATCTTTCATGAATACTCCTCTGAAATGTTTTATTGGGAGTTTCTTTACTGCGTCGGCGAGGTCAAAATTAGACATGGGAATCGAAGATTCCTCAGCCGCAGAAGTTATCGTAGTAACATTTTTGCCAGCGAGAACGGACCTATGAAACCGCCCTGTTGAGTTCCTAAACCCCGTTTATAGTACTTTGTGTACCGGCTTCCCGGTAGTCTGAATCCCTTTCCTTGTTTTTATACCGCTTCCAACATCTTACCGATAAGATTGCTACCAACAGAATCAGCAGCGCCTAGTCCAAGTGCTTTAAGAGCAGGAATAGCTAGTGGAGCCAGTGCAGCAAGAGGAAATATTCCACCGGATTTAATCATATCGTTGACCGTGGCTTGTGAAAAGGTCAATTTGATTCCTGTACCAGCAGTTTTAGCTTTATCGAAACGATTAAACTGAGTTTTTGTCAGCGATAACTTATTTGATCCACCTGTCATTTGTTCCTTTTTTAGCGTTATCGTTGTGCCACACGTAGCAGAATTTTTCGATTGTAGTTTTCTTAACTGACCAGGTGTCAGGGTGACATTAACATGATTGTACGACATTTTATTTAGATAGTGATAATCTAATTGTCCCATTACATATTTTCTATTTGTGCGTCAATGACTCGCATTTTTCCACCACCACCTTCGAGCGTCATAGATTTATCACTGAGAATAACAGCTATTGCTCTAAATCCTCCAAGGGCATCGCCGATACGAGCCTGAAATTTTACATCAACGGTCGAGTGTTTAGATAGATCAAGATGTTGCAACGAAAAGTAATAAATCGGGTACAATTCTTTAAAATCCCATTGTAATATTTGGAGTCCAGTATCAATGTTTTGATCACGACCCATATAAGACCACAACCGATGATACACTCTACCTATTTGATTGCTACCGTAATCAAGAATAAGTTGTTCTGCGGGTTCTTGCTGATTACTTATCCGCAACGATACCTCACTGACATTACACTTATCAAATTTCATATGGGACCGCAATTGTAAACTATCATTTGCAGCCCCCGCTATTTTTTGCGTTCTCGCTACATTTTGTAGCGCAACAAAGTTATGTCTCGGCGCGGCAACATTTTTCGTAAGCGCAAGCTACCAAGTAAAAACACCAACAACATTACTAGCTGTGGTAGCTGTTGTAATATCAGACCAACTCAGCAATGATTTTCCTCCATGATCCATAAAAGATAGCAACTGCGTCTCAACAGTCAACGATGGAGTCATAATTGGCATCCATAAAGCTAATTTTGTTAATTCTACATTACCATCAGTAGCATAAGCAACACCACGCCAAAAAGCATAATCATCAGTTGATCTTCGCGTGAGCACTACAGTATGACTAGAACCAAAGATAACTTTTCTGATTTCTCTACAAAATCCAAATATATGCGACAACGGAGTCGCACATGAAAATCTTCCAAGATTGTCTATCATCTTTTCTCGCGCTGCAAATCCTGGATTGTAAGTATCATTTTTACTAATAATCATATCCTCAACATCAACGTCAGCGGATCCAGCATAATTTTGTGGTCGTCTTACAACAAATTCAATATGATTAGCATTATTGGTAGCATCCTTCGCAAACATCATTGAATGACCCACACATTTAATAAAATCGTCAGAGTATCTAGCTAAACCTGTTATTGTCGTTGCAACATCAACATCGTTATCGATGGATTCGATTCTAGTAGAATTGATTATATACTGCGCGCTACTAAATAACGCCATTATGCCATTGTTGACAAATCCAATCGGAATATTTTCGAGGTGATCAGCAGCAACAAATGGAGTATGATCATTTTTTACTAGTCTCCCCTCTACCTCAGTCAATGCTTCACATGGCAAGAAGTATTTAGATGTGTCATCAAATCTAAGTTCAATTCGTGACCTTGTATTTGAATTCTGAGCATTATACGAAAAATACTGATAATCGCGTATAGAATCATTTTTTCGTACAGGAGCATCTACATCAAAAGCATCATTTATCTCATGTTTAAACATTTTATTAAATAGTCGTTGATCTAAATTATAATCGTTTTAGACCGGAACCAGCAATTAATCTAAATCGCTGTTTTGCTATTTTATTAATTGCGTTACCTACCTTAGGTGGCATTTGATTCGTAGATTGTGATTTTACTGGGTTTTTTTTCCCTTGCCAACGACATAAGCTTTTCCTTTGCAGAATCAAACGCGTCAACGGCAAGATTACTAGCCCTGCTACCAACTTCTGTACCAATCTTATCACCGAGAACCCCAATAGCTTTTGACGCTATTTCTTTACCGATCGGTAGCAGTTTTGGAGCAACTCGAGTAAATAATCCAGTGACAACATCACCTAATCCATCTCCGTATGTCACCTTGTACACTGGCAATCGTGAATTTACGACATAAACAGGTCTTGCTCTGCTCATACTACGATGTACTATCATTATATTTAAATGCTATTTATCTAATCGATGATCAATCGCTGTAATAATCATCGGTAAGTTCATCGATGAAACTACAATAGAGTCCAATATCCATTACACGACCTTGAAATAACCGTTGCCAGATTTCAGCCGCTTCGTTAATTATCTCTGGAGAATTATTTCCAGCTCGTTTTCCTCCGATGAGGACTTCTAACCGTGATATATCACAAGGATACTTCTTGAACATGGTATATTACCACCGTGATATCCACTAGCAAATTTTTCTTCTTCAGGTTCTTCTTCGGGTTGAGGATCTTTTTGTCTTCGTGGTCGTCCTCGTCCTCGCGATGGTATAAGTTTTCGTTGTTCTTCTCTTATTTGTTCATTTTTAGCGTCTTGTATTCTAACTGCAGCATCAAATGCACTATACCTCTTGTCGGCTTTGCTAAGTTGGTTTAACCCTGTTTTAATTTTATAAACCACATCAATCCATTTGTTAAAATCACCGATAAAACTTTTCTTTTGTTTTGGTTTTAAATAATTATGTCTATCAACAAAACTAGAAGCTGTAAATTTTATCAATTCTTCTGGATCATCTTCCTTATCGATACGTGCTAAAAAGTCTTCAGTAAATTTATCTCGTAGTTCTTGATTTCTACTATCAATTTTCTTTGGAGGTTTTTCCTCTGGTTCTACCTCTGGTTTTAACTCTGGTTTACTCTCTCTTATCGCGGTTACAACTTCTCCAGTTGCTGTTTAGTTATCGGCTTAAATAATTGTTCAGTATCAGCGGTAAAATCTAACTTTTGTTGTTGTCGAGCTTGCAAGTTATCTCTGAAAGAATCTCTCACCGGGAGAAATTTCTTGATCGCAGCCAACCGTTCTCTAGTTAATCAAGTTATTTGTGCTTCTCCGACGTTTGCCATTTATATAAAAAAATTATATCGCTAATTCAACATATAAATTGCTAGCATGAATCTCTTTGAGATTCCAAACAAGAATTGTTAACCCGTTAGCAGCAACGGGGCTGCGACAACAACATTGACGTTTTCGAGGAAGCCTCGGTTTACCCGTGGACGCTTCCAATAAGTATTTACGACTCCTCTCTCTGTAATGAGACTCTGTCTCTGTAGCAGCTTTTTTTTAAATGAAATATTTTCGGTTTGAAATAGTTTCGGTTTGTCTGAATAGTTTTCGTTTCCGTAGAAGCCCTATTTTTGTTTGAAAACATGGTCTGTTCACCCTCTCTGCTGCTTGTCTTCATTTATTTTTCTTTATAATTCTATTTTTTCCATTTTTTGTATCCGTTTACGTTTAGTTGAGTGATATATTGCTATTTTTTAAATACTTTTTTCTTAAATTTATCCCAATCAGTTATTATATCAGTTATATTTTTTCCCTTTTCATTTGTGAGTATTTTAGGGATTTCTTCTTTTATTTCTCTAATTAGATGCTCATCTTCTAAAATTGAGTTGTTTAGTTTCCACTCTCCCTTTCCCCATCTACAATTTTTGATCACTATTTCCAAAATTATTTGTTTATGATCTGATATTTTAAAATCTAAAATTTGTGCTTTTTATGTTTTATGGCCAAAATCAGATACATAAAATTTATCTAAAATTTTTAGCAAAGTCTATACGTTTTATACCATAGTATACTGGGTGGGTGTAGAAAGAAAGAAAATACCGATAAATTTAAATGATTTTGTGACTTATCCCTTTGCCAAATGAAACATGCACACCTTCGATGACTTTGACAAGTAAAATATAGAATTTTAGGTAGTCAGAATTCTGCAGCAGCTGGTGGCATAAACATTGTGTAACAAAGAAAAGCATTTGGTGTTTTCTATCTCTGAGTATTCTGACATGAGTTAATTAATACTAATAACTCAGATATCTTTAAACGTAGTCGTTTTGTTTTTACAAATAAAATATCTCTATAGAATAATTGTACAAGGTTGGTGGCATTAACGTTTATTATTATGTAAACAAAATTAGTTCTAATGAGTCGCAATTATTACAGGTAACGGAAATTCTTCGCATGACTCCTGTCTAATTGATCTCATTTAGCCTATACAATACCGTGGTAATACTGTAATAAACTTTGGAGTAAGTGTTAGTGAATTTGAACCATGCTTGGGTCGTTAGTAGTGATTTTGGGTACAAGCCGAATGACTGTCCCTTTGTAACATAGTCCATATTAAAATTCAGTGGTGTATACAAGTAGTGTGATTGAAAAGGCAGCATTTATGGTTGGAAATCAGTAAATTATAGAATGGAATCAATAAGTTGGGACTTGGTAGGTACCGTTTATGTGGCCATAGTGGAAAATTGGCGTATGTATATGAGTGTGATACGCCGGAAATTCTGTGGATGGACTGGCCTAGGGTCGCGCAGTTAAATATTTCCCAGTTAGTAAGGGAATACTGGTGTAATTTCTATGGCATGACAAGCTATCGGTACGGAAAACGGATGATAATGAAGAAAAACCATGTAAAGGTGCAGTTAATGGACGTTTGGGCAAGTTGTCTCCTCTGGGTCGCCCATTGATTACAGCAAAGATTAATAATTATAGCAGACACGTCTTTCTTTCCATTTTACAACTCAAGTTGTATGGAAGTCTTTGGAAGTTTGGGGAAAACATATGACTTCCAGCGTGACTCGCGCCAGGGTTTTGACACCGCTCGGTCAAGTGAATACCCCTGTGCTTGTAACAAGAAAAATTTCTGGTGACAGCGTTTTGGGATATGTGTGAATAGTTCTGTCATGGTTTGCAATTTATTCAGAGTTATTATGTGTGAAACTGACTATTGCTTCGCATTTGGAAAGAAAGAGGAAAGAAATATTATGGCTAGTGCGACTTTAACTTCGTTTATTGAGATTTCGCGACATTTGGTCTGCGAGAGTAGATATATGCATTTGCTGCTGAGAAGGATTTTTAAGAGGAGTACTATGTTCAAGCAGGATGGAGTGTTTTATCCGGGATATAGAACAGCGATGACAAAAGTATTGTATTTGGTAGGTCGCGCAGAAAGCGAAAAGTTGAGCAGACATTTTTTTATGATAGTCGGCTGTGTTAGTATTTTTACTTATGTTAGAGTGAAGGCATTAGCTGCTTATTATTTTTAAAGTTAGTAGTTTACAAGAACAATTAATACAAGCAAAAGAACGTGTGTTTGACAACACCTTCTCCCCGCTGTATTTGGTAAATTCATAAACCTTATGCTGTATTTATTGAAATTCAATAAGGGATTCGGGGGCTTATAATAATAATAATAATAATAGCAATAACAACCGCATACGGTTTCATTGGTCTTAAATAGCAATTGGTAGTGTGCTACCAAGTACATCGACACAGGCAAATTGTGAGTATTGAAAGAGTATTATAAATTATTAGGATGGCTACAGGCAGAGGTACACCTACCTCATTATTGAATACGCCTTTACCACAGTCTGTGCATTGGCGACTCTTGTCGCCATTGTCGCCTATTGATAGGAGGCCAAGAAAGTTAATAGACGTAGACAGTGGTGTTCAATGCTATGCGACTTCAACTCCGTGCGAGGCCGATAGTGGCAATGTACGTGCACGTGATGGATGGGCTGAAGATCTGAGGTTCAGAACCATTAAAGAGAGTGTGCATGAGAACGTGAAGGCAGACATTTATGATCGAACCACGTACTCAGTATCCAAGGGAGCGAGTAGTTCGCCTACTGATAGTCTGCTTCAGACCATTGACACACTCATTACGGACAAGTTTGACAGGTTAAGTACCACCATGGGTCATTTGTTGACAAAATGTTCGAATGGGAGCCGCAGTGAGGTTAAGGAAGTAAGGGAGACGCCAGACTTTCAGTTGAGCAAGAAGGTCGAAACTGCAAAAACAGAACTCTGTGCTTCTGCGCCTCCAACTAGAAATAAGGCAACAGTGAAAGCAGACATTTATGATGGTTCTCAACCTTTTCTCGACTATATGACACATTTCGAACACTGCGCTATGATTAATGAATGGAGCGAAACTGAAAAGGGATTGCGTTTGGCAGCGTGTTTAAGGAGAGACGCTCTCCAAGTCTTAACCGATCTCCAAGTCCAGCCCGGTCAAGTCGAATTTGAGAAATTGAAAACTTCATTGGAAGCTCGCTTTGCGCCTCGTAACCAAGATGAGTACTACAAGGCACAGCTTCGAAGCTGTTTCAGAAAAAAAGGAGAAACGCTCCCTGAATTAGGTCAAACGATACAGAGACTGGTTTCTTTGGCATATCCTGGTTGCCCGCCTGATATCCGCGATAGGCTTGCAAAGGACCATTTCTTAGGGGCAGTACAAGATGAAAACCTAAAACTTGAAATTTGGCGGCATCACCCTAGTAGTTTGCAAGAATCCATCAGAGTAGGGGTTGAATGGGAGGCTTTCCTGCGTGCTGGCGTAAGACAGAAGCCAGTAAGTTCTGCATGTAGAGGCTATGAAGAGTCAGAAGACAAGGACGACGATAGTACAAATATAACTGAAATAGCAAGGTTAGAAGCAAAAGTAGAAGAATTAATAAAACAAAATAAGAAATTGACTGAAAAACATCAAGATGCATTAGGTCGTTGGCACGAGTCGGGGGATAAGCAACGCCATTCAAGGCGAACAGGGGTCCAGTGTTGGAATTGTAATGGTCGGGGTCATTACCAAAGCGAATGCACCAAGCCTTTAAACAGATACAATGAACGATGGAGAACAAGAGGCCAAAGAGAGGGAGATTCTAGGAGGACAAGAACAGAAAACGCCAAACCTGTACGTTATGTAAACGAGGAGCCGGGACTATACACGCAATGTTGTGTTAATGGAGTGGAGCTCGCTTTACTAGCAGACACAGGCGCTGCTGTTTCGATCATCAGCAAGAGGCGGTATGAAACACTTGGTCATATAAAGCCAAAACTCAATGCCGTGGATAGTCAGCTAATCAGTGCATCCAGTAACAAAATTGAAACATATGGTCAGGCTGAATTTTGCATTGCTTGGACAGGTGTCAGAAGGCGACATGTTTTCGTTGTAGCTGACATTAGGCCCGATGGAATACTTGGGTTAGATTTTTTTCGGCTGCATAAGTGCGATATTAGTATTACGCAGTGTACACTGCAGATGCAGGGACTAAAACTCCCATGCCACTTTGCGGGGTCTATGGGCTGTCATCGTATCACCTTGGCTGAAAACATCATTGTCCCGGCAGAGACGGAAGTTATCACGCGAGGTTGGATGGCGAATGTTGGTTGTGGGAAGCTAGCTACAGAGTCAGTGCTAGAGCCTCTATCGATGTTTAGGCATGAAACTAAAATCCTTGTCGCGCGAGCCGTCATTAAGACGATGGACGGAACAGTGCCAATACGGTTGCTAAACCCGACTAAAGAGGTGGTAAACTTGCAGGCTGGTGTTTGTTGTGCCGAAGCCAGTGCGGCCCTATCGACACAAATTGTCGAAAGTCAGAAACCGGATTCGAACAGCAGTCTGCCTTCACATTTAACTGAATTGTTTGAGAAGTCAAGCGTCCATTTGACTCCGGATCAAGCACGAGGCCTAAGCAAACAATTAAGTGAATTTTGCACAGTGTTTGCTAAAGATGATGACGACTTGGGCAGAACAAACTTGATCAAGCACACTGTCAAAACAGGCAATACCGCGCCAATTAGAGTCCCACCTAGAAGATTACCGTTCCAGCTCCGTCAGGAGATTGACATACAAGTTGACGACATGCTTAGAAAAGGGGTTATAGAACCGTCAGTAAGCCCTTGGGCTGCCCCAGTGGTCTTAGTAGCTAAAAAGGATGGGAAGAAGAGGTTTTGCGTAGATTATAGGGCGCTAAATGCAGTTACAGAGAAGGATGCGTACCCTCTTCCTAGAATTGATGATAGTCTCGATTCACTGTCAGGTATGAGCTGGTTCTCCACATTAGATTTGATGTCAGGGTACTGGCAAGTAGAAATTGAGCAAGCAGATCGGCCTAAGACAGCGTTTGCAACGCGAAGGGGTCTCTATCAGTTTAAAGTCATGTCGTTCGGTTTATGCAACGCGCCTGGGACCTTTGAACGACTTATGGAAGCCGTCCTAGCCGGGTTGCAATATGAAGTTTGTCTAATTTACCTCGACGACGTTATAGTTTTCGGGAGCACGTTCAATCAGTTGCTTGAAAGACAAGCGCGCGTCTTTACCCGTCTTCTAGGGGCTGGCCTAAAGTTGAAACCCAGCAAATGTACACTATGTGCGAGAGAAGTTAGGTATCTTGGTCACGCTATTTCCGCAGCTGGAGTTGCAACTGATCCTGAGAAAGTGGCAGCTGTTTTGAAATGGCCTACTCCAAAATCAATTACCGCAGTGCGGAGGTTCCTAGGTTTTTGCAGTTATTATAGGCGGTACGTAAGAAACTTTGCCGATATTGCAGCTCCCTTACATCAGCTGACGACAAAGAATTCAGTTTTCCACTGGACAGAATTACATCAGGCGGCATTCGAAAAATTGCGTAAAGCGCTTTCCTCTGCACCAGTGTTGGCTGTACCGGACTTCAATAGCCCCTTTATACTCGACACAGATGCGAGTGGTGAAGCCATAGGTGCTGTCCTGTCCCAGAACATAGATGGCAAAGAAAGAGTGGTAGCTTACGCTAGTCGGTGTTTGGACAGGACAGAACGTCAGTACTGTGTCACTCGTCGTGAGCTGTTGGCTGTCGTACATTTTATTCGTCACTTTAAGACATAACTTTATGGGAGAAATTTCAAGGTACGCACTGACCACAGTAGCCTGCGATGGCTCATGAGCTTCAAAGAGCCAGAGGGACAGTTGGCCCGTTGGTTGGAGCAGTTATCAGAATATGATTTTGTGATAGAACATCGCCCTGGAACTAAACATGCCAATGCTGATGGCTTGAGTCGCTTACCTTGCAGCGGGTGCAGATACTGTAGCAAATGTAGCGTGGGATTATCTGCTATACGGCTAGACAGTGGGATACATTTTGGAGGGATACAGAGACAAGATGCTACTTTGTCACGAGTAATTAGTTGGGTTGAGAGGCAGCAACGCCCTGCATGGGAAGAGGTATCTGGGAATAGCGCAGAAGTTAAGGCGTTATGGGGGACATATAAATTATTAGAGATGTCAGACGGGATACTTGTGCGAGTTTGGCTAGATCGTTCTGGAAAGCCAGTTAAAAGGTTCATCGTCGTACCATACAGTTGGCGGCGTGAAGTGCTAAAACAATGCCATGATGGAGCCGCCGGGGGACATTTAGGTGTCGACAAAACCCTCAGTAAAGTGCGTCAACGTTACTATTGGCCCGGTATGCGGGATGATATACGTGACTACTGTGCGACATGCTCCGTTTGCGCTCAGCATAAAAGTCCCAAGCAGAAGCGCCGGGCGAAACTTCAGGGCATATCGGCTGGTGAAGCAGGAGAGCTAGTAGCCTTGGATATTTTGGGACCCCTTACGAAGACAGACGAAGGCAATGCATATATCCTGGTAATTGGAGATCATTTCACTAAGTGGATAGAGGCGGTGCCTCTACCTAATATTGAAGCCATCACGGTTGCAAGAGCGTTGTTGGATAATTTTATTTGTAGATTTGGTGTACCTCGTGTACTATTATCTGACCAAGGCCGACAGTTCGAAAGTGCCGTATTCAAAGAGCTCTGTGTAATGTTAGGGATTAAGAAAACGCGAACGTCTCCCTATCATCCGCAATGTAATGGGATGGTGGAACGGTATAACAGAACGTTATGCCAGATGCTTGCAGCATATGTAGATGATAAACCAGAAAACTGGGACCAGTACCTTTCTCTTACGAGCATGGCCTATCGTGCATCTGAGCACACTTCCTCTGGATTCACCCCAAACAAGCTGATGCTGGGTAGAGAAGTGATTCTCCCTACAGATCTTCTAGTTGGCAAAACACCAGACGAGGCCCCAAAGAATCTGTCTCAATTTGTGGCAAATTATAGAAATGCAATGTGGGAGGCAAACGAAGAAGCACGAAAACAATTAGGCACAGCTATTCGGCATCAGAAAGTCGCCTATGATCTCAAGGTTCACGGCCAGTCTTTTAGTGATGGTGACATGGTGTGGTTGCACCAGACACTAAGAAAGAAAGGTAAATCACCTAAACTTATGGTCAAATGGACTGGACCGTGGCGAATTGCAAAGAAGATAACGGATGTTACATACCTGATTGCACGGACCGATCATAAGGCGACTCAGATTGTTCACTTCAACCGACTAAAACCATGCTTGGTGCGACCTGAGAGTGAACACCAAGACACCGATGGCCAGGAAAATATGCACGATAGCGGTGATGAAACCGATAGGGAAGAAGAGGAATCACCATATCCAATTACAGCCCAAAGGGCCAAGTTAATGGAACAAAGAAGGGCGCGACGAAGAAACGATGCTGTGTTGTACTAAGGTGCACACATACATTGTAAATGAGTTCAGATATGTCATGTGCTAGTAGCACTGACAATGAGTAAAACTCCAAAATTTGAATAAGCGTCATACACCAGTAGAAACGGCAAATAAAAGTTATAAATGGGTGGGTAATAATTTTTCCCCGTAATTATTACATGGATGGGTTGAGACATATTGTCTACGGGTGACAATTAAAAGCCGCGCAGTTACAATTAAATCAGAATGCGCCCAAAGGCTATGTAAATAATTTGATTATTGGTGTGATTATTTGTTTTATATTTTTAAATTCTGTAACGACAGATGTCGGTCTTGATTGGGGTTTTATTATTGTATGTATTAGTTTTATAATTTGCAATCATGTGGTGTTAGAGCAGAAAAGTTCTAGAAGTTGTTGCTGCATGAGACCAGGTGGTAAATTAAGTCTAGTTGTTTGAATTGTGCTTGGAGTTAAACATGGCTGAATTGAAAGAAAATAAGGGTATTATGTATGGGTGTTTGGAGGCTGGTGGACTATTTGTTTATTTTTATTTTTGTGTTGCTGTAGGGTACGGTTAAGTGGTGAAAAGATGATTGAAAAGGCAGTGTCAAGTCTAGCGTTCTGTTGGTGACAATAGGGTCGCGCCAGGTGGGCGTTGAAGTCATGGTTGACTTATTTTTGAGGTTCTTAAGAGGTCGTGTTTCATTTGAAGAACGCATTCTCTAACCTCGTGGGGTAGTACAGGACGGAACCTGTATTTTGTTTGTCATTGAACTGTTAGCGACTTGCCAGTTGAGAATTGATTTATACAGAGCACATTAAGAAGGAAAAAAGAAATCGTCTACACGCATCTTCATGATCATATATGGTTCAGCGAGGTTTTCATCATGCATAGTTTGACTTGTCTGCATGAATGGAATGGTGTCAATTTGGAAAACTGAAGGACAATTCAAAGCACGTGTTAGTTATTTAGCAGCATGAAGAAATTGTAGTGCACACCACAATTATAGTTGAATCGTGATGTAATGGTGTTCCAAACTTTAGCGTTTGGGGATAGGTTTTCTTAGGGATTTAGGTAACAACTGGTGTGGAATTTGTAGTGAATTAACAGTGAAAGAAACAAATAGGATCGTCTGGCACAGACTGAGTTGAAAAATAGTTGGGCATTGAAGTCATGGTTGACTTGTTGGAGGTTAGTAAGAGAAGGTGTCTCTGAAGAACGCTAACCTCGTGATGTGTACAGGTGTACCAAGGTCTATTAGGAGAACGTGTGTCCTGGTGGAAACGCAATCTCCAGACCAGAGTTTTAATGTAAAGAGGAATGGTTCTGGTTGCATTTGATGTCTGTTGTTAGAGACCTATGCTTAGACAAGTCAATTTCGAGGAAGTCGTGAGGGAGTTTGAACCCGACTAAGTGGTTGAAACATTATTTCATCTTGGATTCAACTTGTTTAGATTTGGATAGTTTATGTTGTTGTATATAATCATATTGGTAATCGTTTATCGGGTGTGGGGTTAAATTTAGAAAAAAAAAAAAAAAAAAAATACTTCAAATTGTGATTTAGATCACAGAAATGTGACGTTTGTGTCACTCGGGACGAGTGATCTTTTAAAGGCGGGGGTAATGTAATAAACTTTGGAGTAAGTGTTAGTGAATTTGAACCATGCTTGGGTCGTTAGTAGTGATTTTGGGTACAAGCCGAATGACTGTCCCTTTGTAACATAGTCCATATTAAAATTCAGTGGTGTATACAAGTAGTGTGATTGAAAAGGCAGCATTTATGGTTGGAAATCAGTAAATTATAGAATGGAATCAATAAGTTGGGACTTGGTAGGTACCGTTTATGTGGCCATAGTGGAAAATTGGCGTATGTATATGAGTGTGATACGCCGGAAATTCTGTGGATGGACTGGCCTAGGGTCGCGCAGTTAAATATTTCCCAGTTAGTAAGGGAATACTGGTGTAATTTCTATGGCATGACAAGCTATCGGTACGGAAAACGGATGATAATGAAGAAAAACCATGTAAAGGTGCAGTTAATGGACGTTTGGGCAAGTTGTCTCCTCTGGGTCGCCCATTGATTACAGCAAAGATTAATAATTATAGCAGACACGTCTTTCTTTCCATTTTACAACTCAAGTTGTATGGAAGTCTTTGGAAGTTTGGGGAAAACATATGACTTCCAGCGTGACTCGCGCCAGGGTTTTGACACCGCTCGGTCAAGTGAATACCCCTGTGCTTGTAACAATACCATCAATATCCGGCAATTACCCGTGAGTAAAAATCCCCATTTATGACATGAGAACCTATAACATCTTAAAACCCCAATGCCGCTGGTAAGTGCAGGAATTTCCTGTATACCATTCATCTGAATAATATTTAATCTTGAAATATATTGGACTTGAACATCGTTGGGTTCCATTAAAACCATATCAACCTTTCATCGAATTGACATTGAAGCCTGTAAAATGCTACGGTTACGGTATGTTATCCTCATATGATACGCTCTTATCATTTTGCGTTTGATATCATGCATAGTCAATGGCATAGTATTTACTTTATATTCTAAAGACATAACTAACGTGCAATATTGCAAGTCCTTCTTGTATACTTTCCAATTATCTCTGAAATTGGCAAATTCTGGGGTTGTCTTCAATACATGTTTAATTCTATCAGTTTCTCAGCTGATCACGAATATTCACCGGATGCTTTTATATAATGCGAGCTTTTCTCTTTAGATGCTCTTAAAACGTGGACCTGCCGCTCTTTTTTACGCTTGAATCGATGTACGCGCCGCGTGTAATTGTTATTAGAGTAGTTACTAACGGAATTTGTTACATACATCACATCATTACATATGGAGCAGAGATGAAAAATAACATAATTATGAGCGAATTACTTCACTGATTTAAGGGGTGGCACTTCATTTGTAACTTATAAATTTGTTACTTAAGGATTCATGATATCATTATTTACATCGGTCGAATAAATTACTAAATCTTTCATGCTCACGATATTTTTCTTATGAACACATCGAGAGAACAAAATGGAGATGTTACTAGAGACAAAAATGATATATTGAAACTTACAATCTAAAATTATACTCGATGTGAAAGACCCGAATCTTCACATGTCAGATTGTATTCTGTATTACACATAGTCCGATAAATCGACGCTCAAATCTGTGTTCATACTGTTAGACCATATATAGATCTGGTGTCAGTTTAATACGATGCTTGCAAATCTTGCCGTAGATACCTAAGTACATGTTAGACACTGGTATGATAATATCCGTATTTATGACGAAATGCAATATGGCTACATGACAGAAGGTTGCTATGCTATTTTTGGTGGGATATTTATGCCCTAGTGTTATCTAAAGGGTGGGTGCTCCGTGCTAGGTTTTTTCCTAGTCGGTGAACTCTTCCTTTGTTAATTCATAGTGACCTTAGCCATATGTCTCCTAAGTCCCAAGTATGCTATATCGTTCCTGCGGTTATTGGACTATTCGGACCAAAGACAATTCGGCCCCAACTTGGACCGAAAATAAGACAATTCGGCACAACTCGAAAGACAATTCGGCCCAATTTTAAAATACAACTGACAAGTATTTATTTGTAACATATATTTTGACAATTTTTATATAATATGTTTTCTATTAAAATTTGGAACATTTTGTGAACAAGATAAATGTTTTCCGAAGTTATAATGGTTAGGAAAAACCGGAGAAAGAAAGGAGTATAGTAGAGCTGTACGATTGTTCTCAAAATCTTAATTTTCAAGCAAAATTATATTCTCGTATTTGAACGTATTTGTTACAAATAAATTTATACAGATAAAAAAGTTGAAAACTGCATAATTAGTTATTTTGCGATAATTTGACAAATTTAATTCAGAACATTATTCCGTTTTGCTGTTTTATGTTACGAAAAAAAAAACAGATAAATGTGCACAATGAAAGATGCATCTTTACCAAAATTTCTTGAATTTTAAATTATTTTTTTTTTATATTGAATATTCAAAACACCACAATCATTTTAAGTTGTCAAATTATTACCATTCTAATTATAACAGTTTCCGAATCAAAATATTAACGCGAAAGTTTCCGTCTAGATAACAAATGTTTCCCTTCCGATAATATTTTCTTTTTCTAATTTATTTCCGTTAAGATTTCTTTCCTCTGTTTCTCTTTTTTATACATTGCGTTATAACATGGTGTATTGTATACGGTGCATTTTTACACAGTGGACATTCTAGTGATCCTCTGATCACATGCCGTCTCATTGCGACCTCTCCTGTCAACCGCGCATCATGCATGTATTTTGAAGCAGAGGCTTTGTACTTTTAAAGAGCCTTGTTTAGATCATTTTTTCCATACCTATCCCACTTTATCTCCACATGTTCTATTGACATTTTTTCGTTTTATAAAATATATTTTTCGTTATCAATTTATGTTTCTTCTTTATTTTTTTTCCATAGTTCTTCCCTCTCTAAATAACTAGTATATTCTTTTATTTCTCAAAAAATTCTCGCGACTCCTAATTTCTTTACTAGTCTATAATTTATTCTCATTGTACCATTCGCTCTATAAAGTGTTTTTTTGTTTTGTTTATGTAGTGGGCGTTATATTCTTATATATATTTTATAGCTTCATTATCAATATTATGTAATATGTCATTTTTAAAATCCAAAGATTTAATATATTTTTATTACATATACGTTTTGGCCACTTGGTCCCACTCCATTAAGCAAAATGGCGTTAGTATCCAGATAGTCAAATTATTTTCTCTTTGCTTTAATTTTTCATTGCTTTACAGTTTTCATTTTCTTCCCGTTTCCCATAGTAAATTCCTAAAGCGTTCACTCAATTTTTATTAAATGTGGCGGCAAGCCTGGGTAATTACCTCTCGTTTCCTATTTTAAGTAGTTCTGTTTAGTCGTGATTTATATTTGATAGTGGGCATACTTGCCTTACTGATCTTTGAATTTCAAATCTTTTTCGTAACTGCACCGATTACCTGTACTTGTGTGCAGCTTTCTCTCGGTGAAAATATATCGTAGTACCTTTCTGGTCAGATTCATGTAAATATTCTATTATTGTTTTTCTACTCAGTACGTTGTTTTCGATATCTCTTACTTTGGCTTCACACGCTTGATTCAAATTAATTATTCTTGTAATACTATATTTTACTCTATATACGCATAGTCTATATTTAGGAGGGAGATGGGCCTCGATTGTTTTCAAAATCTTACCTATCTCCACCCACCCCCTTACCTTTATATAACGGGACTCACAAGACACCCAAGACTCTCCAAGAACACCTTAAACTATCTATAATCCCCACTTTAAATTTCAACAACAGCACAAAAAAAACAAAAAAACAAACAAACAAAAACTGTGAATATTTAGCGATATTTTGTGTAACAGGAAAATTAGTAAGGTCAGTTGTTGCCAAAGGAATGAACTCCCGTTTTTGACGAAGTGCGTTCCGGTGCAATAACGTGAATATTTATCAACATTTATAAATTAGCAATACCACAAATAAGTCGTTAAAAAAAGTTAAGCAAAATACCAAATTTATTGTATATTAACATTATTTGTTTATCTCAATAACAATTGAACTATTCCTCAATTCCTTAATTTTGACAATTATTAACAAAGAGGATAAATATTTCAAATAAATGAAATGTATGGTGCATTGCCATTTAATGAGGAAATTGTGTTAAAAAATATATATATAGTTTAAGAGATTTGATGCATAAGAGTTCGGTTCCGTAGATTATCGAAAACAGGACCATCAACCAAAACTATAAATAATCGATAATAACAATGTCCGCATGATTTTTCTGTTCTTTTTTCCGCTTCTTGATACGTTTATGCGAGATTTGGTGCGAGTATATGCAATTCTGGGGGTTTCGTGGGGTGTTTAGATAGATCGGTATATAACAAGGTAATTATGCCCTCCTTTATTATTGTTATTGTGTCGTTTCGTAGTAAAGTATTATAGAACCAATCTAGTATGCGTGATAACTCACCACTAAATTTGCTGTAGAATAACGCAGTGAATCCATCTCCTCCTGGAGATTTTCCTTCTTATAGTTGTATCATTTTACTTATTTCATCACTAGAGGTGAGAGCATCACATATGTTCTGATGTTATCACCTACATTCTATCCCTTCCAAGTAGTCGTTTATTATTTCTGGTTGGAGCGTTTGTGTCCTATAAAACTTACTATAAAATCTTTCATATATTTAAAAAAAAATGTTTACCCATTTAATTCCTTCCTATCTTTGTCCCATAATTGAACCCTGCTGTTCTCTCCGTCTTTTTTTCTTCCCTCTTTTATATAGGCCTTCAGCCTGATATATTGTTGTATATTTGCCTGCTTTTATTTCTCTACTCTGCGCTTCTTCATGTAAACCTTAGCCTAATCGGTCTTTCTTTATTTATTTCTTCTTCATTAGTGTTGTTTATCTCAAGTTGCTTAATTTCCTTTTCCCATATTTAGTTATACTCCCTTTCCATTTTAAGTAACATCTATTATCAAATTTTTTATTCCTCAATGAATTTCTTATATTCCAACAGTTGTTAAATTTTAATTTTCCCTTGTCCCATTTATTTTTGCATATTGTTTTTATCTCTAAATTTATTAGTTTGTGATCTCATATTATTATTCCCGTAATAACCGCTTTTATATACGTTTTTAGATCATAGTTTTTATATATAATAATAATTTAACCAGCTACTCCCTTTATTATTTTTGTAGTCATAATTGAACTCTTTCATTCTCATATTTAGTCTCTCATTTTTGTTGTCAGTTAATATTTGTTTAGAAAAAAGTGTTTTATTTATGTTATAAATTTGTTTACATTTGTGGTTAAATTCCCTACTCTATCTATTTCGTCTCCTACCCAGTTAAAATCAATTTAGTCATCCATAGAGTATTTTCTAAAATATTTCAAGAGATTTTCTAAAAAGATTTTTTTTCTGTATTTATTCGCAGGGAAATATACATTAGTAAAATGTACATTTTTCAATTATATTATTTAGCAGTCTTCTGTAAAGGAATTTCCGTCATCTTTTTATCCCAAACTAGTCAGTGTTTAACAAAACATTATAACTGTTGCAACTCCTCGTATATCTTCTTCCTTAATATCATTTATAATTAATATTTCTTCTCTAAAGTTTTTAAATGATTTGTAAATTTATTATGGGTTTTTTGTATAAAGATAATGTCATCGTTTTCCATTAAAAAAATTATTTATTCCATTAACATTTATGGATGATATTCTGAAGTTCATTCATTTCCTTTCTCTTATTCCTCCGGGTTGTTGCATTCTAGATCATTTAGGTTGCTTCCATTTATTTGCCTAACGTTCAGGCTATATTCCTAATATTTTAATAGCCATTGCGCAGTACCCAACAAGAATTCAAATTATTTTATTTTATGTGTACAGAGATAATGGTCTCCTACCCTGTACTTTCATTCGAAACATTTTTGTCATTGGGCGTTTCGTCATGGCTAGTTTTCACTCTAGTCTCTGAACAAATTTTGGTCAAATTTAGAATATAGGCTTGTATGATTACAAATATCATACGGTCAATCCTAAACACGACCCATGCATATTAATAGCTAATCTTGTGTCTGATTGCCACAACTACTTTACTCTGCATTTGTTAGTTTACTAACCAATTTAAAGGCAGTCGACTTCAGCTGACAAATATGTAATTATTCCATGAAACAGGATTCCTAAAGTTAATCTGAGTGAATGGCAAATATAAAATTCTCTTTTGAATCTACATATGTTTTCAGATTAATGAAGGAATGTTTTATATAGTCACATACGCTGTTTCCCTCTGTAAGGTGCTGTAACTTGAAATGAGAGTAACTGTTTTTCTCTCAGCCTGCGAATTCTTATATTATGGAGCCGATAACTTCAGTTTATCGCAACATAATAAACTCAACAATGGTTTGATGAATAGAACATTATATAAGAGAAATAACGAGCTTAAGATTATATCTGAGTGCGTGTATAAACGTCAATAGCAATCTGAGATTGCGGATCAGGAGTCCAAGGAAGGTGCATGGAAATTACGTACTTTGTCACTTATATACTAAGATAATTCATGTTTCGTATCAAAACATGTCATAAGACCATTCTAAGGTACTTTTGTCACTTGGGATGATTTATCTACATTAAGTGTATAACGCTTTTCAACATTAAACCCGTACCAGAACCAGTGGCCCACACCACTGCTATTTTTGGATTTGGAAGGCGAAAAACAATAGATATATTTAAAGCAAATAACACAAATTGTTGATTTATGACGCCAAATTTGACACTGTGGCTACTAAACAATATATGATATGGTTTGGACACTCTGCATTTGAAAGAATAAGAAATGGTCTTGTCTTAGAGTCCTAATGATTCTTTATAGACATTAGAGTATCGGTCTCTTTGAGGGACTTTTATTCTTGGCCATATGGATTAGAAGATTTACATATTTTCAGAACTGACTAACAAATGAAACAACAATTGTTTTGTTCTAGTCCTGCAAATGAAAAAGAAAAGGTTTACGTAGCATTTTGCTTTACCAAACTATCTGTGATTTGTGTGGAACTGTTTAACCTGTTAACACGTTTATCTTGTAGATTCATCATAAAGATCTTCGTGAAGACTCAAACAGGGAAGACGACCACCCTGCAAGTTGTCCCATCTGACACCATTAAGAGCGTGAAAGCCATGCTCGAGTACAAGGAAGGCATCCCGTCTGACCAGCAACGCTTGACTTTTGCTGGAAACCAGTTGGACGATGACACAACCCTCGCTGACCACAATATCCAGCAACAATCCATTCTTAATCTGGAAATATGTAGTATTCAGATTTTTTTGAAGACTCCGACAGGGAAGACGATCACCCTAGAAATGGATCCATTTGCCACCATTAAGAATGTAAAGGCCAAGATTCATGACATAGAAGGCATCTTACCTTTCAAGCAGCAAATGGTCTTCGCTGATAAGCTGCTGCAAGATGGCAGAACCCTTTCTGACTATAACATTTTGAATGAGTCCACGATTCATGTGTTTCTCAGTCTGAAATGCCATATGCAGCTCTTTGTGAAACTTGAGACAGGGACGACTGTCACCCTAGAAGAAGTGGAGCCATCTGATAAGATTCAGTATGTAAAGGCCCTGATCCATGAAAAGATAGGCATCCTACCTTACAAGCAGCGTCTGATTTTCGCTGGCCTTCTGCTACATGATGACGGAAGCCTTTTGGACTATAACATTCAAAACCAGTCTACCATCAGTCTGATAATCTTTCATATGCATGCAATGCACATCATTGTGAAAACGCAGACAGGGAAGACTGTCTTCCTACAAGTGAAACCATCTGACACAATCACGAATGTAAAGACCAAGATAGAGTATATTAAAAGCTTCCCACGTGACCAACAACGTCTAATTTTCGGTGGCAAGTTTCTCGAAGATGACAAAAGCCTCCGCGACTACAACATCCAGAAAGACTACACTCTGCACCTGATACTCCGTCAAGGAGATTTCATCCACATCTTTGTGAATATTTGGACGAGGGAGACAATCTCCCTGGAAGTGAAGCCAGTTGACACCATTGAGAATCTGAAGGCCAAGATCCAGGACAAAGAAGGCATTTCACCTGACCAGCAGTGTCTCCTTTTTAATGGCAAGCAGCTGGAAGATGACAAAACCCTTTTTGATTGTAAAATTGAGGAAAACTCGGTTCTTTTTTCTGGTGCTTCCGGTGACAGGTGAAAATTGAAGGATATGTACCCTAAGCAATCACAGTCCATTATTCAGATATGGAAACAAGTTGAAACATTTTGTATTAATGTGACTAATTAAGATCCATTATTGTCTATCAGATGCTTCTAGGAGATCCCACATCCAGATGCTGCCATCTACATTTTATCCGATTCTTAGTCTAATCTGACGAGGCTGAAAGTGTACCGTTCAAATTGTGTATGGCTTATAAGTGAAAACATTTAGTTTTAATATGTTATATCATTATCTCGTGACATATTTTATAAGAACAAGTTATACGGTAATTAACTTGACCCGCAGAGAAGGGTCAACTGGTTTGCTCATTAATTTGTCAAAATCATTAATGTGGAATTGATTTTTATTCAGCAACTGTACATAATCTCATTCACATTTACGTTAAATTATTTCCTGGATTTTTTTTGCTCCAATGTAACCTTTGTCCATTTTCATGCCACGTTTATCATTTTCAATGATACTGAATAAAGACAACAATAAAAATTTTGAAAGGAACATGTATATGATTACTTTTGATGAATTCTTAATACTAAATTCATACTAATAAATTTATTTGCTAATCCGAGTTTTTCATATTTGCATTCCTAAACGACTGCATTCTATGTCTGCATAGATATTATTTACTTGAGAATCCAGTGAGAAATATTTATATTCTTCCTGATATCCATTGGTAAAAACTGTGCCACTGTCAGTAAATGTTACAGTAATTTGTTCTGATGAGACTGAAACTTTAAACATTAGTTCTTTAAATTCTAAACAATACTCGAAGATTGTCCCATTTCTGATTAGAGGAATAAATTTCAATTCGATATCCTACTTTGACTATTATAGAAGAGATGGGTCAATTAAATTGGGTAATTGAAGAAAGAAAACTATATGAATAACTATTTAGCATCAGACGATAATATTGATGATAGGAGTATTGTCCAACGTCACATATTTGAACTGGCTGATATAGTTCTCGATTATGTACAATGTTCAGAGCAAGAGATCACACACGAGCTAGAATCGCATACCCATTATGTGTATGCTTTTGTGATATATCTAATGCATTTGATTGTGCTTGATCCAAAGGACTGATACACACTTAGTGAATAAAAAAAAAGAAACATGCAAAGTTGGCTAATCAGTTCTTATTAAGAAGCAAACGGTTCTATAAATGCAAGTGGATCGTGTATGAAATATATTAGAACAGGAGTCCCATAAGGATGCATACTTGATACGGTACTTTAAGAATATTGCAAAAAGGCTCGTCTAGTATAACATGATTATTTGCTGACCACAGCTATATGGCTTACGTTTTAAGTGATGTTTATACTGAACACCAAATTAACCAATAACTAGAAAATTTCGAGATGGACAAAATAATGAATTTCATCTGAAAGTGCATAAAAAGCCCAGATATTAGAACCTCTTTACTATAAAAACTTCCGATGTAAGATACGTTTGAATAAAACATCGGATGCACAAAAACCTTGTGTAACTCGACAGTTTGACTTATTTTGAAATAAAGAAAGATGATTGGAATACATATATCGCTCAACTTTAAAACGAACAGACACACACGCACACACACGTATATATAGATATATATATATATATATATATATATATATATATATATATATATATATATATATATATATATATATATATATATATATATATATACGTGTTTGTGTATGTATGTGTGCATGGACGTATTTTAATGAATATGCATGAGTATTATATATATATGTATGTATACAAGTTTTCAAGAATTTGGGTACCGGTTATTTTTTTTTATTTGACCAGTTTGTGCTTATTTTCGTTGTTTTTTTTCTCCTGCATTATTCTCTTGATATTTAGAAATGTTACAAATGATCGATTTCTCAAATAACTGTTTTGCATTAATAATTTTCCTCTCAAACAAATGCTGTTTATTGTTTGAATTCGCCGCTTAAAATATTAAAAGAAGATTTTTGAACTTATTAAAGCGACATAAATCTCGCAAGCTTGGAGAGAGAGAGAGAGAGAGAGAGAGAGAGAGAGAGAGAGAGAGAGAGAGAGAGAGAGAGAGAGTCTGGCTGATGTCATTTTTATCAAGTTATTATTTAAATTATTTCATACTTACCAATGGTAAGACAAATATGGTTGTGTTTATTATGATGATTAGCTTCCCTGCTAAGATCAAAAGGATAATAAATCACATAAAGCAGTTAAATATTGGTAGGGTAATGTTTTAACCTATGGGTACATGTGACGGGTACGTTTTGACTAGCAATGCTAAAAATGTATATAAAAAACACAAGAATTAAACATTTTTGCTTTGTCCATGTGTTCTTTCCTTTAATTATATTTAGTCAATTTAGTTAAATATTCAAAGCATGCCATTTCGCCAAAACAATATAATATTCAGTCATTATTCGTAAAATATTTTATCTCAGTGAAAACTGATGCAGAAAGTCCATTGTGAGTATATATTTTATATCTACACTTATTTATTGCTGGAAAGATAGAAGTGCGCAAAGACGGCGCATAGACATTGTATACTCACAATAATGGAAATATTCTACTTTTGATGTTATATTTATAAAAATAAAGATACAATATTTCGACACGTTTGCTTGTCTTTGTGTTTTCTTTAAATAATTAAATATTTCACACATGGAAGTTACTTCTACTCTCACTTTTTCTAACAGACCGTGAAATGATCGTGTTACTTCCTAAAATACTTAAACACGGTGAGAGTTGAGAAAAGGAATAAGGCATACAAAGACGGCCAAAGATATTAATTATAACAAATGTGGAAAATATTTACAGTGAATACAAACCTATATAAATATGTAACAAATTATAAAAGACCGGGAAAGACGTTATATTATAAAAACTCTGAAAATTTGTTATGGTGAATACAAAACTATATATATGTAACCAATTAGAAATGTCTGTTTTCATCTCTTTTTTTTTAGAATTAATAAAAGTAAATATTTGGACAAATGCAGGTTGAATATTCATCCATTTTAATTGTTACTTCTACAATTTCTCTTATAAAAATGTTCTTATGTAAATTTCTGAAATATTTAAATACGGTAAGTGTTAGAAAAAGAAATAGAGAGGGCGACGCGGAAAATATATGGCAAATACTTGCACTACTGGAACGTATTTATTGTTGATACAAATGTTATATTAATAAATACATAAGACTTAGAAAATATTTGCTTTGTCTATGTGTTGATTGTATTTTTCTAACGTATATTTAGCAGCAGTAAAAGGAAAGACTTTTTAAAACTTACAGTACTGGAAAACATTTACTGTTGATATAAAATAACTAGTATGTGGTAATGATGTACTACTGTGATCATAGTAGCATGCGCCAACGCGTGTTCCAATCACAAGTATCTGGGAAAATGCACGCTACCATTAACTCAATTAATATAGTGGAAGTATAATACAAGTTTCCAAAGGTCGGTTGAGCAATAAATAAGGTTGTTAATCTCTGATTAGGACATGTCCCTTTATTTCAATAGCATTCCCACTTCTGTTTTTTTTTTATAAAACGTACAGTGTATTAGAACAAAACATACAAAGTTGACTTATTATACTTAAATACTTTTCATACCTATGCACGAATTATTATTTGACAAATATAGTCATACATGCTAAACCTTAATTCTAGGTATTGATTAGTATGAGCTGTGTTGCACTCCGTTCTACTAAGTGGCCATACACCACAATTAATTTTACTATATGTTCTCTACATATATTTCTCAGCACTGACCTTTCCACAGTGTGACAATCAATACAAATCATATGAAAATCTAAAATACATCCAAAGATGATTTCACGGTGAAATTCTTGTCAAGGGTTGACCGGCATTTTTTTGAGTGGCTGCACTGTAAACAGAGCAGCATGTACACAGAACACTGATTTCACTTCCGGATCATCACTAAGGCCTAATTACACAGTGTGCACTGTCGCCAAAATACATACAGACAGCCACTCTCAGAGCTCATATTCTCAAGAATAAACAATTAACTTTAAATTCATACCAAAGATGCATCAATACAACTCTTCTATCACTACCAAAAGGAGAGAGGAAAAAAATGTTCTAAAAATAGACTAGAACTACATTCGTGGGTACTGAACTGGAAGTATTAATTGTGATGTGATACCTGACAGGCCCAACTTTTTGAGGCAAATTTTAGTAAAACATTTATATTTGAATGCCACATCTATTTGAACTTTATACATGAAGTCTTTTTGAATTTCCTTGCATACAAGACATGTGACACCTGCTGGAAAGTGTGTAGTGCTGGTGTTCCACAGGGTGCACATGCTGATCCATGTGCTCTTGAGAAACCAAAACTAAATTTGCTATATCTTCCTTAATTATAAAACTTTTTCAATGCTGTAAAATACTAATTGTACTACAAGATAAGGCCTGTCTGAAAATATGTTTAAAGTTTATACATTTTGATCAATTTAAATTTTAATGGAAATTTAAATAAACATTTAAATTTATAAACTAAATTTTATTGAAAAATTAAATTTTCATAAAAGTTTGAAAACAGATTTTGTCAAAATTTAGACAGAAAAGTTTATCAATCAATGGTCTTTTAAATAAATGGTGGTTTGGGTCTGTGTAACTGAGAACATTTTTCCCAGGGGTAGTGAAGTAGCATGACTCATAGTGATTTTGGCAACAAACCGCAATATGCCTGTCAAGGTGCATATAGGTGTACACACTAAAGAAGCAACAACAGGTGCTATGTTCCATATTTGTTGTGTCAGGTATTTAGGCAGTTATTTGCATAACTAATAGTGCACTCAAATTTAAACATCTGATGGGACCACTTCCATGTTTTATAGGAAAATTGCATTACATTTATGTGTCAATAACTACAAAAAGCGACAATAAGATAGGAAAATACAGTTTTTAGGCAGGCTTTACCTTACTGAACAATGGTGCTAATCTCTCTCATGAAGATCTAAGCCATGTCCTTGAGGTGCTGTATATTAGTGTGGTGATATCATGATCACTTATGGCAGTACACTGCATATGTCCTTATGAAACCTTGCTATCACCACCAGACTACTGGAGAGCTTCCAAGCTGATCCACCACTAACACTTTGTTTCAGATACCAGCCTAGACCTGAAAAGATATAAAATGTTTCACTTATATCTAGAAAACAGTAAGATGTATGCAAATGAAGTTAAAATGTGTTAGATATAGTGATTTCCAAATAACATTCAGGCTGCAAGCATAGGAAATAAATATTAAACTTGACAGAGTGACACTCAGAAATATTAATTGTGATGTGATTCCAAGTGCAACGCAAGGAGCATACTAAGCAGATAACCAGACAAATACTAAGCAGAGAACCAGACTATGTATTATACTAAGCAGAGAACCACACAAATACTAAGCAGAGAACCAGACTATGTATTATACTAAGCAGAGAACCAGACTATGTATTGATTACGTTTTGCTTATACTCGGATCATTATTCCCGGTTATCCTGGGCAAACGCGAAGAACCGTATTGTCGGCTGCCGAAAACATTTTAAACCACATGAAGGCCATAGCAAAGAGAAAGAAAAAAATACTCCTGTCAGATGATTAGAAACATCTTTCAACAGATCAAACTTATGCATTAACTTTAACCCTCTCACGTACTTGGAATGTTCTCATGTTGACTCGTTCTCACATGAATTATGTGACAAGACAACAAGAAGATAAAACGCCAGTGAATTTGATTTTGGAAAAGATAGGTATTCATTTTGCCAAAACACAGATACAAAAACATTTTTGCTTCATTTATCGGAGTTTACAGAAAGACGCAAATGTATTCCGACTGTATTGTTTTTAGTGGGCTTTCTCCTTCTTCTCTTCTTTTTTCTTCTTTTTTTTCTTCTTTTTTGAATCTCAAGTGAGAATCGATAGAATCCAATATAAGCGTGGCGCTTCTATGACTTAGTTTTAACAAGTACAAAAAAATCAATAACAACCAGCACACACATTATATACATGTATGTTAAATTTATTAAGATAAAATTATTTTATTTTTATAACATGATAATCACCATTCAGTATTATCAGTTGAAAAGATCTATGTGCCGACTTTGTCATGTCTTTGTCCGTTTTTGCCCTGTATTCTGACAATAAAATTATTGATACATGGATTATGTACATATTTCTGGTATTTTTTAATATAAAACATACACCAATAACATCAATATTTCCGTTAGTAAGGTTTGTAAACTTTCTTGCGCGATTCTTCTTTCCTAATGCCTACCACATGTATATTTAAAAAATATATAACCACATGTATTTCGATAAGTAATTATTAATTAACAGGGCTGTTAAAATAATGTTACAAAATCAAGATAAGAAAATCATTTTTATTATGCAAAATATGTTTCTAAATATTTACACTAATTCACAAAAATAACCGTGAGTGCAAATACACATTTATAGCAATATGTATATTTTGTATCAAATTGGAATCAACATTCAGTAATTTTCACTATTGTTAGTTAAAAATGTCTTTGGGTCGTCTTTGCCTGTCCCTGCCATGTCTATGAGACCGCTCTGGCGGCATAGTGGTTTGAGCGTCCGCCGCGGAAGCGGGAGGTCGTGGGTTCGATCCCAGGCCGAGTCATACCAAAGATTTACACAAATGGTACTAATAGCTGCCTCGCTTGGCACTCAGCATTAAGAGGTTAGTGGTAGGATTGGTCAGTCTGGTGACCACATGTCTGCGGCATTGTGCCCAAGTGCTAGACATCACTATGAACTGCCTCAATTCAGACATCGTAGCGATATGACTGAAAAGCTGTTAAAGCTACGTTAAAAATCAAAATCACACACACGAACACACACACACACACACACACACACACACACACACCATGTCTATGTGTGTCTTTGCTCCTCTCTGCCTGTCGCCTGTCTTTGTGTATCTTTGCTATGTTTAGGAGGATCCGTGTTGACTTAGGTACGGACAGGCTACTACGTTTATCCTATAAACATCATATGCATCACATGAAGAATTTTCAAGTCAGTTCACATACAAATTAATTTGTACTCATTTATTTTATTTAATGTACTAAAATTGTTGTACTTTTAAATTGTTTCATCAATTACACGACTTGCATGTATGTTATTGTACTTGCTCTACAATTTAATATTTAATTCTTAAAGTCCGTTGACATGTCAGTTACTCGCATAATTCAAGGAGGCTATGCAATCAACACTGAATATTTACAAGTACGTTCTCATTCAAATTACATATGTTCTTCTATTTAATCTGTTTGAATTTAATTTTAATATATTATTTTATAATTCCGTTTTAACTTACGGGATTATTTCAGAGAAGGTTATACATACATACATACATACATACATACATACATACATACATACATACATACATACATACATACATACATACATACATACATACATACATACATACAACTGTATGTATGTGTGCATGCATGCATACATACATACAGCTGGATTTTGTAATTATCTCAAAGAAAATTGGATTGCGAAAACTTTTACCCATTCAGATACATTCACCCGTTCACTTCACTAGCAATTCTATTGCATCCCTCCCCCCCCAAAAAAAACCCTCTCTAGCTCTTATTGTCGCGTGCGGATATAGTTTTCTGCGTGTGAGGACAACTCTTCTCTTCACAGCCATTGTCACGATGAGGTTGGCTATATGGACACAGAGCATAATTAATTTTACTATATATTGTTACAAGCACAGGGGTATTCACTTGTCCGAGCGGTGTCAAAACCCTGGCGCGAGTCACGCTGGAAGTCATATGTTTTCCCCAAATTTCCAAAGACTTCCATACAACTTGAGTTGTAAAATGGAAAGAAAGACGTGTCTGCTATAATTATTAATCTTTGCTGTAATCAATGGGCGACCCAGAGGAGACAACTTGCCCAAACGTCCATTAACTGCACCTTTACATGGTTTTTCTTCATTATCATCCGTTTTCCGTACCGATAGCTTGTCATGCCATAGAAATTACACCAGTATTCCCTTACTAACTGGGAAATATTTAACTGCGCGACCCTAGGCCAGTCCATCCACAGAATTTCCGGCGTATCACACTCATATACATACGCCAATTTTCCACTATGGCCACATAAACGGTACCTACCAAGTTCCAACTTATTGATTCCATTCTATAATTTACTGATTTCCAACCATAAATGCTGCCTTTTCAATCACACTACTTGTATACACCACTGAATTTTAATATGGACTATGTTACAAAGGGACAGTCATTCGGCTTGTACCCAAAATCACTACTAACGACCCAAGCATGGTTCAAATTCACTAACACTTACTCCAAATTTATTACAATATTATCTACATTTATTTCTCAGTACTGAACTTTCCATTGTGTGACAATCATTATAAACCATAAGCTAATCTACAATACCTTCAAAGATTACTTTACACTGAAGTTCTTGTCATAGGTTCTCCGACATGTTTTGTCGTTTTTGCGAGGCTGGACTGTAAACAAAGCAATATGCAATGGTACACAGATCTCACTTTCTGACTATCACCAATGCATTATTTCTATAACAAAAAATATAGACTACAAATACATTCGTGGGTACTGAACTTCAAGTAATAATTTTGGCCCGACTCCATACCTGGAGTATATGATCGAGCATAGCACATGACTAGGAAGATGCTGAAGCATCTGAACATTAGAAGAAATAGCTAAACACAACTGGAGATGCTAGCAAAAGAAAAAGAGCAAGAGTGAGAATGGCATGTCCAGTTGTAGATAGTACGGCGTTTGCTTGTAACCTCTTTTCGAGTTATATATATATATATATATATATATATATATATATATATATATATATATATATATATATATATATATATATATATATATATATATATATATATATTGTTTTCATTAATTTATTTAAAAGTAGGTCTTGGATATAGTATGGAAATAAAAGAGAAACTCTATAACAAGTTGACTGACAAATACCACAATAAATTTTACCACTGCATACCTGACAGGGTCGCATTTATGAGTGTATGGTAATGTCACAGTCTGGAGCAGTAGAGAGGGTAGCCCACCTAATAATAGAAGCGTTTATTTGTCAATCCGAGAGTAAAACAAATATGCTTCATTTTGAGAGTAAACGCTTTGTTTTTTTCAGAAAGGGTGAGCGCAACTCACAACACATGCGTCTATTTGTCAATCTAACTGTTAAAACATACGCTCCATTTTTGAAAATAAACGTTACGTTTGTCGATTATACTTACCTTTTCGACACTTATTTGAGGTCACACCCTCTGCTGCTGTGAATTAGATCATTGGTGTATCGAAATTGGTTGGAGAAGCGAATACCACTCGGTTAGCACGAAAACAACTAGAAGCACTTAAGACATTTCTGCCAGTCCGTGATTATGTAAGGCGAAAATTACAAGAACTTCAGGAATATCAGGTTGATTATGCAAAGAGTTCTTATTCAAACCTATTACTGAAACAATTAAACCTCTTTTTCCTCAACTTGAAAAATTAGCTATAAAAAAAAACTGATGAAACATCAAGATTTTACAAGATTTGCCTGGTCAAATGCCTCAAATAGCATGACCTATTACTAAAGAGAAGAAAACAAATGAAGAAATAATCAAAGAATTACGTAATAAATTTGCTGAATAAGCTTCAAAAGCAATCGATACAATTTATCTGAATGAGTTTCCAGCTCTTGTTGTTACGACTTATGAAAATAGTAAAAGAAATGGCGAGACCGATATCTTGAAAATATATTTCCAGTCTACAACATTGAGCTAATGGGTTTTATAAAATTTAAAATAACACAAGTCGAATCGACACAAAAAAGTGCATCATATATACATATATAGGATTCATCTATGCGGTAAACGATGTGTTTGGTCAATATGAAGAACGAAAACAGCAAAAAATGAAATAACAAAAACAAGAAAGAACAATAACCGCAGAAACGATGTGTGTGTGTGTGTGTGTGTGTGTGTGTGTGTGAGAGAGAGAGAGAGAGAGAGAGAGAGAGAGAGAGAGAGAGAGAGAGAGATTGTTCCATCAGTTCAAAAATTAATTGATACATTTGAGCTAGAAACTTACGAAAAATTTAAAGGTATGGATGATAATCGATTAGCTAAATATACTGCAGATGATTTGAATTATTTTTCTGATATGTTAAAGAATTTCATGTACTTAATGAAGATGATTATCGTAAGATGATCTTTAGAATTAGTCATAATAAGGGTAGTATTAGTAGGGATAGTCCGGATTTTTAAAAGTTTTCTGAAAAAGTAGATCAACTAAAAGCAAAGCAAGAACAAGACGAAAATTATGATCTTCCTGGCGCTACTGGAAGTGGTATTCCAAGCACTACATGGGGAACTTGTTTCATTGACTGCCCTTATAATGTTTTTTTCCGACATATCACAATTAGAAATACTCATAGGAGGAAAACGAGCTGGAAATAATTCTCGGCAAATAATTAATGAAAACGCTTATATTTCTCAAAAATTATTTCAAGGTGATATGATTGATATTAGCATTTACCGGGAATAAATAACAAATTTATTATTTAAAATTTAACAAATCAGATGATCATACATCAAAGACAACGTGGACCTGTAATGATCCGAGTAACAAATGCACTATTGCCAGTCTATAAAGCAGCTTACGGTGGTGGTCTTGGTAATGTTATTCAAGGATTATTTGCAAGAATAGATCCCAAAATAGCTCCAATCGCAAAACAATTATCAATGAAAGCTAGTTTTGCTATTAGGGAAAAAGCTACTGGTGTTCTTGGTAATTTTACTGGACAGGAGTTTTCTTTAGCTAAGGATAGTCTGGCACGATTAACACGACCAAAACCACCGTCAGTAAAATTACCATCTATTGAAATTATGCCTGCGAACGTCATTAAATGAATAAACCAAGCCGCAGATAAAAAAAAAAAAGAAACTAGCAGCCTTGATGAATCAAGAAGCAGAACAAAGTATAAATACTAGCTTTACCTGAGGCAGACTTCGCAGGCGACGATGATTTAGACCGAGAAATAAACGTGCATTGACCCATCATTCGACATAGATTCACCAATACGCGATTAGTAATTGTATTATTAGAACGCAAGACAGCCAAATCAACGAAGCAGAATTGAACTACACAAGTAGATATTTTCTACCTGCTTAAGCATTTATCGAAGTAGAAGGGGAAATTATTCAAACAGATGATACAGAATATGGGGGTGCTGTCAAAGTCGGCTTTTTAACAACGAGATTATGGCATTGTTTGATAGCGTTACATATATGATTTATGGAAGAACTATTTAATCAATTCAAAAATATGATGTTGCTAAAACGATAATAGGCCTAGCTAGCTAGATATTACCATGATTATACAAGATCAGCTGGTCCATAAATGATGTTTCACAAAGATGGCTCCAATTATCCTGATGACAGTCGATATGTTATGACACGACCAAAAGACCGTGCTAATCCTCCTGCTGGTGTTAATGTCGAAGATATGATTATACATGTTAATTCGGAGTACAATTTAGGATTTAGGATTTAAAACATGTAAATTCATGTTGTCAGGTGATTGTAGAAAGTTTTCATGTGCAATTCCACTATCTTACATTCTCGGTTTTTGCAGAACTATTATAAAGGTTGTTTGTGTGGCTAAGCATTCAGTTGTACTCGTACTCGTACGAAAAAGTGATGCTATATGGCGACTTGGAGATGATGCTGGTAAAGTAGTATTATCAAAACTCTCATTGTGGATGCCAGTAATGACCCAATCAATCACGGAAGAAAATAAATTATTATCATTTATGGATACAGGTGGTAAATCATTGCTATCATGGCTAAGAACAACAACGGATAGTATTCAGAGTAATAGTAACGTTATATTTACATGGCATATAGCATCACAACAAGGCGTTTATGCATCACGATATATATTTGTTGCGTTACAAGATTATACCCGATTAAATTCGCAAGCACGCAGCCATATGAAATTTGATAAACTTGATGCTTCTGACGTTTCGCTAAGAATAAAAGGCCAACAAGAACCGTCTGAAAATATTTTATTCAATTATGGACAAAACCATGTAGCACGTGCATATTATCGTTTAATGACATTTATGGGACGTGATCAGAATCTAGATACCGGTCTGCAAATATCACATCTAGATTTTACAACATATTATCCGATTTATTACTTTTCGTTGGACCCCCTTCATTTGACACGACAAACTGTCGTTGATATACATTTCTGAGCTCGTGTAACTCTTCGGGCTCAAGCCCCCACTCCACCCCCTTATCCCTAATTACAGATCAATCGCTGTTATACTCAGTGATAAGTCGATGCTACTTGAAGATGCTGGTGAACGAATGAGAGTCATTGATGCACCAGTAGAAAATATGTAACACAATTAGGTCACTCGTGATATTATAAATGCAAATGTTACTCTGATTTCGGGTCAAACTAAAAAACTACACAAAGCGTCAGTGAAAAAAAATTCCAGAATCATAATAACGCTAAAACACAGTCCGATTACAGGTGGTCAGAATAAGCTGTCACCGACAGAACGCCAGAGTAAAAAAGTAATTGATGCTAAACATCACAAGACTCTCTCTCTCTCTCTCTCTCTCTCTCTCTCTCTCTCTCTCTCTCTCTCTCTCTCTCTCTCTCTCTCTCTCTCTCTCTGCATGTGCTATTTCAGATATAACCAAATTAGGTGGTATATTTCGACTCCTCGTGAAAATACAAGCGCCGCGAGCTGCTGCTGCCCCTGCTGTCGCGAACGCGGTCGCGTTTCGGTGCTGTCGGGACATCGACAGGAATGGCATTAAAGAAAGCAACAGGTCCAAGATATGAAAAGGAAAGGTTATATGGTTACCAGGGAGTCCACACTCGTGGTACAAAAAAGGTTTAAGGTTACAGGCCCCTCCCCCCATCTGTACGGAAAAGGTCTAAGACTACTACGGATGATTTAATAATACCAACGTCAAATTTTGATTTAATCTATGCTCCTAACAAATTATAAATAAAAAATTGTAGAGGTGTTTTTATGCGAGATCAATTACCAACCAAAAATACTATTGAAATCGGTATTATTAATCTTGATAATTCAACCGGACCTAGAACTCAGTGGACTGCATACGCAATTGATCCACGTGGAATCGTTTTTTTTTTTTATTCGTACTGGTTATCACAGATAATAGTTCATCGAGTATGTCATCGCAGCTAATTCTCTTCACAAAGTGATTATCTGGTATTCAAGATTACCGACGCACACATCAACAGACCCAACAAGATGCGGCCGAGAATGAAGTGATGTACTTGATGCTGCATCAAAATCAACCAAACCACGTCATAAAGTTGTACACAAATACACGAGTAATCGATATCGTTTTTAATAGATCTTAAATTATAATGGTAGATATTTACAATCTCTATCAAAACAAAAAAAAACAAAGGACGGAATATCAAAAGAGAGTGAAAAATATCATTAACAACGAATTATCCGAATTACTAGATCTTGCAAATGTAGATCTAAATGAAATGGTTGTATTTCAAGATAAGCAAGGAAAATTAAAAACCAGTAATCTCTCATTGCAGGATATTATCGTGTTTAATAATAACGGAAAATTTAAACCCACTGTTCTTTCATTAATGATATAGGATAAGACTCGCACGCGTGCACTAAAATCTGGTGATACAATGACAGGCGAACTCAGCCTGAAAGGGAATAAAATATACATACTTAGAGATGGAGTATCCGACAAGGACGCTGTAACAAAGAATTACGTCGACGTTAACTACAGCACCACAGACAATAAATTATTATCGTTGAGGGCCGAGAGTATGACGTTCGTGTAAGCTCGTTTGCAGATCTTCGTAGAAATTATAGACAAACTGATGAAATTACAACAACAAAAAAATTGTTTGGTACTCCGTTCAACGTTTTTATGAAACCTTCGGATATCAAGACGAACATTGACACGATTAAACGAACACAAGATAATAGTGTAAGTGAATTTCGAGCAATTGCTAATAGGCTTGATAAGGTTAAAATACCACATAGACAAAATATCAGTACCGTGTACTCGATACAGTGTGGATCTTTCACCTGGACACCTCAAAATAACACTGTTTAAGTTTCCGCATCTGTTCGTGGTATATACAGAGGTATATACAGAGTAACGGTGATTTCTCCTATACACTGGCGTTACTAATGTAAGTGTAAAAATAGAAAATGGATCCAATGGAACATTTAGAATATCCCCCAGCAGCGGTAATTTATCAATCATCACTCACATGGTATGCAGAATTTGTAATTTTAACTCATAATATAATGTGCTCTCTCTCTCTCTCTCTCTCTCTCTCTCTCTCTCTCTCTCTCTCTCTCTCTCTCTCTATATATATATATATATATATATATATATATTTAATCTCATTACATTGAACAATATCACAACAGTCAGACGCATTTCTGTACATTACCTACAAAGTGTACACAAAAATTCAAATATCCATACTCTGCTATATCATTACATCCATATTTACGAATTTTACACACTTCAACCATTTTCAAAGTTACATTTTAATTCAAAAGTTGCGAAATCTAGAACATCACATTAATAAATGCACTAATTTACTATGAAGCAACCAAATAGCAAATTTCAATATTAATTCTGACCACGAGCTAGCAATCTACATAATTCTTTACAAACTGATTCAAAAAGAAAATGAAAAAAATAAAAATGAAAAAAGATGAAAAGAATAGTTGAAAAAATAACGAAAATAATTTTAAAAACTTAAGGAAAAGGGTGTAATGTGTTTTATAATAATATTCCTGTGGACTTTCTAGCAGTCTGTTTTGTTCGTGCCATAGCAAAAGTTTGGGTAAAACCGTAAAATCGTCAAAACTTTCCTTCTCAAGAAATCCCTGTCACTATTCTCAATATTTCTGGTATAATTTTTAATCATAAGCAATAAATTATAACGGCAAAATAGTCGGATTTACGTGATGTTGTCAGTATCATAAGGTCTCAAAGGACAGGTTTTTGGGGGGCAAATTTTCATCCGACGATGACCTATTGCAAAAAAATCATAATAATATTACATTAAGAATACAAATAAAAACTAACTAATGATTTTTGTTCAAAGGATACTGGTAAGATTCTGACTGAGGTATTAAAGTTAATTCCCTATGCAACTAGTGACTTTCAGACTGAACCAACACTGCCACCAGCCCCTCTTTTTCACATTCATTTTTGACAGGAAAGAGCTATTTTAAATATTTTCCTGTGGAAAGACAGCTAAAAGAATAAGTATATCCTTTATGCATGAATAATGTTCACTAGTACGGTAACAAATTAGCATATTTTTCATCACCCCTCAATCATCTAGATTTGTAGATATTGACCTCTGTAGCAGACACATTCAATACGTAACCAAAGTTGGAGCTAATTTGAAGCCCAAGTTACGCATTTGATCTCCAATGCTAGTTTAACCGTTACAGGCAGTCACCAAGAAGTCAACAAATTTACAAGCCTAACTCAAAAGTAAATGTAAACAACATAACAGATTTAGTCTATGTGTGAATTTAAAAATGCGACGAATGTGATTTATTAGGCTCGTGCCTTCTACCTTAGAATACGAAACTATCCAGTAACACTCAACTGCCTCACGCGCTTTTAATCTTTGTGGGAAAGTCAATTATCTTTAACAAAGAGGGCACACCGACAATCGTCAAACCCAGGGTCCCAAATTCAAACCACCCGGAGGGAAGCATAATGACATGTTCAATGACCCATGGGCCGCACAACCTTTGTTATTTCTAAAGACACGTTGTGACGCCAATCATTTTGCTTTTTTGTGGACGGGAGACCAGACAGCTGCGCCCCCACCCCCCGGCCATCTACACACACACACACACACACACACACACACACACACACACACACTTAACCAATTTGTTCTCTAGTGTTTTCTATAGGGTTGTTCTTCTGAAAGTGTTTCTTCCACATTTCGAAATTTCTTCTGTTTTCCATTGTCGACCTTGACTAGAGGTCTCCTATATCCCATGCGTGTTACATGTATGTGCTATATTGTATGTGGGCTATATATTTTCGTTTTCGTGTAGGGATAGTCTCATTCTGTCAAATTCTCTCCATTCTTTTTAAATCCTGAATTCAGATCAATGTCTCTTTTTCAACGTATTTTTTTTTCCTATTTTATTTTCAATTTTGGCGAAAGAACGGTGCTCTTTATTTACACCAAACAAGATTCCCCTAGTGTTTCATAGTTGTATTATTATTATGTGTCGTTCTTCGCATCCTGTATGATATATATGGTCCTGTGTGCACGAGTGGGGGTCATACTCTCTTTATTTTGTCTGTATTTTTACCGACTCGAGTAATGTCGCCTCTAATTAATTATTTGTAAACTTTTCCAAAAAATTTTGAAAGATTTTATTTCTCCTCAAGGTTTTATTCTAAAGGGTGCACGGCATAGCAAAATAAGAGACCCTTGAATAAAAAATAATATGAACTATACTCTTTTACCTAGTGTATTTTTGTAGTGATTATGATTAGTGTCCCTCCAATCCCGTACTTCCCCCTTGAGGTTCCCTATCCCCCCTTTCTCACATTTGAATCCTTATTCTAATTAGTGTCTCCCAATTACAATTATTCGCCCACGTGCCTTCATCGTTTTTACTATATAATGTGTGACCTGATATAGCACATTTTTATTATAACCACCATCGAAGTACAAAGTACTTTGGTGCTTATACTTTCTTATTTTCCTTACCTCTTGTATAATATCCTGTCTCTGTTCTTTTCTTTAGTCATATATTATCATAGAATTTGATTGAATTCCAACATCAATGCAGATTGAGTGATTAGACCCATAATTGCCTTTACTAACTGATGCTATCAATACCTATCTCTCATCTGGAGAATTCCCACCATTTTCCAAAACTGCCATTGTAAAGCCTCTGCTGAAGAAACCAGCACTCGACCATAACGATTTAAAAAGAACTACTGCCAAGTTTCTAATCTCCCGTTATTTATATTTAAAAAAATCTTAGAAAACGTTGTTTTAACCCAACTTGTATCTCATTTGATTTCAAAGTCTCTTTAGCAATGTACAGTCTGCATATCACCCTTGACACAGTACTGAAACTACTCTTCTAAAAGTAGTTAGTGACATTCTCACTGATTTTGATAGCGGAGAGATTACAGTCCTCAACAACATTGATTTGTCTGCAGCATTTGACACAATAGACCATGATATATTACTTCACCGTCTCTAGCATGTATTTGTCATTCACAATATAGTCTTACTGTGGTTCATTTTCTGCTTAGTCAAGAGGACATTAATTCTATCTGTAAATGGATTATACTCCAGCCCAGTTGATATATGTTGTGATGTTCCACAGGGGTCTGTTCCAGGACCTGTTCACTGAATTATATACACTCAGCGACTCTCAAGTGTCATAGAGTATCACCCAGCGTCGCACCATTTGTACGCTGATGAAACCCAAAAGATGCATGTCTAGCCACCCAAGTGAATTTGATGCTACCATCCAAGGAGTAGAGAGGTACATTTCTGATGTGAAATCATGGATGACATGTAACAAGTTGCAGATCAATGATGATATAACTGACGCCATTCTGATCACAACACAAAGACTTTCTCATTCACATCCTTTATCTCAAACAATAAATATCAGCAACATCAACATTAAATTTACACAGTCAGTACGAAACCTAGGCGTTACTCTGGAGTCTGGACAGTACTCTCACACTGCACCAACATGTCATGAACATATGCAAAGCTGCATATCTTGAGCTGTGACACATCAGCTCGGCTCGCAAATATCTTTCAGTTGATGCCACTAAAACACTTGTGTGTTCATTATTACATTTTAGACGGGACTGTTGTAACTTAATTATGTCTAGTTCGTCTCAGTATCTACCCCAGAAACTTCAAACAGTTCAGCTGCTCGGATCATCACGATCAGAGCACACTTCCTCGCTGCTACGTAACCTATATATCCTATGGTGATGCTAGGTAATGCCACCCACCTCCTTCGCTCTATAAAGTGTTTTTTTTTTGCTGCTTATTTAGTGGGCGTTATATTCCCATATATATTTTATAGCTTCATTATCAATATTATGTAATATGTCATTTTTAAAATCCAAAGATTTAATATATTTTTATTACATAAACGTTTTGGCCACTTGGGCCCACTCCATGAAGCAAAATGGCGTTAGTGTCCAGATAGTCAAATTATTTTCTCTATGCTTTTTCATTGCTTTACAGTTTTCATTTTCTTCCCCTTTCCCATAGTAAATTCCTAGAGCTTTCACTCTATTTTTATTAAATGTGGCGGCAATCCTGGGTAATTACCTCTCGTTTCCTATGTTAAGTATTTCCTTTTTGTCTTGATTTAATTTTGACTCTAGTACTTCTTTTTCTAATTGTTTAAAAGAATGTGGGTCTCTTATAAAGTCCACGAACCATCTGCATGTTGTAGTATTAAACTTCCTCTCCTATATTTGGGATTTTTCTACCTAATATTTTCTCATCAAGTCTTATTTTGATATTTAGGATTTAAATTGCTATTACATATAATAGCACTGATAGTGGGCAACTTACATCACTGATCTTTGAATTTCAATTTTTTTCCGTGACTGCTTCGTTTACTTGTACTGTGAAGTTATCTTATACAGGCGATTAGTCCATTTTTGGAAATTTAATCCAAAACCAAATTTATCTAATACTCTTTAAATCTAGTTATGTTCCAATATACTCAGTAGGTTGATTTAGATATCTCTTCCTTTGCTTCACATGTTTGATTTGAATGAATTATTCTTGTAAATCTATATACTCTATCTGCTTATAATCTATATATAGGATGGCGGTGGGCCTCCAATTGTTTTAGATCTTACATATCTCCTTTCCCTTTATATAACAAGGTAATTGGTAATTGTGTCAACTTCTTAAAAATGATAATTTGGTGAAAATGAAACAAACTTAGTAAACAAATAGACATCATTTGGATAAGGATATTAATCTGTCATTTGGATTGAACGAATATACTATACTATATCAAATACATTGCATTTACAGTAACTGAAAATAGTACAAACCAGCAATTTTAAGTATGTTTTAGTCTGCTGGTAACACAATGCAGCTCGTCAAAGAGTTTGCGTAAAATCATAGGTCTACGATAAAAGAAAATAAGTGTCATATTCCGGAGCAAATGTATTGCAAATCGATGTATCTTGGATCGCATTTACCAAACAGCAAGACTGTGCGGGAACAAGCAATTCGATGTATATTGGGTCGCATTTACCAAACAGGCAAGACTGTGCGGGAACAAGCAATTTGAAGGTAACTGTGCGAACCAAAAAGTAATGGCAACATTTATCACATTTTTTAATTATTTCAAAATAATAAAACTTCATAAGAATTCGGTCTATTATTCTCATTCAAAATTACTATAACTAAACATGCATTTATCTCACAATACAACTATCTGAGAGCATTTCAATGGGCTTTTTTAAAACTAAATATCAATCCGTACTGTAGCTGAACCGATCGTCATGTTCCATACGATGTAGTGGACAACCACTACTGCATAATTATTTTTGTAAAAATTCCCTTGGGAATAATTGATTTCGAGAATACATAATTGACCAGATTTTGAGAACAATTTGAAAATCAGATCTCACTGAGGCTGAGCTCAAATAAAGGTAACTACCTGTATTTCACAAATGAGCAGGATGTATTTCTGATCTTGTTTCTGATTGGCATTGTAGTTCCTCCCAATCTATATTTCTAAACAAATGTTGGTCAAATTTAGAATATAGGCTTGTATGATTACAAATATCACACGGTCAATCCTAAACGCGACCCATGCATATTAATAGGTAATCTTGAGTCACAACTATTATACACTGCATTTGTTATTTTACTAAACAGTTTAAACGGAGCCGACTTCAGCTGACAAATATGTAATTATTCTATGAAACAGGATTCCTAAATTCGATTTGAGTGAATAGCAAATATAAACTTGCCTTTGAATCTACATATGTTTTCAAATTAATGAAGGAATGTTTTATATAGTCACATACGCTGTTTCCCTCTGTAAGGTGCTGTAACTTAAAGTGAGTAACTTTTTCTCTCAGCCTGCAAATTCTTATATTATGCAACCGATAACTTCAGTTTATCGCAACATAATAAACTCAACAACTGTTTGATGAATAGAAAATTATATAAGAAGAAAAACGGGAGTAAGATTATATCTGAGTGCATGTATAAACGGGAATAGCAAGCTGAGATTGCGGATCAGGATTCCAAGGAGGGTGCATGTATGTTATGTATGTCGTCGCTTATATACTAAGATAATTCATATTTGGTATCAAAACATGTCATAAGACCATTCTAAGGTACTTTTGTCACTTGGTATGATTTAGTTACATTCAGTTTATTATGTGTTTTCAACATTTAATTCGTGCCAGACACCAGTGGCCCACACACCTGCTATTTTTGGATTTTGAAGACGAAAACCACTAGATATATTTTAAAAATAACAAATTGTTGATTTATAATTTCAACGTCAGATGTCGCCAACTTGTCTTCAGCATTGCCAAATGTTTTCAAAAGATGTCACGTCCTGGAACCTTACCCGAAACACAACTCGGATATATAATCTCTGGTTAGAACTGTATTGAGAGTGATTGCCATCACATTTGACAAGAAACACCACTGTAATATCCAGTCACTATTGATCACAGTTCTGAGTTTTAAATAAGAACATGAGAAGGATAAGATTTAGTTGATCCTGAATAAACATGATATCTATAATTCTATATGATTATATATGATTGTCATACGTCACTGACATAACATTTGCCGAATAACTTGTAGTGTCCAAATGGTCCTATACGAAAATCAAGCCCCACAGACATCCAGCAAGACTGTCACAAATTTCTACATGGAAGGTCGTACTGACATTTGTTTTGCCACCAAAAGCGTACAAACAGTATCTAGTTAATTAAAAAAAAAACACAGCGCTGATCTGATCTTAACGCCAGTGAGATTACCCATAGTTCCTAGTTTGACAACCGCTCTGACGGCCTAGTGATTAAAGTGTCCGCCTCGGAATCGAGGCAGTGGGTTCGAACCACGGCCGAGTCATATTAAAGACTTCCATAAATGGTACAACAGCTACCTCGGTAAACTCAGCAGTAAGAGATTAGTGTTAGGACTGGTCGACCTGGTGTCAAGATAATCTGACTGGGTGGGACATCGTGCAACATGTACTGCGTCATATTACCCAGTGCTGGACATCACAATAAACTGGCACACTGCAGACATCGTTGCGATAAAACTGAATTTGTTTCAAATTTACGTTACAAATGCTAATCACGTCACAAGACCTGATTTGACAATCTTGTTGCTAAACAATATATGAGATGGTTTCGACACTCTGCATTTGAAAGAATTAGAAATGGTCTTATCTTAAAATCCTAATAATTCTTTATAGACATTATAGTATCGGTCTCTTTGAGGGACTTTTATTCTTGGTCATATGGATTAGAAAATTTAAATATTTTCAGAACTGACTAAAAATGAAATAATTGTCTTCTCCTAGTCATACAAATAAAAAAGAAAATGTTAAAGTAGAATTTTACTTTACCAACCTATCTGTGATTTGTGTGGCACTGTTTAACCTGTTAACATGTTTTTCTTGTAGATTAATCATAAAGATCTTCGTGAAGACTCAAACAGGGAAGACGATCACCCTGTACGTTGTGCCATCTGATAGCATTAAGAACCTGAAGGACAAGATCCAGGACAAGGAAGGTATCCCACCTCACCAGCAGCGCCTGACCTTTGCTGGAAACCAGCAGGACGATGACAAAACCCTAGCTGACCACAATATCCAGCAACAATCCACTCTCAATCTGGAAATATGTAGTTTTCAGATTTTTGTGAAGTTTCCGTCAGGTTATACGATCACCCTGGAAGTAGATCCATTTGACACCATTAAGAATGTAAAGGCCAAGATTCATCACAGAGAAGGCATACTACCTTACAAGCTGGAACTATTCTGCGCTAAAAAGTTGCTGCATGATGGCAGAACCCTTTCTGACTACAAAATTTTGAAAGAGTCCACGATTCGTGTGTTTCTCCGCCTGAGATGTCATATGCGGATCTTTGTGAAACGTAAGACAGGGAAGATTGTTACCGAACAAGTGGAGCCATCTGATACCACTGAGTATGTAAAGGCCCTGATCCATGAAAAGGTAGGCATCCTACTTTACAAGCTGGGTCTGATCTTCACTGGCCATCTGCTACATGATGGCAGAAGCCTTTTGGACTATAACATTCGCAACCAGTCTATCATCAAGCTGATAGTCAGTCATGTATGTGATATGCCATCAATGTGAAAACGCAGAAATGGCAGACTGTCTTTCTACAAGTGGAGCCATCTGACACCATCGCGAATTTAAAGGCTAAGATCGAAGCCAAGAAAGGCTTCCCACGAGACCAACAACGTCTAATGTTCGGTGGCAAGCTACTCAAAGACGGCAAAAGCCTCCACGGCTACAACATGCAGAAAGACTACACTCTGCACCTGATACTCCGTCAAGGAGATTTCATTCACATCTTTGTGAATATTTGGACGAGGAAGACCATCTCCCTGGAAGTGAAGCCAGTTGACACCAATGAGAATCTGAAGGCCAAGATCCAGGATAAAGAATGCATTTCATCTGACCAGCAGCGTCTCTTCTTTAATGGCAAGCAGCTGGACAATAGCAGAACCCGTTTTTATTGTAAAATAGAGGAAAAGTCGGTCCTTGTTCTGGTGTTTCCTCTGACAGGTGAACATTAAAGGAGCTTTACCCTTAGCAATCACAGTCCAATATTCAGATCTGGAAACAAGTTGAAACGTTTTGTATTGATGTGTCTATTTAAGATCAATTATTGTGCAGCAGATGCCTGTAGGAGATCCTACATCCAGATGGTGTCATCCATATTTTTTTTATTCTTAATCTAATCTGACAACTGCTTAAAGTGTACCGTTTAAAATTGTGTATGGCTTATAAGTAAAACGTTTGGTTTTAATATATTTTTTCATTATCATGTAACATATTTTATAAGAACAAGCTAGACGACAATCAACATGACCTGCAAAGAAGGATCAACTGGTTCACTGGTTAATTTGTCAAAATAATTAATGTGGAATTGATTTTCTTGAGCAGCTGTACTGAACCTCGTGCAAATTTACGTCTGATCATTTACTGATTATTCAATGTACCCTTTGTCCACATCAATGTCGCATTTATCATGTTCAGTGATAATGAATACAGACAAGAAAAATTTCGAACATGTATATACTTTTGAAAAATACTTAATTCAAAATTCATACTAATAAATTTGATGCTAATCTGAGTTCCTTCTCATTTGCATTCCTCAACGACTGCATTATATGTCTGCATAGATATTACTTACTTGAGAATCCAGTGAGAAATATTTATATGCATGGAAGAAACTGACAAGCTAACAGTGGATAACTAGTTTTTCACTAGACTCCGCGCTTTCAGCTCTTAGTCTCTTATATCGACATACATAAAGAGACGTCATTTCATTTTTTTTTTCGGGGAGGAGGGGGGGGGGCTTATTGCAAGGGTGGGTGGGTCAAAACACGACCAACTTGTTACTTTTCGCATAAAGGTATTAAATTAATCCCTACCAGCGTGTCGCGTTTATGAGGGTATGGTGATGTCGCCATCTGTCCTATCGAGCCCTGGTCAAGACATACACTCATAAAGTCATGTACATTCGTATAACACGGCTATTAAGTTTCAATAAGTCCGCATAAACCACATGCGGAACTTCAATACGATGTTGGTCTTTGACCTGTTTGATGACGTTTTCACCATGCCAAAGCATAGTAACTGAGTGATATGTATTAGTTTCAGATAAGGTTCTGTCTCCTAGTGGGGTGGTATCAAGAAATAACTGAGATTTATAAATATATTAGTTTTAGGATCTAAATCGGGTTTTGACTGCTAGTGGGGTGGTATCAAGAAACAAATGAGTGATATATATTTGTTTCGATCGGGTATTGTCTGTTAATGGGGTGCTATAAAAAAAATCTTCTGCGTGACATATATTAGTTTTAGATAGGGTTCTCGTTGCTAGTGGGGTGGTATAAAGAAATAATTGAGTGATATATATTAGCTTTATATCGGGTTTTGTCTGCTATTGGGGTGGGGTATGAAGAAACAACCTACATATATATATATATATATATATATATATATATATAGATATATATATATATATATATATATATATATATATATATATATATATATATATATATATATATATATATATATATATATATATATATATATATATTAGTTTTAGATCGGGATTTGTCTGCAAGTCGGGTGGAATAAAGAAACAACCGAGCGATATATATTAGTTTTAGATAGGGTTTTGTCTGCTAGTGGTGTGGTTAAAAGAAGCAACTGAGTGATATATATAGTTGTAGATCGGATTTTGTCTGCTAGAGGGTGGTATAAATAAACAGCTGAGTAATTTATATCAGTTCTTGATCTCGGGTTTTGTCTGCTAGTGGGGTGCTATAAAAAAAAAAACTTTTGAGTGACATATATTAGTTTTAATCAATGAATGAATTTTCGTTTAAAGTGAAACCGGCCATAAAGGTCATTTGTTCACTGGTTTGAACCATCAAATGTTATGATGGTTGGTTTCCCGTGGGGAAGGAATGGTGCCACATCCCCACGGGCATTTAACGCACAAAGTGCGTTTGTTAATTTTGGCCGTCATGTCATACCACTAAAAAGTGGCTAATGACATGAATGTAAGGCCCTAGGTGAGTGGGAATAGACCCAACACACACTCAACCCTATCAACCAATCAGAAGTAACGTACTAGGGGTGCAATGGCACTAAATGATGACGAGATAAAAATAGTTTTCTCATATCGTCATTTTTGTTGGAGTCCGGTCGTTGAAAAGGAGGGAAAGATCCCGGAAAGCCAACCGTTCTCGTATATGGATGTCGTTTACGCCCCGGAACGCCCTAGCCATACTTATTTTCAAATTCAGTCCAGTTATACTAATGGACAAAATAAAAACCAATAATGTGTTAGCCACCTGTGCATTTGTATCAAATAAATGAGTCGTAGAATTTTTCTTTAACATCCTACTATACCAATTTTCTAGTACAATAGTGTACGTATCATAAATCCCTAACAAATTTGTTTAACTAATATGTCTATGCGACATATAAAAGTATAGTCACTGTTTGGTAAATAGATTATTAATTTTGAGCGATGTTCAAAATTGATCAAGTCAAGTTTGTAATAGAGATTATTCGAAGAGGGTTTCTCGTAACCAATTGAGAACCCTATTGTTCAGGCAATTGACGGCAAATATGAAAGCTTTTCAATCCTTTGCGCAGGCAGGTACCGGGGTGCAGCATGTCGCTGGCTCCAGAGTTTCTCATGGGCTGCTATTATTCCATGCTGCTGAGTTATTATTTCCCATGATGACTTGGCTGGTTATTCAGGAGACGATATACTATCAGGTGGTCATTCCATTTAGGTCCCCACAGCTATTGACGCCATTAGCATCGTGTAGAGTCCGCCATCTTGTTTCCACGTGGCAGCCGTCTTTTTCCAAGGCTCGTAGAAATGTTACTACAGGTAGCTTTTTGGTAACCAGCTTTCACACACAGTGGTATTCCCGTCATCGAAACCAGGTACCTTGAAGCTCCTATGGTTGCAGTTTTTTCTGCAATCCTAATGGTCTCCATTTATCTGTGGCTTCGCTGTAGTACACCGCGTCCAGCTGTAGTCCGGTCCTGCCTGCTCCGTGTCCGCTGCCAGTATTAGTTTTAGATGGGGTTTTGGTTCCTACTGGGGTAGTATACAGAAATAACTGAGTGACTGATATCGGGTTTTGGATGCTGTTGGTTTGGTATAAAGAAACAACCGAGAGATATATCTTAGTTTTAGATCGGGATTTGTCTGCAAGTCGGGTGGGATAAAGAACAAAATCTGCGATATATCTCAGTTTTAGATCGGGTTTTGTCTGCTAGTCGGGCGTTATAAAGAAACAACTGAGTGATATATATATATATATATATATATATATATATATATATATATATATATATATATATATATATATATATATATATATATATATATATATATATATATATATATATTAGTTTTAGATCGGGATTTGTCTGCAATTGGGGAGTTATAAAGAAACAATGAGGTGATATATATTAGTTTTAGGTCTGGTTTTGTCTGCTAGTGGGGTGGTATAAATAAACGACTGAGTTATTTATATTAGTTTTTTTTATCTCGGGGTTTTGTCTGATAGCAGGGTGCAATAAACAAAAAAATTCTATGTGACATATATTAGTTTTAGATAGGGTTTTGGTTGCTAGTGGGGTAGTAAAAACAAATAACTGAGTGATATATATTAGTTTTATATCGAGTTTTGTGTGCTATTGGGGAGGTATAGAGAAAAAATTGTGATATATATTAGTTTTAGATCTGGTTTTCTCTGTTAGTGGGATGGTATAAAGAAGTAACTGAGTGATATATATATATATATATATATATATATATATATATATATATATATATATATATATATATATATATATATATATATATATATATATTAGTATTAGATCGGGTTTTGTCTGATTGTGAGGTGGTATAAAGAAACAACTGAGTGATATAAATAGTTTTAGATCGGGATTTGTCTGCTAGTTTGTTTGATAAAGAAACTATATATATATATATATATATATATATATATATATATATATATATATATATATATGTACAGAGGCGTAGCGAGGGGGGCGGGGGGTACATATGTCCCCGGGCGCCAAGGTACAGAGGCGCCAAAATGAGGCTTGCAACGTTACATTATAATAAGAAAACAAGGGTAATACATCTGTCACAAGATCGCTGGGGTGCCAATTTTATAGTTTGTCCCCGGGCGCAAAATATCATCATATATATATATATATATATATATATATATATATATATATATATATATATATATATATATATATATATATATTATATTATATTATATTATATTATATTATATTATATTATATTTAGATCGGGTTTTGTCTGCCAGAGGGTGGTATAAATAAACAACTGAGTAATTTATATTAGTTTTGATCGGGTATTGTGTGCTAGTGGATTGCTATAAAAAAAAAAAGAAATCTGAGTTTCAGATAGGGTTTTTGTTGCTATTGGGGTAGTATAAAGAAATAATTGAGTGATATATATTGGTTTTATATCGGGTTTTCTCTGCTATTGGGGTTGTATAAAGAAACAACTGAGTGATATATATTAGTTTTAAATCGGGTTTTGTCTGCTATTGGGCGGTATAAATAAACAAATGAGTAATTTATATTAATTTTGATCGGGTATTGTCTTGTTGTGGATTGCCAATAAAAAATACTGAATTACATATATTAGTTTCAGATAGGGTTTTGATTGCTAGTGGGGGTGGTATAAAGAAATAATGGAGTGATATATATTAGTTTTATATCGGGTTCTGTCTGCTATTGGGGTGGTATAAAGAAACAACTGAGTGATATATATTAGTTTTAGATCGGGATTTGTCTGCTATTGGGGAGTTATAAAGAAACAATGAGGTGATATATATTAGTTTTAGATCTGGTGCTGTCTGCTAGTGGGGTGGTATAAAGAAAAAAACTGAGTGATATATATTAGTTTCAGATCGAGTTTTGTGTGCTATTGGGGAGGTATAAAGAAACAACTGGGTGATATATATTAGTTTTAGATCTGGTTTTCTCTGTTAGTGGGATGGTATAAAGAAGTAACTGAGTGATATCTATTAGTTTTTGATCGGGTTTTGTCTTCTAGTTTGTTATATATATATATATATATATATATATATATATATATATATATATATATATATATATATATATATATATATATATAAGAAGCTTTATCCATATGTATCCATTAAACATATCCGCGTAGTGACCCAAATCCTAAACCCGAGCTTACTCTTAGCCTCCGCTATCACCTCACTTTCTCCGGTCGATACAAATTCTGAAGCCGTTCTTAGCATTTTAGATTACTCTGTCATGTGTCACTTTTTGATGTCTCACCTTCCAATGTAGAGCAGTGTTTACGTCGCATTAAAATCAAACGCATGGGCAACATTAAGAGTTCGTTACATTAAATGCACACCTGGGGTGGATCCAGGTACATGTATATCATTTATGGGGAGCGTAAATTATAATTTAAGGGGTATGTGGGATGGGATTCTCTGGTTTGGAGCGGGGTGGGGGTGATTCTCAGAAGAAACTGTACTGTGGGCGTTTCCAGGGTAAACTTTTAACTAGTTAATTGTAAATTAAAGTTAATACAACAAACCTTGCAGTTGTTTAGATGCTCTCTCTCTCTCTCTCTCTCTCTCTCTCTCTCTCTCTCTCTCTCTCTCTCTCGTTGCTACCATCACCTGCACTGAACATTACATATTCCCCACCTTTTCCTTGAGAAACACGTGAATAATAATTGTATGCCCTTCCCTCTCTCTCTCTCTCTCTCTCTCTCTCTCTCTCTCTCTCTCTCTCTCTCATGTTGGTACCGTCACCTTTTCCTCGAGGAGCTCGTGAATAATAATTTTATGCGTGAATACAACTCCTTATTGTCATAGATCATAATGTGCGCTCGCACAGATATTCCTTTAAGATTAGATTGTTGTGAGCAAACATTTAAGTGTGTGTTTGGAAATGTGTGTGTGGTGGCCTGGGACTGTCTATCTAGTAATAATGTTTCTTTTCTTTAGCAAAAATAGATTATATTTTTAAACGAAATATAATGGATATCAAAGATTCTTTTTGGGACCACATATCAGAAAAAAACATCTTTTCTTTCAAGCCATGTGAGAGGCGGAAACATGTATATAAAATAGTCAAGTCAACCTTCCGATTAAATGGTTGGTCCCTAACTAATTTTAATAAAAGTAACGCTGTTGTGATTCTAGTGAGTTATTATTGTCATTGCCATTAAATTATGGTCGAGTTAAATTTGCTTACTGTTAGTAAGTCATATTATACATAAACAGTCACAAGCTGGAGGCTTACTTTATATCTTGTTTAAGCTTGGAAATAGGTCAAAATCCTATATGGCCTTGTTGATAGCAAGCTGACGGCCAAGGACATTAACTACGCACGTGGATGTTGAGGAGTGTTCACAATTGTTAAGCAGAGAAGACTATAGTGAACGTTTTTAATTGCCAGAGAAATGTCTACGTTCACAGGAATCGGTTGTATGTCGGGGTCTTCACTAGATGGATTAGATATTTGTCATGTTGAATTTACAGGAGATATTAACGCCGACATCTGGGGATATCGCATCCTTCAAGGAGAAACTATACCGTACTCTAAAGATTGGGAGGAGCGACTCCGGGATAGCAATAAATTATGCGGAAGAGACCTGATTCAGTTGCATATACAGTATGGTCATTTTATCGGAAAGGCGGTGTCAGATTTCATGGAAAGAAACAAAATTCGTGTAGCCGACTTTGTAGCCTCCCATGGCCATACAGTGTTTCATCAGCCGGATGAAGGGTACACATTTCAGCTGGGGGATGGTGAGACGACAGCGATTTACTTTGGCTGTCCATTCGTATGCAATTTCAGATGCAAAGATGTCGCCCTAGGTGGACAGGGGGCACCACTGGTTCCTGTGGGAGAAAAGTTTCTTTTCACTTACAATGAAATTTGTATCAATATTGGGGGCATCGCAAATATAGGGCTGCGTGGACAAAGGGGATACGACATTTGTGCCTGCAACAGTGTCCTAAATCATTTAGCCAGTATTAATGACAGCCAGGTGAAGTTTGACAATGAAGGGCGCGTTGCTGAATCTGGGACGGTCGATGGAGAGTTGTTAGAAAAACTGGAGGGCCTGAAGTTCTATCAAGAACCTCCTCCTAAGTCACTGGACAGATCATGGACTGACGCAAACGTTCTTCCATTGTTAGATGTAAGTAATAGTTACATATTCGTAAAAGTTTTTAAATTGGGCGCGTCAGAACCCCACGTTTTTTCATTGAAATTATTTATTTACATGTTTGGCAAATCCGACACACTTTTGACACGCTCACTGCAGTGTAAAGACCAGCCCCTCTTGAGCACCTTTCTGACGCCTTTTGTAATGGTATAGCCCTTTAATGTAGATGTATTCTTTTTCATCCCTTGTATGGATTATTTTACCCTTTGCGACGATTTGACACTGTACAGTGTTAACTACAATGTCGTATCATCAGCTGTGATTGAGGCGTTGATTTGATCCTATACATTGCAGTGGAACAAATAAAACTATTTTTAAAGACAAAAAGATAACTAGTTAATTATACTACCTAAGAAGAGTTATTGTTTTCAGAAAGTTTCGCTATGATAAAGTTGTTAAGCCTATATAAAGTAGGTTATAACAGAACTTAGTCATCCATGACATATAACACTAGATTCTCGTAGTAATTCGTTTTATAGATAATGTATATTCTAATTTCTACGATAGGTTATGCTCTCACTGGACAGGTTCTTTTGTCAAATTTTCATCAGACAATGACATAAGGCAGACAAATGATATTACATTAACGATACAATTAAAAGCTAACGTTTTTGTAGAAAGCATGATTGCAACATTCTAATCGAGGTATTTATGTTAATTCCTTATGTAACTGGTGGCTTTTATACGAACCCCCACTTCCACCAACCACTTTTTTTTTACATCCCTTTTTGACGGCAAAGAGCTATTTGAAAATGTTCATGCGACAAAGTGGCTAAAGGATTCAGTATGTGCCTTGTTAATCTTTAAAATCCACTATTATTATAAAATAATATAAAAAAATAGCATCATTTTCATCACCCCTCAACCATCTCGATATTTAGATATTTACCTCTGTAGCAGACATGAATATGTAAGCCAAGTGGGTTGCTCATTTGCAGCCTTAGTTACGTATTTGATCTCCAGTACTAATCTAATTCTGACAGGCAGTCACCAGACAAACCAACTGATTTCCAAAGCCTAAATATTAAGCCTAAGTAAATATAAAAAACATTACAGGTTTTGGGGTAAATTTATATTTGCTAGGATTGTGATAATTAGGCTTCCGCTAAAGTAAGCATGCTAAAAAAATAGTTGTAGTAGGAAGTTGTTGTTGGTGGAACTAATATGGCATACGATCGAAAATAAAATATGGAACAAAGGTCAACTGCATTACACGCGTCTTCTACGATTAGATGCATCAAAATTTATTTTTTTATTTCTTTCAGTGTGGAATAAGTTTAAAATTCTTAATAACATGTTCAAAACAATCCATGTATGAATCGCGCCCGGCTATTCCGTTGATACACATAGGTCATGTTAGCAGAGGCGTAGCTAGAGTGTTTGGCGCCCGGGGACAATATTCATTCCCTCCCCCCCCCCCCTCAACTCTGAAACCCATTATTTTCATCAATAAAATCACCATTACCCGTTACAACCTATTTCAAAGCCCATTTTGGCGCCCCCACTAGTATGGCGCCCGGGGACATGTGTACCCCCTGCCCCCCCCCCCCCAGCTACGCCTCTGCATGTTAGTATCCCGTCGACGTAGTAAAGGTGCTAATTTTCTGAGGGTAGTGATCATTTGTGATCCCCACTTATTATCGTTCTTTTGGTTATATATATCTAGGGTATAATTGACTACATTTAATTTGTGCCTAAATCGAATAACAATAAAATAAAATATTAATGGAGAAACAATGAATAGATCCGTCCGCGATATAAAACATAAGAAGAGCCCGAGCATGTGAAATATAACAATAGCATTAATTAGATAAACATGATGAAATTCAACATTGTTACATGTTTAGGCTCTCATACACAGTAACAAAGAAAGTGAAACCAAGCTTTCTAAAATTTAACAAATAATTTATTTCCCTAGAAAACAAGGTAAAAATGAAAGAAGAAAAAAATAATCTTACGGTTTTAAGAATCAAACCCAAAATTAATCCAAGAATAATCGTAGAATTGAAGTTTAGAAGTCGTGTTACAAAAATATTCAAATGAATTTGACTTAAGAGTCCTGATGAAAATCTTAATTACTTTCATGGAAATATATTACCTTTTCATTTCTCGAATAGAAGCTTCCAGATATTGTACAATTGTATATTACTACCTTTTGTTCCATTTAATCTTCCTGTACATGCGTGCAGGGAAAGCCAACAAATACGATATCTCAGGGGAAAAAATATTGACATCACTTTTATTCAACCCTAATTATACTAGTTGTAATGTTTCTCGATTGGGGGTAAACTAAACTTGCAGAATACAGTTTATATTGCCATACAGAGTTATTACTAAATTTAGTTCTGGGGCGATGTTGTAGAGTTGAACGACATTTTTTTTCAGAACACTATAGGCTATACATGGCGGCCAGTATTAATGGTGGAGGAAGAACCCGGGAAAACCCCCACCGACCCACGAGAAGCTACTGGCAAGCTTTCCCACATAACTACATTAGCCGAATGTAAACCTCGAAACCACGCAGAGGTGAGATGGCAGTGATCCGTAACGGAAAGCGCTTTAGACCACTCGGAGCCCCACGGTTCTGGGGCGAAATGAAGTAACTGCTTGATTTGTTCAAATTCAGTTAGATCGTTTCCTTTCACTCTGAATTTTAAGGAAGAAAAACACTACATGTACATAAGACTTTTATATATACTTGAGTCGGATTTTTACATACGTCCAAAATTTGTATTTTCGGACCGTGAATGTTTCATGAACGATCAGCCTCGCCATATTTGAATAAGAACATATTTGGGACAACAATTTCGTATATGTGGAGGATACTCCGGCTAATATTTTATACAAATATCAGCAGTTGTCTTCCTACTAAAGTAAAAACAGCATGTTGTCAGAGCAAAAACAGTAACACATTGTACCTAAATTATGAAAATACCGGAGAAACATTTCTTCATTGTGAAATTTCAAAAATGGCTAGGCGCAAATGAGGTATCATTAAATAAAACTAGTAAAAATAATGGTTGGTTTTGTACACCTCATTATCAGTAGGTTCGATGTAAAATACCTTTTATACAAACAAGATTAAATTAAGTTGATACAAGGTTGGTAGTAAATTTCTAATCAAAAACATTTATGTATTTAATGAACTTTTTTTAAAAAAATCGCTATACCAAATCTGCTTAAAAGGAAATAAATTTCAAGAAGAATAAAACTTGCAAACGCCGTTGTTTACCGGAAATATATAATACTTTGTGAGTAGTTTGCACAAGAAAACGCGAGTATTCTCTTACTAAATTCAGAATTATTCCCAGGGCTACAGAACCAACCCGATTACACCTATACGTTTATTAATTACCACCAATTAATGTAGGTATGAAAACATAATTAGTACAGATAAGAGTTTATAATTTAATACCATCCTGTGACGGGTTGATGCGAAAATACGAGCGCACTTGTAAATTTACATAGTACGATTTTTTTCTCGTGCACAATAAATGATCACAAATCAGTTTGAAGTTTTAAATAATGGCAGAGCGTTTTTTAATTAAAAAAATTAGTTTACTGAATTGAACAAAGGACGCAATTTCTCATAATGCGAGTTAGAAGCTGGACTCGTTGACACGGTTAAGTAGCATAACCATTTGCTATTATTATCTAATTGTCTTAGCCTTTTGCATCAGCCTCATTTATGTGCTTTGTCACGAATTTAGAACACGTCAAATTAAATGTATTTAGAAAATTACATCATAATTAGAGGTTACAACGTATTTAAATACTGTTTGACTATTTTTAATACGTTATATTTGCTTACAACTTCACAGAAATAAAACTTTTAATTTTTTTTAAATTCTTTTTAAACTCCAGTTGCATTGCATGTATATAGGAGCGCTGTAATGATCAGTGGATGAGATGTTATTGGCTGATTTATAAGCAGTATTTATTCCTCAGGTTGGCGAGTAAATAACCAGTTTTGAGTTTTCTTTGATATACTAATATGATCGTATTCGTTGTACAATTTAAAACCTTGGGTAAATGAACCCAACTCGGCCTTAGCATTGTATATTTTACCTTTAGTGATATCATAGCATTGCAGATTAAGATTGTTTTAAAAAAATAATTAGTTAATATAAAACGTTGTTTATATTATTATTTATCAAGAAGGACTGAACCGCGGTAGCTCAGTTGAAAGAGCGCAGGACTCGCATCCCCGCATGGGAGAGTTCGGGTCGGTTACCGCGGTGTATTCTGGGAAGTGCGCTTGGCTCCCGGTTTATTTGGCATGATGTAGCCATTGTGTTAAGTGTTGTTCATATGCACAATAAGAAACAAATAACTAAAGAAGAAATTGGAAACAAATGTCACTAGTTCTTCTAAGAGCTGTTTCTAAAATGATTATATAGATGATCTAGATTATTTACTTTACATGAAAGACATGACATATCTTCACATATGATGACGATATTCATTCGGTTTATTGTATATTTCGTAGTTTAGTAATTGGATGTAATTGCCATGAATATTATATTAAAGTGCCCATAATTAATAGCTTTAACCGGAAGAGTCTAGTAAAACATTACTGATTGGTATATTTAATTTTTTCATTGATTTGGTCAAGCTAAATGTACATATTGTTTAGTTTCGAAGTCCTGCAGATTTTATCAGATTTAGGAGAAACGTGTATACCACTGATCCATCTTTGGAATTTTTAACTGTTGGTACTCAAGTTGTAATTATTACTCGGAGTGATTTAAAATTTCGAACTGTAGTTCAAGCATTCACCATTAGTACTTCATTGTCACTATTTTCAGTAATGTATTCTTTGACTTGTTTCATAAATAATTAAAGAGTATAGTAACCATCATTACTTTAAACGGTTTTTCTTTCATTATTATCGTCATTGTATGTTATTTTGGAATGTATTCTAAAATATTGTAATATATAAAAAAAAAACATCTCTTTTCTGCACAGGAATGAATTGATTGCAGTTTCTGTTATCAATTGGATTCGTAAAATAAATGGAGTTTTTAGCGAGACCATCTATTGTAATACAGAGCTCTTATTTTGAAAAATATGGGCTGTTTATGTGTATAGCTGAAACATAAAGAATTGAAGGGTTTCTCTTTTGAGCTTTTATAGTTTACTGTAAGGTTCTCTACGATCGTTTTTTTTCCCCGTTATTCTCAAATGTCTTTTCTTTTCTTCTGTTTTGATTTCTACTCGTTTATGATCAAGAAAAATTTATCACAGTTGATTGCTGTTTTATCATTGAACTTTGTTTCATCTAAACTATTTGATGATGTTACTATGTTATAAAAATTTGAAACGTTTGTACGAATTGTCTTGTTATTAAAAGCGTCTGAACCCTTATCCCACAAGTGTGTGCCAGTTTCGGTGAAAGTCAGTGGAATAACTTTACATGTAGTTGTTCACTATGAACACAACCCAGATGTAGCGACGCCTATATCAGCTGAACTGTTAGCATACATAACTTTAATTTATTTAGAACGTCGTTTTCCTCTGTATGTCTCTCTCATACCTTTTTTGTGCTCTATCTCCTTGATTAAATAATTTTTAATGTCTTGACTCTTTCGCAGACGTTGTTGCCTAGCAAGAATTTTAGGCTATAACTGTCATGTTGTCCCAGATGGACACTCTGCCAATAGAGGCGCACTTGATAACTTAAAACTCTTACCCATCATGAAAAGCTACTCTATTTATTCGGAAACAACTTTGATAAGTAAAAGTCCATTTGAAATTAGGTAGTCTATCGTAAACTGATTAAAGAAGCCAGTTGTACAACTTTAATGCAGATTGTTAATGGTGGACAAAATGTTAAAACTACAGGCTTTATCAAAAGCATTATGTAATTATCAGTAAGAAAATATATGAATATTGCGTATAAAATTGTATTGGTAGTGTTTTGTAAACTTTCACATTTTGTTTAATTGCAAAAGTTAACAACCAGCTGACTGGTTTATAATTTTGCTAAAGATTGGGTATTGTTCTACTGTTATCGTCCGATATTTGTCCTGATGTTGATATTTCATTGTTATTAATAACTTCTTTTAAAACTGGATGCTGAATAATCACTAACGATGTAACTTTACATATTGACTGAATGAACAACAGTTACACCATTCCATATACAAAATGGAGTATAATATTTCTTTATTCTCTTTTACGCAGTCGGATTTTATTTTTCATTCTGTAGAATTTCGTTATTTTTAAATAATGGGTTTAGCTTTTGAAAATTCCAATGAACGTTACTAAGTTGTCTTTCAGTTTCAACTCTTCGTGGATTGTTTTGCTCCTTGTCTTTTGTACTATCATTAGACTCAGCTTGCTTTTCATTTTCGCTATCGTCCATTTATTTGCCACGGATTAATGTATATATCACGATGTAATTACAGGTCGATTGTTAGATGACTTACATAAAATGTTAAATACAAGTATAAAGTCATTAAGATCATGAAATCAGAGATGGATTTTGCAGATATTAGGAACATTAAATCAGACAGGTTTTGCAGGCATTAAGATTATTAAATCAGATGGATTTTGCAGGCATTAATTAAGATTATTAAATCAGAGATGGCTTTTGCAGGCATTAAGATTATTAAATTTAGGCAGATTTTGCAACACTAAGAACATGAAATCAGAGATAGATTTTGCAGGCATTAAGAACATTAAATCAGAGTTAGATTTTGTAGGTATTAAGAAAATGAAATTAGACAGTATTTGCAGGCATTAAGAACATGAAATTAGAGATAGATTTTTCAGGCATTAAGAACATGAAATCAGAGATAGATTTTGCAGGCATTAAAAACATTAAATTAGACAGATAGATTATGTAGGCATTAACAACCTGAAATCAGAGATGGATTTTGCAGGCATTAAGAACATTAAATCAGATTTTGTAGGCATTAAGATTATTAAATCAGAGATGGCTTTTGCAGGCATTACAAGTAGTAAATCAGAGATAGATTATGCATGCATTCAGATTATTAAATCAAATAGATTTTGCAGGCTTTAAGAACATTAAATCAGAGATAAATTTTGCAGGCATTAAGATTATTACATCAGAGATAGATTTTGCAGGCATTAAGAACATTAAATCAGAGATAGATTTTGCAGGCATTAAGAACATTAAATCAGAGATAGATTTTGCAGGCATTAAAAACATTAAATCAGATAGATTATGCAGGCATTAAAAACATTAAATCAGAGATAGATTTTGCAGGCATTAAGAACATTAAATCAGAGATAGATTTTAAAGGCATTAAGATTATTAAATCAGAGATAGATTTTGCAGGCACTAAGATTATTAAATCAGACAGATAGATTATGCAGGCATTAAAAACATGAAATCAGAGATAGATTTTGAAGGCATTAAAAACATGAAATCAGAGATAGATTTTGAAGGCATTAAAAACATTAAATCAGAGATAGATTATGCAGGCATTAAGATTATTAAATCAGATGTGCATGTTGCAGGCATTAAGAACATGAAATCAGAGATAGATTTTGAAGGCATTAAAAACATGAAATCAGAGATAGATTTTGAAGGCATTAAAAACATGAAATCAGAGATAGATTTTGAAGGCATTAAAAACATGAAATCAGAGATAGATTTTGAAGGCATTAAAAACATGAAATCAGAGATAGATTATGCAGGCATTAAGATTATTAAATCAGATATGCATGTTGCAGGCATTAAGAACATGAAATCAGAGATGGATTTTTCAGGCATTTAGAACATTCGTTAAGAACATTGAATCAGTAATCGAATTTGCAGGCATTAAAATTATTAAATCGGAGATAGATTTTGCAGGCATTAAAATTATTAAATCGGACATGAGATTACATATACTAGTTTCTTGAAATAGGTTCAACCAAAAGTGGCTGAAATTCAGTACGATGTGTCTCATTTAGCTTGTCTGTTTTGAACAGCTGCTATGTTTTCCCTAGACAAATACAGTAATGGATAGATCCGAAATGACTAGTTAAGCTCCGCCCCCTTAGAGACAGTAACTACGAACCCCAAGCTTCCCATTAAAATGGCTGACTCATCACAGGATACAGGCACCGTGTCAGATTCTCTCTCGCGTATTCCCGATCACATTTCACTTAAATACCTTCCTGATCTGAGAAACGTTTCAATAAAGTGTTGCAAAAGACTGTGATCTACTTTACGCAAGGATATATACACGATATCAAAAGTTTGGAGTTTGAAAATAAGATTCGCGTACAGCGAGACGCTGTCCATCCCTGAAGAGAAGCAGCTAACACACCGTCTGCACATCGAAATTACGGAGGAGAAGTGTTAAGATGCATGCTGTTGATGTAAAGCGATGTAAATTTAATGTTTTGTATTTTTTATGAATTATATTTCATGATGTAGCCAATCGATACCGACTATTTAAGTAATTTGGCTTTTTTTTACAATTTAAGTAATGTGGCTTTTTTTTACAATTTGATTTCACATACATTAAATGGCGAGCATTCATTTTATCTGGATCCACATACATCCATATTCATTTAGAAATTCATTATATACACACTGTTCAAGAAGTACACGTGGCAAAAACAAATGTTAAATTACGTAATTGGATATATTTGGATGAGGTAAGCTCACATAAGCTGTAATCTCAGACAGCAGCATTTAAGAAAAAAACAGCAGTATCTGACATTTCTTATCTGCATTTCTTTTACTAATGAATGTGTATGATATTGAAAAATAAATATATATTGTTGCAGTGTCAGTGGATTTTGCTCCCATGTAGTAGGGCTAATTAAGTCCCTATAGGATTTCAAACTACTTAATTTCACCACTGTTCCTGTTTAAAACGTCTATATCCAACCTTCCCTGATATCTTTCATCTGCATTGCATGATCCTCATGCACACAGAAGCACCATTTTGTACATATTTACAAAAAATCATGTAAGTCTGTAATGCACCTGTATTCTCACCGCAAGTTTGTTTGTGAGTAAAACATGGCGGATGTTACCGTAGCACCGGACGCTCTTATCCGATTGGTCAACATCTGTGGATTTGATTGACAGGTCGGATCTATGCATAACAGTAAAACACGTATAAACAAATGCGAACTGCCACAAAGGAAAGAGATCACAAGAAGAAAGCCGAACATAATAAGATTCGTAATTTATCACCAACGAAGCAGCACTGTGTAATACATTGTAATAAATTTGGAGTATGCGCATTTGATCGCGCTCCGTTTTTAAGTAATTCTTAGATTTATTTGTGTGATTATTGGGATTCGGCGCCATGGAAATATTCCTAGCCTGAAATAATTAGCCAATTATTAGGAGCAAACGTCATGGTGAAGAAAAACCATGCAAATGTGCGGTTGATGGACTTTTGGCAAGTTGTTTTAATTGTGGTCTTGAATTGATTATAGCAAAATCTAGTATATAAAGACAGACGCGTATGGCTTTCCAGATTACAACTCAAATTGTATGGAAGTGTTTGGAAATTTGGGTAAAACATATGACTTCATGTGGGATTCGTGCCAGGATTTGACACGGCTCGGTCAAGGTTGTATCGGTAACAACAGCACAGAGTATTTCCAAATTGACAGGGACAATTTTAGATCTAGATACCCAGAAGAGAGGAGGACACCGGTACTAACATTCAAGATGAAGGCCCAAGGAACAAGAGACGACAGGAGGAAACAAACCAGAATGAGGGAAGACTGGTTACCATTACGTAACCCTCCATCAAAAAGTCCTTCTAAGGGTTAGGGTTATGGTTAGTCATTACAGAGCTCTCATTTGGTACGAAAGCTCTATTTGACAAGCTCTTTTGATAAACCTAACATCATCAATTTCGAACATCGCCAATCAAAATTCACAATCCATGTAACCTAACAGTGACCAACCTACATATGTCGCACAGACATTCAATAATTAAAATTGTTAGGGACTTATAATACGTACACTGGTTACTAAAAACATTGGTATGTTAGGAGTTAGAAAAAAATCTTAAAGTACACAAAATTTGATTGAATTACACAGGTGGCTTGCGCATTATTGGTTATTTTCTGCCCATTAATGAAATGAGTATGGCTAGAGCGTTTCAAGGCTGTCGACATACATGGGCTGGCCTATTGGACCTTTTTCTCCTTTCTCGCGACCAGAAACCCCCATCATGATGAGACGTGAAAACCATTTTTCACCAGTCATTATTTGGTGCCATTGCACCTCTAGTACACTCCTTCCGATTGGTTGATAGGGTTGAGTGCATGTTTGATCTATTCCCACTCACCCAGGTACTACATTCATGTCGATAGTCCCTCAATAGGGGCGCGACATGACGACCAAATTAAATAGCACACTACGTGTGCATAAACACCCGTGGGGATGTGACACCATTCCTTACCCCACGGGAAAAATTAAATGACTTTCTTTTGAAAGATAAAACAGTGAATAATGACCCTTTGTGGTCGGCTCACTTTAATTTAACATTCATTCATTCATTCATTCGTAGAGTTAAAACTCCAACCACTATTGAAAATATTAATGATATTATTTCTGCAATAAAAAGATTATAAATATTCAACTTTCTCCTGAAAAAAAATCCATTTCTGATTTTGAAGCATTACAAAATAGTAAATTTCATGGTGGATACTATCATCTGAATATCGATTAATGAAAATACAAAATTATGTTACAATCTTTATAAAAAGTGTAACATATTGAAGTAGAAAAAATTCGTTCCTCTTTCTGTCGCAATTAATAATTTATAATTAAAATTTATCCGACGAATAATAAACAAAATAAAGATTATAAACGGTCGCGTGAGACTACTACAAAAATAATTAGATATTGAAAGCGAAAACAAGATCATTAGTGAGAGTATTGACATCGTGACTTAAAATATTGAGCTTCAACTTTACATACACGTGTTGAATATGATAAAATATCAAAAATGTTCAAATTCCTTCCGTGGGTTCCATTGGATGACGGACTTACAAGCAGTACAATCTCAAGAGCTATAAATAGCTACGTAACAGAAACCCGACAAAAGTATTACTACGCACAATTATGATTATTTTTTTTATGTTTTCGTACTCATAAATAACTATAAAAACACTAAATTGTTCTGTGTTTACTGGAAACTATCATTATTGTTCTGATGGCATTTTCAGGCACCTCCTTGTCTTGTATGAAATCCCTCACTAGTTGGTACATTTTACAATATCCTTCTTGATTAATTGCAAAATCGTTGAGATTTGACTTGCATATTTAAATTTAGATTCACATTTCTTAAGTCAATTAAGTGTCCGCTCTGGTCAATAAGTTTGACATTTATTCTTGATACTAACGAATTATGACAACGTAGATAAAAAGAATTAACATTGTACAATAAAGTATCCAGGAGTTACTTACGGAGTAAAAGTATATACAATATATCCTTGCTTAGCTTGCTTAGATTCTTCAAGATCTATTTGATAGCTGCCATCTGTTACGTCACATACAGGATCGCCCGCAATCGTTGATGTTGATGCCTGGTTAAAGTGTCAACCTTAACCATAGGGATTGTTATGTTTGAGAATACCTGCTGGCGGATTGTTTGTATTCATGTCGCGAGTTCGTCTGTTTTAAATTATAGTATTACAAATGCTGGAAATTCAGCTTCAATTATTTTAAAACGTACAAGAAATAACCGTTTAACTACATTGTGTGCGTACTAACAATTGTCACACCAAATTCTTCCCTTCTTGGGTTCATTCACATGACCATGATCTATTTAAGTTGGTTTCAGTGTTTTATTGTTTCAAGGACCTGTTTTATTTCGTCAGAATAAAAATGTTATATCAGACAATAAATTTCGTAAATTACTTAGTACACGTCTGTGTTCAGTTTAAAGCTCTGTAGAAACTGCGTTAATATATTCTCCATCGAGATGTACTTCTCCTGTTCTTAGTATAAAAGCATATAAGGTTGCTTCTAACACAGGAGGAATATTATCATACACAGTAAACTAAAGTTTATCTGTTATATCATCTATAAAATATCTCCATAGACTTCGATATTCTAGAATGTTTATAAGGGTGTTTTTTCGCTAGTAAACGAAATCTTCTTTTGGTTTGGTATTTAGTTATATTCTGTAGAATTTCAGGTCATCCTTGCACTGATCGGATTGATGATGGACAAATATCTACGGCGTAATTTGGAGAATTTATATATGTATATATATATATATATATATATATATATATATATATATGTATATATATATATATATGTATATATATATATATATGTATATATATATATATATATATATGTATATATGTATATATATATATATATATATATATATATATATATGTGTATATATATATATATATATATATGTATATGTATATATATATATATATATATATATATATATGTATATATATATATATATATATGTATATGTATATATATATATATATATATATATATATATATATATATGTATATGTATATATATATATGTATATGAATAGAATATAAACAGTCGTATATATATGAATAGAAACAGTCGTGGGTTCCATCATCTTTATTTTCATTTGCAAATACGAGCGGAAGTATTCGCCTGTAATTCACCAAAGGATTTTGATATATTTGACCAACTAATACTCGTAATTTATCTCTTGCACTGAAATTGCACTTGGAAAGTTAACACTAAATTCTGGATTAATTGAAAGCATTCTGGATAAATTGAATTTACTGATGTCAGTGTTATTTTGATAGTCGTAATGGTTGCGATTTGTTGTTGTAGCTCGCTTAGCGATGGTATGTCTCTTATTTAAGTTCATGCTGAGTTCGCCTGTCATTATATCACTGGTGTTCCGCAAACGATTAGCAGCGCTTCATGCAATTTCATTTCTAATAGTTGAGAATGATATATCAGTCTCTGATTATACCACCATCAGTAGTACATACTGGAATGTTATCAGCAGTAGCACCGAGAACTTTACGAACTATATCATTCCATTTGAAGTTGCTCGTTTTTAAACGCCGTATTCTGAAAAATAACAACTTCATGTGTTAACTCTACAGAACTATCCGTAAGGAAGAGGTTGTCATTGCAAGAATCAGAATCGGTCATACATACATTACCAACTACCATATACTAAAAGGTGAAGATCCACCAGAGTGCGTTTCTTGCAATGAACCATTCACTGTTAAGCACTTTATGACCGAGTGTTCCGACCTGCAACCTACGCGTGATAAATACTATAATGTAGATGACATGAAGGAACTTTTTGATACTATACAAATCACTTGTATTTTAGATTTCCTGAAGGAAGTAAATCTTTATTTTAAACTATAACTTGTATGCCACCACCTAGAATATTTTTATCTAATGCAAATACGGCCTCTTATTTTCAACATATTTTCATCAAGATACACCATTTACATCTCCCGTTGATTAGGAAGCGTCATATTTTACTGTTACCAACATCTTGCCATTTTACTTTGAACTAATTGGTTTTCTATGTCGCTGGTCGATTTAAAACCTTTTAGTATCTTAGACATGTATAAATACAACTTATTGTATGGCGATAAATAGCCTAAGTGTGCTGGAGCGCCGTTAAAAATCAAACAAACAAACAAACATCTGTCAACTCCAGAGAGGTTCATAATATCACAGAGTTCATCTTTAGTGGCGTAATTTGATAAAATCAAGTTCTTCTTGCCCTTGATAGAAGATCTTCCGTAAATGTCAACCATTATATTTTAAGATCTGTTTAAAACGACGCGGATACTTCTATAATCGTACACGAACGACTCTGAGGTGGTAATGTTGATTTAGATGTAGCATCGAGTACATTAATTACTTCAGGGCCACATTGGCGGATCTGTCATTGTTTGTGTTGGTAATAATGAATACCAGACTGGAATTTGTATTATGTTATAAACAGTTAATTTGTAGAGACAACCGATACGAATCGAACTAAATCATTCCACGTGGATCAATCACGTATGCAACCCAGAGAGTATCATTACTATTAATAATACCGGTTTCATAGTTGTTTGGTTGCTTTGGTAATTGGTCACGCCTATAAACTAAAAAAAATTATATTTATTCTTTTAGCCACGTCGAGTAAATCAAACTTTGACATTAGACGGATTAACGAACTGTTCCTGGAAGTCTCTAACCATTTCCGTATCGATAATGTATTCTCGGTAAATTTATACCCTTTCCTCTTTTTTTAAAATCTTTATCCAATTGTTGTTTTAGTGCCCTTTCAGCAGGTCTTCCGACAGCACCCAACTTTGCTGCGACATTTTCAACAGCTGGGGTGGCAGCGGTTATTCTTACTGGTAACGCGGCAAGAAGTCGAAATATTCCAACTGTTTTAATTGAGTCTTTAATGGAACTCTGAACAAGTTGGTGTTGAATTCCAGTCTTAGATTCTTAAGCTTTATTAAAATGTTTAAGCTGAGTTTTATAATTTGTTTGAACCACCTCTAGCAATTTGATCTTGTTAGCTTTTTTCCACATTTACCTACAAGTTTTGATTGTAATTTGTTTACCTGACCGGGAGTCAAGGTGACCTTAATGTGAAGATATGACGTAATTGTGAAGTGCCAAATTTTCGGTCAAATCCATTAAATAACACTTAGTTCTAGCCAGCAGCCATTTGTTAGAACGGTTCGCCCAGTTAACTGTGTTTGTTTAAATTATACTGACCGAAAGTGACCTCCTGGAAGAGGCATCCTCTCGCGAATCATGTCAGACTTGATTTGGAACAGACAGCATGGCATCTTGACACGCTGAAGAAAAGATTTTCAAGGGGAGCGCGAGAAATTATATTGGTCCTGATTGGTCAATGTGGGATAAGGGGTGTGTCTATACAAGGAAAACTTCATTATATATAAGGTCCGAGAAGTGAGCAGAGAAGCAGTTCTACGAAACAGGTCATGAAAAACAAACAACGTCGACGAAATTTATTGAACACTCGATTCTTATGATGCAATTTGCTATCAGCCATAAAACGGCTAACTTTGTTTAATTTTATATGCCATTTATTCGAAATTCGGTTGAAGTAAATTCTGAAACCGCGTGTATTCAGAAGGAAAGGAAATTTCACTGTTTGTTTTTTTTTTCTTTCTTTGGCTTTAATTTTACAAAACACATCAACCTAGTGTTGTTTTTTTAAATACATTTTTCATGTCGGTCTCAACATTTTTTTTCTCTATTCATAGCGTGTAACAGGGGCTGAGAATTCATCTGCATTAGCTTTATCGATTCATTTTAAAGCATTTTCAATATAAACAAATGTTTTTGTTCTCTTCAGTAATGTTTTGCTGGTTGAGGCATTCGACCAAGAAGATCCTGTAAAAATCTTGAAGTTTCTTCAGTTTTCTCGATTATTTTGTCAAGTTGAAGACGATGCATGTGTTAATACATCTAATTGTATACGATTTGATAATTTGGTACATTTAATTTATTTTGTGCTTCTTACAGGCCACCTCCCTTCCAAATGTTAATACTGCAAAATCAGCTGATTGTAATGCATTAATATAATTCGAATGATATTTTAAATAAGACGCACCAAACATGCCGTAAACTGGTACAACCACATGTTCCTACGTCAGTGGAGTAGTCGTAGTGTAAAAACAAATTGTCGTGGCACAGCGCCATCTGTTATGAGACGATTTGTTCTGCAAACTTCCGTGTTGCTAACTTGCAACGTGGTTGATCCTACATCATAATCATAACTTGTAACTTGGTCAAATCTTACTGTTTCGAGTATTTATTTCGAACTCTGGATATGTGTAATTATTTTTCATTAATATATTAAGATAAAGTATATTTAAATAAAAAATATTTATTATATTATATATCATGCATAATTGTAATTGGTTATTCATCGGTAAGACTACCCGATGCGGAAAATCTTGCAGAAGAAAGTATTGTAGTGATCACATAAAAAATATTCGACGAGGAAGCTCAGGTCCGCAACCTTGTATTGGCTGTAGTGCTGGCGTACGAAGAAAAACTCAGTTGTGTTGTCAATGTAGACTAAAGAAACTATACCACGCTGGAATGGTGCTATGATCGTCACCCGGATAAACCATGTTTCTTATCAATAAAATCTCCGCAGGATTATCTTAATCGAACCGTTAAATTAGATTTAAAAAATTCCTATAAAAACAAAGAGTAGCGAATACGTATCTCATCCATTCTACGTTAACTAAGAAGCATCACGAGATGGAACAGTTCGACATCGCAAACGAAAAATTCCATTAGGTCAAGTTAATAATATGGGTTATTTAATGTTTGCCATCATAAACGGCAAACAAATAAAAATTATCTTCCTCATCGATTTATCGCTGAGTGTTACATAGGAAAGGTTGATAGCGGTTTCGTAATCGACCACATAAATCGAAATAAATTTGATAACCGCGTAACAAATTTGAGAATAACTATTCAGCGGGAAAATTGTTTCAACAAAAATCCACAAAAAATAAAAGCAATAAACCAAAACCTGTAACAGCCTTTTACGATAGTAATATTATCCCGTTTACATCGGTGAATTCAGCTGCTAAATATTTTGATATTCATAGGGAATATGTGAGACGAGCTGCCGATGATATAATACTAAAAACATACTCGAAAAAATTCGACCGCAGTCTCATTTACGTATTCGTAATTTTTTTTTAAATATCAAAATCGTCAAATTAGATAAATAATTTCGGCCGATCGCCGAAAATTTTCAACAACCTGGACTTGATGATATGAAATTTCCTTGGCTGTTTAGCTGTGATGATATATTCATTAGTGGAGAAATTGTTAACTACCATCCTGGACTTTACGATGATATGAAATCCCCGGAGATGTTCGATGACTGGTGTGATTATAAATTCCCTCCCCTCACAGATGATGATTTTTATCCCTATTATGATATTTTTAATAATAGAATCTGTTACCCCCCCCCCCCCCCGATGAAGTATTTATACTACCGTAATGATTCTGATCTATTACGATTAAAATATCTTACAAAAACAGATTATACAGGCAGGAATATCACAATGATATCGAAGATGTGTTAAAACAGACCTATCATTTTCACGATGATATTAAAAATAAATTTGAACGCATCAGAGACGATTATGAAAGATTTTGTCGATCATTAGAATTTGTAAACCCTGCTGAGCGTTTTAAGGTTATTCGTAGGTATATAAATATTATAGAAGAATTTTTAAAAAATCATCTACGAGCTGAGACATCACACCGATGATATCGAATATTTTGCGTTTGTTTATGATTCTATTAGCGAATTTGAAATGTTCTATGGAAATTTGCCGGCAAATTAAATAAATAATTTCCTTGTATATATGACATATCATGAACGACGAAAATATATCTACGTTAAAATCCGAACTCGACCGCGTACGACATCTTCACGATAGTAAAATATTAACCATCGAGTACCTAAATAACGAATATAAATAGTCTCTGCGCGACGACTAAATTCCCTACGTATCGGTCAGAGTACCGTATCATGAAGATTCTTTCTCGGGAGCGCAATCACATCATCGTTAAAATCCCCAGGGAAAACACTAACGTGCTAGAGGAATTTATCGCTGTATCAGCGATAAAACAACTTTTGAAATCCATCGGGGATATATTTAATGATGAGCAATTAATAGAATCAGCTGCAAAAGAGTACGATGACAAGTACTTAGGATTTCATCCTAAAAATATCACTCATGAGTGAAACCGCTTAAAATCTTGGTTGGGATTTCTTAATCGGAAAATTTGGAAGTAATATAGTTTCATGTTTCTCTTCAAGTATTTTATCATCGCATTTATTCTCAAGTTTCTTTTCAAGTAGTATATCCGAGTATTTGTTTACAAGTTTTTCCTTTATCGTGTGATGTTGTTCACAAAGACTTATATCGCCGTTGTAGCTCATCGAAATGGTTTTTTCGTTTTGTAATCGCGGTTGTTAAATCATCTGAGTTTTCTTTAGCTTGTTAAGCTCAGTCTCGTACTCGAGATTCGCGGATGTTAACTCGCGGATTTTCTTTTTAGATTCTTCCGTGGTAATCTTAAGTTGATCTCGTTTTCCCTGTAGCACCACAACCTCATTCTGTAGCTCAGAGATCTCACGGTGTAATTCACGCTTAGCCTCGCATTGACGTTGCTTCGCTTCCTTGTATTCTGTAGGAGTTCCTTTCGTTGTCGCAGATATAGGATTCTTTGACCACAATTTATATAATCGTGCTAATCCAATTTTAAACTCATTAGAAACTTCTACGGGGCGTCGAATACCTCATCGCCATTATTGCTTCTTCGTCGTCGGTGGTAAGATATCTTGGAGCTCTTATCGCGTATTATATATCTGAAAATAAATTTGTAACAAAAAATAATAATCAAAAACGATAATTAAAAATCATAGTTAACAATCACAGAAATTAAAAAATTATATTCGAAAATGTTACTCAGAAATTAGTCATGTGTTAAACTTGCTGAATGTTTTTTTGTAAAAAAAAAATTCATTGAAACATTTTTATTTACACGCTCAATATTTTTAATAACTCCTCCGCGCGTAGACAGGAATGAACATATTGCATTATTTGATCACGACTACAACTAATCATCGTTATAGTATCTCTTTGCAATTGTTGCATTTGATCTTTCGTCAACAAAAGTTTATAATTGTCGCCGAGATTATCAATGATTAAATCCAAAGAATTTTCATTCGAAGGATTTTCATTCGAAGAATTTCAAATTTCATCGAAAATTTTCCTGACAGCGTTTTCAAGTTTATCTTGCACGTAAATAACTACTCGTACATGTTGATACATATTGTAAAAATCTTACACATTTTCAGCTTGAAAACCGCTACGATTTCACATCCAAGGTAATGTGTAATTGTTCTCCTCGGAGATCAAGCAAGGAAAAGTTCTGGTCTTGATATGAAATTATTGTCTCGAAATAAGTTCAATGAGATGGATTCATCACGATTAAACTTCCCGGAGAAACGTTCGGAGAAAACGTATACAGGATATAACCTTGATCCGCCCTTGATGACGTTGATGTGTCAACGGAATAACTACCTAATACGGCATCACATATTACATGTATGGCAATCGTCGATGATATATCAACGTTGCCTGGTGTTTTGTTTGTTGTTTTGTACACTGAGTTATTTCACCGTAGAATTTCCACAGGTGGATTTATTTTAAACCACAACGCGTGAATCTGTGGAAAAAGTTCGTCAATGAGATTTTTAAGTGATTTTTTTTTTAATTTTGGCACGCACCATCCTGGAAATTTTTAGTAAACTAAATTTATGTCAGTACGCGAAAATCTTTTTAAATTTTCTTTGTTGGGAGATTAATCTTCGTATATAAATGAAAGTAACCTATCATTGACCTAGTTCATGTCAGAGATACTTTGATTTAGTTGTTGTTGTTTGATTTTATCTCGCGGAGTTATTAAATCGATTAACAGAGATCGTTGCAGAGAATCTCTTAGTTGATTTAATTTGGTTTGAAATTGTTGTTTCATATCGTTGAAATAATTAGTTAGATCTTTTAACGAATAAATAAATACACCTTGAAAACCCCGATCAAATCGCCATAGTATATAACCATATCTGATTTAATCATCTTTTCTGACTGTATCAGTTTCCTGATCATCATAAATATCATACGAGTAGTTGAGATTAACACTGCTGGTACGTAGAAAATCAAAATCAAAAATAAATACTTAAACTTGATCTCCGGAACAGGTTTGTCATTAGTGAAAAAAATCTGATCTTTTGGGTTCGGGTAGCCGAAAATACACAGCGGGGATATTTTTCAACCATGCTTCGTGGATCCACGGGAAGAATTCATCGATGGTGTCACTGAGTTTTCCTCTTACCAATTGAACGTTTTATCCTGGAAACTTAAATGTGGGAATATCTTCTACGCGTATATTATATTCTGCTGCAAATTCTGTTCTCGTTGCAGGATGAACATCCGCGAGAATATATTGAACAAGTCGTAAATTAAATTCATCCATGTTGGCGATAATTTTATTACATACCTCCATGTATTTGAGTTCATCTCGGTTGGGGGGTGTTGTACTAATTTCCGTTGTGAGTAAATTTTTAAATCTTTCAAAATCATCATTCCTTTCTTTGACCTGTTTTGTTACATCTTTTTCATCTATCACATAATATCTTTCATCGTCGATTCTTTTTCGTATAAAATAACCACCAAAAAAGAATATCTAGCGGTAAACAATATGTTAACCTATGACCAAGAGGGGATTTTGGAACCAAGCTGGTATTATAATTATGATAATCTTCCTTCGTTGAAACATAATCAGACTTTTTTGGCTCCGGTGGTAAATCTTTTACTTCGACGGTTCCCGGTATATACTCAGGCCATCCTAACAGAGTTCTGATCGAGCTATTATATATATCTAAGTTGTAGTCAGGTGAATTTATCTCTATAAGGTCGTCGACAATAATGCTTCATGTCCTTTTATCTCGATGGGAGATTTATCTTCATCTTCGACAATTATTTTATTTTTTCCAGTGATCGATTCAATGAGATTTGATTTCTTCGTTAATATCCTCGATGTCATATACGCCAGTGTGTAAATGTATTGTGCCATTCTGGTGTGCCATCAGGGCCATTCTTATACGAAAACGTAAAACTGTTATTGGTCGGTTTACACTTAAACGGTTCTGATCTAACATAATAACATCTCAACTGAGTTAACGCTATTTCATTTGCTGGTAGCGGAGTTGGAAATTCAATGCTGAACTCTGGAGTTTTCGTTACCAACGATATTAATTTTGTTTTCCCCGGAGTGGTATTTTCCGCTGTTCGTTGAAGCAGTTCTTGCGATGTCGCCATTATTATTATCTTTTTCTAATTTTGACATCACTGAATAGTACACACTAACCATCTTCGAGTATTCATCGTCGCATATTGGTGTGTCGTCGAGCGATGAGGAAATCATCGAGAATAATTGCGAGTACGCGTTGGATACCGTGTGAAGTTTAACGGTCTAGTCGTGCAGTTTACGCTGAGAACGATATTTTTTTTTTTTGTTATCGTGGTTACTATTCCCGCGATGGTTCTTGCCGCAGATATACAAATTGGAACAGTGATTGGGGCAATCATAGCTACCTAAGAGAGAATAATACCTACACCGGTGATTACACCAGATACCGAATACACGGTTACATCAACGACGGTGATTCTTCGTCGATATTTTTTTATTTTTACGCGATATTAATCGGAGAGAATTTCGAGTTTTTGTTGAAACTCTTTAACCTGATCATAGCGGTATTGCTGTGATGTCATTTTATTTTGAAAACACGATTTCAATTCAGTTGTTACTTAGATCTGCCACAAGTTCTATACGCTATATTATTGGTGCCCTAACTATAGTATCATCGATGGCTGCTATCCTGCATGGTGATGCTAACGATTTTTTTTCAATAAACACGGATACCGTGTTGACCCCAGTTGTAACAACTTGTCCTGTTTCAAAGAGTGTATACGCTTTAATAATAAATTGATACTCAGAAACAATTGTTAATCGATAAATACCGTCCACGGCCGAGTCGATAACTATCGTCTGATTATTATCCCTGGTCCAATCCATCGATCCATGTCGGATCGTGTACACGTTATTTACAATATTTTCCTGCTCATGAGGAATTTTTATATTATCGAGTTTATTATTCACGGTTTGAAGATCAACTTCAGCGGCTTCTTGAATCGTCTTGATATCATCGATGGATCTTTTTATATCAGGGAGTTTCATACCAATGTCGTTTAAATCTACAAAGAATTTATTAATGAGGTTTCTTCGTAAAGCTACAGAAGTTTTTACGTGATCTTCATGCGTAGATTGAAGTTATGTTAACGTATCAATAGCGGTTTTTATCGTTGTAAGTGGTGGTTAGGTTACCGGTGGATCTCCAAAGAAAGTGTTTAGGGAGACCTGATCATCGTTAATGGGTTTTTGTAAACCCGTAAATGAGTTTATATATTCGTTATATTCATCACGTATTTTTTTAATTCCTCTGTCTGTTATCGATGAGATAGCTCTATTGATAAGTCTTTTTACTTGCCCGATAGTAACCCCTTCTTCGGTTTCACGCGATAATGATCTCTCCCAAATATCTGGCATGAGTTTATATTATGTTTCTCTTTAAAACGTGGTCCATCGTGTACTCATCTTCAACTTATGAGGTAATTCAGATGATGTCAAAACCGCCGTTAACATGTTAAGGACCTCTCGACCACATATCGGAGGATCAGTTAATGTCTATGGGTAACAACGTGGAATTGAATCCAACCGGGATATATATTTAAGAAATTCCCTTGGCGGAGGTAATCCGTACGAATCAAAATAAATAACTGATTTAGGATGTATCGAGTAACCCACCCAATGAGTTCCAGGTCCAGTGTTATCATCGAGATTAATTATATCGTTTATGGGATACGTGTTTGTGTTAATAATTGATCTTTCATGAATACACCTCTGAAATGTTTTATTGGGAGTTTTTTTTTTACCGCGTCGATTAAATCAAAATTGGACATCGGTGATATGTGATGTTGATACGTAAACAGCTTTGCGGCGAGCGGCAGTAACAACGGGGAAAAATACCTCCTTGATGAGTCCCGTAATGTCTTGTGTATTGGCTCCCTGGTAATCTGAACCCTTTTCCCTTTTTTTGTATCCATTTCCAAAAATTTTACCTATAAGATTGCTACCAACAGCTCCAGCAACGCCTAATCCAAGAGCTTTAAGAGCAGGGATAGCTAGTGGAGCTAGTGCAGCGAGAGGAAATATTCCACCGGATTTTATCATATCGTTGACTGCAGTCTGTAAAAAAGTCAAATGAACTCCTGTACCCGCAGATTTAGCTTTATTGAAATGATTAAGTTGAGTTTTTGTCAACGACAATTGCAGTTTCTTTACTTGACCAGGTGTCAATGTGACATTAACATGACTGTACGACATTTTATTTAGATAGCACATCATCTAATCGTTACATTGGAAAACGCTAACGTTTCAATTACATATTTTCATTGGGTGCATCAACGATTCTCATCTTTCCACCGCCACCTTTGAGTGTCATAGATTTATCGCTAAGAATAACCGCAATTGCTCTAAATCCTCTAGCGGGAGAAGCCCCCACGCGATCCTGAACCTTTACGTCGACGACTGAATGTTTAGATAAATCGAGATGTTGCAGTGAAAAGTAATAGATCGGGTACAAATTTTGGAAATCCCATTGTGATATCTGTAATCCAGTATCGATGTTTTGATCACGACCCATATAAGACCACAAACGATGATACACTCTACTTATTTGATTGTTATTGTAATCGAGAATAAGATTTACAGCGGGCTCTTGCTGATTACTTATTCGCAATGATACCTCACTGACACCACATTGATCAAATATCATATGACTACGTAGTTGTAAACTATCATTAGCAACTGCTGGATCTACTTGTGTTCGTTCTAAATTTTGTAGTGCAACAAAAATGTCTTGGCGCGGAAACATTTTTTGTTAGCGCGATCTGCCAAGTAAAAACACCACCAACATCACTATTTGTGGTAGCGGTTGTAATATCAGGCCACGATACTAGTGATTTTCCTCCATGATCCATAAAGGGGCCCCGAGTGGCCGAGTGGTCTAAAGCGCTGTCCGTTACGGACCACTGCCATCTCACCTCTGTCTGCGTGTGTTCGAATCAAAGATTCGACAAATGTAGTTATGTGAGAAAGCTTGCCAGTAGTTTCTCGTGGGTCGGTGGTTCATTCCGGGGGTTGTCCGGGTTCTTCCTCCACATAGCGTATATTGTGCTGAAAAATGGCGTTAAACCATAAAAAAAACTATGATCCATAAAAGATAACAATCGCGTTTCAACAGTCAACGATGGAGTCATAATTGTCATTCACAAAGCTAGTTTTGATAATCTTACTTTACCATGAGGAACAGGATCAGCACCATGCCAAAGAGCATAATCATCAGTTTTTCTTCGCATGAGCACTACAGTATGACTGGCTCCAAAGATAACTTTTCTTATATCTCTGCAAAATCCAAATATACGAGACAATGGTATCGCACACGAAAATCTACCATTGATGTCTATCAATCTTTTTCGCGCTGAAAATCCTGGATTGTAAGTAATATTATTACCAAAAACAACAGGTTCAACAACAGCATTATTAGCAGGAACTGTATTTAATTTTGGTCGTCTTAACATAAACGGATTATGATCAGCGTTATTGGTGAGATCCTTCGCGAACATCATTGAATGTCCCGCAGACTTAATAAAATCATCAGAGTATCTAGCTAGACCCATTATTGTGGTTGCAACATCAACATCGTTATCGATGGATTCGATTCTAGTAGAATTAATTATATACTGTGCACCACTAAATAGTGCCTTTATACCATTGTTGACAAATCCTATCGGAATATTATTGAGACCAGCAGCAGGAAGAAATGGTGTTTCGTCAGCTCGTAATAGTTGTCCCTCTACCTCAATAAATGCCTCACACGGCAAGAAATATTTAGATGTGTCATCAAATCTGAGCTCAGTTCGTGATCTTGCATCGGGGATCGGAGCGCTATACGAAAAATTTTGATAATCGCGTACAGAATCATTTTTCGTACAGGAGCATCAACATCAAAAGCGTCATCTATCTCATGTTTAAACATTTTATTATATAGTCGTCGATCTAAATCATAATCTTCTTAGACCAGAACCAGCAACTGATTGTAATCTTTGTTTTGCTATTTCGTTGATTACCTTACTTACCTGAGGTGGCATCCGATTCGTAGACTGTAATTTTACTGGGTTTTTTTCTTCTCACCAACGACATAAGTTTTTCCTTTGCGGCATCAAATGCGTCAATAGCAAGATTACCAACCCTGCTACCGGCTTCGCTACTAATCTTATCGCCGAGACCTCCAATAGCTTTTGACGCTATTTCTTTACCGATCGGTAAAATCTTTGGAGCAATTCTAGTAAAAAGCCCAGAGACAACGTCACCGATCCCATCCCCGTAGGTCACCTTGTACACCGGCAATCGTGAATTTACGATGTAAACAGGTCTTGCTCTACGATGTACTATCATTTTATTTAAATGCTATTTATCTAATCGGATGACAAAATCATTAATCGCTGTAATAGTCATCAGTACGTTCATCGATTAAAGTACAATATAGTCCAATATCGATTACACGACCTTGAAATAGTCGTTGACAAATTTCCGCTACCTCCTTAATTATCTCCGGAGAATTATTTCCACCTCGTTTTCCTCCGATGAGGACTTCTAACCGTGATATATCATCGAGGATACTTCTTGAACATGGTATATTACCACCGTGATACCCCAAGCCCGATTTTTCAGGAATACTTTGCGTAGGATCATCTTCAGCTTTTATTTCTATTTTATCTGGTAATTGTTCCACATATGGCGGTGGTAAAACTCGCTCTAAAACATTTATTATTTCCTCATATTTAGCAAAATCTTTATATGTTTTATAAGTTTTTGGTCCGCCATATTTTGCCAAATATTTTTTATACCATTTTTGAAAAGAATTTATAAGTCGGTTATATATAGTTTTTATATATTTTGTTTTATTTTTAAAATTATGAGCAAAATCAGCTAAATCTTCCACCGTAGAAATATTTTTAATATCATCAAACAATTTTTGTGTAAATATTTCATCAGGTAGATATATCCTTCTCGCTTTTTGAACATCTACTGGTTTGGGTTGTGCTGCTACATCATCCGGAAGAGTTTTTAAAGATTCTTTAATTTTTTAAAATTTTTTAAAATTTTTTTTTTTATCTTTGCAGTTTCTGTACCAATCTTTGCAGCTTCTGTACCAACTTTTTCAGTAGCTGTTACAACCTTTTCAGTTACTGCAGTTATCGGCTTAAATAATTGTTCAGTATCAGTAGCAAAATCGAACTTTGTTGTTGTTGTTGCAAATTATCTCTGAAAGAATCTCTTACCGGGAGAAATTTCTTGATCGCAGCCAACCGTTCTCTAGTTAATCTAGTAATTTGTGCTTCTCCTACGTTTGCCATGAATCTTTGATTATATACAAAATTTACGGTTAATCAATTGCGACCTTGTTCCAGGATAACCGTGTTTGCTGTCAACACGAAGATTTTATAATTTGTAAATCTGAAACAGATATTGATAACATAAAATAACTGTTATTTTGTCAACAGGAAACAAATATTGATAACATAAAATAACTGTTATTTTGTCAAATGGACGTCTCTAAAATAAAGTCTGCAGAGCTCTTCTACTACTAATGTCAAATTTTGTAATAGCTAACACATTTGTCTTACGACAAACTACTGAATCAAGCATGTGATTGGCAAATTGCAAGATGCAGTGACGCAGAAAGAAAGATTTACAGCTTGCATCAATGAAGAATAGAAAATTCATTACTAGAATTATGATTGTAGCTCATCCAAGCAAGTCAGACCCTAGAGCAAGCCGAACGAGATAACTGCCTGAGACGCTGTTCTTTTATGCAATGCAGTCTTTTAGCTTGGGGACCCGCGCTCATCGCTAGCTACCTTGGGCTCCGCATGCTGCCGTGTGACCTGCATTTGTTAGTACCGGGCCTGATTGCAGGCAGCCATTGACAGGAATATATATATATATATATATATATATATATATATATATATATATATATATATATATATATATATATATATATATATATATATATATTCTAATCTTATTGAAAATGACTGCATGCAAGTCCAATTATATATATATATGGATATATATATATATATATATATATATATATATATATATATATATATATATATATATATATATATATATATAATTATGAAAGTAGAACTTGCATGCAGTCATTTTCAATAAGATTAGAAAATACACGCATAGCATTGTGGCGGTAATCGCCTCCATACACTTCTGAGGCGTTGTATATCAGCCCTTACACTTTATGAGTTTGGTACGAATGCAATAGTATTTATGACATAGTCTATCTAATTGCTTGCCTATGGTAATCTTCGCTGGACGTTTCTATGTCTACGTCGAATGGTTCGCTGTGTTTGCTCACCAGGGATTATGTTAACGTCAGAAGCTTAACATTTTTCTTGTACAATATTATACATTTAATTCTGTTTAGTATTTGTGCAAATGTCTGGGTGCTGGTAGACTGTCGTAGTTGTGATAGACACCCGCTCTTTTTTTCGGACAACGAAACTATCTGAAAACACTTGCTTGTACTCATCTGATTTATAAAAGGGACTGATCGCAACAGAGGTCAGTATGCTAACCAATAGCGATCCACCTAATTTACGTGTGATATTTCTTTTCAGTGCAATAAATACAAGACAGCTGACTTGCTGAGGACTTACACGGAACACGTGGCCACCAGAATTTCAGCCGAATGTATCGAACATAATTCCAGGACTTCAGGGGTTTCATCTAAATCCAAGACCTTACCTAAGATTCTTTTGACTGGTGGTGGCGCTTTCAACAAATTTCTCGTTGGCTTGATCAGGGATAAACTGAAAGTGTATGACATGGAACTCGATGAAGCAGACGAAGGCACCATAAACTTCAAAGAAGCTTTAGTATTCGCTTTTCTTGGACTCAGATGTCTCCTGGGAGAGGAAAACGTACACCGTGACGTAACCGGTGCAAGAGAAAATTCTGTCTCCGGAAGTATTCATCGCCCACTAAAAGTTGGCTTGAAAAACGAAACTGGTGGTAGTAGTAGATTTACAGTCAAGTTACATCGCCAAACATCAGTGAGCCCGTAAAATGTGAATGTTCTGATCTTTTTTCTTTTTAATATTGTGGTTAATGCTTGTTAAATCATATGGCTGCAGTTTTATATGAGTATATCCTCAGTAAAGGTAAAATGAATCTGTGCCATTATTATGTTTATTAAATTTCGTTTTTTCCTTTACGTATATTTGGCTTTTTAGTTTGTTTGAATTCAATAAACTTTTTGTGGGGCAGGTGTTTTTCTAATTATGTATCTGGTTTTTATTTTCAGTGTGTCCATCTATTTGTTTGTTGGAGTTTCCATTTCTTATTAGTTATGTTGTTTACATGTTAACCTCAGTTTGAAGCCATCTTATGTTATCAATTCTTGGACTCGGAATTATGTTAGTGCAATGTATGTGAAAAATTAAAGTTACTGTTCTAATCCACATGTAATAACGTAAGTTTCTAGCACTTAATCGTGCTCAAATCTGATATGAAGATGTCATTTTTTACACAGGGGGAAATATATTGGTCTTTGGACCAATTTGTCAAAGGTCAGTGTTACTTTCGCAGAGCTTAAAATTATGTAGCTTACAGCTGGTAAAAATACAATATTTTATTTTACTTGTTCATTTGGAATAGAAGTTCATAATAATAGCAGGAACGTTGATTATATAAACATAGCAAGCGGTGTTGATGACACGATACTGATGCTAGCATATCCATCCGTCTTTTGACTTTATGATAGGATACATTTGTACAACATTTCTATGCAGTTTCAATGCATTGGAAACAGTTTTAAGAATATTGGATCTTAACCTAAGTAACAGCAAAAAGCGAAAATCAACAAGTTTTGCAACATTCAACTAATTTATTTCCCAGAAAGCAGAGTGAACATTTAAAGAGAACGTTGTGAATTACTTCCCAGATAGACATAAAACTCCTATACCAAGCCCCAAAGTAGATAGTATTTCGAAACATTCAAGAGATGTTCCGAATACATTCCAGTATAGAATGTTCTGATATGCCAGTGCTTTCACATGTGTTAATGTGCCAGTTGTCTGAATGTATCACTGATACAATCCGATTCATAATAATCTTTAAATAGTAACCTAGTTCAGAATCAATGAGCACATTGTAATTCCAGTGAATGATTTCGATAAATCAAATCCACTAAACTCTACGCTATTAGTACTCCGAAGAATAGTGAAAAAAAAAAGCTTTGTAAAATTCAAAAAATAATTTTTCTCTAGAATTAAAGTTTAAAATAGTTTTTTTTAAATTAAAAAAAACTTACAATATGAAAAATAAATAAAATTTTTTAGATTTTCTTAGACAAGTCCTAATGATTAAGCCAAACGCTGAACGTGTTGAAGTTCCTGTTATGGCCTGTAGCGTGGTGATGTGCCAGCAGTCTTTTGTTGAATTACAAAAATGCAATCCAAGAAAATAACATTTCTAAATTTCACTGTAAATTTAACTTTATATTTCCAAGAATGTTATTTTGAGCACTTTGTATTTCTAAAGAAGAATCACTTAATTTAAATAATTTTAATATATAAATTCCAGCCGAAATGAAATACTGGACACAAAAAATAAAACTGATTTTTCGCAGTTCTTACAGTACAAATGCATAATTTCTAGATCTATAAGATTTAGTCCACTCGACCTTGGGTCACAGCATTTTCTAAAGCAAACAAAAAATTTAACTAACGAAAATTTCGTTCTGGAAGGTTCCAAATGTTTAAAGATAAAATCGTAAGTTATAATTAAATGTTTGTTACTAAACTTAAACCAAACTAAACATAAAATGTGGTAAAGAATAGGTATACCCAGCATTTCATGGTTTCATGGAGAATTTACAACACAGATTGTTATAAACGGGTTTATAAAACCAAAATTAATTAGTCACGCCAGGTATAAAATGAACATGATTTTGGGAAAGGTCATGCCCAAAATAGTTATATAGCATATAATGAATTTTAAAAATAACAAACGATGCAAAGTAATGTATATAACACTGCTAAAACTGAATCCGCAAAGACTGATGTTATCGTATGAATGAGCAGTTTCCGATGTATATAACTTTATATACCTCTCTAATTGTCATCTTAATTGATTTTTACATCAAATTTATAAATAAGGCCAGACCTGTTAAATTAAAGTTTAGCAAGTTTCCTGAAAAAGGGCAGGTAGACCATGCCCACGTCTTTTACGAGGTGAATATCAGTGTTCAGAATTAAAAACTTCAGCAAACGTATTTAACCTATAAATGGCATTACACTTTAATTTATAATCTATAATAAAGAGACAAATTAGCTCAGTAATATACATGTTACAAAAAATACAGGTATAACCAAATGGTATCTAAATTATGGATAAAGGTGAATCAAAACAAAACTGCGATGTGTCAGTAGTTAGCGTGCCCAGTTCAAGACTAATGGGGTGCTAGTTTGAATCCTAACACTAGACCAACAGGAGTCAGTTACCTTATTGTGTACTTTACTCAAATTGCGACAACACTATATAACCTGTTTGTGTTGCAGTCCCATAGCACACTAAACCAGACCAAAATGCAACACAATTAAAAGTAAGAACGTACAACGATGGACAAAGGTCAACACACCATACATAACACCTCGGCTCATAAAAAGATAATTAATACAATAAAGCTTTTTTTACATAAAAATAAATTATGCATATGGTACTATAACAATTGAAATAACTTAGATGTCTTATGAAGATTATGCAAATTAAATATACATAACAGGGTCAGTTATCATTCATACCAATGTCAGTTTAAAAACAGTGCTGCGAGTGCCTGAAACGAGTCATATATTTACCTAAACGTATGTCTAAATATATTTGTCAAATTCCAGCTGAAACATCATGTAAACTGAAATGGAATATTGGTCAGGAAAAGTTGTAGAAAATTCAAGCCTCTGTTTAGATTTCATATTTTAGGCTTCATACAAAGTGTTCCAGTTTGTATGAATCGCCTTACAAATGTAAGTTTGTAGACGTCTGTACTATCGCGAATATAAATGGCAGAACAAAAAACAAAAAGTGTAGTGAACTTTGCGATTACGCTTACCCACGAAACGTGTACAAAATACTAAGATGCTTCATTTACTTCTTGTAAATGGACCCGGCTTTGAAATGTAGTGATCAAATTCCAACTTCAAAATATTTTGATATCAACTACAACTGGCCAATGTTCAGAAGAGTTGTAGAAACTTAAATCCATCATTTTTCATATTTTAAATTTAAGACCTGTCTCAGTAAGGTTATTCTATGTGTAACAGTTTGTATTAATTACCTCGCAGCTGTACAGTTTAATAGACATCTGACATTTCTGTACTAGTAAGGAACTCGTGAAAAATGAAAATGGCCGGTCAGCTTACCCACGAAATATTGTTACATAATATCTGAGTTTATATATGTCTTAATTTAATTTTGTTTGTCCGGATTTTTTTAAAATTTTCATTACATGTTATTGTAATGTAAATTTATTCACTATAGATGAGTTTTTTTTTTTATAAAAAAAAAATCTGTTCTGAATAATTCGTTGGTAAACAAGTAATTTTAACCTATATCTTGACCTTGATTCAGCTTTAGTGGAAACCACGAAAACAGGTTTCATATTTATTCAAGATGATTGGATGTTTCACGGTAAAGATGGGACTAGTAAATGAAGAACTAAACATTTTATTCTTAAAGTATGATGGGTTCTCGTCAGGGTCATGTTAGGAGTACGTGATATAAATAATCACGTGATTCCTTTCACCACCACCCCTGGTTTATATTTCGCAATTTGGAGATTTTTCGAAAATGCTTATTAGAAAACGATATAATCTTTCATTTTAGATAGCTTTGGGGTTTTACTAACTCTAATCTGAATCCATTAGAACATTCCATTACTGTACTAGGACTTTTGTAATCTAATTAGTGGATTATTATTGGATCACCTTTGGATTTGATAATTTCTATTTCCATGTTTACAATTTTTATGCAGGGAAATAAATATTTAAATTCTACAAAGCTTGGTTTTTTTTCTCACTTGTTCTGTGTTATTGTTTATTAGAGCCTAAACCCGTAACAATATGTATAAAATAGTAACCTTTAATTTCCAGCTTTTAAAAGACCTGCTAAATGTGTGCATAAAAGTAAGCGGGTGTATAATTTTCCTCGTGTAAATGGACCACTTTGTCTAACTGTATTTGTTGTTGTTGTAGGGTTTTACGCCATTTTTCAGGACGTGATAGGCTATACATGGCGGCCAGTATTAATGGTGGAGGAAGAACCCGGGAAAAACCCTCGGGGGAAAAAAAAAGACCAACGAGAAGCTACTGGCAAGCTTTCTCACATACCCACATTAGCCGAATCTGAGACTCGAACCCACGCATACAGGTGAGATGACAGTGATCCGTAACGTAACGGAGAGCGCTTTAGACCACTCGGCCACGTAGAGCCCCATCTGTCTTTGTCAACTAGCAACTCAAAAATAGTGTACAACATTTCAGATAAAATGGTGCCGACAAATTGTAGGAAATTCATATTTTATAACTTAGGAAGATCTCTCTGCGGGTTTATAAGCTGCTCGAGTTTGTTTTCGTCAACTATGTATACTTTAGTAGTTTTACTATTATCATAAATTTAATAACAGAAAGTAGCCAATCCAACACGTTTTGTAAAACTTAATTTAATTATAAATGTTATAAAATAAACATTTAAGCGGAATGTACAGTAAAATGAATTGAAAATAATACTAACAATACTCTATTAAAGATGAAATTTTGTTATAAATTTCAGATCCAAGAATATAATGTTCTGCCAACAGCACTTGTGTGTCAAAGTGGCGTTATCCAGAACTCTTTTGAATAATTCACAATAATTCCAAAATTATATTATAGTCCAATGAGGACTTTCCATTTCCGATGAATAATCGAAACAAATTGCCTTTGTCTCAAATAATATCTGAATACGATATAAAATAGTCTAAAGACATGATATTACAACAAGGACACAGGAAATAAGACTGAGAATTGGTTAAAACACTAATTAAGGGTGGTATCTCGCTAATTAATAACATCGTAAACGAACTCGCATGTATTCACCCATCCAATGGAAATTAACTTAATCCATCGAAGATACCACCGGATCAATATCTCCCATGGGAAAATCCGAAACTTGTAAACATATTTACTAATTTATTTATTCTTAGTAAATGTCCAAACGTACTTAAGCATCTGTTGATAGATCCTATGCAATGTTATGTTAAGTACAATCTTAAAATAGAACATATATATGCACGTACGGAATTTCAACTAGAGTAAAGCACCTCAATCTACATCTATGAATATAAAGTGCAAACATTAATATACATAATACCTCCCCTCAGAAAGAAAAGAAAGAATTATGCAATAAAACTATTTTTTCCATACTAATCAAACACAGAAATGATTATAACAATGAAATTAAACAGGAAGATATATAATGAATGTACACTTAGATGTACCTAATAAAGCTATTTAAACCTGAAAGTAAATTTGCGATTCAATTTTATTTTCCTTTGATTTGCCAATTGCCGATGTTGTATTCTTGCGACATCAAACTCGACCTCAACAATATGATTTTATTTTTCATTTTGTTGTGATCACTGAATACAATAGTCGGAGTGGGGACATAATACTATATACTTCAGAGTGTTATAAAGCCAAAATTAAAGTCATGGACACCTTGTTGATGGTAGAATAATGTTTCTGGTACTTATTTACATTTTTAGTTAGATAAATAGCACACTGGTCGATCCGCATCATTTTTATCATCGTAAATCAATAAGCCACAAACCAATATTTCACTTGCATCATCATATTTCGGAAACGATTTGTTGAAATCCGGAACTGACAGAACTCATCCCCAAGTATTGCCTTTAAGTTATGGAACCCCTCTTGGCAATTTTTGACCAAATATAATTGGTCAGGTGTTTAGCAATTACGGCACAAATTTGAGCAATATTTCCAATAGTATCCAGCCATACCAAACTATTGCATCAAATGATTTTTTTACTGATAGACATGGAAGACTTGAGATAGCTTCTACATCTACGTGCTGAACTTTACCATACAACAACATTGTCCTAAAAATGTTACACAAGCTCAGCAAAACTCACTTTTACTTAAATTTGGTGTCACATTTGCCTCACTCAGTCGAAGAAATATTTCATGATAATTTCCCGGTGATCCTTCCAGGTGACGCTGTACATGATGACGTCGTGTATGTATGCATTACTGCAATCTAAAGCAGATATTATAATGTTCATTAGGCACTGGAATGTTGATGGAGCATTGTCCATACCAAATGGCATCCATCTGCTGTTGCAAAGGCAGACTATAGTATGTATCGTTTATTTAATTTCATGGAAATGTATAGATCTTAGAGTTGTTAACCAATTTATCTTTTTAATTTTACAGTTACTAGTTCACTGATAGAATTGCATGCGATCCAAATTTGCATATGTGTAGGATTGCATAGGGTTTTATATGAAATAATTCCTTTGTATGTTATGACGATAATGGATATCGTGAGTTAACGATAATTACCTATTTATATCTGATTTTATGTATGTTTGAATTATCTTGTAGGTTAGAGATTGCTGTGAGTTAGAATTTGTGAATTGTATGCAATAGTAATTGAACATGTAGTAGCATAGGTAAAAGAATACGGTAATGTTCGATATCCCGCTCAAGTGTTAATTTATTGTCGTCGCTGTGAAGAGAGAGGGATTATATATCGTCTTAAGTCAGAATGTACGCAGTGTGTGGATCGCTAGTATGCTTCTGAGTAACGAAATTAGGGATTATATGTACGTCTAGAAAGTGGTAAATATAGAATTTATGAGGTAAATTTGTCCTTTAAGGAGCAGTAGTATCTGGGAGAGAGACGGGACAGTCCGGAACAAAAGAAGTGACCAGTTTAGAATAAAGGTCTAAGAAGTCCAGAAAGAGATGAAGCGATCGGAATAGGAAAACGTTGGAACACGGTCAAGGGAGGAAGGTGATACAGTCTACTGTGGACATTGAGCTCTTTTCACCACTCGATATGATGATGAAATAAATCCAAAATGGACAATGCTATTACATTATATTGACATAACTGAAGTTGATTTGGAATTGCCGTTGTTAATTTCTTTTTATTAAATGTATTTTCTTGTCTAAGATTAGGGGGTTCGTATTATATTATTTCTTTAATTGCCGTTAATTTCTTTTTATTAAATGTATTTTCTTGTCTAAGATTAGGGGGTTCGTATTATATTATTTCTTTAATTGCCGTTGTTAATTTCTTTTTATTAAATGTATTTTCTTGTCTAAGATTAGAGGGTTCGTATTATATTATTTCTTCCCAATTCCCAATAGTCTTGTTCAGTTCTATGTTGATGTTCTATCTATCCACCCACACCGGGTCATAAAACCGAGGGAGGTCATTCCCTAGATAAAGCCATCAAATCCACCCCTCTTATTGAGAGGGCAACTTTACAGAGTGGTCATAAGAAGATCACAATGATAAATATATTTTGATTGATCAGTAACAGGCGCAAAAGTGACCGCATCAAAAGACTGACCAAATGTGTCAGCCAAGGGAATAATTTCCTGATCAACTTCATTCTTAAGAGAGCTTTTTCCCACAGGTCTAGTACCTGCACGATCAGGGTATAACTCGATGATTGCATTTCGATAGGATCAACTTTATTATCCAAACAAAGCTTGTCAGTTACATTTGGATTAACCACAACCTTATCTCCGTCTGTGTCATTGCCTAGCAATAAAAGAACATCCTAAATGGGTAAAGAAAAAAACAGCGCCGAAAATCACTGGTTTCTGAAGCTAAGTCTGATGACAAATTACCATTATAGAGTGGAATTTGAAAAAAGCTGCACTCTTCACTCAGAAGACGAACACTTTCAAAAGAAGATTTCTCAGGCAAACTACCTAATAATAATATACTCTGTGAAGCTACGTGTCACTTGATATTTTAAGAGGGATAGGATTGGCAGACTCGCCAATGAGTGAAATAGATCCTTTCGACATGAATGGTTCATTATTCTCCATAATAAAATAAGTATCTGGCTTGTTGGACCTAACAAATGCAATGTTTCCACTATATATGACCATGTTGTTGTTGTTGTAGTGTTTAACGCCATTTTTAGCACATACAAATACATGGCGCCAAGTATTAATGGTGGAAGAAGAACCCGGGAAAACCCCTGGATAGAACCACCGACCCACGAAAAGCTACTGGCAAGTTTTCTCACAAACCCACATTGGCCAAATCTGAGACTCGAACCCACGCAGACAGAAGTAAAATGGCAGTGATCCGTAACGGAGAGCACTTTAGACCACTCGGCCACGCGGGGCCCCTATATGACCATGAACTAGTTCTCTGAGAAACAAAAACATTTGGAACCGCTTTGTTTATATAATGTATATTACGTTGCAACTTAAATCAATACTAAATAAGGTATTATATTTTCTGGCAATATGTGCACGAAGGAAGATCTTAGGATTTCAATTTAATTCTTATAAGTTGTGCCAGATTGAAATCTGTAAGTACTTGCATGGGGGTGAATCGATATCTTGCTAAGAACCTGCTGAAAGGAGAATGTATTAACAAATGAAACTTTGTGAGTCAATGAATTGTCAACTGTAACAGCAATGTTTTCAAAAGTGTCTCCATGTTGTTCATCAAGGTAAGTCTTGACCACAGTTCTTGACCTCTACGATTAATATCAGTTTTCTAAGTTTGTAAGAGTTTATCAATTTTTTTTATGCACACCACGTATCAAATAGTTGCTTTCGGGACGAAAGCAACTATTTCATAAGTGGTGTGCATCTATAAAAAATAAAAAATTAAAAACATAGTTGCTGGATTGCTATGGAACTAGCAAATTGTGGGTTTGGCAATTTTCTTAATACCTTTCTTACGTTTTAGCAATTCTGAAACATCTGTCGATATGCCTCAGGTACCAAGTAAAAAAACCTTTGAAGATACACGCCCCTACCAAATCATAATCAGCACATGCATCTGCTGAAAGGAAAAAATAAATTTCACGAGCTTTGCCAATAAGTACACTCTTTACTATCAATCGCAAGTGCTCTATTGCCATTTTAAATTCTAGGCAAACGAAATTTTTAAAAATATAAAAGCAAAATTATTGAGCTAATTCTTTTTCTATCAGAGGAGGTACTAATCTGTTATTTTGGTTACATACGAAGCTGAACTTTCGTGAGGGATATTCACTTTGTCTAATTCTCATAGTTTCGGTCGCATATGCATATCGTTTCTTCTTTAAGGACTTGCAATTTCCTTCGCATCTCTCTACGTTTGCATTTACAGTTACTGCTAACTGCTCCGTTGGCCTAGTGGTTAGAATATCCGCCGCGGAAGTGAGAGGTCGTGGGTTCGATCTCCTGCCGAGTCATACCAAAGACTTACTAAAATGGTACTAACAGCTGTCTCGCTTGACGCTCAGCATTAAGAGGTAAGTGTTAGGACTGGTCAGCCTGGTGTCAGGATAATGTGACTGGGTGTGACATCATGCTACATATCTGCGGCATGATGCGCCAGTACCCGACATCATTATAAACTGCCTCACTGCAGACAGACTAAAAAATTATGTTAAAGCTATGTTAAAAATCCTAATCAAACAGAGACCAATATTTACTGCTCTTCTCTCTTCCTGCTTTTTCTCCCTTATTAATTTGTAATTCTCTCTCCCCTTGTTTAATGTGTCTCACTATCTTTCCTTCTTTTTGAAGCTGTGTTTCCTCATTATACATTTGTCTATATCTTTACCTTGTTTCAATCTCTCTCTCTCTCTCTCTCTCTCTCTCTCTCTCTCTCTCTCTCTCTCTCTCTCTCTCTCTCTAAGCATTTGCGTCTCTTTTCTTCTGTTTCTATATGTATTTTCTTCTTTTTGAATTTCGCTCTTTACTCTTGGTGAATTTGTTGCAATTTTAATTTGTCGCCTTTTTCCTCTTTTTAAATATGACTTTATCGCTCCTCTTTTTGATTTAGTAACATATCCAATAACCCAAAATAGTAACCTCACGATTAAGTTTATCCGGCCTCTTTGCCTAAATTTAATAGTCAAATTCAAAATACAGCCTGGTGTATAATATTCGGAAAAAGTAGGATCACTGTTCAGAACCTCTATTCAGACTTAAAATTGTAGGCATGTAAGGGTCTGGATATTCAAGCTGTTTCGGTTTCTTTTCATAGCCCTACCATTGTATAATTTAGTTGACATACTTCTACTCAGTCTTATCAAAACTATAAATGGCAGTGCGTATAAGCGTAAACGTGCATTGAACAGTTGCAAGTTCTTAATTCCAAACATGAATTGGATTATCGAACTTCAACATATTCAATTGTATTTTAGAATTCCAAACAGTTAATTACATTCTCGCAATCTACAAATATTTAAATAATTCTTTCAATTTCAAACAATCAAGTACGAACTATAAGTCAAAAATCAATTGCAATTTCATAATTCCAGCCATTTCATTGGAATCTCGAACTTCCAAAATCATCAGTTAAAAAATCGTATGTACAATGATTCACCGTTTGGTCTTTCGTATTTTTCAAACTTTAAGATGCAACCTCGCAATTCCTTGCAATCAGTTAAAATCAGTTCATTCAAAACAGTCAACTGTGATCTAGAAATATCCAGATATTATGTTGCAAACACTCAATTATAAATATGGAATTGCAATCTTGTAAATCCAAACATTCAATTGCAATCTCCCAGTCCAAACCGTTCAATTTCATTCTTGTAATTCCAAAAATTATATTGGAGTCACGAAGTCTCCTAACATGCAATTTAGTTACATTCTCTTAATTCCAAATATTCAACTGCTTTCCCTCTTTTACAATGGCATAATCCTAAACAATCAATATTAATCTAGTAATTTCATATATTCAATTACATTATCGTGATTCAAAATATTCAGTTGCAGTCTTATAATTATATAAGTACAATTCCATTTTAGATAGTACCAAACACTGGTTAGAACTTTCATAAGTCTAGGAATTCATGAATTATATTGCAATTTCTAAGCAGTTCAATGTAATATAGTAAGTTCAAACATTAGACTAATTTCTCCTACTCCCAATCTTTTAACAACACTCTGCAATTTCTTGCAACTAAAAAAGATTTAAACGGAAAATATTCCAGTACATTTTTGTGATTCCAAACCCTCAGTAACAATTCCAAATATTGAATTCCCATCTCCTAAATTCAACTTTATAAAATCCAAAAGAATTCTAGTACTTCCAAAAGATTCAACTACAATTTACAAACATTCAATTAGAATCTCGTAATTTCCAAACTTTCACGTGCATTCTAGTTACGTTACTCCAAATATTTAAAGGAATTATCGTATTTTCAAATATTAAGTTTCAGCCTTCAAATTACAAATATTCATTTCCAAACTCATAGTTCAAAACATTCAATTACAAACTCCTAATTCCACAACATTAAATTGCAATCTCTAAATTCCAAACTTTGAATTTCATTCTCATGATTCCAAACATCCAAATGCATTATCTGAAATACAATCATTGATTTTAAGCATCTTTATTCAAAACCTTCAGTTAGTTGCAGTCTCGTAACTTAAAACATTGAATTGCAATCAAGTAATCACTAAACATTGAATTGGAATCTTGGACGTTAAAATATTAAATCGCAATCGACTAATTATAATGGGAACACTGTATTATCGTAATTTCAAACATTTAGTTCCACTCATTTAATTGCAAACATTAATTTACAACGTTGCTATTTCCAATCATTTCAGCTGAATTTCATGTCCATTTCCGAAATTTTCACAAAAAAAATCATTTGCAATATTATATATTTCAAATGTTCTCGAGCCCTTCAACAATTTTCAAGCTTTTGGTTGCATACTCATACTTCAAAACATTAAATTGTATATTCAAAAGTCCAAACATTAATCGTACTCTCTAAATTAACAAGCGGGCCACTGAATTTTCGCAATTTAAAAACAAGCAATCGCAATCTCGCAATTGCTAGCATTCAGTTGCATTCCTGTATCCCGTACACTTTAGTCGTGAAATTCCAAATATTTAATTCCAATATATGTACTTACTAACCCATAAATGCATTCTCGTACATCAAATGATTCAAGTACAATATCATCGTTCCAAATGTTCAAACCGCATGCTCGAAATTGCAACACATTTTCCTGCATACTTGTACTTTCATGATGATCAACTTCATTCTACTAATTTCCAAACATTCGAATGCAATCCCTATATTAAAAATGCTCAATTATAATCTCGTAACTTCCAAACATTCAATTTTACTCTCGGAATCATAAAAGAATATATGAATATTCCAAAAAGCCAACTTGTTTCTCACCGTTTCCAAAGATTACAATGATTCATTCGCAATCCTTGTAATTTCAAGATGTTCAGTTGCAATTCCGTATATTCTAAACATTCAATAGCAATCTTGTAACTTCCAAAGAGTCTATTGCAAATTTCATAATTTCCAGAAATTCAATTGTATTTTCGTATTTTCCACAACATTCAACTGCACTCCTTTAGTGCAAAACATTCAACTATCTGCTCTCAATTTCCAAGCATTTAGTTGAGGACTCTTAATTCCAATCATTCCTTAGTTTTCTCACAATTTCAAACTTTTATTCCAATCTCACATTCAGTTGCAACTTCTAAACCATTCGCACAATTTCGTCATGTTTAATTGAAATCTCGTAATTCGAAACATTCAGTTGAAATATTTGTATGCCAAACAATAAATTCCAATCATCGTCAAATCAAAACATTCTACTCCATTCTCGTAATTAATTAAAAATTATGTAATCCTAATGCTCAAACATTCAATTGCGATATCGTGGTTTCAAACACTTAATTGCAACATTGTAATTCCAAACATTCAATTACGTTTCCGTAATTTGCAAACATTGATGAACATTTCCTTCTTGCCAACGCACATCGCAATCTCAAAATTCCAAGGATTCAAATGCATTCTTTAACTTTGCAAACATATAACTGCAGTCTCTTAATTTTCAAATGTTCACCTGTATTCTCGACATTATCAAACACTCGATTCCAATCTCCCATTTTCAAGCAATCAACTAGAATCTTGTAATTTCTAAACGTTATATTATCTTGTTTGCATTATAAAATATTCAATTACATTCTATAATTCTCCTTATTGATTCAAGTTCTCATAGTTTACACGATTACCTTCAATATATTAATTCCAAACAGTCAAATGATATCTCAGTATTCAAAATATTAACTCAGATATTGAAATTACAAAGAATCACGTAATTTCCAAATAGACAATAGCATTTCCTTAATTGTAAACATTCAATTGTAATCTCCTCACTGCAAACATACAAGTTTTTTCTGCATAGTCAAAAAATTAGATTACAATATTGTAACTATAAGTATTTAAATACCAAACCTTTTACTGCAATCTCCTAATTCCAAATACTCAATTGCAATGTTTTCCTTTTAAAAAACTATTTGCAATCTCGTAGTTTAAAAAATTGAATTGAAATCTCATAAATGAAAAAATTCAGCTATAATATAGTAATTCCAAAACATTCAATAGCAATCTCGTAATTCCAAAACATATTAATATAATCCTGTAATTATAGTTGAATGCAATAATTTAATTTTCAAATCATTTAATTGCATTCTAGTAGTTCCAAACATTTAATTGAATTCTCGTAATATCCAAACATAAAAATACAATCTCACTATTCGAAAGATGCAATTGCGATCCGTATTCTAAAAACATTTAATCTGCAAATCCGTATTTTTCAATCTTCAATTGCACTCATGTAAAAAAAAAAATTCAGCTGAAATTCCATAGTTTGCGAACATTCTACCGTATTCACGTATTTTACAAACATTCGTCCGCACTAATTTAGTTTAAAACAATCAATGGTCTTAATGCAATTTGAAATACTCAATTGCAATCTAGTAATTCGAAACATATATTTGCTGTCACACAGTAGAAATAATTAATTTTATTCCATCTCAGCTGCAACTTCGACATCTCCAAACTATAAATTGTATTCACGCAGCTTCACAACGTTCAAGTGAAATATCGTAATTCTAGATAATGAACTCGATTCTCGTAATATTCAAACATCAAATATCGACATTTCCGAACATTTAATTGCAATATATTATTTCAATCATTTAGTTTCATTCAAATACTTTCCAAACAATAAATTTCAACCTCGAAATTCAAAATTTGCAATTGCACACATTCAGTTGCATTCAAATACTATCACATTTATAAATAGATTCGCGCAATTTTAAACGTTCATCTACAATATGGTAATCACAAACATTCAGTTTCATTGTTGTAATGTCAAAATATAATCGCAGTATCGTCATTCCCAACATTCATCTAACATATGTTACATTGAATTGGAATCTCATAATTTCCAAATATTCAAATCTTATCTCCTAATTATTACATCCTTTACTTCTTTAATTTCAGAGACAATACAATATTTCCAAATATTATATTGCATCCTACCAAAATGCGAACTATGGTATTCGCGTAATTCGTAGCTTTCAAATGTATTCACATATTTTTCAAATGCATTTTCGTAACTTTAAGAATTAATGTAAAATATCCTAATTCCAAACATTCAATAATAACTTCTTGATTCTAGAACTGCATTCTTGATTCTGGACAGTCAACTGCATTCTCGCAAATCCCAACACTGAATTGCATTCTCGTGATCACAAATGTTCAATTATATTTTATCTATGAAAAATGAATTTTATTTAAATAAGTGATCTGCAATCTAGTATTTCCGCACAAATTATTTCATTCTCGTAATTTCAAACACCCCATTAAAATTTCGTGATTTACAAATATTCAATTGCAGTCTCTTTATTTCAGACTTTGAATTCGATTCTTGTACTTCGAAACTTTTAGTTGCTTTAATGCAAGTCAAAACAGTCAAAAGCAAGCTCGTTTTTTGAGCCAATAACATGCAATTTAGTAACTCCAACCATTCAATTCCATTCTATTAATTCCACACATTTAATTGCTTTCTCGTAAATTCCAAACAGTAATTCAGATCTCGTATCACAAAGATTCGATAAGATTTAAATTACTTCAACAAATTCAGTTGCAACCTTTTAATTAGAAACTTTTAATTTCATTATTATTTCCGCATTTAATTGCATTATCGTATTTTCCAAACATTCAGCTTGTATTGTCCTAATTCCATATATTTAGCTGCACTCTTTTAATTCGAAACATTCAACTGCAATCTAATTCCAAAACATTCAATTTAATTATTGTCAAAGCAAACGTTCAGTTTAAGTCTCCTCTTTCGAAACATTCAATAAAAATATATTAAATCAATGCAATCAATTGCAAGCTCCCAATTTTCAAACTTTCAATTGTAATCTCTTAATTCCAAACAATTAACTCGACTGTTGAAATTCCAAGCATTATATTTCATTCTCACAATGTCCAAACATTCGATTTCAATCCTGTATTTCCAAACATTCTGTTGTATCTTGCAATTTCCGATCATTTAACTGCATTGTCGTACAACTAAATATTGATTTTAAATCCCTTAATTTCAAACGGAGAATTAGAATATCCTAAATCCAAATAGTAAATTACCTTCTTATTGCAAACAGTCATTTGCAATTTTGAATTTTTGTTGTCTGATTATTCCAAACATTCAAATGCATTTGCTCAACAACCAAATATATTCCATTTTTATATCGTAATTCCAAGCATACTAATGAATTTTTGGAATTGCAAGCATTCAAATGGATTCTCTGAATTCGATTAATTCAGTTATATTCTTCGCAATTTCCTAAACATTCAATTGCAGTTTCTCAATTTCAAACATTCAGTTGCAACGACATAATTTCAATCCAATTTCATTCTCGTATTTCCAAACGTTTAGTTGTAATCATTTATTTTCAAACTACCAATTGCAATCAATAATTTCCATGCTTTTAATTGTGATTTCGTAATTTAAAGCATTCAAATACATCTTCGAGATTCCGAAAATTCAACTGCTCTCAAATAGCTCAAAACATTCAATAATGTAATTGCATTTTCAGAATATTCTTTTGCAATCTCTTAGTTCTAAATGGTCAACTCCATTCTCGTAACTACAAAGACTGAGTTTGAGTTGAGTCCCAAATACAAAACATTCGATAGCATTGTCACAATAAAAACACGTTCAATTTAATTCTCGTAATTGAAATCATTAATGTGCAATCAAGTATTTCAAAACATACATTTGCATTGTAATTCCAAACATTCAATTGCAATATCATAATCTCCAAATATGTAACTAAACTCTCTTAATTCCAAACTTTGAACATTCAATTGTTATCTACTAACTTCCAAATATTCATGTACAATCTCGTATTTTGAAAACTATCAAAACATTCGATTTCATTCTCGTAATTCCAAGTACTCAAATGCCATCTCTTAAATCCAAACACCTTGAATTTTATTCTTTTAATTCGAGATATTCATATCCAGTCGGTAATCCCAAATAGTTTACTGCATTCTAGTAAGTTCCGAACATTCAACAATAATCATGTAATCCCAAACAATCAGTTGCATTTACGTAATCAAAACATTTAATTGTAACCTCGAAAGTCTAAAGATTTAACACATTCTCGTAATTTTCAGACATTCAACTGCAATCACACGTAATTTAAAGCAAATGATTGCATTGTCGAAATATCATACATTCAATAATTCATTTCAAATCTCGTAGCTCGAAATATTCAATTCCATTTCCATACTCTTTAACCACTTAATTCTAATCTCGTACTTTATTCAGTCACATTTTTGTTATTCCAAACGTTTAAGAGCAATCTTCAAATATTCAAAAGATTTTGTCGTAATTTTCAACATCTAATTCCAATCTTAACATTCCATATATTACAGTCTCCTAATTCCGAAGAATCAATCACAATTTGATAATTTTAAAACATTCAAATGACTTAAAGAAGTTTCAAATCATTTATTTGAAATCATGTAGTTCAAAATAGCTGCATGCAAGTATTTCCATACATTCATTTGCATTCACTTATTTCCAAATATTTAAATGCAACCTTATATTTAAAAACAATCAAATGACATTACGGCATTGCTAACATTCAATTGCAATCTCAGTAACCAAACATTCATTGGCAAACAGAAATTCGCAATAGGCGACCGTATTCTCGTATTTTCCAAACATTTGACTGCATTCTCTTAAATAAAACATTAAATAGTTATCTCGTTATTCCATGCACTAAATTCTGTTCTTGTCGGTCCTCAATTTCAAATGTAATGTAGCATTTAAAACATTCAATGATAGCTTATAATTCCAAACATTTAAGTACTATCTTGGAATTCGAAACATTCAATTGCATTCTCTCAGTTTCTAACCATTTAAATGCATTCTCATAATTCCAAAGTCATATACAATCTTTTTCTTAAACAATTAATTTAAATCTCCTTATTAGTTGCAATCTCGTAAATCCAGGCGGTCATCAGATGCAGTTATCTCCGAGGTCTCACTTGATAGTTTCGTATTTTGACACTCTAATTTTGAAGGCGTAAGGCATGAGCCTAATTATCACAATCTTAGCATTTTTTAATTCACACATGAGCTAAATCTGTAATGTGGTTTACATTTACTTTGAGTTAGACTTGAAAATGGGTTGGCATGTTGGTGACTACCTGTCACAGTTAGATCAGCATTGGAGATCAAATGCGTAGCTTTGGCTGAGCAGCCGACTTGGCTTACGCATTTACATGTGTCTGCTTCAGAGGTAAATATCTTAAAATCGAGATGATTATGGGTAATAAAAAGTATGCTAATTTGTTAAAGAACTAGTGAATTTTTCATGAATAAAGGCACGCACTGATTATATTAACTGTCTTGTCACAGGAAAATATTCAAAATAGCTATTCTCTATCAAAAATGAATGTAAAAAAGAGGGGTTGGTGGCAATGTTGATTCAGTATTAAAAAAAGCCACTCGTTCCAGAATGAATTAACTATTTTTTACGTCAGTCAGAATCTTACAATCATCCTTTCGACAATAATCATTAATTAGTTATATTTGTATCTTTAATGTTATAGTTGTAAATTTGTAATTGTTGCCCGCATTTCATGCACGTACATGTAAGTGGCCGTCGACGATTCTCTGTAGTTATTGTTTTAATCCACTGGTATTAGTTACTTTTTTTGGCATCGAACACATGATAAACGCATATACTTATCAGATTTCTGCAAGTAAAATGTGACTGCTCAGCAACGCGATAACAGAAGCCAGTACAACATGCATACTATACAATAAATCAGACTCAGAAATATGTGTTGATACTGATAGACGGTGTTGTGTGTCTTATGTCACCTGTTCATTAAAATGTGCAATTTTGCTGATTGCAAATCATTTCGGAACAAACCCTTTTACACTTGAAAGACATACCGGTAACTGGTAGCAGCCATATCAAGCGCAAAATTCAAAATGTCCACAGGACAGATGATTGTGCTATTCCAGGGTGATAAGCAAGTCAGCAAACATGATTTGGTGTGTGAGTGTGAATAGGATTTATAACGTAGCTTTAACAATTTTTTCAGTCATATCGCTGCGATATCTGCAGAAAAATATAACTGCTCGTCTGACAGCAGGGTGTGGTCTTCGTGTTCCCATGACTTTGTCATGGCAACCACGATTTAGATCATGGCAATTATAATAAAGATGTTTAAACGTGTATCTAATCCAGCATTATATATAGACGCACCCATTTACAAGGATGAATCCGTACGCGATTATCAGTAATATTCTTATGATGCGCGGATACCAAGCTCAGGATACAAGTATATATTTCTTACCCGCTGCAACCTTTTTTTTTAGGTAGAAGGTGAAATAATAAATTCAGACAATACTGAATATAACGCAATTGACAGAATACGTTTTCTTAATAATGGAATTATGACTTTGTTTGACAGTGCTACATATATGATTGATGGAAGCAATATTGAAAATATTCACAATGACATTGATGTTGCTACAACAAAAGTATGTTTAGCAAGAGAATCAGATGATTATACAAGATCAGCAGCAGCAGAGAGGGCGAACCCACTTCGATTTTAAAAGGTTCTATTTACTAAACTAAAGATTCTTTCGAAACGAAAACAAACACGCAACTGTTCGCTAAACTCGAATTTTAGAGAAAGTCTCACTAGTTTAGTTGTTTTTGTTACTGTCTTAGTATTTTTCTAAAACAGTATGCGCATGATGCTTATACACTGACCCTTATCGAGATCACGCCCTCTTTGCTGTAAATTAAATCAATGTTATATAGATATTGGTTGGAGAAGCGTATACCAAGCGGATGGCACGAGAACGACTAGAATCAACTGAGAAAATTCTACCAGTCCGTGATTCTGTCCGACAAAAATTTCAAGAACGCCAGGAATCTCAGGTTGATTATGCAGAAAGCTCTCAACAATTATTCAAACCTGTTACTGAAACAACTAAACCTCTTCTTCCACAACTTCAAAATATAGCTGATGAAACTGAAGAAACATCTATACTTTTACAAGATTTTCCGGGTCGAATGCCTTAAATAGCAAAACCTATTACAAAAGAGAAACGACCTGATGAAGAAATAATTGAAGAATTACGTAATAAATGTACTGAAGATACTTTAGCAATCGATAAAATTGATCCAAATGAGTTTCCAGCTCTTGAGGTAACGACTTATGAAAATATAAAAAGAATGTTGAGACCGACATATGAAAATATATTTCCAGTCTAAAGCACTGGGCTGCTGTGTTTTTTATAATTAAAACTAACACATGTGGAATCGACACAAAAAGTGCATCATATATAGGATTTGCCAATGCGGTAGACAAAGTGTATAGTCAATATGAACAAAGAAAACAGCCAAAAATGAATGAACGAAAAAAAGAACAAAAACAGCAGAAACCAAAATATAAAAGATATTTATTTATCCATCCGTTCAAAATTGATTGATAAATTTGAATATGGAACTTACAGAACAAAATTAAAGATATTAACTAACTAAATATACTACAGATGATTCGAATTATTTTTTGAAATGTTACAAAAATATCATGAATTTAACGAATATGATTATCGTAGGATGATCTTTAAATTTTGTCATAATAAGGGTAGTATCAGTATGGATGATTAAGATTTTTTAAAGTTTTCTGAAAAAGTAGATCAACTGAAAACAGAGGAAGATTATTATGATCCTGGGGGGAGTGGTCTTACTGCATGTTCTAACAATACTCTCGATGACGTACAACGATTAGAAATTCTCAAAGGAGGAAAACGAGATGGAAAAAATTCTACGGAAAAAGTGAATGAAGCTGCTGGTATTTATCAACGATTATTTCAAGGTGGTATCATAGATCGAGGGGCGCTATTTCAGATATAACTAAATCAGGTGGTATATTTCCAATCCTCGCGACAATATCAGTATTAATTGCAGCCTCGGACCCTGTTATTGCAACGCGGCCGCGTCAGGGTCTGTCGGGACAGCGGCGAGAGTGGCACTAAAGAAAGCAACTTAGCAAGGATACAAATCAAAAGAAAATGTTTAAGATTATCAGGGATTCTTTACTAGCACGGAAGAGACCTAAACTTGTCAGGAGTCTTTACTTGTACGGAAAAGGTCTGAGATTTTCATGTACATTTTAATAACACCGATGTCAAACCTTGATTTAATCGATGCTGCTTAAAAAATTAAATAAAAACCTTTAGGTCTTTTATGAGAGATCTGTTACCTTATAGAACAAACAATATTGAAATCAGTATTGTTAATCTCGATGACAGCGTTGGTCCAGATACCCAACCAAAAGAATTTATCGAGTATGCCAATCCTCACAAAGTAGCGATCTGGTATTCAACATTACCAGCACAGACAATAACTGACCCACCAATATGCGGTCGAGGAGTAAATACTGTAATTAAGTCTATATCAAAATCAACCAAACCACCTCATAAAGTTGTACACGTGTAATCGCTTTTTAAAGAGATCTTATATAATGGTATATATTTACGGGAGATATCTCTCGAAATAAAACAACAACAACAAGACCTGACGGAATATCAAAAGAGTGTACATTTTTTTTATTAACGATGAAATATCCTAATTACTAAATCCTGTAAATGTAGATCCAAACAAAATGTATGTATTTCAGGATAAGCAAGGAAAATTAAAAACGAGTAATCTTTCGTTGCAGGATATTGTCGTTAAAAATTATCGGAGTAAACGAAAACAGTATAGCCGTGTTTGATAATAACAGAAAAATTAAACCCGGTGTTCTTCTATCAACTATACAGGATAATATTCGCACGAGAGTATAAAAATCCGGTAATACAATGACAGGCGAACTCAACAAGACCGGGAGTAAAATAGCCGTACTTGGAGATCTTGTATCCGACAAGGATGCGGCAACAATAAATTGTCTAGATGTTAACTACAGCACCGTACACAATAAATTATTAACACTTCGGGCCAAGTTTGCAAACACGTTTGCAAAGTTTAGAATAACTGATGAAATCGCAGATAATTTTCTTTGTTACTCCGTTGACTGTTGTCATGAAACCTTCGGATATCAAGACGAGTATTGAAACGATTAAAGGAACACAGGATAATATTGTTAGTGATAGTCCTGCTATTGCTGAATGGCTTGATAAGATTAAAATACTACATAACAAAATATCAATAACGTGTATTCGATACTTCACATTAACACCTAAAAAGAAAACACCGTTCAAGTTAGTGCATCTGTTCGAAGTATATACAGAATAACGGTGATTTCACCTATACAGTTTAATGTATAATCAAGTATATCCACCGGCGTTAATAATGTAAGTGTAATAATATAAAGTGGAAGAAGAGCCCCTAGCAGTGGTAATTTAGCATCAGCGTCACTCACATGATATGCAGAATTTGTAATTTAAGCTCATAATATATTTGAACCTGAAACAATAATGATACAATCAAGTGCGTGAACTGCAAACTAAACTAATAAAAAAGGTCATTGACAAGTACACAATAAAAACAAAATAGCACAGGCGTGTAGTCATTATTATATATTATGTGTCACTTGTTATTGCTGGAACAGGTCTATTGATATCGACGATAACACAATTAGTGATTGCCCCAGTAGTTTTCACAATCTGTTTTTCAGCTACAATAACAGTTGCTGGTCTTCTTAATATAATGACAAAACAAAATATCTACATGTACCCACAATAAACTACACGAGTATATAATAAAGTTGTAAACCGCGGTGGCTGCATATTCCAAATTATAGTCGCTGATATCATAGAGTTTAAACGACGAAATAATATCAGACAGTGATTTCACAACAGTTATTAAAATTTAGAACGAAGCAACATCAGATTTAGAAAATAATAATATTAATAATTTCGACAGACCTACTGCAAGAGATCGTGGCTAATGCAACTCCACCAATAAAGGAAATTGCACTTGCTCAAGTACAAGTATACTACAGTCGGCCAAATATTCAGTTACAATCATTAAGGCGTCTACAGTAAAAAAAAAAATCACTGGTATTTGCAAATAAAAATAAACCAGATAGAACACCCGATTGGCATGTTATTGGAATACAAAAAGGTTATTATGCGATCGACAGATCAATAATGAATTTCAGCTCAGAATTAAATCTATTACAGGAAAATAAATTTTTAAAAAGCTACAATACCCCATGAACCAATATTATCAGCCGCAATATAAAAAAATTCGCAAGAGTATGTCGTGGATATTTATCAATCATTAATGAGAACTGTTTTAGGAATCCCTAAAGTTGCCCTGGAGGCACCACCACCAATACAAGAACCAAAACGGTCTGATTTTACTTAAGACAATGGTTCGTATAATGGGAACCACCTAATTATAAGCTCATTAACAACTGAAGATATATAAGACGGTAAACTTGTATTCGAAGGTGATGATGAAGCGTATGAGTTTGAAAGAAGAAATAGACTAGGTACGGCCTTTATAAGGGGGTTTCGCCCATTATTTTTATAGCTATAATGAAATTCAGGAACAACGAGAAATTTTGAGTCGGTATTTTACCGAGTATCTTTAGGATTTACCATCGTGATAAACAATTATTATGAAACAAATAGAACTATTAAATCAAATACAATTTGATGTTGAACTTATTCATCGAACGCTCATACAAATTGTATTTAATTCAGCAACATAGATAAACAAGAATTCTTTAGAAATTATTTGATAACAGAAGCTGAAAATTCAAGTATTCCCCCATATAACCGAGACGAGTTTTTAAAAGAAGTCAGTCAATGATATCATTGGTGAGGTGTTTTTTCTTAGATACTCGCCGAGTGGAGAAAAAACACTACGACCGGTAGGTATTCTCAGATACATTAATGATGCATACAGTTGTGGTAGACATATAGTAAATATAACATCTGTGATTGCAGTCAATCTTGTTTGTGATGTACTTAATTGACGTTATCAGACAAACACAGAAGTATCAAATCAAATCAGGCGCAGCATGGATATATTCTGTATACATTCACCCCTCAAATAGCCCCTGGAAGTTTGATTGTACAAGAACCCATTAATGCGGTATATTTCCGATGTCATAATTCAATATTGACTAGAATAAATTTCAAACTTACTGACCAAAACTGTAGTTTATTGAATTATCGGGGGTGGGATCTACAACTGAATCATAACGACAGTCTCAGTCGGATAACTAAACTCTCATTTTCGTAAGAGTCACTGACCTTACAATTTTATTTTTGTTTTCTTTTTCTGATCATATTTTCGTGAATTTTACCAGCGAATACCCTATCAGAATTTGCAAATCATATGTTTGTGGGTTTTTTTCTCGTGAATTTTACTACCATTTACCCCATCAGAATGTGCAAATCTTGTAGAATAACATTAGTATTATGTAAGATTTTCACGCTGAAGCATATTTATTATATGTTTCTGTTTCTTATAAGATTTTCATGAATTGTACTGGTAAACACCCTATGAGAATGTGTAAATCGCCTGATTTTTGTGATTTTTACTACCATTTACCACCATCAGAATTTGCAAATCGTGAAGAATAAAATTAAAACTTTTTGATAAGATTTTCGCGCTAACCCCTTAGTCAAGATAAGCTCCAACTTTCACCTTTTACGCTTCGGAAAGGTTGCTACTTTCAGTTTATATAATCCTTTTTAGTTGTCTTACAAGTATATTTATAGTCTTTTTAGTTTCGTATTCACCTGATAGTTCTAATCTAACTTCTCCACCGGCGTTAAAAAAGGTATCATTCTCCTTAATTATATATCATCCGCTAATGAAGCAAAAACAGCTTTTTGAATCTGTTCAATATATTTATAATTTGATGGTAATGTATATCTATCCGCGGATTTTAGCTCTTGTAAGTATTCGAAATGAGAAAGAATTTGTTCAGGATTTAGTTAAATAGATAATTGTATTCTCTCATTTTTTAAATTTGAAATTGCAGAAGAAGAAAAATATATAAATATTTTCATAATACATTATATTATAAATATATCTTTAAATAAAAACATTTAAATATGTGATCTACATGTGAACTCCTAATTTTCCTTATGAAGGTCCTGAGATCACGTACATTGGACAACATAACCCCATATGAATCCCTAAGTTGCCTTACCACATCTTACCTGAATCAGGGGCACACGAAACATAACCCCCTATGTGAAACCCTAACCTGTCAACCAACAATCTAGCAAGCTCAAGATGGTGTGTTTAGTGGAAGGCGACACATTACATTTAACTTCTACTGGATCACATCTATAATCATATGACTAAACTACAGAAAAACAAATGACAAAAACAATGAAATTAGAAAACATAAAAACATGCTGAAAACATTAAGATACAAAACATTATATATATATATATATATATATATATATATATATATATATATATATATATATATATATATATATATATATATGGTTTTAACTAAGGCAAAACGACCCCATGTGAACCCGTAAGTTGCCTTAGAAAAAAACCCACCCACCATTACTCGTAAGTTATAGGAGACTGATTTTGACGAACTTAGGATTCTTGGAAGATATTGGATGCTAGTTTCAAGGAAAGTAATTAGAATTCTTGGAAATTACTGGATAGTTATTTCAAGGAAAGTACTTAGAAATCTTGGTCGTCATGTTAAATCCATCGAAAACGACATCAAGTGGCATATCTACTCAACTGCATTTCAGTTTAGGAAAATAATTTAATATTTTTGTCCTATGGGCACAAATTATATTTTGTGTTTTGTTGGTCTAAAGTCACTTTTCATGCATTATTGCTTATATCATGACGACGAAATGGGAGTTTTGTTTATATATATATAAGAGACAGCCGACTTTTATATAGTGTATGTTATATGTCGTACCGCAGATGATATAATATCAAAACATTTGCTAGCTGCGTACATTTATCGAAATATTATTTCTTCGCCAGTTTTTGTATTTATCAGGCCTCTTCGCAAATATTTTGATATATTTTTTAACTTCCTTATTTTTGCAGTTTTCGCTCTGTGTAACAGCTTGTAAATTTTCCAGAGAATTGTCAAGTTGGTTGCAGTTAATATGATCAATCACAAGACCATCCTTGATTATTCCGAAATAAGTATATTGTATGAACCTATGACAAAGATAATGTTTCTTTCCAACAGTGAATCTGAGATAACCAGTATTATCGACAGCGCCGACTGTTTTGTTTTTCAGTCGACAGTTCCAAATTATGCCATCACTAGATGCTTCATAGTTCTTGATGATCGAATGTCTCACAAACTCTTTTTGTTCCATTTACAAATCAGGACCAATAATCTTCATGGGTACTTATAACGTTTTCACTGTTATTATTTTTTTAAATCATATCCCTTCAACTCTCTGTATCTTTTACCGCCACAATGTACACACAACTTGTTTTCCCTCCAACTCCACATCATAAACATGGCTTTTGGTATTAGACTTCCATTACGAACGCATTGTAAATGTTATCCGCAAAATTCATTTACACAGGATTTGTTACAAGGGGTTAAATATTTGTTTCAAATATAATATATAAGAGTTATCCACAATCAAGCCTTGGAAAGCTCCATTTTCTGAATCAAGATTTGACCTTGACAGAATAACTCCTGACATTCGGAGGAGAGTTCTGGTTGAGAATAATAATCTGAATAATTGTATTATTACTGCTAAAAGAATTTTTTCGCGATGATGAGGCATCTCACGTATGGTCCACATTCAATATTATACGCAATGAGAAAGTCATTGACACTACAATGAACGATGAGCGCGCGAGAAGAAAAGAAAATGATTATCTTAACGATCAAAGATATTTTTCAAAATAAAATATATTTTGCAATCAGAAACAGATTCTACTGAATGGATTATCCGCGACAAACGTGACCCTGCTTTTTTATCATTTAAAAAAAACACGCTGTGTTAAGTAAAAATTCCAAACTAGGAATGTTGACTGGGATTGATTAACAATATTATATACAAGCATACCATGTAAAAGCGGTTATTTATGGGATATATTCCACTTAATGATAAACCTGACATTAATGATCTTGCTCTGATTATATTTTTGAAAAATAAACTGTGTAGTGAGCGAGTAATCGAACATTTTCCAAACGCGATACGTGGAAATGGGTTAACTAAGACTTAACAAATATAAATGAGTGGGCTGAATTAGTCAAAAATACCAGAGCTACAATTAATGATGTATCTAAGTTAGAACAAATACAAAATATTTCCAATAATAGCAATAACTATACCTGGAGAAATTGTATACGATTCGAAACATTACATAAAAAGAGGAGTTCCAATAAATAATATTGATCATAATGCGCACGCGTGGACTAATGCAGTAACAATATTTCCACGAGACCAGTACAGACAGCATGGATTTAATTCTGTTTCTGAACACACTGTATAAAGTACTGCATTAGACAAAGCGGATTGAAATATACATGTATTTCTGTATAACAGATCTAGCTGTATTGTATATAAGTGTAATGGAATGTTTTTCTGCCTTCATTGTGTTTGTTAGTTTGAAACCATAAATATCCTTCAACTAGTTTCATCTATTATACATTTATGTTACTTCCCCGATATTAATTATCACACAGATGGTCAATTAATTATGATGATAATTTACGGAGAATTACGTCCATTAAGTTACATCAGGTCATTACCAGTAACAAAGGAGTTAACTACTGAATTACTGAAGAAAGATGCCTGACATGTGTTATCTCCCTTTAATACTACTGAAATGTCAGAAAATGATTTCTCCTTTGAATACGTTCCCCAATCACATTACTTTAGGGATATTAGCCTGCTACCTCGCGAATCCAGCCCTACCAAAAGACGAAAATTCGTCTTTCCTGTCTATGTCATATAGACAAAGGGCAATAACTCTTGCCCATTACCTCCCCTTGCCGCCCGTTAGGTGTCGCTTCTTCAGTTTTTTAGCTTCGCTTACGCGAAAACACGTACAATTAGACCTCCAATGAATCCAAGCCATCTTAGTGTAAATTCTGACCATCCGAAGTTAAATTTGGAATTACTGTGTTGGATAATCATTCCTCTACAGGTCGTATACATTATTTTACAATATTTTCCGATTTGAGTGACTTTGTCACCTTTTCTAGACTTCGGACCAGGTTGCAACGTGGTCAAAGCATGTAATACATGTAGCACTCAATAATTTCGCTTATTCCGTATGTAACGTTTACGATATTAGCGACTAATAACGTGCTGCATTGATAATGTGTGCTGTATTTATCTTCTTTGACGTTTCAGTAGACTTCAAAAAAGTCTTTGAACGACCAATTGCGACTATTTAATGGCGGACTTCGTGTTGTAGTCACGAATTCACGCGACACTTAATCATTTCGCTTCCTCCGTTAGTTACGGTTATGGAATAGCGACTTAATAGCGTACTGAATTGTTAATTTGTGCTTTGTTTATCTTCTTTCCGTTTCAGTAGACTTCGTCTCTGAACGACCAGTTGCGACTATTTAATGGCGGAATTTCGTGTTGTAGTCACGAATTCACACGACACTTAATCATTTCGCTTCCTCCGTTAGTTACGGTTATGGAATAGCGACTTAATAGCGTACTGATCGTTAATTTGTGCTTTGTTTATCTTCTTTCCGTTTCAGTAGACTTCGTCTCTGAACGACCAGTTGCGACTATTTAATGGCGGAATTTCGTGTTGTAGTCACGAATTCACGCGACACTTAATCATTTCGCTTCCTTCGTTAGTTACGGTTATGGAATAGCGACTTAATAGCGTACTGAATTGTTAATTTGTGCTTTGTTTATCATCTTTTCGTTTCAGTAGACTTCGTCTTGAACGACCTATTGCATCATGCTCACGGTGATAACTAGTGTGGTCATTAAGAGTTAACATGGCACGGAATAATTTGACTACTCCGTTAATAACGGTTATAGTATTATCGAATTAATAATATGCTGAATTTTTTTAATCTGTGCTTTGTTCTCTTCTTTTGTCGTTTCAGTAGCAAAGTCGACAACGAAGGCATGAATGGCAAAATGGGTGTTGGCAATGTGGAAATGGAGGAAATTATGTTGACATGGTTTAGGCTGCCCAGTGGATGTAAATTTCACCGCAGGTCCGTGCATGGCTTTCGGGCCTGTAAGTCCGGACGCATGGAGTCTAGGCTGGATCAATTGGATCCATTTTATTATGCACTTTCGCCGGCCGTCCAGCCGACACCGTCAGTTCAGCCGGCACTTCAGCAGGTACCAACCGGCACTAGCCATACATCCGGCACCGTCCGTTCAGCCCAAATGGCACCGGACGGCCAGCCGACCTTCCAGCTGGCATCAACAGGCACCGGCCGTTCAGCCCAAATGGCACCGACCGGCCAGCCGACCTTCCAGCCTGCATCAACAGGCACCGGCCGTCCACCCGGCAACGACCGTTCAGCCCAAATGGCACCGGTCGTCCAGCCGACCTTCCAGCCGGCATCAACCGGCACCGGCTGTCCATCCGACAACGACCGTTCAGCCCAAATAGCACCGGTCGTCCAGCACAGCTTCCAGCCTGCATCAACAGGCACCGGCCGTCCACCCGGCAACGACCGTTCAGACCAAATGGTACCGGTCGTCCAGTCGACCTTCCAGCCGGCATCAACCGGCACCGGCCGTCCATCCGGCAACGACCGTTCAGCCCAAATGGCACCGGTAGTCCAGCCGACCTTCCAGCCGGCATCAACCTATGCAGGCCGTCCATCCGGCAACGACCCTTCAGCCCAAATGGCACCGGGCGTCCAGCCGACCTTCCAGCCGGCATCAACCTGCACCGGCCGTCCATCCGGCAACGACCGTTAAGCCCAAATGGTACCGGTCGTGCAACCGACCTTCCAGCCGGCATCAACCTGCACCGGCCGTCCATCCGGCAACGACCGTTCAGCCCAAATGGCACCGGTCTTCCAGCCGACATCAACCTGCACTGGCTGTACATTTGATTTACGGAGATTATAGTGATGTACCCGTCAGTCAATCTGTACTACTGGTTACATATCACTACCATGAGAGAGATGTTATAGATGTATCTCCGTCCAATCAGACCATTCGAGAGGCAGGTGCCGGTCATAGCCGGACCTTCGCCGACATTCCGGCCGACCATATACCAGACAAATCAGTCGGTATCGCCGGTGTACACCTCCCGTCACGTCAAATACGTGTCGGTGTGATTTTAAAACAAGGGAGAATTAGTGACATTATCAGAGATGACGGAATTGAGTTATCTATGCCACTTGGTATGCGCTACCCAGATATGGCAGCTTTACCAGAACAGGACTTTCAGGCCGACCATTCGTCAGTTCAATCAGCCGTTAGTGCCGGCCGTCCATATGTTCACGGCTTCTCCACAAGGGAGATTTAGTGAAAGTGTCAATTATGACAGAATTGCGTCATCTAGGTCACCTGGTATGCTGTACAGATATGCAAGCTATACCAGAACCAACATTCCCTCTGAGCGAATGGTAGATGAGTGCACAGTGCTGGCCGCACTACATAAGCATTATGTAATTATTATTACCTTCTAGCCGGCACCAACCGGCACCGGGCGTCCATCCGGCAATGACCGTTCAGCCATATGGCACCGGTCATCCAGCCGGCACTAACCGGCACCGGGTGTCGATCCGGCAATGACCGTTCAACCCAAATGGCACCGGTTGTCCAGCCAAGCTTCCAGCCGACACTTGCCGGCACTGACAGTCCATCCGGCTCCGGCCGTCCAGCCCAACAGGCACCGGTCGTCCAACCGTATGGAGATTTTAGTCATATACCAGTCCGTCCGACTGTACCAGCACGGGGACTTTTATCATACCGCAATCCGCACAAATCGGATTGACGAAGATTCTAGTGATGTTTCCGTCTGTCAATCCGTACTACCGGTTACATATCACTACCATGACTCTGATGTTGGCGATGAATCTCTCGATCCAACCCGACCATTCGAGCGGTCGGTGCCGGTCATAGCCGGCCCGTCGCAGGCGTTCAGGCCAAACATATACCAATCAATTCATTCGGCATTGCCGGCCGTCCATAGGCTATCAACTCATCCACAAGGGAGAGTGAATGCCTTTTTTAGAGATGACGGAATCGAGTCATCTATGCCACCTGGTATGCATTACCCCGATATGGATGCTTTACCAGAGCAAGATTATGCACATAGTGAGTGCGATGAATCACAGGCAAATCAGCTGTATGCAGATCCAACTATGGAACGGACTGAGTTCAGCTTCAAAGCCGCAGTGGAGGAAATTTTTAGGGTGTTAAGGCCCCTTCAGAATGCCCTCCACCTCCTGCTGCAATTACCGACTATAGGGTTAGTGCGTCGGTCGATCTGGATGAAGGGGAAGAGATTCTATCCTTCCGCCTCCTTCCCCAGTCGACAAAATTAAGGAAATTAATGACCGTCTGTCGACACGTATAGGGGATCCAGGAAATGCTAAGGCGTTCTTTTCTGAAAGCCAAGTACCAGCGTCGTTTTCAGGTCGATGGTACAAAACTCACTCCGATGCGTTCAGTACTGAGGTCCTGGCTCGGGATAAAATAGGGCAGCAGTCCATATGTCTGCGGCATTGTCTTATAAAGTGGACAAAACTGTGTTCAATGCCACGTCCAAGCTGGTTCGAATGTAGTCGCTACGTCTTCACTGTTAGACCTAGCCTCCCTAGCCATTTTCAGGATCGCTGAAAAATCTGGCAATGAACATGCTTGAGATTCGACGGCCCGGTTAGCTAGGGTTCTTAACAGGGCAGCTCACCATTCCATGGCCAATGCGCTGACTGCTTCTGCCAACCTAGACCTGATACGTCGTGACGCATGTCTGAAGGGCACGTCGCTTAAACCCCATCATAAGCTGGCTAGATATGACCGACGCACATTTCACGTCCCTATCCCACGAGTAGCGGACATTCTCCGTTGTGCTTGTCGGGACTAGGCTTATCAGTTCCATGTCATACCTTTTGGCCTAAATTTAAGCACTTGGGCTAGTACCAAGGTTATGGGTTACGTCGTCACCCTGTTCCGCTCGACTTCATCTATTGCGTCGGCAGTATATTTGGATGACATCCTCCAGAAACATCTGTCAAGTTCTATTCTGCTCAAAGGCAGAAACGATCTTATATCACTTTACGTCATATAGGCTTTCTCGTGAACTGGATAAAGTTTGATCTCTGTCCAATCCGGATTTTGGTCCATCTGGGTGTGGAGTTTCTCCCGATCTGAATCTGGTAAGGCTTCCTCGAGTTTGCGATTATCCAGATAATTGCACTCGTAGAGTCCGTTTCCGACAGGATGCGCATTTTAGCGAGAGAGTTGCAGATCCTCGGATTATTCAATGCGGCAGCAGACTTGATCCCGATCAGCCGTCCTTTTATGCGCCCTTTACAAAGGACGTTGCTAGCGTAATTGCGCTCTTTTCAAGTCCCTTCGATCCCAGAAAACAGTCATGCTCACGCCAGAGATACAATCATTCTTGAGTCAATGGCACAACCCCTGTAGGCTGTCCACAGGGATTACTCTGGAGATACCCCAAGGGGATAACGGTATGTTCCGCCACTAATACCTACGGTTGGGGTGCCCACCTGTTGCCGAACTTCGATACTGTCAGCGGCACGTGGGTGCCAGGGGCGAGCCCTTTCAACATCAACCTTTCAGAAATAACGGCTGTCATCAATGCCTTTCATTTCGGGCAGGATCAACTCTTATTACAAACTGCCTTCATTATGTCAGACAACATTGTGGTGGTGCCTTGCCTCAAAACAAGGGGACACCAATCACCAGACCTGTGCAATCTGAACTGGCAATTTCTACATTGGTTCGACAATCTCCACCTCAATGTACAATTCAGACACATTCTTGGCAGACTCAATGTCTTGGCTGACACTCTATCTAGTCATTCACACAGAATGGTCACTCCATCAATCGGACTTTCTTCCAATTGACACACTTTGGAGGCGTCCGATGATTGATCTTTTGCAACAAGATGGAATCGCAAGTTCTCCACCTTTCATCTCACAGGTTCCAGACCCAGAAGCTTGGGTCGTGGATGCTCGATCAATCACCTGGGAAGGGTTGTGGGCATTCTCCTACCCTCCCACGGTCTTGGTACTGGAATTAATCCAGAAGTTAAGGGGTCAGAATTGTCAGATGGTTCTGATTACCCCTCTCAGATGGAACAACTCCTGGGTCTCCGATCTACTCAATCTAGGCGTTAGATCTACCCAGGAAGATTACAGTCAGCACAAGTATTCACAAGCAACCGCGGCCAGGGGTGTTCCACCCCTGTCCGGACCGTCTTTATGTTCAAGCTTGGCTCTTGTCCAGACAGCCTTGCAAGACAAACAATTTAAATCTTTGATTGCTGAGAGAATCTCGAGAGCAAGAAGGCCCTCTACTCTGAAGGTTTACGAGGGCAAGTGGCATGTTTTCAGAGACTGGTACCATATCATTCACATTGTTCCTCTGAGTGTCACAATCCCTCAACTGGCCAACTTTTCTCTGGCTTTTCGAGGAGAAACATCTGGCTCCAGTTATTCTCAAATGTTACCGCTCCATGATATCAGACCCATTCCGCCATTCTGGTACATGTGCTATCAGCCATGACAAAGATTTGTCAGATCTTTAGACATTTAAAAAAAAAAAAAAAAAAAAAAATTTAATCGACTTATATCCCTCACCCTGTTTTCAAATGGAATCTGTCCTGGGTTTTAACATGACTCAATTCAGACAGTATTGAGTCTTTAACCCACGATTAGTTAAAGCTACTATCATACAAATTGGGTTTCTTGATAGCCTTAGCTTCAGCATGCAGGGTGAGCGAGTTACATGTCCTTTCTAGTGACCCGAACTCTCTTGCGTTTCGATCAGAGGGTTTGATGGTCCTCTTGACGCAGCCAGGCTTCGTAGTCCAAAATAGATTACCATACATTGCGATCAACGAGTCGTCATTAGCTCGCTTTCTTTATAGATAAGTCAGGATCAACAGCCATGTAAGATCCTGTTTGGGCACTCTAGCACCATTTCAATGCATAGAGGTGAGTCAGGTCACATACTAGCACCTCTTTCTTCTGGTGATAGCTGGGATATGAGATATCACCATTCAAGCCCTTGCTTCATAGCTGTAGTGGGTTATACGCTCGGCGTACTCTGAGAATTCGCAAATCAGTCACCTTATAGAAGCTGTTGCAGAGTCAACCTTCTACAGTTTTATCTTCAAGTTTGTACTCGCAGAGGCAAACATTGATTCTAGTAGGTCCGGTGTTGGGCAGCCCAGACGCCCACCAGACCCATGTGCAACAATCAGCACAGCCTATTAGCTTCGCTGGATTCGCCAGATAAATTTTCGTAGGTAAGAAGATTTCAATAACTATCTTCTTAACCGCATAAAAGGGTCACATATCACGTGACCCTGGGCTGTGTTGCTGATTGAAAATTAGGAGACCGGGTTATCATTCACATGGGGAATCCAACCATCATTCCCTAGAGGATACCCGGGGTGGAGGTCGGATGCTCCGCATTCCCTCCTCCTATTACTTATTCTCCTAAAGTAATGTGATTGGGGAACGTATTCAAAGGAGAAAGCAAATTTTTTAGTAAATTATGTTTCTCCGAGAATACTTACCCAATCACATTACTAAGAAACCCTCCCAACCACCCCGCCATGCGAGCATCCTCGTGTTTTATATATCGCTCAGCTTAAAAACTAAAGAAGCGACACCTAACGGGCGGCAAGGGGAGGTAATGGGCAAGAGTTATTGCCCTTTGTCTATATGACATAGACAGGAAAGACGAATTTTCGTCTTTTGGTAGGGCTGGATTCGCGAGGTAGCAGGCTAATATCCCTAAAGTAATGTGATTGGGTAAGTATTCTCGGAGAAACATAATTTACTAAAAAATTTGCTATCATCTCGATATTTTTGTAATTAGGGGAAAGTCCGGAATTACATATATTATAAGAAACCAGACGTTTTCCAAGGTTCAGAATATCTTACATACTTCGCCAAACAATGAGAGAGGTCCCAGAATGATAAAATCTTAAATAAATAGCTAGTAATATATAACTACTTAATTACTACACTGAAAATAACCTACCTTGACAGTTATCTCTAATAATAATGAAATATGTTTGTGTTTATTTTTTGTTATTATTGTTGTTAATCCCTTGTAGGGGTGGATGCTCTGCATCGAACACAATATTAATTCATATTACTTATAATATTTGTACCACATGGATGTCACTCATTTCTCAGTGACACGAAAACAAGAGACAGTCAAACATCATCCAGTACTAACAAATTTTATCAAAGCAATTATCATAGGTCCATCTGAGTCTGGCAAGATGCAAAAATTTCTTTTTGCGTGTACAAGCTACCCACACATGTATTTTTCAGGATAAATTTACATGATCCTCGGTCACAATATCGTGTAGGTTTTGATAAAAATTTTGCTTAAAAAATAGCACTTGTCTAATCAAATAATGATTTAACTACTCAAACATTACAGCAGCAAATAGGGTGCAACCTCAATGAAGCCACATGGTTCAGTGGTGGGTATATGGAGGTGCATACAACTTTTTTAAAAAAAAGTGACAAAAGATAATATCAAAAATGAGCTAATCCAATTAGAGAAAATATGTTTTTCTTGGAGGCTTCAGTTTGGCATTATTTACTTTGTACTTAGTAAGGTTGATTTTTTTTAACATGGACCTTCGAGCAAGATGTCTGTTCACCCTCACTCACCATTTCTTTCCAGAGAGGTGGTGCTTCTTTCCAGAGCTTTCCCCCTGTTTTTAATCCACCGACACATACAAACCAATCATCCATTGATAAACAGTATAAAACCCATAAACTCAAACAAAACAAACAAATGTAATTGTAATAGAGTAATTTGTTTGTAAAATTCCTCTAAAATTATTCTCAAAACTGGATCAGCTGTTAAAGGGGAAAAATGTTTTCCAACTGGTTTCTAAGATAGCCACATCAATGCTACGAGGCTACCCAAATTGCAATTTTGCTAGTGTGTGTCCTTTGAAACATCACAAAGTTTAATAATTTAATAAATTGGTCATCACTTTAGATTTTTATATTTATAATCTTCTGGGTAATTTTTTTTAACATGCTTAATTTTAAATTTGTCATCCCTTATATCAATGAAGAAACTCTTTACATGATATCCCCATACCAGTCAAACAGTAATACCCATATGCACACAATTATCCACAATAACTCATAAAGTTGGTAAGAATTCATACTGGAAAGTATGTTACATTTGCTGTTGTCTGATAAAAATCCAACTTCTACCCAAAGCATAGTATTTACTTGATTAAAATATTTCAGTTCTTGTGCTGACAATGCTTGTAGTTATAATTCTTCATTTGCAAAATGAAAGGATTATCTCGATCTGCACCTTGTTATTATTATCTAGTATGGTATATGTTACCAGCAATGATAATTTACCAGCAATGATAATTTGAGTTGAAAACAAGGAATTTTTTTTATTGAGAAAATAACTGGCAAATAAATCGGCATGTATTTAGAAAATGAACAGTTCAGAAAAAAACACAGAGATCTTGTACTTTCTTTATCAACTGAAAATGACCATAATTCTGACCAATTATAGCAACTAGGGCTACTTTTCAAATGAAATACATACTGTGCAAATGAAAGCTGAATATCTAAAACAAATGATTATTTACATTTTAGATAAAATATGTGACCCTGCATGCATCAAATTGAAATATACAATAATAAACATAAACAATGATCAGTAAATATACATATATACAGCACAGTGTTTACAAATAAACAATATTAAATAAGTACTGACTTTGCTGCACACATCAAGTGTAATGTAAATATAATAATCAAAAGGTGACCATCTCGCTGTTACACAATGAATTATTTTGTCAAATTTAAATGAACCATTTTATTCTCCACCAGCATTTTCCCCCACTAACGTGCATAATAAACTCCCATCAAACTGATTCAATGAATTCTTGATTGTACCAATATTTAAGTAAGTGCAACATTGAGTTTACATGTACATATAAAAACAATCACAACATCAAATAATAAATAATGCTGAAATGTGGAGCTTTTTCATAGTCATACGTACGATATGTATCAAGCTCCATCAAAAACTGCATAAATGAATGTGTATTGAAATGAATTGAATAAAACAAATTAAGATTTATTTGGAAATATTACCAGCTATGAAAACCGTGATCAACTTAGGCTGAGGTAACTCAGTCAGTTCTAGAATACCAACTACCGTACCTTATTTATCTGCATATTCAATTTGCACAACATATGCCAACATATACTGGCACATTACACAATGCATAATCGAGGTCTACATTACTGTTTGTAAGGATATTCACTTTTGTAAAAAAAAAAAAATTCAGATGATCTGGTCACAACATTATGACATCATCAATATAATGTCACTTGTTACCCAAGGGTACCATAGTGCTCTGAGCATTGGGGCACACTGAATGTAAAATAATTATTATGACTACTATCATTCATTAAAAAATGAAAAATTACAATTAACCATTTATTGAAAAAATGATAAAGTTAAATGTAAAAGAGACTTTGGAAACTTATGACCTGCCACATATTGGCAGCACATGCTTTCTATTGCAGATAACTGATCTTAACAACTGTCATATTGAAAAGAATTCACACACCAAACAATAAATTTCATTTGTGTTATGAAAGGACACGCCTGGTAAATATTTATATACTCATTCAACTATTATTGATTGATAAATGGTGACAATATTTCCTAAAATTTTGGATGTGAAAGTACATATTGTTTGCATGAGAAAATGCACACGAAAATGTACATTTTTAGATGGTTTTAACTTGCTATGAAAATCAATCAAAATCAAATCAAAAGTCCTTAAAACATAAATATAAAGACAAATATTCTCATACATAGTTCATCAGAAGATCAAGGTCTATGTTTCCTAATGTTATTTCTAGATAAATATGGCATCTAAAAAAATGTCAAGCAATGTGTGTATTTTACAGATGACAAATGCAAATTTAATTCAAGAAATATAGTTCTTACTGTAAAGATCAATTCATGGCACAAAGCAACTAAAGCACCCATGACTTTACAATGATAATATCAATTTATAACTAGGTAAATGCTATCTGAGTGTCTGGTTTACAGTATATATTTAACTTTTACCTTTAAAATCAAGAATTTAAAACTTATCAATCAATTTACTGCTGCATCTCTTCTGGTATAAGGTTTCCAAGTAGTTCAGTCTGTGAAATTTCTATGTCTAGCATCAACAATTCATTTGTATATATGGGCTGTCTAGTGAATGTTACTGAGGCATAAGACATCTTGCTTCTGAATCAAACAAGATGATAAGTTTTAATTGGACCTTAGAATCTGATCAGTGAGGCCTTACAGTCTAAACATTAATAAGCATCATGCAATTCATGAAAGAACTAATGACCAATGACTTTATCTATATGATGAGGTAACCTTTGGGATAAGATTAGAAGAAAGAAAATACTCAACATTCTACATATTTCTGACATTATTCAATAATAAAAAATACAAAGCATATACATTTCATAAGTTAATCCCAATACTTGAATCACTCATATTACAATTGGCTTTTAAGTCTTCTTTTGTTTGCCACATTCCAACTTCACTATAATCACAACTATTAATCTCTTCCTACATTGTACATGGAGAGCTGTTGAGAGCAATTGCAGGCCCTAAGATACAAAACACCCAGGCCTCTCCTAGTTCTTGTTTAAACAAAGTTTTTCTTTAATAAAATTAAAAAGTCTTTTTTGGCCCCAGCCCCCTTATGGGCCCAAGCCTTTGGGATAAATCTCTGTCTGCCACCCACACCCTTATCAACCCTGCATAAATTATTAACATATCTACCTTTATTTTATTTGCAGTAATTCAATCAAAACCTTACTTTTAGAGCTTTCACTCATTATAAAATTATATCCAGACATAACACAGTACTGGATAGATACCGTGATCAAAACTAAACAACATATGAATTAGTCTATCAAATGTAAGACAAAACTGATTTAATAAAAAGATGATGTTTAGTCCAATTTTCTTATTTCCTTTTTATATATTACTATTTGACAAAATTTAATGTATACCAGGAGTGAAAAAAATATATTTGACTGGCATTTTGTTTATATTATGGTTCAATGCATATTGATGTCAATAATTGTGGACAGCAAAGATCATGATAATAAGACCGCTAATATTTAGCAATTAAAGCAAAATTCCAATACTTACATTTTCCTTAACACATTTACCCCTTGTGCCACGTTTACATGGCAGGAGGTAGTAGCAAACTGCCAAGCTCTGTAGGGTCAAGTCATGTATGATACACTAAAGTGGGTGATATAGATTGGTAGACATTTTTAACTCTACAATGATACCAAATATACTGGATGTTTTAGTTGCACTACAAAAAACAAATTTTTTTTATGTATAAAAAATCCAACCTTTCCGTTCTGCTCATGCGCAAGCAAAATAACCAATGGAAAATAATAATATTTCAAACACAACTTGGCATTGGGCTATTGGAAAATCGCTTGGAAGTCAATGGATGTATTCAGAAATAGCCCCAAAAATGCATTTCCTATTCAAATTTCATGTGAAATCAACAAAACACTCCAGGAGTTAATGTGTTATTAACAGGAGAAATGTGCTGTGACCACCACAAGAAAGTTATGTCTAAAATTATCAATCATCTTTGTTTCTCTTATATTACATACCCTTCAATTATTTTCACAATTCTTGCTCAAAGACAAGTACAATTATAGTTTTAATTATCTGCTCTACCTGACAATGCATGTTATAGGTAGATATAGATTTCATCTTTCCCAGTAGATCAACTACACCCTTGTATTCGTTGCCTATAAAAATGAACTTGCCTCATTTTAAAGGCCTGTAATTTTATGTTAAAAATATGTTATTGGTAGTAGATGAATATTAACTGCAGTTTAACCATTGTACATCAATTTTTACCAGCAACATATTAGTAGAAGCTAGTAAAATGTTTAGTGGTGACAATGAAACCACCATTATTTTCCAAACTTCTTCAAACACACAAATGTTATAACAGATAAACCCTATCTGGACATATTTTTTAAAACAAGAAATCTGTTCATATACAATCGACCAATATGAATTCATTAAAAGTTCTATGTCAAAAAGTGGCCATAATGCCATAAAACTCTGTTGTCCAATAAATAAAACCTTACCACTGTACTCTTAGTGTAAAGCATCATACCAAAGTTGGTTCAATCCATTACGTCCTTTAGAAATTACTGAACAGAATTTGATGGGCAAATGATATAGCTGTAAATTTGAAGAAGTCATGACAATCACACTCATCTTAGATCTTAATACAAAAGCTTATACCAAAATTGATATTAATCTATGATGACCTTGAAAAATTAATGAGTGGAAACAAACTTTAAGGGCAAAGTTACAAGTCCAACTGCGACAACATCTCGATCATTATTTGTCTGGAGAAAGGTGAACATTTGAATTTACCTATATCGTAATACATTTGTTATTAGCTTGCCAATTTTGGCTAGGTACTAGTCAAATGGATTATACTGTCAGACGTTTTAATGTTTGACCAAATCAGTTATTGTATTGCAAATTGATGATGTGTTAGAATGTAGTTTTCAAGTATATAACTTATATCACTGTCCAAGTCAAATTTTTAGGGAGTTCAGGGAACAAGTAGGTGATGGTACATATCACTTTTAACATAATCAAGTTAAAAATCATACTTCAAAATCTGCGGCTTACTCTTTTTGTGAAAATAAAATACCTGAAGAAGAAAAAAATCCTTAAAAGACTATTTTCTTTTGTTTATGAAAAGTATCTTAATATAAATACAAATGCACATAATTACCTATATAGTCCTGTGATTGATGTACAGGCTAAGAGAATATAATATTTGATGTACTTCATCATTAGATTAATATGCTGTCAATGACATTTTATTCTATTACAACTTTAAGCCAAAACTGTAGTTCCATAGTCAAGACAAATATGACTGATGAAGTTGGAGTAAAAATCTGTAAAAATCACTGGCACAGAAATTGTTTTCTTGCTATTCCTGGACTTCCCAGATCCATATGTACTGGTCCAAAAATTAAGTCTGAAATTCAAAAGTCCATAACAAATACAGTTTAAACTTTTTTTGCTGACATTAATGAAAGAAAATGGTCAAATTGGTGATGATCAATCTTAGATTGGTGCTCTGTTTATTACTTTCTAAATTTGCCGATTTCCATAAAGTGGTACCAATAACAACTTTCATTAGAAAACAATCAACTTCCACTTGCATCAGTGACTCTTCTGATGTATGGATTAAGCAGCACAATTTATTCAGTTTTTAGGAACAACTAAGAAATATTTGAGGTTTGTTGTGCTGGTACTGGTCTGCTGCTCAATAAAAAGATTGATCCTTGACCTTGGACCACTGTAATTTTCAGGCCTGAAATCAGGTTACTACCGTATATACTCGCGTATAAGCCGAGAAATTTAGGACAAAAATAAGGCCTGGAAGAAGGGGGGTCGGCTTATCTGCGGGTCAAGTTCCAAACCTGAAATTTATAATGCTTTTTCCCCTCGATTTCCAATATTTATTGTTTCCGTCGATCGCCGAATATGAGATCACATGCCTAATGATGCCACATGGCTGATAAGATTTGTCCTGACGTGAAGTAAAACAAATATTTTTTTTCTAACATAAGTGGTAGGATAATGAATGAAAAACATGTTTTTAACGTACTTTACGTCTATTTGACAGATGTCCATCCACCAGAAAATACAGCCATACGTGTTATTTGAACCACGCAAATACGTGTAATTTCCAAAAGAACCGCCATATTAGTAATCTCTATTCAAGTATTTAACCCTCAGCTAAGCAGTAATCATTAAACTCTACGGTTTCGTAGAAATGCACGCTAGTTTATTTCAGTGTAAATATGAAAAGAATCTACGTGAAAAAAAAATAAAAGAATTACGATACTGAAGGTATACAGCCATACGTGTTATTTGAACTACGGCAATACGTGTATTTTCCAAAAGAACCACCATATTAATAATCTCTAGTCAAGTATTTAACCCTCAGCTAATCAGTAATAATTAAACTCTACGGTTTCGTAGAAATGCACGCTAGCCTATTTCAGTGTAAATATGAAAATAATCTACGTAAAAAGAAATAAAAGAATTACGATACTGAAGGTATATACGACAAACATTTTGATCGAGAGTAGAAATACATGTATGACAGTCTTCGAGAAACAATAGCGAGAGGCTCCATAGGGTTTTGTTGCGTGCACGCTTAGGAACGGTAAATAACAGTGCAATATACGAGTCAGCGTGAATAATTGTAAAATATAATTTGTTGGATTTCTTTGACAGGTGTTTTAGAAGTAATCGGGAGCCACAGTTTATATACAACTATTATTTAGTTGTTTGTAAAGCAAAGTGGTTTGTTAGCGGAAGATTGTTGTACAATAGCTACCATATGCTTAATCTGCGGTAAATGCCTTGGGGATAATAGGTTTGTTTTGTTGCACAATGCCAATGACTTAACTAATAGATGCCAACTCTCAGATGTATCGTTTAATGAGATATGGTAGTGGACATGGTTTCTGCTCAAAGTTATAAACTGTCACAATACTTGAATAATGTCCACGCTGAAACCAATCATAGTTTGATCGATTGAATCACACTACCTGTAGTTTAAAAAGCACAACACAAATAACAATGATAAATAATTATCAAATACAAATTGAAAACCAACCACACATAGAAATAATTACAGGATAAGGTATATAAATAGTATACTACTACTGAAAGAAATTATTTCAGTTTAATCTCTGTAGAAGTTTATGTTCAATTCAATCGGATAAAATGAATAGTGTTGGAAGTAAAAGATAGCGGTCTGCTTATGATGCAGCATTCAAACTTAAAGTCATTGAATATGCAGAAGCAAATAACAACTGTGCTGCAGCACGCGAATTTGTTGTGAACGAGAAACAAGTACGGGGGGGGGGGGGGGGGGACGACGACGTATATGATGAAAGCACGCCCGTAACAGAAGCCGAGTTTCGTGAACTGTTTGGCGAGTCTGATACAGAGCCCGATTTTGAAGGATTCTAAACGTGATCGAACTTTTATAATTCATGATTTTAGAATGAGGATTAATTAAATTTCCATTAAGACTTAACACTTCAGAATTGTTTTTATTTCAACATATAAACTAGATCTCTTTCTTTTATTTTATTTAATAATGTGATTTACCTAAATAAACGTATTCAGAACTCACTTTGTGCATCTTGTGATGTACCGTTTGTATAAAAATTATGAGTCGGCTTATACGCGGGTCATGCACTTTATACCACTTTTACCAATTCAGTTTGGGGGGGGGTCGGCTTATACGCGAACGGGCTTATACGCGAGTATATACGGTAGTTATCATCTAGCTGTCAAGATAAACAGGACCTCTAAATGATATGACACAACCCCAGTTCATCAAATTGCAAACATTTTGAAAGTTACAATAATACATAGCAACATAAGATGCCATCCTATTTCTTCTTTTTCAGAAAATTAAACACATTGAAAAATTTAGTTTTTAAGAAAGTGGCATGGCCTGCATCTGAAAGGGGAGTGGAAGGAAAAGTAAAACTTCACAGTATCTTGGATTGGGATGTGTCCTATGTCCCAATATGTCGTAAAAAGGTACATATATTAATTACAACAAATGAATTCAAATATATATTATTGTAGTGTATTCAAAATATCAATGCACAGGTAATAACTGTCAACAGCATGTGTATCTATTTGACTATTTACTGTCAGACTGCTATCCCTAATGAATGCAACAGACTTTGTGTTTTAACCAAAACCAAAATATACCATAACCATGTCACTTTAAAGTAATGTGTGTCACCTCAACACAAGCCTGTACAAGGATAGTCCAGGTCACCCAGCCCACTCTGAGTTTTCAATGGGGTCAAATCGAAGTGAAATGAAAACAGGGTGCCACAAATGTTGGGATGCTATTATGAACTGACTATTGCAAATTTGATTAAAAAAATGAAGTATAGTAATATCACATTAATCACATAAAATATTTTAAAATCAATACAGTTGCATATCAGCCTAACTGTAAGTTAGTTTTGAAGTCATGCAAATTTTTATTTCATTATCTTCACAATGTCAATACATATTCAAGTAGTTTTTACTGTTTCTTTCAAAAACTGATATCTGCATAATCTCTATGCAGATAATGTCTGAGCACTTTGAAACCAGTAGGGTGGAAGTCCTCGCCTTTCCATTTAAAATTTGTTGTCAACATGTTGCTTGGTTTCTCACACTTCAAGTATATCCTTGTAGAGTTTTATTGTCTAGAATCAACAAGTAGTCACCAAATATTATCCCAAAAAGTACTGAAATTATATAGTGTACCAAAAAAATGGCTATACTACTATTCTTAACTTTCAATGATCTTTTTCTTTTCAAATGAATATAAGTTTAATTGCTAAATTATATATTTCTGCATATCCATTTGTTAAGAAATATGTTATGCTAGTGTATGTCAGTGTCTGAAAGGCAAAAATCTGCAGAGAGCCATTTATATAGGTGATAATATTACACTTCATGTAGATAATGTCAGATTGCATGTAAAATTATGTTACAATTAAAGAAGAAAAACTTTCCACAGACTCCAACTGGTAAAAAAATTAAAGTGGCAGTGACTTAAAAGAGCATTTTCTTTGCGGATTTGTGTCAGTTGGGGGATGGAAACAAGTGATCTTTTTCTAAAACAAAATGTTGTTGTCACCCTGAACAATACAAACATAGTACGCTACTAACACAATGTGTTAGTATGCAATTCTTGTAGACATAATAATTCTCAATTTGTTTCTACTCATTCTCGCATTTTTATGACCAATTTTTTTAACAACTCGCACTACAGAAAATTGCTGAAAGCAACAAGGAATATGGGTACAACTTAAAATGTACTTTACTGATGCAGTGGGATTGCCATGTTTTCCAATTAGAACAACTCCAAATAATGGGATAACTCTGAACTACTTCAACAAATCAAGGGAGATGTGGTGGCGTGCATGCCAGATTCACAAATGGAAAAAAGTATCCTTTAATCCTACCAGCAAAGCAGCCTCTGAAGTCTTGTCCCAAAGCACTTCAACCAGACTTGACGCTAAATAACTATAGTTTTGCTGTGCTGTAAAACACTAAACCAATTAATTGATCAAGCATTTGGTATGAGGTAGCAGGTACCACATGACAGTTCTGATCAGATCAATACATAACTTGGCACTCAAGAAATAACATTATAATTTAAAGAATCATGGTTGTTACTATGAAAGAAAATTAACCATATAAATTAAGTTACAGAAGAAAAAAATCAAACTCTGAAAATCTAGATCATCCAAATCACCATGTTTCAGCTAAAAGAAAATCATTCTAGATATCAAAGTGTATATTACGGAACAGATCTAATGTATATGTTTAATTTAGCACTCAGCTAGAATAACATTATTCGCTGAAAAGCAAAATGGCCAATTCAATCAAAACAAATATGTAAAATTTATGTGACACAAAGTAACATGTTGGCAATCACCAAGAAAAACAGAAACATCAATGATTAGAGAGCCAGCATGAAAATTTTAAATGTCAATTTGTGCATGAAAGTTTCTTCAAGACATAATTTCTGCTTTAAACATAATGTGCTCAGCCAATTCTACACTACTTAAAGATATGATAATTATGTCTATATTCTTATTGTCTGAAACCCATATGTGATTGATTACATTACCAAACTAATGAATGATAATGGAATCAATCACACGTGGATTTCTTATGATGATACATTCACAGAAAACAATAAATATAAATGGGATGTCCCATATCCAGCACAGGAAAAGCATCACTTGAGATCTCTTCCAATAAGGAATACATTTCACAGTCTGTTAATCACTATATTTTATATGCAAATTGTTTTGCAGACTCATCAACAAGTTCCTCTGCTTAAATTGATGACAAGAAACCTGAACAGAGGTCTATTGTATGATCACAGTTGAGTTGAAAAGCAATTAAATAATCAAAAATCAGAGAGTATATTTTTGTCCACAATTTTTTAATATCTTCCTCTCCTAAAAGAATTGATATTTTTCCTATCTTCACTTGAAATCACTCGCAGTGCATGGAACAAACTGTGTAACAATGAACAACTAAAAACAAGGTGGGAAAAGAGGAACGGTATTTCCAAGAAATGTTCATGACAGATTTTAAAGGAGTATACAACAGTTACTGCAGTTTCCTTCTCCACTTTTGTCCTTTTTGAGCTGGCCTGAAAGATAAAAAAAATGTAAAGATTTTCATGCACAAGCAGCAGCAGACACTCAAGCTCTGTATTCCCAGAATTTTATGAGCTTGTAACTTGAGCTCAATATTAAAATCTTTGTTACTTCAACAGCAAGTACTTTTGATATTAATTATGTTGGAACATATAATCACAACTTTCAGAATTTTCTAAACTTGGGTCCATCTACCGGTAATAAAATGTTTTATTTTAATGATGTAGAAACACTATAAAACATCAAATCTAAGCTTCGTGTTTCAAGCTGAGCTTCAGTTTCAGGCTAAAAAAACTTACAAAACTTTCTTTTGCAAATATGTGGCCAGGTCATATATTTTTGAAACTTAGCATGAATGCCAACTCAAAGTAATGTTTTGATAGTTTGCAATAAATGAACTACTGTAATTGTTGAACTCTTCATTCTAATATACACCGTATGGCTCTATGTCACAAAAGTTCATATTTGATCTCTGTCACATCTTCCACATAATAAATTTCACAATGCATCCCCATATCACAACAGATGCCACTTGACTTAATCATCTAATGGGAAATTACTCCACTATAACACTATAATGTTATTGAGTGAATTGGGAAGTGTGAGGAATAAATAAAATCCTGAACTGTGATCTTGATCTTGAAGATCAATTTGGTTTGCAACACACCTTCTTTAAGTATAAGTATTGCAAGTCTCATCACCTGACTTGAAAGCTATAGTATAGAGCAAAATGATCCAAGCATTTGTGACAAATGATGGGCATTATTGGTGTAAAACCGAAGGCTGAGCAAGCATACATAGAATGTTATTCTGCCATCACTGGAGCAGGTGCTCTTCAAAGAAAAGGACTTTTTTTTGTCAGTCACATGATGTATTCCATATAATTTGGACACCTGCATGAAATATTTGATAGTTTAAAGCGAAGTGTTTTGTTGTTTATATAATAATGGGAGGGAGAAATACATCGTGGTGAAACCTCCACTTGTAACAAAGGATGAGAGGGTGTATACATGCTCAGCATATGGCTTTACTCCAATAATGCCCCTCATTCATCACAAATGCTTGGATAAGGCATTCATTTTTTTCTTCTGTAAAGCCTCTGACTTCACATGTATACAGTATACTTTTTAAAGATAAACAACAAAACATCTGTTAAAATTTCAAAAAGAAAAAGGAACATACCCTATATGTTAACCTGTAAATCATCATCAAATAAAACATTACTTACAATACATGTCATTCCTGTAATATACATCTTGAAATGGTGTATAAACAAAAATGTTCTAACTATATAAATGCAATTAATAACTGATTTGAACATCCCTTAGATAAAAAAATGTGAAAAGTCTCTGCTGAAGTCCAGTCTGCTGTTTTCAAGATTTCTTGCAAGGCACAGCCTTGTCTGAAAGCAGCTGATGCTGCAGCATTTTTGTAAGAATGAGCTTTGAATGTAGAAGTATCAATTCCTGATTCTGTTAAACCCATCTAGCATACAGTCTAGCATATAGTTGTCACAGCTCTATAGGAACAATAAGGCACCAAAAATTGAGATTTCCAACAATGTTTTGTCCTATGAGTAAAATGCAACAAAGTATGCATTGTATCTCGATTCTCATCACTATAATGTATTAGTTTTAAATGGAAATTATTACCCTGTCTTGAAGTTTTTAACAAATCAGAAAACTAAAACACTATTTTATCTGCCATATGTGTCATATTACATAAACTTACAGGTATTACTATTAGAGTTTGAGCTCTTGGAACTATAAAGAAATGAGAGCAACCAACTACAATAACAACAAGATATAGTTTCCAAAGATAAAAGGGTACACATTATTTCAAGACTGGGCTTACATCCAAAGTGTTAAAGTATCTTGGTTATTGTGAACTTCTGTAACATAGGCCCTTCAAGTATCTTGTCATTGTTGTAGGGTTTAACCCCATTTTTCAGCACATGATAGGCTATACCTGGCAGCCAGTAAAAATGGTGGAGGAAAATCCCAGGAAAACCCTGCAAAGAACCACCAACCAAAGAGAAGCTACTGGCAAGGTTCTCACAAAACCAAATTGGCTGATTCTGAGACTTTAACTCACGCATACAGATGTGATTCAAATATCTGCTACTCAGCAACAAGTTGATGCACCTTGCATATCAAACATTCTCAAATAATAAGTAACACTGTCTGGTGAATATTGATGACACTAAGAAGACGTACCTTCATTTACCAAATTATTGTTTGGTATAATCTAAGTATGAAAATACTGTTACCTCAGAGACACAAATGGGATTTTCCTGATCTTATAACAAAAATTACACTTTCTCCATGCCAAAATGTATTGTTTATTCATTCCTGGTCTCCATGAATTGCTAATGATGCTGTTGTTTGAAGTTGGTTTTGGAACAATCTCAAAATCACTGCGATTAAAGATTGACCATTGTGTGGAAAAGTCTATAGATTTTTGTGCAGTAGAAGTCTAATTGAAAGAGAAATTAAACATTACAAGACCAAAGGAAACCAAGGTTGTGATGTCTAATGTCCAAACATGATCAGCAACTATTTTATTCAATATTTTCCCAATAAGATTAAAAGGAAGAATAAATGTTTGGGATCGAATCATGCCAAGAGAAAGAAAAAGCATCAGTTTTAAAAGCACCTGGTTCTGGAAACCATGACACAAACTTATTTTGTAATTTTTGATTTAATCTAGACGCAAAACGATCAATAACAGGAATAAAACTCTGTAAGTCTTTGAAAAGTTTCTCTCTTTTACATCCATTCTGTGGCGTCAGAAACATTTCTTGGAAAGAAGATCTGCCTGTATATTATGTTTACCAGCTTTATGGGCTGCTGATTTGAATACACATGTATTCCATTCGAAATACCAAATTCCCAAATATGCATAGATAACTGATCCAACTGAAGAGATGTCGTCATTCCACCCATACGATTTATATATTGTCAGACTGAATCTCAATGTTCTTTTCTATGATCTGAATAAAATGCTTGCAAGGCATACAAATATTGCTAGCAACTCCCAAGTAATTTATCTAAAAGATAGTCTCACTCTTTTCACGTCCATAAGAGATTGATCTGTCCAAACAAACGTATAAGATTCCCATCCCAAGAATCATGCATCAGTTTGAATAGTAAATTGTAAAAGCAACCTTTTTTGGTCTGACAGACTTCCCATTCTTATCTGCAACATTTTGGTACCACCATTCAAGTTCATGGATACTTTGTAGAGAACATCGGATTCGATTATCAAAACTGTTGTTTTTACAAAAGCCCCTTTATTTTATAATATTCCAAACATCTGTAGTGCAATTGGGGTTGCAAGAATGCATAAAAGGCATGTATGAGCATACCAATAAAGGATGCTAACTCTGAACTATAACACATTTTTAATCAATTTGTTGCTTGGTAAGATTATGAATTGTTTCCACTTTCTCCTCAGTACGAAAAACCTGAAATGCACATAGTCTAAGACAAAATCAAAACAGAAATTCTTTTTAAATGTGATCAGATCATATACCTCCTTCTAACTGTCAATGATATTGCACCTGACCCAATAAGAGTAACAGCATCTGAAATTAGGGGTTTTGTTTCAACATTTAATGGCAATCTGAGACATTAACAAGTCTGCTAATTGGCAAAATACCTGCAGCAACAAGGTTCTGTATATCCCTAAAGGCTTTGTCGTAAGAGTGAACTCTTTTGCTAATTCCAGATTTCTTGATTGACAAGTGATGGTTCTGTTTTCTGGATCTTGTACTTCTGAATAATTTCATCTGATGCACACAGAAGTGTATGCATCATTAATCAACTCTGACAATAATTTAGATATTGGTTGGTTCTCGTTTCTGGGAAATGTTCAATTTGGGCAACTGCCACATATTATCACAATTGCAACTAGAAAGATGGCTGTGATTGGATTGTATAACATCAAACAATGCCTCATTTACCACTCATAGAATTTTGCTTCAGCGGTTTAACTGTATCAACCTGAGACTGCTGGGGTAACTTAAATGTCACAATATTTTCAACTTCTACATGCAATAAAGATAGATATTCATTAAAAAAATTCATCAATTTCATTGTCATCTGCCATATATGGTGGCATTTTATTAAGGCCCAATTTTTTTCTCCAAAAGTTCAACATCTGCTACAGACAGGTTGTTTATGTTTAAGTGATTGGATGCCTTTGACTGTCCAACATTTTTATCTTTATGGTTACCATCACAGGCTTGCATTTTGCTACTTTTTGAACTTTAGTCACAACAGACTTCACTCCTTTTCCCTTTATTTTCTTACTTCTTTGGCTTAACTTCTCTCCCATTGGAGGAAGTTGCCTCAACCTCATAAAAGGTTACAATATCTTCAGCCCCAAAAACCCGAAAATTCGGAGTCTGATTTGAGGTTGGTAAGTGAGAGGACTTTGTCCTCTTCCATAGCCATTGCAAATAAAAAAAGAAAATACAACAAATAACAACTGAAGATTAGATTATGCCCTAAGCTGGCTACATCATCACCCTACTATCAAAGAAGTGCCTATCATGAACTTATCACTTTGCTGTAATGCCAATAACTTCAAATACTTCATGCAGTGTCCCCAGTTATTATTAAGGGTACATCTTGTGACAGATAAAAAGTCTCCTTTTCTTTGAAGAGCACCTGTTTATGCTGATGGCAGAATAACATGCTATGTATACACATGAGGTTACAGGCTTTACAAAAATAAACTGAAATACTGTACCATGACCCCAAATGTGGTAGTAAGCATGTTTCATCATTCATCAAACTCAAATGACATTAAACTACCTAATGGAACAAAGGTGTGATAGATGGACAGATGGAAACAGAAATACTATATCACAACCTTTCATGAAAAACAATAGTTTAACGGCATTAAAGTAAAAGCAATGTGAAATGTTGTGTGGGATAGTAAAAATACTTGTTGCCCCCATATATATATATATATATATATATATATACAGAGAGAGAGAGAGAGAGAGAGAGAGAGAGAGAGAGAGAGAGAGAGAGAGAGAGAGAGAGATAGAGAGAGAGATAGATATATTGTACATAGTGAAACATGCACATAAACCACTAGTGCCAAGTTCCACACAACCGACAATGCTAATGTGGAAATAAACCAGAAGAGTTGTTTACATGTTTACATAAAGCAATCACTACAAGAAAATGGTGGGACTTCTGTGTTTAAAAATCTGACAAATTTAAGGCTGAATTTTCACTATATGGTGGACCTCCAGTACACAGATTTTACAGATGTAATAAAATCAGCTCTATCACTTGAGTACATATTATATCTGAACCCAGAGTTTTCCCATAAGCTTTGCAATGTTTATAATGGCAATAAAACTTGTACAACTCTTAAGTACTGCCACCTTCATTGCTTGAGATTCACATCCAGTAAAATCAATACAGCATTTTCCCCAAACTGTCATAAATATAAAATGACTGAACTTCATGTAGACCATACAAAATAGTGTATTTAAAGATATTTAGAACTGTTGTTAAATTACTATCTACATATACATGCTAAATCTGGTCAACAAGAACTTGTTAGAGTAAACAATGTGGGCCAATGATCCAGCTGTTGTATTACAGGTATTTTCAACCCACTTTTTCTTCCTTACTCAAACTGCACAGAACTTATTTATCTCTATTATTATTCAAATCTTTTGGATAATGTCTGTATACAGGACAAGAAAACTCTGAGGCAATAAAATTGCATGAACTAAAAGAATATGTTTGGGGTGGGAGAATGAAAACGAGAAAACAAAATTATAATTAATAATGTGTAAAAATCCAATAACCTTCTTGGAATGATTCTTAGCATTCTCTAATGATTCAAATAATGCTGAATAATATTTGTCATTCCAAGTGTCAAGGTTTGAAAAGTATTGAGCCTGAAGTGGAAGAGTTATCAGAATGCCTAGTCTGGGCTACCATATGCTGAATTCAGCAAGCTCTGGGCTACCATTAGCTGAATTCAGGGAGCTAGCAGAAGACCTAGTCTGGGCTACCATATGCTGAATTCAGCTAGCTCTGGGCTACCATTAGCTGAATTCAGCAAGCTCTGGGCTACCATTAGCTGAATTCAGGGAGCTAGCAGAAGACCTAGTCTGGGCTACCATATGCTGAATTCAGCTAGCTCTGGGCTACCATATGCTGAATTCATCTAGCTTTGGGCTACCATTAGCTGAATTCCGAGAGCTAGCAGAAGACCTAGTCTGGGCTACCATATGCTGAATTCAGCAAGCTCTGGGCTACCATTAGCTGAATTCAGCAAGCTCTGGGCTAGCATAAGCTGAATTTAGGAAGCTATCAGAAGGTCTAGTCTTGGCTACCTAATGTTGAATTCAAGTAGTTATTAGAATGCGAAGTCTGGGCTACCATATGTTGAATTCAGGTAACTATCAGAATGCCTAATCTGGGTAACCATATGCTGATTTCAGGTAGACTGATTGGTTACAACATAAGATGATTTGTTTAATTTTTTTTCAAAACTGCAAAAATAAAAGATCTACAAAGTGGATAATTGTTAATGACTTGTATCTAATAAAATGGTAAGTCATCAAGCTAACAATTTCATATCAAAGTGGGGCCCCAAGTGGTTGAGTGGTCTGAAGCACTCTCCATTATGGATCACTGCAATCACACCTCGGTCTACGTGGGTTTCAAGTCTCAGATTTGGCCAATGTGGTTATGTGAGAAAGCTTGCCAGTAGCTTCTTGTGGGTCGGTGGTTCTTTCCGGGGATTTTCCCAGGTTCTTCCTCCACCATTATACTGGCCGCCATGTACAGCCTATTATTGTGTGCTTAAAAATGGCTTTAAAACCTACAACATATTAAAGTACCTTTGGGCTACTCAATTTAGGCAAGACTAATAAATTGTTGTCCTGATATCAAACCCTGAATTAGACATTAACGGTAGCAAAATATATGCACTGTAAATAAAACTCACCCTGATTATTTGGTTCTGGTAAATTTTCCCTGGCTACTAAGTGCATCACTGTCGTTTTACCAAGATGTAACTGCAGAGCTAGGAAGACAAGAAGAAAAAAATACAAAAGCTAGTAGTGATAAATTAATTGCAGCAGACTCCACTCTTTATAATTTGATTGGCTGGGCCTTAAACAAACACTTCTGTTGGAAAACCAAAGTTGCAAGAAGATAGACATTCAGGGGCCATAACTTCTCTGCAAAATGCTGGAAATCCCACTCATTCAGTCTCATCTACATAAAGGTGCATATAAAATTTGGCCAAAATGGAATAGAACTTACTAAAGTTGCATGTATATTACAAAAACAAGTCACTAAGATGGCGTTACTGAAGACAATCATATTCATTCAAGGTCTCATCGATATAATCCACATGACAAAATTGGCTAAAACTAGTCATGAGAATGTGCAATCAGGGGAACATAACTCTTAGAAATAAGACCAAACCTGTAAAAGGCACATGTAAGAATACAAGAAAATCCTCATTATGTTCAATGGTTTTTGAGCTATGCTGGTTAGAAGAAACATTTTATATCATGATATAAATTGTTAAGTGCTACAACTCCTTACAAAATGCAACTGATAAAAGAGAAAATCCATAATAGCATTGATAGGGCTATGAAAAAATGTACAAAATATGCTGAATAGTTCCTGAGCTATGATGGTTACCAGGATCTGCTAATGGAAATGCAATACAGATTGAATAATATGCAATTGGTTGTCCCAAAAAAAATGAAACTTTTAAAAGACATGTATAAATATAATAGACAGATCACTAACTAAATAATATCCAATTGTGTGGTTGCTGGTCACTATAAACATCCCATGTGAAGATATGAAGTTAACTGCTAATGATCAAAATGGAGTTGACGAGACAGAATCCATTAAAAGGCACATAGGTATATCAATAATACCCGGACTGATGTTATATCAAGAATAGAGTACATGTACTATCACGCTGTCATCACATGCAGTTCATCCATAATGCATGTAATTCCATTGAAAAATTGCACAAATTTAAAATATTCAAGAACAACACTGCATAGCCCAGAAAACATGTTGTCGGCTTTCATTTTTTGATATTTATTAAATTGTGAGAATCTTGTATCAACCACCACATTGTCTGCTACTTGGTTATGTATGCAGTTAAAGAAGAAGCACATGTCGGCTTTTGTTTGAGCAATGACTGTATACAGAATTAATTGATGGCAATCATAAAGATGATTTACTGGCTTTACTCATGGATCAATAATAAGTAATATTTTCGATAATGTTTATTTAGGCATAAGAATTCAAGAACCTGCCGAAATTGATACATTTCAGAAGCAAAGCGTTTTACACATTATTTCTCATACTTTATTGTATTATATATCGCATTATTTATCGTATTATATTAGAATTTATACACGATCTCTTCCCCAAAATCATAATCACTTTTTTGCACAAAGTGCTGAGAACTACTTTCAATTGTGAACTTTCTTTTCCATAACGGTAAAATATTTTTTATATAAAAAAGATACGAAATTAATAACGATTTCATAAGCAAACTCTATTCACATGTAAAATCTAAGAAATAAGTGCAGTAAGCCTGCAATGGTCACAAGTCACTTTAATAATTGTTTTTAAGCTGAACGCATGTACAATTTCATACACTCTCAACTTCCAGCTAGTGAAGCGGACATTATTTACTGGTCAAGTGATTGCCACAATCGTATTATATTTGAATACATATATACATCTCTTCTCCATATGTGATCTCTTCCCCAAAATGATAATAAATTCTTACTTTGAAGAAGAAGAAAAATCATGTGTGAATAAATATACGAAATTTTGGGAGCCACACCGCAACCACATAATTGATATTTGCAATTTCATCCAATGCAAAGCCTTGATATGAAACATTTATATGCATCTCTGGGATCTCCCAACCCTTCACTGGAAACACATGTATGAACCAACATAAAGAGTATCATTAGCAACTTGTATATGCATCTTTGGGAATAGAAGGCTATTTTTAGTGTCACATACATGTGTTAGCAGAAGATAGTGTGTTAATAATGCTAACTGCATTAATGACAATATTGATAATTACAGATAAACCTTTGTACAACATGGAAACATGCAAGTGTAAATAATGAATGAGTTTGATGATCCATTAGTAATTCTACATATTCCTACAAGTAACTCCCAAACCTAGTAAAGAAGGATAGGTGAAATGCACTAAATAATCAAATGATACTTCTGATAAATATCGATTGAGGAATAACATTTTGCTAACAAGAAATATGAATATGAAAAATCCTCTTACATAATAACCATCACTGTAATTCTTGAAGTTCTTAATTTTTCCATGTCCGATTTAAAATATTGTCCACAAAAATAATGAGGATGTGCTACTAACATGAGATGATGATGCAGACCAGACTGGGACTTTGCACGTTTTCTAGGAATTTCTAGAGCCTGACAATGGTAAATCTAGCATAGACAAGGTTTTACCTTAATAGAAAGATTAAGCTTAACAATTGTGAACTTAAAAAGTTAATTTCTGCTCTTGTTGATTTAGCACTATCAATACATTTGAATACATAGGTGTATTTTTTTACATTTTTATGCATTCATGCAATTTAAAAATATTCAAACATTTGTTATGATATATGGTTCATACCAAATATATGACAAAAAAGATCTACTTAAAAGAAACAAAACTGAAAATATCTGGAAAATGATTCTCTAACACCATGAAGGATTATTTGCCGATGCCGTTTTTCTCAAAATAATTCCATTTTTCTCTAGCAAAAAGTTTTGAAAAAAATATTTTTGCTTCATAATTTGATCATTACTGTATACATCTATGCTAAATAGCTCTCCTTTATTATAATATGCCTTAAAACATAATTCAATTCTTTATACTTGTAATACTATTTTTAAAAAACACTTATTATTAGGTAATAAGCAGTCTTTCCAGGACCATTCCACAGTATTTATAGAGTAATATGATAAAGATAGTAAACATTTATCCAGGTTCTGTTTCTGACAAATCAAAAACTGTCAAAATAAAACTAATATTTCCTGGATAATCTAATTCTAGCACAAGAACTTTCAATTCTGAAGCACATTTCAAAGAATTTTCTAATACTATGGGATGAACTAACAACTAAAGTGTTTGGGATTCAAATGTACTGGCTCCAGAAGAAGAAAAAAGTATATTAAAAAAAAATTATGAAGAATTTCAGAATAAGTGGAAAAAAATATCTGAAAAGGTAAAATTACTGTAAATTCATTGTTGTGGTTTTGTTGTAAAACAACATATGTTGGTATGTGACTGGGGTAGAAGTCCAACTGTTCCACAGAAAGAGCATCATTCATTAGGTTTTAAAATCTATGGTCTAAAGAAAATCACAAACTGATGAAAACTGGTTACCAACAAAAAAATAATGAATTCACAGTATTCCATTTATCAGCAGCAGCTGCTGTGGCTCAGTGGACAAGTCACTGGACGAAGGTTCAGTTCTCACCATCATAACAGCCTGGAATAGTTACCACTGTGGACCTTAACACATTAACCTCTGGTGCCACACTTATGGAGCAGGAGGGGGTAGCCTTTTACCAAGCTCTGTAGCATCATAGTCATGTATGATACACTAAAGTGGGTGGCATTATAGAAAAGTAGATGGATTTAGCTCTAAAATGATATTAAAAAATCTGGATGGTTTAGTTGCACCACAAAACACAGAGGGAAAAATCTAATTGTTTTACCCATATTTAACCGTTTTACAGAAACCGATTCTGTGTCCAGATTTTAAACTTTTTGGCCTCAGATCTAAGGCAGACCAGCCTGAACTGCACACAGACATGTGAACTTGTGCAAAAAGTAGCATTTTTAATAAAGAGTGGTCTACATATGAAAATGATAGGTTTGTTAATCCAATAAAAATAAAAAGAGCTCCAACTTTTCATCTTCTGCTCATGCGCCAATAAAATAACCAATTAAAAATATTTTTAACACAACTAGGCATTGGGCTAATGGAAAAATGCTTGGAAGTCGATGTATTAGGATGTATTAAAAAATAGTCGCCAAAATGTGTTTCCTACTCGCATTTCTGCAAAAACAGCAAAAACATCCAGGGGTTAATGTGTTAAGAAAGCAATTTGCTCTTCTGGCTTTAGCATAACATAGCCTTAAAAGTACTGACATAATATGAAACCAAACAAAACTAATATAAAGGTGTACTCTAATATTCACTTTATATGGTAGTATCTTGGTAATCTAAAACAAATAACTCACCTCCTAATGTTACATTTCCATGTAGAAATCTTCCTTGGTATATAAGTCTTAAAATGTTGCTCTCTGGTAACTTTTCTTCTGCCCATTCTGTGACAAAATATATGAACCATTATTTCTGTTTCATAAGATTTTAGAACTTGCTTCCAGGACCTCTGGTTTCTGGTTAAAGATTGTCCAAATTTGGGCCACTGTTTTCTATATTACAACGTTTGGAGAAATAGAGCCAGGACATCCATTTTCAAAGCCAAAAAAACCCTTCAATTAAGCAACTTGGGTGATTAATCTAATGGAACCTTCAAAGTAATATATCCAACTACTTGAATAATTCCCAAATATGTCAACTACTACCTTACATTAAAATATCACATGGGGGGGGGGTGAGGCTTAATATACGCCAATTTGATTTATACTCTTTCATTTTAAAGCCATTTATAATTATGAAATAACATTCAATTAACAGAACTGCGCTTGTTTTTATGCCATCACTAGTGTCATGTGCTGTTACTCACATATGTGCATATACATGCTTCTCAATGCTCACCATGATACTTATGCATAATAATTATGAACTGAAAATTTAGAAGTATAATATACCCAAGAACTTCCTAAATTTACAAGTATCCTTTGGGGAAAATTACTTTCAATTTATTCCACAACCTCAGACATAAATGATTTATGGCATAAATCAAGTGTCAACCGCATGTGATGAATGCAAGAAATTCTTGTTAATTTTCCAATAAATCATACTAAAAGCCATATAAAAGATCAACTGAGATGTAGTGGCTTCTTTCAAAGAGATCTTAGAGAAAGGTGGACCAGTGAATTAGTAGTAGAAATAGTAATAGCAAGCTTCCTGTTTATACCTGTAGGCCAGTTGTTATAAACATAGTCTGTAATATCTGCTGCAGCATCATTGGGAGTGAATAAAAACTCTTTTGTTTTACCACTAACAAGAATCAGTCGAAGATTAATCTGTAAAGAAAAAGAAATGTGAACAGCAGCTTGAAATGTCTCAGTTGAAAGAATATGGAATTTTAAGCTTCTATAGCCTTAATAAATAATTATATTTTCATTTGTTTAATTAAGCTGGCAAGGCTAACAAATACTAATTATGTAGCACATTTATTCAGCTGTTGAATAAACCCTGCAAATTAGGCAAAAAAAGTATAATCTGAACATTGGAAGAGCATTCAACATACTACATTCCATAATTACATGGTTTCACATTCAAGAAACCCATCTGTTTTCTTGTTTCATGTGGATACTATAAAAAGAAAAGAAGGAAAGTAGATGGAGGTCTAACGATGAGCACAGTATCATATATGTAGTATACAATAACACAAAATAAGTCATAAATAGGTTTTATTAGTCATATTCCTTTGGCCAATGAGATGAAAGTATTCCATTCAGCGAGTTGCACTCACGAATTATGCGATTGTGTTAATGTCAAGCGGTAGAATGGACTAATGGTCTGGCATTTATTAAAGGTATAATAGCAAGCCAAACTTTGGACAGGAATACAAAGTTGAACGTCTAAGCTAAGCATCAGTACCAAATATATTATGCTACATGATATCTAGCTTGAAATATCAGCACTTTATCTTAGTTAGGTTGCGCAAGAAAGGAGAAAAGTGTCCTTTCTTGCATTATTATCTAGTACATGTATGACAAGTAAACTATAAGCAACAATACGAGCCCCTATGATGATGAATAAATGTGGACACGGCAAGAGCCTCAAACTGTAATTGTTATTCGGTGTCTCGATCTGAACTCAGAATACTTTTATAAGAGGCATCTGGTTGTCCATTTTATTACCCGGATAATTGTCAACAGGATGTTTTATCTGGTACGCAGAAAATCACTTATACAAGAGTCTGCCATATGCATCAATTTGCTTGACTGCAAATTCAAGGGCTTGATAGTCATGCTTCAACCAGTGGAAAATGTGCTGATCAACTGATAATTTTAGCTGTGCTGATATTTACAATCAGAAAATTCAGTGGCTAAAAGACCCCAAGTTATGCATGAGTACATATGACGAACATGACCCAAAACTTGGCGGCAACATCAAAGACTTGACTAACTGCAGAGTGGTGAGAAAATGTGCTATTTACAATGACTGATTTCTGAGGCAGAAAGACCATTTGATGTATTTTTTATACGAGTACATGTACATCAAATGAACAACTTTAGCTTTCATTATTGTGCTCGTTTCCAAGTGTAGGTAAATAAGTAGTGCATGTGACCTTCAAATCAAGACATGTTTTGAGTTAGAATGGTGTTTGCAAAGTTGGATAAGAAGTTTGGGGTTAAACGGCAAATTGACAAAGATTGTAATGAAATTCAACCGAGTGCTAGAAGTTGCTAAACATTTCACATGTAACGCTATGTGTGATGGTCAGAAGCAGACCTTTTCTTGGCCTGACATAATTCACTCTCACTCTAATGGACAAACAAGGGATACATGTCAGTGCTGTAAAGAAGTTAGAAAGTTAAACTGAATGGCAGCCATTGTTTCTACTCATCTGGAAATACAGCAATTTCTATTATGCCCAATTTGCTTCTGGTAGGTGACTGCAACTTTAACATTCCTCTTTTTCCCAAAATACGAGTCCTGAACTCCTAGTTTTAAAATCCTAGTGAGACCTATGCTGTGAGTGTGATTAGGAATTTTATTAATTTAGCTTTATCAGTTTTTCAGTTATATCGCTATGATGTCAGCAGTGTGTTACGTGCTTAGGCTCAAATAAACAGTAACATAGAAAGAGTGAAAATAACAAGCTTGTAAAAACTTAATAAACAATTTATTGAGCACAAATATTTTCCAGAAAAGAAAAATAAACTTACGGTTTTAAGAATCAATTCCAAAATTAATCCAAAACTAATTTAAAATATTATCCACTAGAGAAATTGCAAAAGTCCTGGTAATAAAATGTCCAAATAATTCCAAGTTCGAATCCCAGCGAAGTATCCAAGATGGAAGACGATGTCACTTGATGAAGTCAGTTCTTGGTAATAAAATTCTATGAGCACAATTCTTTTCCAGATAAATAACAAAATAAATCCTCTTGAATTCAAACGAATTGAAATAATTTCCAATACAAGGTAACTCAAAATGACACAACTTAATATTCTAACAGCCCCAGTTCTACTCTATAGTTCACTCCCAAAACATAATTTATATACCTGTTTTTACGTAAACAAGAAAGGGGTCACGTGATCTTCTAGAATCTTTTAGAACAAACTGACGTTCAAGAAATCACGTACTCACCGTATGACCCAACTAAAAATAGAAAGATGTTTATACAAAGCTCCATAATGTCCTTGGAACCAACTAATCATTTTAAAAGCTTGTTTACAACTCTGAAGCCAGGTCAGAAATGAGGTCAACATCTGGTGTTTATTTTGTAATGTACAGGTCATCTCCCAATGAATAAATCTTAAACTTAAAATGTCAAATTTGAATCTGACAAACAAACAATAAAAATAAATATAAATGACTTATATCAAATATACATAACAATAGTGATGTCTAGAACTGGTTCATCATGCCGCAGACATGTAGCGTGATGTCCCACCCAGTCATATCTGCCAGACACCAGACAGACCAGTCCTAATATTAACCCCTCCTGATTTTGGATTTCCATCATTTCTTTTTTAAAATGAAGCCATAGCTCTGGTTTTATCTCTAATTTTTATTTCAATTTGTGTAAAATTAATTTTAGAATTCAATTTGGTTTTTTTCACCGTAATCAAAAATTAATTTGCACCAAATATTCAACCTAAATATTTAGTATTTCTTGCTTCATATTAAAGAAGCCTTTGCTTCAGAAAGGCCATATTGTCTGGCAAACTGAAGCAATTCATTCTTTGTCAAGGACTATAACCCTCCCTGGGTAGGATTCAAAATAAAGTTCTCCACTTCAGATGACATTTAACTAACGATTTCCCAAATATGTTCAATCAAATAACAAGGACCAAATTTAACTCTGAAACAAACTGAATTTAAATGTCAAAAACAAGTTTCCACAAATACATTTAAAAATTGGTAACAATGGCAAGTGTCCCCTATTTTTCGTTATGACTATGGTCTTTAACAAAGTAAGAGAAAAGAGCAAAATCCAACAAGTTTACAAAAATGAACAAATAAATTTTTGCCTTGAATATAAAGTGAAAATTTGAAAAGAACTTACAATATTGTGAATTAAAATTCCAAATAGTCCTAAAAGTTTTATCACAAATCCAAAAGTAATATACAGTATACAAATTGAATTCCAATAGTGTTCCAAATTAATTCCAATATTTAATATGCTGATGTACCAACAGCTACAACAGTGTTGATGTGCTAATAGTCTAAATGTACAGGTATCACAATCGATATAATTCAAAAATTTCTCAAAATGATTTCACATTATCCCAAAATAGTGATTTTGTCCAAAAGTTATCATGACCGCTTTGTAATTCCAATAAATAATTTAAATAAATCCTCTTAAAAATTAACTAAAAGACTGATTCCACTAGATAGAAATAAGACTGAATTTTCTGATTGTAAATATAAGCACAGCTAAAACCAGCAGGAATAAGAAATTCCAATATATATTTTTTTTTAAAACTTAATATAAAAATCTAAGGCAGGAAACTAGGATAAGAGGGTTATAAGTTTATTTACAGAACATTCTAAGATGTCATCAAGATCAGGTCTACTACTAAACGTTTAGTATTACTCCTGCGACAGCCTGGACTGCCAGTGTTTGTTCTATTTGTCATCTAGAGCGTAAAACATGGCAAACTTCAGAATGTCATGAATTCTCAAGGGAAAACCAATCCCTTTAGCTCAAACCCAAGTAAACATATTTACCCATAAATAATAATTTTAAAATATAACCAACAATCACAGACATACATTAGCTGTATATGTTGTTTGCAAGAAACAAAAACAAAACACAAACAAAAACACTAGTAAGGCTGGCCCAAACTCCTACCCTCAATTAGAGACAAAGGAGAATCAAACAGCAGTGTACAGTGTGCTGACAAAAATTTACAACATCACAAGGTCAGAGCAGCAATTATGCACATTGTAAAATCACAAATGTCCATTACTCCTCAGATTAAAGCTATGTTATCACAATCATACACAGAAAATGTATCACTTGGCTACAAAACACAAACTTGTTGATAACTAACGACTGAAGTTTATGTTTTGCTAACAAGAAATCTGTATATCAGTTCAGTCTGAAGAGACTAAGAAAGAGTCAGGTTGCACAATTCCCCATATACCTGTGATGTGGAGACAAGACGCGGTCAATGCATGTGCTCTACAATGAATGAAGTATTACCACTGCAGAAAGGATAAGGCTAAACAAAAGTGATATGTAATAAACTGAATTTGAAGATACATGTAGTACTGAACTGTATCACCATACATATGCAAATACCAATACTAGTGGAAAACTGGATCAGAAAAGTACTGAGACATTGTTATGTGTGAATCTTTTATAAACACAGCAGACATCATCAGTGGACACCAAGCAGTAAATATCTGAAGGAAACTAAAAAATGCACAGATTTTAAGAAAACGTTAGCAGTGAACCATTTTGATACAACTCTTTTAATATCTTCATTTTAGTGTAATATAACATTACCTGCTGATTCATGATCAAATCCTGCTGTTATATTTATAACATGGATAGATTTTTAATATGGCAAAAATACACATGTTCTGCTTTCAAGCAACATCAAACATGTAATATGTATGTTAATAAAAACCTACAGGACCTACTCATTCCAAATAAATGATATTATTTTCATATAAATGTGCTTAATGACTGTTTAATAAATAAAAAATTTTTTTTAGAGTATATTAATAGTGATTTCACTATGAAAAAGCCAAAGTTGACTGGAATTGGTTGAAGTCTTCTGGTGAACACTTCATTTAAACCTGACTTTCTGCTCAGGAGAAACAATAACAAGATTTTCAAGATGACTATCACAGTGGTCCACTCAGTCACATTATCCTGACATAGGGCCAACCAGTCCTAACATTAACCTCTTAATGCTGACCGCCAAGCAAGGCAGCTGTTAGTACCATTATTGTAAGTCTTTGGTATGACTCAGCCAGGCATCAAACCCATGACCTCCCGCATCTGAGACTGACACTCTAACCACTAGACTACCAGAGCTGTATTTTACAGCAGCTATTGGCTCAGAGGAAATGTGTCATTTTTCTATTAAAAACCTGAATAACAAACATGTTTACTATCATTTAAAAGGAAAAAAATATACCAGTATTTGGTGAGGCAAAAACTATCCAAACACTTTCTACAATAGTATTAGCATATTTGTATTAGTTTTTTTCAAGACACTTATCACCATATTAACTTACTACTTAGTTTGGCAATCCAATCTTCCATTGCATTCAAGCCAACTGAAATGTAGGTCAATGGAACATGAAACATGTCCATTTGTTTGTGTGAGAATTAGAATTTATTAGAAAAAAATACATCAAAGTAAAGTCTGACTAACACACATTATTTTAATCTGTGAGAAATTCATTGATATGTGCTGGTTTTGAGATGTATTACTGAAAATATGGCCTCTCATTTTCCTGTCAGTCGACCAGGTGAAACATCACACAACGGCGTTATTTATGCACTAAGACGGCGGATCCAGAAACAAATGTCAGGGAGACGGCTAACGTTTTAGGACTAGTCACACGGTACCTGACTGGCGTTTAAAATAGAAATATGCAAGAACTCTATACATGAATAAAAACCATGAACAAACTCGGGCACACCGAATACAAAATTATTCATTTATAAACGTGAAAAATATCTCAGATTGATGATCTTGACCTATACATACATAAGATATATGTCACTATCATCATGATCAGACTACTATACTCGGTATATATAATAATGGATCATATAATAAACCCGTCATTTAACTTCCCAAATAGATTCTGTACTTACTTTGTCTAGAGGTGTACTTTTCGATCCCATGATCAAGGGAGATTCACAAGAATTTTTGGTATGGGTCGGTTAAAGACAGGACTGTTGAATGAACACAATAGGGCCTCTCCCTATTTCAGAGCATCATTTTATCAACTGAGATTTTTTTTCTCAGCAAGCTCGTTACAAATGGGAAACATGTGATATTTTTTCTATTCACTTTTCTGAACTATTTTCCTCCCATAAAGAATATTATAACACCACATACATGGTAAATGATCAGTAAATTTTTATAGCTGACCACTGGAGCCCTGTCAGTTTCCGATGTTATGGCGGATAGTTTGATTGAATTATGGGTAATTATAACAGGAAGTGCACTGCGCACGTGCCCACTTCTTCCAAGACGTACAGGTTGCTTGGGAAACACGCAATAACATTTTTTTAAATATTTTTTTAAAATGTTAGGTACAGATAAACCTAATCAATCGCAGAATAAAGCAATTTCTTGTAACATGATATGTTATATAACTGAATGACAGGTCGTATCGTCCACAAGTATGTTCTGTCTGGTCGTTTCGTCCAAAGTAATTTTGTTAGGTGCAGTATTAAAAGATCTTTTTGTAATGTTACGGACTTTTTTAACATTTTATTTTTATAGATAATGTCGATTACGAAAACAAAGGACTCAGTCTTAATGTTTATAAACTTAAGCTGCTTTAGATGGGGGAAAAAACAACAAAAACTAAGGAATCAAGATGATTGTGATGGAACAAAAAAACTCACAAACCTCCTTCTTGTATATATGAGATAAATTAAACCAGCATTATGAGTTTCATTTGCCCTGTTGTTACATCATGTAAAGAAATACGAGTAGATAAAGCGTAAGTTTTAGACGAAAATCACTAGAACATCAAAACTTAGGAGTCCTTCGTAGACTATTCATATTATTGTGTATCGCCATAAAATAATTAGTTTTTTTTTTTTTACTTGACCGGTCAAACAATACATTCAATAAAGCGAAGGGGGAAAAATGTACTTTTATTTTTCCCTGCTTATATACTAATTAACCGATCTAAATAAAACTTTTCAGCCAATCTCACATGCATATGCAATTTGTTATTTTCACTTATCACATAATTGAATTTTAGATTATTTCAGCTTAAAGTAATTGTTGTTGAATATCAAATTTCACAAAGTCTAGATCAGGGGTCGGGAACCTATGGCTCGCGAGCCAGATGTGGCTCTATTGATGGCTGCATCTGGCTCGCAGACAAATGTTCGATTATAAAAAAAAATGTTTCTTTAGACTCCTTTGATCTACATATTAATTGCATATCAATATTTCATTATACAAAAGAGCTAAAGTCTACTGCAGCTCAGCATCAGAAGTGGTAAAGGAGATAAACTCCGCTGACCTAAAAGACAGAAAAATAGCAACCCTGCATTCATTGTAATTAAAGGTAAATAACTCTTGCCTTACCTACAAATGCAAGTCATGCTGCAAGAGTAGCCACCTCTACACTCCCTCACGTGACGAAAAATGCGCGAACTAGAAAGCCGGTTCACAGTGATTTCTGTGAAAAAGTGGCAAAAATACATGTCGTTGTGTCTATATCTGACATTGTTCAAGTGGGGCTGACGTATATTGCTTTCGAAAATAGCGGCCGCACAACAGATTGTCGTCGGATCAGAAAGTAAACTTTCGTTTTAATCGCGTTATCAGCTAACTAATTTTAGAAACCCTTTTGACAAGATGGCTAATTTTAGAAACCCTTTTGACAAGATGGCTAAAAGAAAGAAAGAAAGTACTTTTCAGCAGGAATGGACAGAGGAATTTGCCTTTGTAGAGAGAACGGGTTCTGCAGTGTGTCTAATATGCAGTGATAAAATTGCATCTATGAAACGGTCAAATGTAAAGCGACACTTCGAGACACGCCATTCTACATTTGCATCGAAATATCCTGCGGGAGACAGCAGGAAGAAAGCATGTCAAGAACTGCTATCAAGAGTGCAAGCTAGTCGGCAGCAAATCCGTGTTTGAACCCAACAAGGTGACTGGAATTCGGCTAGCTTTGCTGGCGCTTTAGCTATTGTGAGAAACGGAAAGCCATTCACAGATGGGGAGTATGCCAAAGCATTCATGCTTGATGTTGCCAATGAACTTTTTGATGACTTTTCGGATAAGGACAAAATAATTAAACGGATAAAAGACATGCCTCTGTCGGCAAGAACTGTTCACGATCGTAGCATCATGATGTCAAATCAAATTGAGGCAATGCAAGTGAAGGACATAAATGCGGCACCGTTTTTTTCTCTCGCTTTGGATGAGTCAACAGACGTCAGCAATTTATCCCAGTTCAGCGTGGTTGCAAGGTATGTTGTCGGTGATACACTACATGAGGAAAGTCTTGCTGTTTGTCTATGAAAGGCACAACAAGAGGGCAGGATTTATTAGAGTCCTTCACTGAGTTCGCTAAAGAAAAAAATCTACCGATGGAAAAACTTGTTTCGGTGTGCACTGATGGTGCTCCGTGCATGATGGGGATAAACAGAGGATTTGTCGCTCTTCTTTGTGAGCATGAAAACAGACGCATCATAAGCTTTCATTACATCCTACATCAGGAGGCGCTTTGTGCTCTGATGTGTGGCGAGCAGCTTGGTGAGGTGATGTCGCTGGTGGTTCGGGTAGTCAACTTTATTGTTGCTCGAGCATTAAATGATCGCCAGTTTAAAACACTGCTTGATGAGGTTGAGAATAGTTATCCTGGTCTGCTTCTGCACAGCAACGTGCGTTGGTTGTCAAGGGAGAAGGTGCTCAGCGGATTTGCGGCTTGTCTGAGCGAAATCCGGACTTTTCTTGAAATGAAGAATGTCGAGCATCCCGAGTTAGCTGACACTGAGTGGCTCTTGAAGTTCTATTATCTCGTAGACATGACTGAACATCTAAATCAGCTCAATGTGAAAATGCAAGGCGTTGGAAATACAATCTTATCCCTGCAACAAGCAGTGTTTGCATTTGAAAACAAGCTAGAACTCTTCATCGCCGACATTGAAACAGGTCGTTTACTACACTTTGAAAAACTGGGAGAGTTCAAAGATACGTGCACCTCAAGTGACCCTGCTCAACATCTTAATCTTCAGCAGCTAGCAGGCTTCACGTCTAATCTCCTGCAGTCATTTAAAGCGCGCTTTGGAGAATTTCGCGAACACCCGTCTTTTTAAGTTCATCACCCATCCACACGAGTGTGCAGTGGACAGCACTGACCTGAGTTGCATCCCCGGTGTCTCCGTCAGAGATTTTGAGCTCCAAACTGCTGACCTGAAGGCCTCAGACATGTGGGTGGATAAGTTCAAGTCACTGAATGAAGATTTAAAAAGACTTGCACGACAGCAAGAAGAGTTGGCGAGCCAACACAAGTGGGCAGAAATGAAAAAACTTCAACACGCAGACCAGCTGATTGTCAAAACTTGGAACGCGCTTCCCGTCACATACCACACACTGCAGCGTGTGAGTATTGCTGTACTGACAATGTTTGGCTCTATGTATGCATGCGAGCAGTCTTTCTCACATCTAAAGAACATTAAGACCAACCTGCGATCACGTTTAACGGATGGAAGTCTCAACTCCTGCATGAAGCTTAACCTCACCACGTATCAACCAGACTACAAAGCCATCAGCAAAGCCATGCAGCACCAGAAGTCGCATTAATGGTAAGAAATACTCATTATTGATTAGCAACAGCATAACAATGTTATTAAAAAGAATTCAGAGACATAATTATTGTATTTTTAGTGTTGAAATTACACAAAATGCACACATTTACTTGAATTTTTAGTTTTAAACATAATGTATGGCTCTCACAGAATTACTTTTCAAAATATGTGATGTCCATGGCTCTCTCAGACAAAAAGATTCCCGACCGTGGTCTAGATCAATAATAGCCTGGTAGAAATTTGAACATAAAGTTACTATATATTTTATACCAAAGTCGGCCTGAAACGCATGACAACCTAACCTTAGGGAGGCTAGTTATATAGCATCAGTAATTAATGCCAGCATATAATTGGTAAATATTTCATTCTTGGGTCTAGAGTAGACATGTCAGATGTATTTTACACAGACAGAAACTGAAATGAAGAAGTAAAACATCCGGTTAACGAATGATGGTCTGAATAAGAACACATTAATGGGTACATTCTTTATTTCGAGAAAGTAAGGAACACATCTAGCACTTACTCTTCAAAGAAAAGTAAATAGGAAAAACAAGTCTGAAAATGCTTCCAGTAACATGCCATATCCAAACACATTTACCAAATACCTCTACCAATACTTCTCAGCTCAACACATATGTCACCCCAAAAAACATTTTTTGAAATTTTGGACTGGCAACAACTTACGTTATAAAAATGAAATAGTATCTTTATAAGCAATGATGACATACCAATGCGTACACTTACACGGACTAAAACTGTCGCAAAGATAACACCAATCACTAGACCCTTCACATATTATTTATTTATTTTGAACAATTTATAAACATAAAAAAGCTTTGATAAACATTTGCACGTAGCATCCATATTTGGCCCTGTGTCAAATACACGACAAAAGCTGCTTTTGTATATCATAAAGAAAGACAAATACAACATCCAGCAAAAGCCAGCGAAATATATTTTTCTCTATAGTACACACTTTCACAATATAAAGCGAAAAATATACAATGCATGCTGTATTAGACCTAACAAAAACTTGGTCAAATTATCATATCAATGCATACACTTAGACAGCCTAAAGTTATCTTATATTTAATGACCATACCTACCCAGTCATAAATCATTTATTTATCTGAGCAACTAGCACATACAAAAACCTTTGATGGCAATTACTTACAACATATATCATTAGTCCATTGCTATATACACAGGTTAAGAGTCACTTGCACATCGTAAGGGAGACCTATACAACATCCATCAGTAGTCATATCCAGTATACACTTTTCTGTCTAATACACAATTTCACAATATAAATGGAACATTATACACTGTATCCAACAGTAAACCTGCCATACATTTACAAAATAACATGGTCACTAGACCAGTAACATATTTGTATATTTTAACGATGCATCCACATAACAAAAAGCTTTGAATAACAATTGCAGACAACTCGTGCCATATACACAATTTGAGAGGAACTTGCACTTCCTAAAGGAAGACCAATACGTACAGTATCCATCAGTAGCCAGTACATATTTTTCTCTAATACATATTATCACAATATAATAGGATAAGTACACACTGCATCCACCATTAGGCATGTGAGGCATTTACCTAATTATCATACTAATTTACACAGCCTTGAAATGCTCTATTGATAATATCCATCACTAGATCCGTCACATTTTATTTACAGACGCTTTGCTGGGAATCGCCTTTCTGACCGTTGACCAGTTGGTGGTTCCTCTGCGCAGGCTGCCTAAACCAGTCTTCACTTGCTAGGAAGACAAAGCCTAATTCACCGTGGGGGTTAAGACCCGTCAGCTACCCTCAGCCTGGTTTAACCAGTCGATAAATAAATAATTGCTGACAACATTATACAGTTACCAAATTATCATACCAGTGCTAACACTTAAACAATTTATTTGAAAAATGCACACACATAAAGAGCTGAGATAAACAATTGCACAAAACAACCTTCATTAGCCCTGTACCATATACAGCTATATAATATAGCTATTTTCTCTAATATACGCTTTTACAATCCTTTACAATATAGCGCGATACTATTTGTTACTCTTCACGAATAGTTCCCGAAAATTAAGATAAGTAATTATAAAGTTAACCTCTCGGAAAGACAGAAACTAAAACCATACTAATCTAACGTCTGTGTTTGCTCCATGTACGAATATGAACATTGTCAGTGTATCAATATATTTCATTACTGAAATATGTAACAGTTTTAATGTTGTAGATGTCATTGTAACACATAACGGAGTGAACTTTTAAGTTGATGTTTGTAACTTTGTATCAGTTAAAATCATGTGTAAGCATACAATTCCTTAATGCTTCTGGTGGGTAAATGCTTGATTCTTAATAAGGCTACGTTTGATAACTGTGTTGAAACTTTGCAGAGATCGATTTTTAAGGAAAGCGGGTAAATGAAGAAATTTTTCAACAACGGTGGTTAGATAAATCTAAATCATATTTGGATACGCCGACGCTTGGGAGCGGATGATTCCAAGGCGATGTCTCGTGTTTATAAATGTTATGCGCTGTTATTTATTCAGTCTACGTTTTGGCAAGAAGCAAAAAGATCATGATTCTGACAGTAGTCGGAAGTACCCGTTCATAAAAAAAAATTTCCAAGGTTTTTCTTGCAAGGGCAATACGGAATCAGACGGTAAAGAGACGATTCTGCTAAGTGGGAAGCGAGCAAATTTCGAATGTACAAGGTACTTACGAAGTCTTAATTTCATGCAGGTTTTCTTTGAATTGAATCTGAAGATAATTATTACCGATCGAAAAGGTGACACTGTTTACGACCAGCTTTCTCTTCCACAATGGGACAGAACGCTAAAAGGTGTTAGTGGTTGACCAACTTCGCATCACCAAAATGAGCCTCATAAGAATTAACAACCCGGAAGACAAAATGTGTTTACCCCGTGCCATCGTGACCGATTAGAACGGCAAGGCAGAATGGAAAATAGACTGGGAGAACATTCGACAATCGGACCGAGCCAAACAACGAAAAGAAGCATATATCTTTTGACAGCAAGCGGGGCTATCCAAATTCACTCTTTGTGGCATTCCTGAAACCCAAAAATTGTAAGACGTCATGGCTATACGCTTCATATTGAAAGTGCATCCTCAGGAAGTGAGTAGACCTCTGTTGTTCGAGGTTAAGATTTCAAAGAAGCAAAAAACATTCACGTCTATCATCACGATGAACATTTCTATGCCATTACCAGTATCTCTATTCCTGAGATACAGTTATTACTCTGAGAAAGGTGACTATGGCTACAACAATCGCGAGCAACACAAGCATTATGGATCGAAACGCTAGCCGATTGCACCCAATGAATCTTAGACCTCATGAACGAGACGTGGGGCCAAGAGGACATCCAACGTTACGATATTATTATCGCCAAGCCATGGTGATGGCTCACACTTTCTCGGGATACGCTAGAAGTGTCTTTTGAGATAATATTATATACGGAACAAAGTACCGAAAGTCCTATAGTGACTTTGGATGGAGCCAAAATCATTTCCATGCAAGTGGGACAAATGCAGTTTAAAGATTCGATGAGTTACTTGGCCATGTCTTTGAGTCGAATGCCTAAAATATTTGGAATGACATCAATAACCAAACGCTACTTGCTTTACTTTTTTAATACCGAAGCTAATCAACGCGTCGTTCTACCCATTTTTGTCTGAAGATCTCTATTCCGACCCGATAACATGCGTACCGAACAACGACAAGCTTTCTACGCTTGGTATAAGACTCACGTCTCGAACCTCTTCGACTTTCAGGAAGAAATGTTAAAGTATTGCCGTTTCGACATAGACATTTTACGACGTTTCTGTGGAAAAGTTTGATAACTATTCAATAAACACGGAGGGATCGAACCTTTGAAAGAAGCCTACACTATTGTCAAAGCATGTTTCTTAGTGTACCACCAACTATTCGTGCCCGAAAACACCCTTGCTGTCATAAGCCCTCAAATTACGAACTTTGTCAAACGTCAATACTCGGTCAAAGCCCTATGTTTTGTATACTTGTGTGACAATGACGACCAACGGAGGAGGAAAAAAGACTGTCGCTTCGTATTTGGTGGGTTGCTGAGACTTAGAAAACCCTCAGATCGCGTACGAGGTTAACGGTTGCATATTTCACGAATGTACAATCTGCAACCCTCAACGTGAAACTAATAATAAGATTTTACAAAGGACCATGGAAGACTTAGATGAAACCACTTTTCAAAAGCGCTTGAAGTTAGTACAGCAATGATACTAAGTGGTGGAAATGTGGGAACACGATACGATCTCCGTTTGAAAACCGATCCCGAGTTTAAACGCATCGTGTAAAGTTACAAGCTGGTGGTCCCACTGAATACGCGGTATAGTTTGTACGGATGATGGACGAATGCCACCTGTTTGCTGTACCACTCCGATGAGGAGAAAGGAAAAGAAATTAAATACTTGGACGTGTGTTCGCTGTATCCTGACGTGTGCAAACAATGTCACTTTCCCCGCAGGAAATCCGCAATTTCTAATCGAACACATCGACCTGGACAATATTCGACAATAGGAAGGATTGATCAAGTGCAAAGTCTTGCCTCCCACCTACTTGTACCTTTCCGTTTTACATCATCATTACCAAAAACAAATGATGTTTCCCTTGTGCCCTATTTGCGCCGAAATGTGCAATCAAGACCAGCCTTGACAGCACACCCAGGAAAACTTCGCCTTTACAAGAAGATGGACCAAAGTGGAATTGTTTAAAGATCTGAACCTGTGATAAGAATGGTTAGAAGTGTGCGAAATGTACGACTTTCCCAAGACAGAAAAATACTACAACGACGACCAAACCCACAACCGCATTTTCGCGACTACGTGAATGATTTCTTAAAACTGAAAGTCGGCGGCTATCCTTCCTGATGTCACACTCCCGAAGACCAAAAGAAATTCAAAGAGAAATACTGTCAGCAAGAAGGCATCACTTTAGACCATGTGGAGAGAAACGAAGGAATGCGATCGTTTGACAAAGTGTTGTAAATTGCTTGTAACATTGTAAAATATACATATTTCCTCTAGCAATGGAACAGATTAATGTCAACTGTATCAAAGTCGACCCTGTGACACAGAAGGTTGTTTCTGTGAACTCAACTAAGACTGTTTTCAGCACTACATGTTTATTTGCAATTTTTTATCTACAAAGTTTGAGTACAAAAAAATGACATATAGATTATTGCATAAATGGTAAAAACAATTTTAATATATATATATATATGTATATATATATATATATATATATATATATATATATATATATATATATATATATATATATATATATATATATATATACATATATATATATATATATATATATATATATATATATATATATATATATATATATATATATATATATATATAACATTAGGAAAATAATTTTATCTTCATTCTTATTGCACATAACTGCCATCAGTTTATTATTACTCTTCTAAGCTTTCAATAAAAGAAAGAAATTAAAAAGAGCGATAACCAACAAGTTTTGTAAAATTCAATAATAATTTAGTTCACATGAACAAAAAGTGAAAATTTAAAACATTACTTACAGTATTGTGAATTAAATCCCAAATAGTTCAGAAAGTTCTATCACAAGTCCTCATGAATAAAGTCCAAATACAATTTAGCGTTGTCCCAAAAAAATCCAACACCATGTTGATGTGATATAGTCTTTAATGTACAAATGTACCAGAGGGTTGAAGTGTGATGACGTGTCAAAAGGTTTTTGATGAATCACAGTAATATAATCATAGACGTCCTTGTCTTAATTCAATATAACTCCATATTAATTATTCTGTCCAAGAATAGTATTGAGCAGTTTGTAAATCAGGAGAATAGTTAAAGTAGTTAATTTCACCCAAGCTGAAAAGTGAACACAACAAGAAGACTGTTTACATTGTTAATGTTAAAATAGAAATAGGTGATTATTTAAGAAAACAATATTGTATACACCTCTTCTTGACCTAAGTCACAATTAGCATTTTCTGTAAATACTCTGTAAACTTATAATGTAGCCCTGATATTCCATTGGGGATTTCCAATGTCCTGTTATCCAACAAATAATGCAAATTAAATATACATAGTATTAAATCAAAAAGTGTAAATGATCTTCAGTTAAATGTATTATTTAAAACTTCAATCACTTTAATATTTGATTATGTATTGCTCATTACTGTCCAACATAAAGTCACTGATATAAACAATAACACGTTTTGTTTTCTAAAAGCAGGGTATATTCCTGATGTAATGACTTCTCATTCTTGTTTTATGTAATCGATTAAATTGTTTGTTTACCTGTACGAGGGCTCGTGTTGGTTTGTTATATATATATATCTGCTCAGATCTATATCTATTCCACTTATAATTTACACCACTTATATTTATACTTACTAGAACCGGGCAAGAATATCGAGGGCGGTCAACCTCTAGATAACGAAAACCAAATTAAGCGGGACACCCAATCAGTAAAACCCCCATCCTCTACATTCATTTATTACCAAAGAAACTTCGCTAACCCTGAGCATGTTAAACACTGTTGGGCTTCGTGTCTGTGTATCTTCTCTGGCTTCATCCTGAAGCGCTATGTATATATGTCGTGTTGCAGAAACTCCCTGCTATGATGATGACATGTGAATAACCCAGCCACGCTACTTTCAAAAACGTCTTAGTCATCGTCAACCATGGCAACATTGACATGCTGATATTATCCATACAAGAGAGCATGCGTTCTTCAACGAGCAATGGTATCACGAACGTTTTGTCAGTTTCACCTTTCCAGCATCCACCGTATTGTGGCGCTAGATTGCATAGGTCGGCGACGGCTTTTTGAAGAAGTGCAACCATGTGTTTAGCACGAAAAATAACTTTTATAACATTTCTGCAAAATCCAAAGATATGTGAGAGTGGAATCGCGCATGAAAATTCATCGCTGTTAACATTGACGTGCTGTGAATACTAAATTTAAAATTTCATTAGATGCTAAATATTTTATTTTTGTCGCCTTGTAAAATATTATACATTGTCAGGATGACCAATATTATCCTTTGCGAACACCACTGACGGACCAGCTTACCGCAAATAATCATCAAAATATATGCGAGGCCCATTATTATCGTAGCAACTTCAACATGTTTGAGAAATGAGTCAATATTCTTTCCCTTAATTATGCACCTGGCACTGTTAAACAACGCCATAACACCATTGTTAAGAAAACCAACTCGATCTCCAAAAATCATAGACTGTATCATCTTGTCAAGTGCCACATTTTTCGCCAGTGAAATTCATTAATTAATTCTTAGTCTAGCCGACAATTAACTTTCTTGGAGTAGAGTTTGGACGAAGGAATGTTTACCTAACTGGGTCATGCTGTAGGACAGGCCTGAGAGAGGAATAGCTGTCAAAGTGATTTGAAACAAATGGTAGGGTGATATTTCGACCCCAGATGGCATTTTTTGGCATCTTGATAGACGGTTTTCCAAATGTCCGTAGGAATAGCATTTATTCCGATTGGTCAAATGTAGGAGGGTTGGGTCGAACCCTAGAAGTGGGGAAATATATTCTCTGAGCTAATGAGTTTTAATCCGTCTTCTGGAAGGTGCTTTGCAAGAAAGCAATGTTGAACTACTATCATTAATTCTGGAATAAAGACTCCGGGGGTATTTTTAGAGCAGTGCCTTCGTAACAATAAGCTCAGGAAAGTCCGCCGGAAATCAAATGGCAGAAGCACGCCAAAAACACAAGGTATTTAACTCAAATTCACCTTTATCATGATGTAATTTATGTGATGTTTTCTTTGTTACAGATGCATGATGTATTGATACTTGATATGAATAGTTCGGTATTACATTGATTTAATAACGTACTTTGATATAATGTTTCTTCGTTACAGATGCATGATGTGTTCATATTTTTGTACGAATAGCTCGGTATTACATTGATTTAATAATGTAATTCTGAATCATGAGTTAGAATTTTCAATTTATATACTTAGGTAGGTTAATGGGTGGTGTAGAAAACCCGCTGTGTACATTTATGATTGGAAAGTGCTACATTAATTTTGAATTTATCATATTAGTGAATATGGATTGTGGGCTATGATATATTGCCTCACTTTACTTAATGATTTACGGGAATATATGTGACTTTCCCAAATTCTGATGTCGATAATTAGCAGTATAGCTCTATTGATCTGAAGACTTGTGTAGTATTTGCTAGCCGTATAAAAGTTAACACTGATAGTAAGATCTGATTGTTCGAACCAGAAAGACGGACGGACAATCTCAACTCTTAAAGGATAACAAGATACGTAGGGCGTTTTACCCTTTTCTTTTCAAGGGAAAATAGTTTGTTTGAAGAAAGAGTGAGAAATAGCGAGGAAGTCGAAATTCAAAAACAAGGGAAAAGAAGTCAGAAGTCAGAGTTGTGGAATTCCCCGTTCAATGAAAGGGCAAGCTAAAGTCGTGACGCACGCAGAAGAAAAAAACCAGTCGACGAACAAGGTCATTGTGAATCACCCAGCAGTCCAATGTTAATGAACACTCGATTTTATGATGAAATTTACTATCAGCTATTAACGGCTAAATTCATCTATTTTATTAGTGTTTGAATTTTAATTAACGTATCCATTATTTTAAAGCTTCGGTTTTGAAGTGCTTCTGAACGAAAAATAGTCAGAAGGAAAGAAAATTGTAATTTACTGTGTCATTCTTCTCTTGATTGTATTTTAATTAAATTCTTATTTTATCTTTACCGGGGCTCGTGTGTTGTCTTTGTTCAATATACCGTCTCAGTTTACCATATCCATTCTAACCGGGCAAATTACACCGTAGAGGTCATCCTTTAGATAACGAGAATTAGCGGGAGGCGGTTTCGAGTGTTGTTTTTCCAAGTTGCGCAATACCTCTGACCAGGGCTTGTGCGATATTGTACTAATAGCGCTTGATGACCGACATCCCCGTTACACATCTGTTGTCGGAAGTTTTTCTTAAAACTCATCAAATGCCTCAATGGAAACGAAATATCTACATGCATCCTGAACTTGTAGGTCAATACGTTCGTGTGCTTCAGGCATACGTGCATCATAAGAATAATACTGATAATCACACACATATTCATCTTTGAGGACGGATGCATTCATGTCAAATGCGGAATTAGAGACACGGTTGAACATTTTTTTTATGTTATTCATTGTTTAAAATGATGTTGAGCCAAACAACTTCTAGCTATCAGACTTGTGGTTATATTTTTTTTCTCTGCGGCTTGTTATTTTGTCCATGATGGCGCGCCTGCTAATTATTTTACTTTAGCAATCGAAACAATCAACATTAACGTTATTTTTAATAATGTGTCTTTAGGTTTTAATTATAATACCTTTAAATCACTAGGCTCACAATATGTCCTAACTTACTTTCCTTTAAATTTTTGTTCTTCTTATTAAAATACAGCGTTTTAATAATTACAAGTGTTACGTGCTTAGGCTCGAATAAGCAGCAACATAGAAAGAAGTGAAAAGAAAAAGCTTGTAAAAATTTAAGGAACAATATATTGAGTACAAATATTTTCATAAAAGAAAATAAATAAACTTACGGTTTTAGAGAACAAATCCAAAAATTAATCCAAAACGAATTCACAATTTAGTCCACTAGTTTGTATGGCCATGTAAAAACCTGGCTTGACATCTCATATATATATATATATATATATATATATATATATATATATATATATATATATATATATATATATATATATATATATATATATATATATATATATATATATATATATTTACTAGTGGCTGGCGTCTTTAATTCCGCAGTCACATAATATTGCCATAATATGGTTCACAGGTAAGTGATGAAATCCTGTGTTCGGATCAAAGGAGCATCAGGTGGTGGTCGTTTATCACCCTTGACAGACTGTTGGGGAAAGGCAGTGTCTGATAATTCTGAATCAACATCCACTCGGAATTTATCAAGGCGTGACCACTATTAGAATATCAAGCTTAAATCTGTTATCTTGAGAACTAAACGTCCGTAGTCGCAAACACCAGCTTGCGGAAATTAAAAGGTAAGAAAGCTACTCCGACGTCATTCAAAATTGGCGGGAAACATGTTATTCTGGGAATCACAATGAGCTTTAGTACAGGTCAGTGCCTATTTGCTCAATCGTTGTAATATTACGGCAAAGTAAGTGTACTTTGATCATTGTAGTATGTATAGTTTAGTACGTAGTATTACCATTTGTATGGTTTGATTGATTCATAGTGTTTGATATACATGCATATTTTGATATATGAACAATGTTTTAATGATAAATAATTAATACTGTAACTTGCTATTGGGTTAATTCGTAGTAACATCATGCATTTATTGATTTGATATTATAGATTTGCAAAAGTTGAATTGAACAATACACTTTGTGAAATGGATGCAGTGTACATCATTAGTTAATAGGGATTTGCCTACTTGTGTATACTTTGTAGGAGATTCATGTATAAGGATATATCAGTGCATGGCTATGTGTATATCTGTGTACACTTTGTAGAAGTGTAATGTACAGAAATGCGTCTGATATGTGATATTGTTCTGGATAATAAGACTGAGAATCTATATATACCGTGTACAGAGAGAATGGGCGTTTCGATGTGCACGAATGCGTGACCAAAGAAGGTAATGACTTATCTGTTGATATTGTTTGTTAGTGTGAGATAGCTAAGGGAATATGCCATGTGTGTTAATACAGGAAGCTTTTAGGGACCAGAGGAACTGTAGGAGACAGAGGGAATAACCCCGGAGCAGTTGGTCCGAGTCCGAGAGAAACGAAAGGGAAGAACGAAGGCAGAAGTTAAGCGGTCTCGATGGAAATGGATGATTAGTCCAGATAAAGATCATGCAGTAGAAATACAAGACAGGAGGATAATCTATCACACTAAGTCAGATGATGAAATAGGCCGTCACTTTGTCGAGTGAAAGACGAGTGATAGGGTTTTAATTTGAATTTGATTTGAGAGATGACTGTTATTGAATTATATTAAATTGTTGTTATTTGAATTTCGCATCTTGTGTATTCGTTGATTTAACTGTCGGCACCGCTGACTGGGGGCTAGTTTTCATCTCTCTATCACTACATACATTTCTGAAAAAAAGGAACCAGGATGGGTCTTCTGTAACAATTTAAATAGTATTGGGAGCACACCACCCAACCTAAATAAAAGGGAAACCTTCACATTATGTAAGTACAAATATTATTTCTTTGTATTATATTTGTAACAAGTATAATTCTGTGTTGAAGGAAAACACTGGATGAAAATATTTTGTTGGAGAACTATATGTAAAAAGAACATAATCACTAAATAACCTTTTCGGATGGTTGGGAAATATTTCACAGTAATGAAGGTTACATCCAGCTGTTCAATGATATCTTACAGAAATGTTCAGACTTTAGTCCTAAAAGAATAGTTTGAATGTTGGAAAGATTTAATGGTACTATTGAAATTAGTCATATATATGAAACCTACTACAAATTGCTGACTGACGAGTCATTTCATGAAAAGTATATCTGAAATATATTCAAGATCTAAAGCGATAATTAATATCCTTTAAAGCGATGAAGAATTTTACAAGTTGTTGCAGTATACCAGTTTTGAAAATGTAATCATTTAAAGGTATGCAAGTAATGAAGGGATTTGTCGCCGAGAAAGAATATCCAGAAGATATAAAAGGTCAAAAAGGATTTTCACTATTACTCTATAGAGTTATATTTCACTGCTATGGTTTTTCCCCCAAGTTGTTGCATTATGCTTTCATGCCATATTTTGGAAGTTAGTCCTAAAAAGACTACTTTAAATATAGGAAAGGTCTTGTGGGGAGTTCTTGCATTAATGAATATTTGGAAGATAGTGTAGGTCTCAAGGGAATTTTTACTTTTTCTCCACAGACTTATATTTCACAGTTATGGGGGTTATTTTAAGTTGTTGATCAATGCATGCACATCCGATGCTTGGAAATTTAATAATTTAAAGAATATTGTAACGGTAGGAATTGTCTTCAAGGGAATGGTTGCAACAAAGTAGGAAAGGTCTTGCAGTGAGCTGACGAATAAAATGAATATTTTGAAACAATTTACAAATCTAAATCTAAGGGACTGTTACTATTGTCTCATAGGGTTATATTTCACAGCCTATGGTGTTATTCCAAGTTGTTGCATATGCCCGCATGCCATTTTTGGAAATTAGTTTTAAAAAGACTATTATCAAGGTAGGAGAAACCTAGAGGCTATGTGTTACATATCATGAATAGTAGGAACATATTAAATGTCTGAAGTGAATTTTACGTTTACAACATAGACTTGTATTTCACAGTTAGGGGGCTTATTTTAAGTTGTTGTATGATGCATACGTTTCTTTTAAAATTAATCGTTTTAAATACTGTTGTAAAGGTAGGAAAAGCCTTAAAAGTGGTTGATACAGAGAACGAATAATTTTAAGATATTAAAGGTTTAAAGATTTTGTTACTATTACCCCATATACTTATATTTTACTATGGGGGCTATATCAAGTTGTTGCATGCCGTTTTGTAAATTTAGTCATAGAAAGACCGGTTTAAATATAGGAAAGGCCTTGATAGGAGTTTCGTTTGCTTAAAATGAATATTTGGAAAATATTGAAAATCTAAGCAGACTGTAACTATCACCCGATAGGGTAATATTTCACTCCTATGGGCGTTATTCCACGTTGTTCCATGTTTGGAAATTTAGTCTCAGAAAGACTGATTTAAATGTAGGAAATATCTTAAAGGGAGAGACAATTGGTGAGACACTGGATGATGATGTATATAATGAAGAGAACAGGTCCAAGAACAGACCCCTACGGAACACCACAACATAGATCAACTGGACTGGAGTTTATTCCATTTACATATACAGTTTGTGTCTTGTTTACTAAGTACGACTTGAACCATTGTAAGGCTGTATTCCGAATGCGAAATACATGCTAGAGACGGTGAAGCAATATATCATGGTCTGTTGTGTCAAATGCTGCAGACAAATCAAGAAGGATGAGGACTGTAATCTTTCTGCTATCCAAAGCAGAGAGAATGTCATTAAATACTTTCATAAGAGTAGTTTCAGTACTCTGGCATGGGTGATATGCAGACTGTACATTGCTAAAAAGACTGTTTGAATTATAATGAGATACAAATTGGGTTAGAACAACTTTTTCTAAGATTTCTTTATATGAACGGGAGATTAGAAACTGGGCGGTACTTCTTAAAATCATTATGGTCTAGTGCTGGTTTCTTCAGCAGAGGCTTTACGATGACAGTTTTGAAAAATTATGGGAATTCCCCATGAGAGTGAGATATTAATAACGTCCGTTACGGAAGGCAATATTGGGTCTAAGCACTCAAGCAGCAGTGATATAGGAATTGGATCGCGTTCAAATGATTTTTGTGCACTCTTCATCACTATTTTCCCTACTAAATACATAGAGACATGTTTAAATGCTCCTAATGGTTGTCGCTGAAATTTTTTATCGCAACTGTATGGTGACAACAAGTCAATTGACACTGAGTTGTCAAGCGTATCTCTAATGGTTTGTATTTTGTCAAGGAAGAAATCTGCAAATACGTCCGGAAGGTCTACTGGAGAGAAGGTAGTTGGATGTGGTGTACATTTGTTCCTTGACATAGTTTGTTAGTTATCTGGAAGAGCTCTTTGCAACTAGAACTCTTTGTGCACTTAGTACTGTAGTGGGATAATTTGGCTAAATGGACTGTGTTTGTGACGTTCATCTTAACGGCTTCATAGATTTGTTTATGAATAGTAAGTCTGGTTGAAAGCCATAGCCTATCTGCTTTACGGCTTCTCCCTTACAAAATGGTTTTTTTTAGAAAATGCTAATATGACCAGAGATTAAGCAGAGAACTATATTATCTTGTGACTGTGATGATTTTACCAATTGCGTTTTAACATTTAGCACCACATGTATTATGATGTAGCCAGTTTGGGCTGAATTTTATTTTCTTCAAATTATTGAATTCAAGTGATTATTTTCTCTGGAAATACAAAAATGCTCTGATAAATTTCTTTGATAAAGACATTCATTGGAAGTTACACTGAATTTGAATATGGAATAATATTTCTGTGATTAAACAAGAGGCTGTTGACACATCAGTACTTCGCAGGCCATAAGAGACACGGCATGCCCTTCAATTTGTGAGCTCATCAGGACTTGCATATTTTTTGACCTGTTCACTTCATTTATACGCTCATTTGCTCTCAAGTGTTATGGATTATAATCCATAGTCTCACTAATTGTATGCCGATGACACCCACATATACAAATCTAACCACCTAACTAAGTTGATACTACCATCCAAGGTGTAGAGAGGTGCATGTTTAATGTGAAAGCATATATGACATGCAACAAGCTGCAGATGAATGATGATAAAACTGAGGCTATTCTGATCACAACACTTATCATTCACATCATTACCTCAGACAATAAACATCTGCAACACCAACATTAAATTCATAGTCAGTATGAAATATTGTTGTTACTATGGACAGTACTCTGACATTGAACCAACATGTCATAAACATATGCAAGGCTGCTTATCTGGAACTGAGATGCATAAGCTCCATTTACAAATATCGCTCCGTTGATGCCACTAAAACACTTGTGTGTTCATTAGTACTTTCAAGACTTGACTGTTGTAATTCAGTTCTGTCATCCAATTTTGTTATGTTTGGGTGGGTAGACATATATCTGAAAAACACTGCACTGAGTACCAATAGTGTTATTACGGTATATGATCGATTGTAAAATACTGATATCGTTGACTGTCTCCGAGGCAATTATATAATATGGCAGCGCGTTTGAGAATTTAATCTCGCAACACCCTGGAATACAAAAAATGTGTCGAGGCGCAGAAATTATCGTTTGATGTAACATACCATGAAAAATCTCCATTAATGGCACTCTGTTGACTAGCTGTTGATGCTGTTAGCCATGACAACAATGATTTACCACCTACACTCATAAATGAGAGTAATTTTTTATTTGCGACGATCGATGGAGTCATTGTTGGCATCCATAATGTAAGTTTTGTTATATTTACTTTACCAGCAAGAACAGTAGCATCTCGCCAGATTGCATTATTATCATCACCTTTTCGCACGAGGACAACTGTGTTTTTAGCTCCAAAGGTAACTTTTCTAACATTTCTACAAAATCCAAATATATGATTTAATTCATAACAACTTACAAAACCACGACAACAAAATATGCGTCTGTATTTTGCTTTCGTAACAAGCCTTGGTGTTGTTTTTTGACATTGTTTTATCTTTCGGTTTTGAGAAAGCCTTAATTTGACAAACAGGCATCTACCATTGATTGTTTGAAATCTAATTCAATTAGAGATTGTCCGATTCGCCCTCTCTACTACTCAAGAAAATTACCCCCAATGGATGTACGATCCACTTCCAGTGAAACGTGTGAATTCCAAGTCTCAGTTCAGACAAACAGTTAAAACATATCGATCAGAGGGAGGGATTCTTTACCATGGGGGAAAAGAAGTTCTCACTAAAAGCCAATTGCCAAATATTTGGAAGGCCTGTCATAACAACTTAATTTCTGGTTGTCATTTTGCAGAGATAAGATCAAAATCTCTGACAGTTTTTATTGGAAAGAAATGAAGAACAACCGCCGCCTTGGCTGTATGGAAACTTTGAATAGCGACCAGGGACGAAAGTTTGTGAACTCGATCATCGACAACCTGATGTAGCATTTTCAAACAGATCACAGCATTTTGTCTGTCTACCACTCACAAAAAAAAAAATGACCAGCGGAAACGTGACAATCGAACATCGACAACCTGATGTAGCATTTTCAAACAGATCACCGCATTTATCTGTCTACCACTAGCAAAAAAATGACCAGCGGGAATGTGACAATCGAACACTCAAAGAATCTCTTAGTAAGCTTGTCAATAACCAAGGAAACAAATGGGACCAGTTCATTCCCAGTGTTCTGTTTGCATATCACACATCAGTGCATGCCTCAAGCAAGTGCACTATATTTGAGGTCATGTATGTATGGAAGGCCAAGCTTCCTATAGACCTCAAACCCTCAGAAGATGACAACGATAGCCCCATGCTCCTTTCAGATGATGCCAACAGTGATGTGCTAGATACGTTGACAGCCATCCATAAAAAGATCCGTTCAACAGCCAGTACCAACATCCACTCTGCTCAGGAACACCATAAGTATGCCTTTGATCACCGACACAACAGCAACAAAGACAGCACTGCTGGTTCCACCGTTTATATCAAGGATCAGCGCCGTATTCATCGTATAGGTCCAAAGATGAAACCACGCTGGATTGAACCCTACACAGTTGTGGAATATTTGACCAAGGGACGAGTAAAACTTAAGAACAGTAAGACTTACAAGATACTAAGCAACACCTACCACGCCAGCAACCTTAAGATTTACCAGTATAAAGAGACTTCTCCACCACCCCAGTCCCCCCAGTCCCCCGATAATTGTCCCAGTGACTCTGCCAATGACTGCACAAAGATAAAGACCACTTGAAAATTAAGACAATGATGATATCTATATCTCACTGAAATACAAGCAGACTAAGACGTTCAACCCACTACTAAGTTCAGGAAGAAAGTATCTTACACCACTCTATGTAAACACATATGGCATCTCTCGTGATGGCTTCTGGGCAACAGATGCTGAGATCATGGTCACAGCGATTCTATTGAGTTACGACATCGTCATCCACACAAAAGTTGGTGACTCCATGGATTGGTTGACTTATCCCGCAAGCTTCAATCTGCAGTCAACAACAGAACATGAACTTTATCTCGAAAACAAGCATGATCATTTTGATGTTGTTATTAGTGTTTAACTTTGAACATTTATATTATAGTGAGGACTTGCCAGTCTTAGTAGCTGAAGTTACATGACGTCGTTACTTTTATTATATTATGAATAGTCAAATCTATTGAACATTATTTTACAATTGCATTATAATGTTTTAGATATGTGTTTTTTTATGTGTAAACATTACTGAGAAGTGTGGTATTAATCTTTGATCTTTGTGCAAGTCTATTATTTTTACTGATTGAAGGTTTTTTCTGGTTGACGTAATAAAAGTCTATATGTTTAGATTTTTAAGATTTTAGTTCAGTTAGCTTTCTCACTTAACTTACCCGACAAAGCTGAATTTTCAATAAAAATGCTGAAAAATTAAGTAATTATTGTGTTTATCACTCAATATTATTGATATCATGGGGGTATAATTTGGTCAGAGGGGCATAAATTGACCTAGGCCATACTATACCCCAGGGTTTAAATTGGCCCAGGCCACAATATTACCGGGTATAATCTAGCCTAGGCCGCATTAACCCCAGGTATACTCTGGACTGGGGGTATAATACTGCCTGTTACACCGGGAATAAGACAGTATCCCTTTGGGGTTGGAATTTGATGAATTCAGGAGCACCAGATCTGAGACAGATTCAGCGGAGTATCACTCCAAATACAAAAACATATCGTAAAGAACCTAATATAGTAAGACTCTGGGTAGTGGAGCCAAAGAAGATTTTGCTACAGTATCATTGCTGTAATAATTAGGAACGATGGAAAAATCACATTAACAGTAATTGATACAATTCATACAATATATATTACATGTACTTAGAAAACATTTTGTAATGTTACACACCACCACCTATTTTAAAATTCACTTGAAACTGTGATGAAAGCGAGATGGGGAAAAAAACCACCTAATTGTTCTTTAATTTTGCGTAATTGTACCAATGAATAGTAGCAGCAACCTGAAACATCTTTAGGTCTCCAATATAGTACATGTACATTATTGTCAAAATCCTTTGTCACAAATTTATTTGTTGTCTTATTATTCACATATTTTTCCCTGCAAAAATAATTTACAAATATGTCTCTATTAACGTCCATCATTGTAACAGCACTAATGGAACTTACTTCTTTGTCCATTTATACCGCTTGACACGATCACGCAGTTTCTTAAGAAAGAGCGCAACAATTTCTGGATTCCCGAATTGTTGCGTTATTCCAAGTTGAGCCCAACATAAATGATGCAAACGGAGAATTAAATCGCGATTTAATGGTCAATGCGAGTTGTAAGGTTTGTACTAAATGTTACATACATGAATAGAATGCTGCTGGGGGAAAAGGAAGCATTTATGTTTATATATAACAGAAAACGGATTAACAGTTTTTGCTCTCGACCCCCTCCCTTTCCATCATTGCCGAAATGTAATCTCTTTAAGTTTTCGAGATACGACACCGATATTTTTAATATTACTGTTGGGTCGATATATTATATTATAGATCTTTTACTAAATTAGTTTTTAAGTTTTATAGGGCTGTCTGTAGTGGATCTGAAACAAATTAAAGCAATGGATAAAGTTAATCCAGGTGATGCCATCTTATTTATACCAAATGCGGAACGTTATAACGTTGTATTCTTGAAGGTACAGTTATAGGTCAAACATGATACTATAGGTCCCTCTGTGCTTTTTAAATAGCAGAGAAGAAAAGTATAATATTTCTTTATTTCTCTTTCTTTTATAAAAAAAAAAAAAACTAGACCCAAGGCAGCTGTCTCATCAGGAGAGTCCTGTACACCAACATTGAGTCACAAACATCAATATTGCCTTTGAAATTCCTATTTCCTGTTGCCTGGGGCAAGTTTTTTTTTTTTGTTTTTTTAACACAGGCTGAAAAATAAACAGATGCAGCTTGCCCATCTGGAAAGTAGATCTTTTGATAGGGATGGAAGTGTGGGTTGTAAGAAAATAGCTTCATTTGTAAAAAGAACCATATAGTTTGATTGTATTACATTTTTTGGAAGGTAAAAGAACACTGCCATTTGAATTATTTTGTTGCAAGGAATCATAAATTAGAAGATTGCTTACGTCTCTGTTAGTACTATGACCATGTGCCAAATGTGTATGTCTGGCCTATATTTCACATTTTACTCGCTTAGGTTAAGCTTATGCATTTAACTTATGATCAAATAGATCATTAGCACTCTAGATAGATTGTGTCATAGCTTGAGTCATGAAACTTGTTGAAGGAATGCATGTTGATGAGTGCTATGCTTTATTGACAAAAGTAGGTCACTGTGACCTACATTTCACAGACTGGTTAAATGTTATTTCAAGTTTATTTCTATCACATTTCACTGACTGGTTAAATGTTTCAAGTTTATTTCTAAAGCTTTGTTTATGCTAGAATCATCAAACTAAGCGAATGCATGCATCTCTTTGTACAATACCTGTACAAACAATACAGAATATAACTGTGACCTACATTTCACATTTCACTGACTGGTTAAATGTTATTTAAAGTTTATTTCTAAAGCTTTGTTTATGCTAGAATCATCAAACTAAGCGAATGCATGCATCTCTTAGTACAATACCTGTACAAACAATACAGAATATCACTGTGACCAATATTGCACATTATTATCTTAGGTAAAGTTTTGTGATTGGCCAAATAGGTGTTTAGCACCCAGTAATATGTATCTAGATCCATGAAAACCAGTGATGCTACTTGATATGAAAACCAGTGATGCTACTTGATGAGTACTGCTGCTTCAGTTCAGAAATTTTCAAATGACACATTGTATTGTCCCAGCAAAGCAATGCAGCAACATGCCTCATTTTCCCCTGGACATGTCCCCTTCTGATAATCTGGTTAGCCATGGCCATTCTGCACAAGAGCTAAAGGATAGACTTAAGTAAACAGACAAGAAACCAGTGTGGCTTATTAACAGTTAATCCTTATCATTGCAATTATCTTTATGGCCCCTTTGACATACTTCTTCTGTATGTAGGCACCTGCAATTGATTGGCAAATGAATGAAGCTACATTTTATTGGAATAGTGTTTAAATTATATTTGTGATGATGTGAATATAAATCTAAGCTTTTTCAGAGTATGATTTGAACATGCCATTATAATAACTGCTGTATAAGTATGTTTGACTTTTACATGGCACTACAGTATCAATAGAAACTTTTTTATAAAGAGTGCAAACAAGTATTTGTTTGATTAGGGTTTTTAATGTAGCTTTAATAGTTTTTCAGTCAAATAGTACTGTAGTATAGTATGATGTCTGCTGTGAGGCAGTGTATAGTGATGTCCAAGCACTGGGGCATCATGCCGCAAACATGTAGCATGTTGTCTCACCCAGTCACATTATCCTGACACCAGGCCGACCAGTCCTGACACTACCGGTAACCTCTTAATGCTGAGCGCCAGCAAGGCAGCTGTTAGTACCATTTATTTTTGTAAGTCTTTGGTATGACTCGGACAGAGATTGAACCCACAACCTCCCGCATCCGCAGCAGATGCTCTAACCAATAGGCCACCGGAGCAGTCTGCAGCAGAAAAGTATGTTGACTCTGTTACATATATTTGATTTAAGTCATTTATTTTTATTTTAATTGTTTGTTTGTCAGATTCAAATTTGACATTTTAAGTTTAAGATTCATTCATTGGGAGATATTTTTTTAAAACGTGGGATGACCTGTACTTTACAAATAAACACCAGATGTTGACCTCATTTCTGACCTGGCTTTAGAGTTGTAAACAAGCTTTTAAAATGATTGGTTGATTCCAAGGACATTATGGAGCTTTGTTATAAACATCTTTCTATGTTTAGTTCTTGAGAGTAAAAATAACTGATTCTCATCTGGGTCATACGTTGTGCACAAGATTTTTTTTTAACGTAAATTTGTTCTAAAGATTTTAGAAGATCATGTGACCCCTTCCTTGTTTACGTAAAAACAGGTATATAAATTATGTTTTGGAGCGAACTATTTAGTAGACGTTGGGCTGTTAGAATATTAAGTTGTGTCGTTTTGAATTATTTTAAATTACCTTGTACTGGAAATTATTTCAATTCGTTTGGATCAAGAGGATTTATTTTGTTATTTATCTGGAAAACAATTGTGCTCATTGATTTTCATAAGACCAGAACTGACTTCATCACATGACATTGTCTTCCATCTTGGATGCTTCACTAAGATTTGAACTGGGAATTATTAGGACATTTTATTACCAGGACTTTTACAATTTCACTAGTGGATTATATTTTGAATTATTTTTGGATTAATTTTGGAATTGATTCTTATAACCGTAAGTTTATTTTTCTTTTCTGGAAAATATTTGTGCTCAATAAATTGTTTATAAAGTTTTTACAAGCTTGTTATTTTCACTCTTTCTATGTTACTGTTTATTCGAGCCTAAGCATGTAACAACTCTAAAAATGAGTTGGCAAAATCTGTTTCATTTTCAGGACTCATGCCTGTTATGAAAATTAAAGAAGGAAACAAGAAAAAGGTGAAAGTTTTCTTTGAATGGTATTTTAATTCATCTTGCCAGCAGTTCAATACTACAGCCTCAAGCTACATGTATTTAGGTATCATACATGTGTCAAAATTAGTTTTATTTTATCTATAAGTCCACATTTTATCCCATCTTTTTTTGTTAACTGTACTGTACTGTTATTCCCTGACTCATGACACATTGGTGTTGTATAGTATTGTTATTCAATGACTCATGACACATTGTTGTATTGTACTATTATTCCCTGACTTATGAAACATGGTGTCATATAGGACTGTTATTCCTTGACAGATGACACATTGGTGTTGTATAGTACTGTTATTCCCTGACTCATGACATTGGTGTTGTATAGTACTGTTATTCCCTGACTTATGACTTATTAGTGTTGTACAGTACTGTTATTACCTGACTCATGATGCATTGCTGTTGTATATAGTACTGTTATTCCCAGACTCATGAAACATTGGTGTTGTATAGTACTGTTATTCCCTGACTCATGACACTGGTGTTGTATAGTACTGTTATTCCTTGACTCATGACTTATTAGTGTTGTACAGTACTGTTATTACCTGACTCATGATGCATTGGTGTTGTATAGTACTGTTATTCTTTGACTCGTGACACATTGGTGTTGTATAGTACTGTTATTCCCTGACTTGTGACTTATTAGTGTTGTACAGTACTGTTATTACCTGACTCATGACACATTGGTATTGTATAGTACTGTTATTCCCTGACTCATGACACATTGGTGTTGTATAGTATTGTTATTCCCAGACTTGAGACACATTGGTGTTGTATTGTACTGTTATACCCAGACTCATGACACATTGGTGTTGTATAGTACTGTTATTCCCAGACTCATGACTTATTAGTGTTGTACAATACTGTTATTACCTGACTCGTGACACATTGGTGTTGTATAGTACTGTTATTCCTTGACTCGTGATACAATGGTGTTGTATAGTAGTTATTCCCCGACTTATGACTTATTAGTGTTGTACAGTACTGTTATTACCTGACTCATGAGACATTGGTGTTGTATAGTACTGTTATTCCCTGACTCATGACTTATTAGTGTTGTACAGTACTGTTATTACCTGACTCATGATGCATTGGTGTTGTATAGTACTGTTATTCCCTGACTTATGACAAATTGGTGTTGTATAGTACTGTTATTCTTTGACTTGTGTCACATTGGTATTGTATAATACTGTTATTCCTTGACTCGTGACACATTGGTGTTGTATAGTACTGTTATTCCTTGACTCATGTCACATTGGTGATGTATATAGTACTGTTATTCCCTGACTCATGACATTGGTGTTGTATAGTACTGTTATTCCCTGACTCATGACTTATTAGTGTTGTACAGTACTGTTATTCCTGGACTCATGACACATTGGTGTTGTATATAGTACTGTTATTCCCTGACTCATGAAACATGGGTGTTGCATAGTACTGTTATTCCCTGACTCATGACACATTGGTGTTGTATAGTACTGTTATTCCTTGACTCATGACTTATTAGTGTTGTACAGTACTGTTATTACCTGACTCATGACACATTGGTGTTGTATAGTACTGTTATTCTTTGACTCGTAACACATTGGTGTTGTATAGTACTGTTATTCCCTGACTCGTGACTTATTAGTGTTGTACAGTACTGTTATTACCTGACTCATGACACATTGGTATTGTATAGTACTGTTATTCCCTGACTCATGACACATTGGTGTTGTATAGTATTGTTATTCCCAGACTTGTGACACATTGGTGTTTTATTGTACTGTTATACCCTGACTCATGACACATTGGTGTTGTATAGTACTGTTATTCCTGGACTATGACACATTGGTGTTGTATAGTACTGTTATTCCCAGACTCATGACTTATTAGTGTTGTACAGTACTGTTATTACCTGACTCATGAGACATTGGTGTTGTATAGTACTGTTATTCCTTGACTCGTGATACAATGGTGTTGTATAGTAGTTATTCCCCGACTTATGACTTATTAGTGTTGTACAGTACTGTTATTACCTGACTCATGAGACATTGGTGTTGTATAGTACTGTTATTCCTTGACTCGTGACACATTGGTGTTGTATAGTACTGTTATTCCCTGACTCATGACTTATTAGTGTTGTACAGTACTGTTATTACCTGACTCATGACTTATTAGTGTTGTACAGTACTGTTATTACCTGACTCATGATGCATTGGTGTTGTATAGTACTGTTATTCCCTGACTTATGACAAATTGGTGTTGTATAGTACTGTTATTCTTTGACTCATGTCACATTGGTATTGTATAATACTGTTATTCCTTGACTCGTGACACATTGGTGTTGTATAGTACTGTTATTCCTTGACTCATGTCACATTGGCGTTGTATAATACTGTTATTCCTTGACTCATGAAACTTCACATTTCACTGACTTTGCTTCAATTTAATATTTTGACTGTTTATGCTTTAATCATTAAACTAGGTGATTGATTTAAATATTTTAGTACTACACCAAATGCAACTGAATCATGTTTATTGTCTTTTAATCATACTTTATTTCAAGGTTTTATTGAGAGAATATAGTCTTTACAACAAACTGGGTTGCTCCATTTATTCTAGTTTGCAGACATGAGTTTATTTGGTAAATAAAGATCCAGTCATTTGGAACAAAGACAAAACATTTCTTCGGTGGGAAACTAAAGGTACCATGTGACTATAATAACAAGTATCAAAGAATTATTATAATGCAGGTACGATTTATTACTTGCCATATTCCCAGACAGTGTTGGAGACTCAAAAGTGTTTTTAGGTCCCAAAATCCTCCAGTTGAGATTGTGCTTGTTGTTGTATTTTAATCCATCTATTTCATGGCTAAAATCATCTTGAAAAGCATTGGTCAATTAATAGTTAGTATTCTAACATGATTAAGATAACCAATAAGAATAAAGAGAAGTAATTGCAATGTTCAGTTCATTGTGTTGAATGTTGCAGAATGACATATGTTGATATTTTCTTTGTAGTATGTACAATAAAATAAATACTCATCCCTTGCTGCTGTATTTCATGAAGTAAAAAAGCTGGAGTTTTGGAATTTAATTTTGCTAGGATTTGCTGATGTTTTATTCCTCCCTAAATCACCTTCAAAAGTAATCAGACATAAACACTATTCTGAAAATTGAAATATTCATGCTTAGAGTAAAATATGACTTTGAAGAAACGGTGCCACTGTGTAGAAGCTGGCCAATAATCTTTAATTCCAATGGCTTAAACATCCTATTTCAGTGCAGTATTGTGTAATAACTTTTATAGCATCTCTCTGGTTTACTCATCACTTAAGACAAATTGGGTTGTTCTATATTTGTCTACTTTACTTATGCAGATCGGCACAATGCTCACAGTCACAGCAGTATATAAAGTACTTGACACATCACACCAGCTAATGTCAGCCAATTAAGTAATATGTAAAATGGTGGTTGTTTATACTTGACCTCTTTGTGTTTTAATTGCTTTAACTGCCCAAAGGATAGTTTTTCATCTGCTTCATTTAGGAATGTTTACCATATTTACGTGCTACATTAAATAGACATATATTGAAATGATGGAAGCTTGTGGTTGTTTTGGAAGATTATTGAAGTTTTTTTCTCTTCAAAACAACTGAGTCAAGGGGGGGGGGGGGGTATTTGTGAATTTAATGTCATGTAACAGTTTCAATACTTGATAGACCAGTATATTTGGTGGAGGAACAACTGAGAAACCCCAGGGCAGAACCTTTGACCCACTAGAAGTTACTGGCATGCTTTCTTGCTTATCCAAATTGGTCAACATGAGACTCGGACCCACACAAACAGAGGGGAGATGCGTGAATGATGTGTACATGCAAGTGCCTTAGACAACTGGGTACATCATGACAAGTTCTACATTTTGTTGCCAACATAGGTCTCTGATCTATAATTCATGCTTTTTTATTTGCTTCACATTTTGTTTAAATTTCTTTGATAGGGTGCTGTCCTTATAACCACGGCCACTGTGACCTATATTTACACTGCTAAAATGGGATAAATATTAATTACTTTTTATGATCCTAGCCTACTCAGAAGGTCCCTTCTGACCTATGCAGTTGGAAGCAGGTCACATAGATATGTTATTGAATGCTAAACTTTCCATATTAATGACTCTACATTGTATATTGTGATATGTTACCCTCAGCAAGTTAATTGTGTATTGTGCATGTAAATAAATACATGAATCAGGTGTGTGGAGTTCATGCAGTATGCTTTTCATATGAAGCCTCACCTGTAGTGTTTAAACAAGATAATTATTGATGCATACACTCTGTACTGCTGGCTGTCCCTCCAGTGTTATTCAAAGCCTCTGATTTTAACCCAGTAATATCTCAACTTCTGGGATGGACAATGAAAATAGCTTCTTAAGTAAAATTTAAGGACAGTGGTTGAAAGAAATTAATATTAAACCATACTGATCTATTTTCATCAGCTTATTATCTGTACTTGATATAATAGAAATCGCTGTTACTCAACATTATACACTGAAATAAAGCATTTTTTAAAAAGATGTTTGAATAAACATCCATTAATTGTGAAGAATTTTCAAACTCTTAATGGATCTTTTCTGAAAACTCTTATTATATGAGTATTTACCCTCTTTAATTCCAGATCTCACCCTCAATTTATGACCACTGGTGGTTTCTCATCCCTCATTCTGAAATACTATTAAAAAAACCAATGTTTTGCCTGCAGTGATTTGACTTTTCAGATTTCAGTGTGTATTCATCTGTATTGTTTTCAATATGGCAATAATTTGACATATATTAGAATTCACATTGCTATACATGTTCTTACCAACATTATAGACTTTACTCCAAAGTTAATTACAGTTACTGTATTATTTTAGGGGATACAATTTTACTCACTCATAGAAACTTGACCATTCTCTTTATCATACATGCAATTGGCTGCATCCATCACTAGTAATATTTATTGTATCAAGATTACATTTCATTATATGAAATGGATTTTTCTTCATTCTTTCCATCAGTGATGGCTTCCTATTTCTTTTATTTCAGCTTTAGCAAGTTAATTGGAGTACAGCATATTGTCATGGAAACCAACTGATGACAAATACAATGAGTATGGGGGAAGTTTGATAGAAATAACAAGAAAATACAGTGGAAAATGTCAATAACTTGTGTACTGACTGAGAAAGAATCTTTGCAAGACTTTATTGCCAGAAGGTTAGACTAATTTTACTTTGATGACAGATGTTTTCTGCCTCGGATATATTGTATTTATTATTCAGAGTTTGTGCTGTTGATTTTCTTGCCACCAATTAAAAAGTACCAGCAAAATAGTTTTGTCAGACCGCCAGGAAAATTTTGATTAGGGATCTCATTTGTTCATCATTTATTTTCACAACATGCAAACCAGATAGCAGTTAGTTTTTCCTTCTTTGTTAAACTTTTCATTCAATCTGTCAGGTTTGGACTTGAAGATTTTGGATGAATTTGATAATGAGCATTTATTTTATTGAGGTGAACTTGAATTTGACTGGCCAAGTTTGTTACTATTCTAGAAACCCTATTTCCAGTCCAGTTTGCTCAGACTTGGAAATATATGCTACCATCATCAAGATCATGTGTAATTTCAATACATATTAATGAGTTGATCCTGCATCAAATGGCTTTGGCTGTTGCCACTTGAGAAGCCATATTTCTGATCTGATTTTGATTTAACTAAAAAATATTAGCACATATCATCTAGACATTGGATTGGTTTGCTGAGGAGTAAGATCCATGCATATTAAGGATGTAATCTTGCAACTGATAGCATAGCATCTTACCACTCCAGATTATGATCTGATATGGATCAGACTTGCTTATGTCATCAAGACTTTGGACTGTTTTCATAATAAGTGAAACGTGTGTCTGTTCATCAGATGATCATGCACGTGATTAGCTGAATTTACTACCACTCTGGAAGCCATAATTTGGATTCTATTATGGTCTCAGGCAATTTTTAAAGTTAGCAGGATCAATGCATCTTAATGAGGATGGGTGAAATGATTCATCATTGTATCGATGGTTTGATAATTCTAACATCAGTGCTTAGGGTAGATAATTAATTCAAAATAATATTTCCTGTATAAAAGTTACGTTTAATGGTTAGGAATAATTACAAGTCATTTGCCCCATTATTCATTATGTACATCCATATGTATCACATCATAGTAGTAGTAGTGAAATAGCAGCTTTGGACCACTGATGAAAACATTTCATGACTAGCATTAAAGCTAGCTGTAGATAATGTTTCATGACCAGCCTTAAACAATAGTCGAAGAAGAGCTTTAGTGACTAGCATCTACACTAAGTGTAGAAAATATTTGGTGACTAACATTTTGTGGTTGTAGCTGAGTCTACCACATTTTGGGCTAATGCATATTTGGATAGCATTCCTCATTTACATCCTGATACATCTCAACCCAACTGATCACCATCCGGGCATCCAACTATGCTTGTTTTTGTCCACATATTCTATAAACTCTGCTAATGTTTCTTGAAGAAAATATCCAAACTTTCAATCGTAGTGCTCTTCAAGATGATGTATTCCCACATAGCCCAAGTATGGTGAGAATTTCTGCTCACCATTTGTACTTGCTAATGCTGGTCTTGCCGAGGCAGGTCAAGTAGATGTTCACAGCCATTGGAAATAAGTGGGTGAATTATGTGTGTGACAGTCATAGTCTACCTTGCTGCAAGGTTCGTTGAAGTCTCTTATGATGTACATGACACCTTCATCATCCCATAAACCTTTGTTGTCCAAGATGTGCTCATCCACCTAAAACATAATTTGCATGTGCCAGGGTCTCATTGTTGTTATCAACCAAGTGTGCTAATCTTCAATTATAATGCATGGCTGCTGGCATGCTTGCTGCACTAAATGCCAAATATAGGTAAGCTTTGCCTAATGGCCCAGCCATAGTAGCTGCTGGCACCATGGTAGGTAATTCAGGTACTAGGTTTGCTGGGGTTGTGCCAGTGTGTAATTGATTGCTTGACTTCATGTTCCAGCAGCTCACCAATCTGTCAGTAAAAAGGTGTATGTCTGTGAGCAGTTTCAGCTGCATGCATGTGGTTTTTAGTAATGCATCCTGGCTCATCACTTTAAATTAGTAGTGGGCTGGGTCCAGGCTATAATTTATTATTTAGGTGGTGTGGAAGGCCTTAAACATGTCTGCTATCTGGAGCATGTCCATTTCAGATAGTGATCATCGTTGTCTTCCAGTTTTTGTTACCTGAACTCCTTCAAAACCTTTTGAGAATGCTTGTGACTTCCTGTATCAATTCCCAAAGACACACAGGACACGGTCAGAAGTTTTATGCATGTTGCCTTTGCTTTGGGGCACTGGTGGGGCCTTCAGTCTCTAATTGACTGGTGCTTATAATAGGAAATATGCCACCATTTATTGTGACCAAGTGATTAGAGAATCCATCTCAGATGCGGAATGTCATAGGTTCTATCCCCATCCAAGTCATACCAAAGACTTGAAAAATGGTACTCAAAGCTACCTCGCTTGGCATTCAGCATTAAGAGGTTTGTGCTAGAACTGGTCGGCAGAGTGTCAGGATAATGTGACTCGGTGGGACATCATTCTACATGTCTGTCGCATGATGTTCCAGTGCTAGACATCACTATAAACTGTCACACTGCAGACATCATAGTGACCTTGGATGTGGGAGGTCACAGGTTCAAACCTAAGCCGAGTCATACCAAGGATTTATAAAAATAATACTGCATCCACCTTGCTCAATGTTCAGCATTAGGAGTTAGTGTTAGGTGTGGTCAGCCTGATGTCAGTATAATGGGTGGAACATGATGCTGTATGATACTTCAGTGCTAGACATCACTATCAACTACCACATGACAGACATCATATTGATATGACTGACAAATTGGTAAAGGTTCATTAAAAGTCAAAATCATGTAAGCTCTGAATAAACCTTGGCAAATTGTTTCTAGCCCTTGTCTTCTATCTGTTCCACTTGGAAAATGTTATGACTACTGCCACATTTCCAGAATATACAGTCACCATTACTCTGCCTGTTCATGGACTCAGCAGTATATGTTTATAAACCACTGCCCCCCAGCTTTTTACTACCGCGTTTCAACCACACACATATTATTTCTCCAGTGAACCATATTTAATCAATTCTTTACTAAAAACCTGCATGCCTTCAATTGAGATATGTATCCACCAGTCATCATAGCTGACAATGATGCTAATTGCCAATGCTTGATGGCCTGAAATTTGTGCAGAAAATAGTACTCCTAAATCATGGTGTCCTCAGCAACAACTGTGCTGCTGGTAGTCAAAGAAAGTTATTTATGATTACATTTACCGTATTTTCCCGCATATATCCCGCACACGCAGATAATTCGCACCCTCATATAGCCCGCGGGTTTGGGGGTTTTGTGTAAAAAATCATTGGCATAACCCGCACCTTTGTATAACCCGCAGCCATAGATTCATGAACTTTTATGTGTATGTTCACATTGTCTACCATTACTGTTTTTAGAAGGACCGAATTCGTCAATGCTCACACGTGGATGATGAACGATACTACAACTAATAAATTTTCACTCACCCGCCCAACATGCAAATTTGTATTTACGTGCCCTGGTCCATAATCATCCCTCTTCATCAGTTCAAATTAGTAACCCTGCCTCCACTATATTCCAGCTGGCAGTCAGCAGATTTGAATTTTGAAGCCAGGTACTTGTGAGCCGGATATGCGATGGTGTAAGGTTCTGAGACTGAATGCCACAGTTGTCAATTTTGAATGTAGCTCGCATGATGTCATTTACCGGTAACTATTCAGGCTTGGTACACAGTGCTTGTGCGCGTAGGCTGTCTATAGGAGCTGTGCCTCAACTACAGGCTACATAAACACGGACATTTCTAAATAATCTTTTATTCTTGTGAAGTGTAGATTCGAGTTTAAATAATTTCTTTCTGTTTAATTTAAAAAATGCCGAAACGAAAGTCTTACACAGCCGACTTCAAGCTAACTGCCATTGCGTATGCTGAAGTTCATGGCAATAGAGCCACAGGCAGAAAATTTGATATTGATGAGAGTGTAATCCAAGGTTGGAGAAAAGAAAAAGGAACGTTGGAGAAGATGAAGCCACGAAAACGTGCTCGTCGCGGACCTAAAGCAGAATGGCCTCACCTTGAAGCTGACCTAAAATTAGGTAGTTATTTCAATTGAAAACAAAATATTGATTATGAAAACGTGACGGATACGAAATATTAAGTTTTTATCCTGAAATGTTGATTTGGTCCCGATACCGTAAGTTGTTGTAAGTCACCGTAGTAGCCATAATATCCAACCCTAGCAAAACAAAACTAGAACAGTATATAAGTTATGTAGTTATGTTTTTCAAACAATATATTGAAATATTATTATGTGTAAAAAAAATTGTGATATAGCCCGCACCCTTATATAACCCGCACCCCACCCCACCCCCACCCGGCGGGGTTTGTAAAATCTGGTATAACACGCGGGATATATGCAGGAAAATACAGTAGTATTGAGATAGCTGCTAAAGGTTTACTGCTACTAGCAATAATGTTAGTCACCAAAAGTTTTCAGTGAGTGGTCCAAAATTGCTTATTCACTACTTATGTTGTGTTTCACAATGCATTTCAATACAGTGCATATGTGAAGTACAGTCGACTCCACTTAACTGCACATCGGTTAACTGCACACGCCGGATAACTGCACGTAGTCACGCCAGTCCCGTTTTTCCCCAATGCTTTTCAATGGGAATAAACTTCGGATAACTGCACTTCGCTTAAATGCACACTCCGGATAATAGCACGATAAATGTAAAGGACTCCATAGGTGGTATATACATGTATATCCACACCCACTAGGGAGCAATAGCGTGGGAAAAATCTTAGTACAGCATGGGAAACATTGCTCTAAACCGTTCGGGTTTGCATGATTTCAAACCAACAAATGGGTGGTTGGAAAGATGGAAAATGCGCAACGGAATTCAATTTAATCGACAACACAGCGAAAAACAGGATGCAGACGACTTTGGAGCTAGATGCTCTTTCTTCGGGAGATGACCCATCAATGTCTGACAGCAGTTTTCAAATAACAAGCGATCTATAGAATTTCTTGAAATTCGCTGAAATTCCTTGATCCATTTGTTGAATTAGTGAAGTTGTGTTCGGAGGAAGGAAAACAATCTTAACATTTAAGTAAAAGTTGAAAGAGTGGATTCTAATCATTGTTTAAATTTATTCTTCACATATATTCGTGCTGTGCTGATTTAAAGCTGTACTGTATCGTGCTTCGGTTAACTGCACACTCCGTTTATCTGCACAGTCTCGTGACGGGCCCTAGGCTGTGCAGTTAACCGGAGTTGACTGTAATCTTGCATTTGATTGAATGAGCTTGTTACTCTTGAAACAATATTTTACTTTATCAAATAGGTTTAATTTTGATAAAGCTGTGAATGACAAATTATTAGCATTGGATTGTGGCTACCAATTATGCATAGAAAGACATTTATTAAAACTACAGTACTCAATACATAAAATCAACATGATATAAGTAATGCATATCTTTAAAAAGACATTTTATCAGGATATAGTACAGTATATAAAATGAACATGATATACATTATGCATATATGATAATAATAATAATAATAATAATAATACATGTAATAATAATGACTTTGTATAGTGCCAAATCTTTAGAAGCTCTAAGCGCTTTACAACATCAATAATGATATGACTACACTTCAGAAAAACAAAAATCAAAAACCATGAAATTGGAAGACATAAAACATGCTGAAAACATTTAAGGTACACAACATTATTAGGTCTCTAAGTTTGTTCCTGAAGTCGAAAAAGGTGAGTTTTAAGAGCACTCTTAAAAAGGACCAAATTTCAAAGTGGGAATAATGAATATATGATTCTCTGAAGAGTAGCTTAAATATCTTGCTGGTGTGTACACATGGGTGAGGCCAGAGAGGTAGTTTGGACTGGAGTCTGTCAAAGAAAAGTAGCACAGAGAACAAATTTTGTGTTTGATTCTGTATTGAATGGATAGCCAGTGTAGGGTACAGAGCAGTGGTGTAAAGGTTTAGGTTGCTTCCCTTTTGGGGTGGGGTGCTTCCAATTTATTATAAATTAATACAGAAGACCCACCCTGGCTCATTTTTGTCAGAAATTGAATTAGTGATGGAGTGATGCAAAGCACTGGGGCCCCCAGTCAGTAGTGCCGACAGTTAAAATCATGAATATTCAAATTGAAATTTAAATAACAACAATTTAATATAATTCAAACAGTAATCTCTCAAATACAATTCAGCTAATATCATATCACTCCCCCAAGTGAAGGCCTAGTTTATCCTTTGAATTAGTGTGTGAACTTTTCGCTACTGTCCTGAGTCCTACTCATCTGTATGATCTTCTCTTTTCCGTTGTCTTCCTCCATTATCCCTTCTACTTCTCCCTCTGTCCTTCCTTCTCTCTTTTGTCTTCCAGAGACTCGGACCACTACACTGGGTACTTCCTCTGGTCCCTAAAATGTCTTCCCTTTTATCTCCCACAGACTCGGACCACATCTGGGGTAATTCCCTCTGGTCCCTAAAAGTTTCTAAAGAATACATACACAGACATTAGCAAAGCATATGCCGTTTGCTATATATCGCACACTAACATTAGTATCATCAGATAGGCCATTACTGTTTTCTGGTGATGCATTCGTGCCCATCAAAATGCACATTCTCCTTGCTAAGTGTACACAGTATATATATAAATTCTCCATCTTATTATATACAAAACAATATCATATAATCAGACGCATTTCTGTACATTGTACTTCTACAAGTGTACACAGATATGCACATTCATGCTCTGAAATATCCATGCACATGATACTCCTACAAGTATGCACAAATAGGCAAATTCCTATACTAATGTTGCACACTGTAACATTATACAAAGTTTATAATTCACCTCAACATTTGCAAATCTATAATATCAAATGAATACATGCATGAGGTTACTATGCATTAACCCAATAACGAATTACAATATTAATTCTACACATCACGTTACTTATATCACAAAATACGCATGTATATCAAACATTACAAATTAATCAAACTATAATGGTGATTTGATATATACTCAAATATATTGATATACTGCAATAATTAAAGTACACTTGCTTTGCAGTAATATTTCAACACAGTCGAGCAAATAATAACTGACCTGTTTCAAAGATTTCTGATTATTCCATGAATAAATCCGCCATTACGAATGGTCACGGAGTAGTTTATTTGCCTTGTCCCGCCAAATATTTATAACACTACTAATGTTTTGATTCTCAAGATGATATATTTAAACTTATGTCCGGCACGCCTAACTCAATTCCGATTGGAGGTTGGTTTCTAATGATCAGACATCGCCCCTCCCAACCGTCTGTCAAAGATGTTTACATAAAATTGGGCGCTGCCTTGTTCCAACAAAAAATCATCACTTACCTGTGAACAAGGTTATTGACTTTGGCAAAAATAAACTGCACACCTTGAGTTTATGGCTATGTCAATAAACTCACAGGACACATCAAGACATTTTGCCAGCAAGAAATTAAAGCCTCAGGGTTTAAATATACCCATGCTAACATCTGGTTTCTTCTATACCGTGACAATCGGTGAGATGTGCTCTGATCGAGGTACTCTAAAGATGATCCAAGCAGCAGTGTTTTGAACTTTTTGAAGTTTCTGGAGTAGATATTGTGATGAACCAGACAGAACTGAGTTACTATAGTCCAGTCTTGAATGTACTAATGAACACACAGGTGTTTTACTTTAGTGATATCAGCTGAAAGATATTTGCGAATGGAACCGATACATCTCAGCTCAAGATATGCAGCCTTGCATATGTTCATGAAATGTTGGTGCAGTGTGAGAGTACTTCTACAGTCTAGCTAACATCTAGGTTTCGTACTGACTGTGAATTTAATGTTGATTTTGCTGATATTTATTGTCTGAGGTAAAGGATGTGAATGTGAAAGTCTTTGGGTTATGATCAGAATGACCTCAGTTTTATCATCATTCATCTGCAGCTTGTTATATGCCATCCATGATTTCACATCAGAAATGCACCTCACTACTCCATGGATGGTAGCATCGACTTCAGTTGGGTGGCTAGACTTGTATATTTGGGTTTGATCAGCATACAACTGGTGAGACACTGGGTGATGATCTATGACACTTGAGACCGGCTGAGTGTATAGAATGAAGAGAACAGGTCCAATTAACAGACCCCTGTGGAACACCACAACATAGATCAACTGGGCTGGAGTTTTTTCCATTTGCAGATACAATTTGTGTCCTGTTGACTGAGTAGGACTTGAACCACCATAAGGCTGTGTGTGTGTGTATATATGTGTATATATATATATATATATATATATATATATATATATATATATATATATATATATATATATATATATCATGGTCAATTGTGAGAGAATGTCATTAAATACTTTTGGAAAAGTAGTTTAAGTGCTGTGCAAGGGCAATATGCAGACTGTACATTGCTAAAAAGACTTTGAATTCAAATAAGAACAACTTTTTCTAAGATTTTGTAATATGAACAAGAGATTAGAAATGGGGCGTTAGTTCTTAAAATCGATGGCAGTTTTGAAAAATGATAGGAATTACCTCCGATGAAAGAGAGATATTAATAACATCACTGGGTGAATGCAATATTGGGTCTAAGCGCTCAAGAAGCAGTGATGTTGTAATTGGATCAAGTTCACATGACTTTGGTGCACTCTTCATCATGATTGTATGTACTAAATCCATAGAGACAGTTTCAAATGCTCCTAATGGCTGTTGCTGAAATTCTGTCTCATAACTGTATGGTGACGACGAGTCAGTTGAAATATTGTTGTCAAGCAAATCTCAAATTGTTTGTACTTTGTCAAGGAAGAAATTTGCAAATATATCCAGAAGGTCTACTGAGAGAAGGTAGTTGGAAGTGGTGTGCACTTGTTCCTTGACATTAGTTTGTTAATTTGTTAGTTATTTTGAAGAGCTCTTTTCAGTTTGAACTCTCTGTGAACTAAGTACTGTAGTGAGATAATTTGGCTAAGTGGACTATGTTTGTGGTGTTCTTCTAAGTTTTTAGTGGCTTCATAGATTTGTTTATGAATAGTGAGTCTGGTGGAAAGCCAAAGCCTCTCTGCTTTACGAAGATGTCTTTTAGCAGTGAGAAGCTGGTCCCTAACACTGCTATACCATGGAGAATACTTTTTTTATTTATTGATACTCTGCACTTGGTGGCTGGGGCATGTTTTTCAAGCAGTTAAAGCAGGCAGTTATCGAGTTGTTCTGCTGTAAGGAGGTAAGCAGGTTGTTAGGTTTTCTTGGATGTCATGCATTAATTTTGTTCTATTAATCATACAGAGGTTTCTCTTAGTAGCAAATAAAGGTGGAGGGGGGGGCCCCGAGTGGCCGAGTGGTCTAAAGCGCTGTCCGTTACGGACCACTGCCATCTCACCTCTGTCTGCGTGTGTTCGAGTCTAAGATTCGGCAAATGTAGTTATGTGAGAAAGCTTGCCAGTAGCTTCTCGTGGGTCGGTGGTTCTTTCCGGGGTTTGTCCGGTTTCTTCCTCCACCATTAATACTGGCCGCCATGTATAGCCTATATTGTGCTGAAAAAATGGCGTTAAACCATAAAAAAAAAAAAAAAAAAAAAAAAAAAAGGTTAAGGGTTAGGGACTGATATGTCGAGAAAACATATAATGCAGAGGTGATCTGATGCAAGTTCGTGAGATACAAGGGTGGATTACAGAATATTATCATCAGGTCTATAAAGAGACCAGTCTAAAATGTGACCAATCTTTAGAAAGACATTTTATCAGGATATACATGTAGTACAATACATAAACCAACCTGATATACATTATGCATATATATCTTTTGAAAGACATTTTATTAGGATATAGTACAATACATAAAACCAACCTGATATGAATTATGCATTTATCTTGAGAAAAACATTTTATCTCATGTCTGGAAGTTTTGTCAACAAGAATAAATAATTGCTCAAAGCTACTCAGCAAATCTAACTCTGTGAATTGTGTTCCACTCATCGTTGTCAAGCAGCACTGATCCAGTAATTGACAAATTGAAATTGTTAAGTTTAAATTGGATTACTTTGTTTAATTGCAATATAGCATTTCTGAGTTCATTGTAAAATTATAGGTAGTATGGGTAAGAAATGACCCATTTGTAGAATTGTCTTGCATCTATAAGCATGACCACATATCAATGACTTTAGAATTGTCTCGCATTTATAAGCATGACCACATATCAATGACTTTAGACTTGTCTTGCATCTATAAGCATGACCACATATCAATGACTTTAGAATTGTCTTGCATTTATAAGCATGACCACATAATCAACGACTTTAGAATTGTCTTATATCTATACAGCATGACCACATATCAACGACTTTAGAATTGTCTTGCATCTATAAGCATGACCACATATCAATAACTTTAGAATTGTCTTATATCTATACAGCATGACCACATATCAACGACTTTAGATACAGCATGACCACATATAAACGACTTTAGAATTGTCTTATATCTATACAGCATGACCACATATCAATGACTTTAGAATTGTCTTTCATCTATAAGCATGACTACATATCAATAACTTTAGAATTATCTTGTATCCATACAGCATGACTTTATATCAATGACTTTAAAATTGTCTTGTATCATCTATACAGCATGACCACATATCAATGACTTTAGCATAGACTGATCTTACTGCTGGACATGTTTGACAAAAGGTTCATAATTTGGTTGGTAAATCTTTGAGCAAAGCAGCATTTGTAATGACAAGGGTACATGATGCAAAAGAAGAAAGGATTTGTTAATTTACTAATTACTAATTACATGTAGTGACAAGGGTAAATGATACAAAAGAAGAAAGGATTTGTTAATTTACTAATTACATGTAGTGACAAGGGTAAATGATGCAAAAGAAGAAAGGATTTGTTAATTTACTAATTACTAATTACATGTAGTGACAAGGGTAAATGATGCAAAAGAAGGGATACATTAATTACACGTAGTGACAAGAGTGAATGATGCAAAAGAAGAAGGGATACATTAATTACACATAGTGACAAGAGTAAATGATGCAAAAGAAGAAGGATACATTAATTACACATAGTGACAAGAGTACATGATGCAAAAGAAGAGGGATACATTAATGCATACATGCCAACCATTACGCTTTTGGCGTAATCATTACGCTTTTTCCTACTAAATTCCGCGTTACGCGTTAACGTTTATAGATTACGCTTTTTCGATATATCCATCTTGCGAAGAAAAAAAAAAATTTCGTTTTTATTAGCATTACTTTATTTTTTACATACTCTTTTATTTTTAATTAAAAAATACCCCGCTTCTACATAACTACGATATACAAGTATACTTGTCCGTGGACTTTCCTAATATTCATGTTCTATTTATAGCAACTATCATGTTACTAAGATACTTTCAAACTTTCGACCTCATATTCTATTTATAGCGGCTTAGTGAGGAGAGAACAGACTGGTTTCTATTTTGTTTAAATCATTATGCACATACTCTTTGTTCTAATTTTGTATAGTGCAGAACCAGTCTAAAAGTTTTTTTTGCGCTAAAAAGTATTAAAAAATTCTCAATGCGTTTATGAGTGCAAAAAATATCTCTTAAATAATTTCACAGATGGGTTAGAAAAAGTCAATAATAAACAAAGCAAAATGTAATCAATCCTCCAAACACGACGAGGGCATCATCACGTGACGTCTAATCGTTGGCGCTAAATGGCTTCAGATGTTAAGATGGATTCTAGTCTTTGTGTATGTTAGAGCACATTTTTTCCCCAAAAACTTTCGCAGATGGATCAGAAAAAAAGCAAAACAACGAGTCCTCCAAAGAGTCAAAGATAAATATATGAATGGCATAATACAGCGTTCCATTCTATGACAGCATCATGCTCATTGCAGACTGCGGAAACGATTTTAGCATTGGTCATGGTGGTAAATTTGATGTGGAAAAACACGTGAAAACAAGGAAACACATCGAATTAGCTCGCCTTACGAACTCTAATACTAAGGTAACTTCTTATTTACCGATGTTTTAATAGAACACGGACTACACTTGGCGGTAGCAGACCACGTTGGTCCCTTGTTCAAGCGGATGTTTCCTGATTCGAAAATTGCGGAAAAATATGCTTGTGCAAGAACAAAATCATCTCACATTGTTCGGTGCCTAGCAGAAGATACTTCTCTTAAAATTGCAGAAGCAATGAAAATTGGGCCGTTTAGTATTGCCACAGACGGGAGTTGTGATTATGATGTTAAAAAGTTGTACCCAGTATGTGTTAGATACTTTGACAGTGAAAAAGGCAAAGTCATGAGTGTTCTTCTTTCTTTACCAGAATTAACAGTAGATTCCACTGGACAAAACATTTTTGATTTGCTTGACAATATTTTGAAGAAACATGACATAAGTTGGCAGAACTGTATGGGGTTTGCAGCTGATAATGCATCAGTGATGACTGGAATTCATAAAGGAGTTGCATCCTATATTTTGAAAATGTCTCCATCAGTGTTCATAACAGGTTGCCCCTGTCATTTGATGCACCTTGCTGCTGGTAAGGCTGCTGATAAATTAGAAGTAGATATTGGCCATTTATTAATAGATATCTACTATTATTTGGAGAAAAATAGTAAAAGGAAACAGGCTCTAAAGTTGTTACAAGATCAGTTTGATCTTGAAGACTTTAAAGTTATAAAGCATGTGTGTACAAGATGGTTATCCCTTGGCAAATGTGTTAGCCGTTTACTTGAGCTTTTGGGATGCATTACAAGCATTCTTTCAAACTGAAAGTGAATCTGCACAGAGAAAACATGGTGGAAAAGTGAAGAAGAGTGGTACAAAAGCAGAATATGTTATTGCAAGTCAGAAGAGAACAAGAGATGAAAGTATAGACAGACATACTAACAATAAAGAGATTGGTGTAGCAGAAAGAAAGAAATTTAAATCCATGGAATTTTTATTTGAGAGGCCTCTATCTATCCAGCTAGAGGGCCTCCAGGCTCAGACCATGACTGTGAAAGATAAATCTTTTGACATAAAATTTCATCAGCCATCTGGATCAGGTTCTTCAGAGTATGAATCTGTTAAAAAGCATACTGGATCTTCTCATACTTCAAAGGGCAAAACTAGCATGTGAGATGGTTTACAAAAAGCTTAATGATCCAGTTACAAAACTGTACTGCTTGTTTATGAAGAGTGCCATTCCATTGTTTGATGCAGCAAATGTCTTGCAGAAAGAAGAACCATGCATTCATATTATGCACAAGATTCTATCAAACCAGTTGTCAGATTTGCTAATAAGGTTTATTAAGCCAGAAATCATCGCATCAGCCAAACTTTTAACTGATATTGACTTTCATGACCTTGCAAACCAGAAAGATAATGAAGATCTAGCTATTGGTGCAGAAGCAAGAGAATTCATAGAACACAATTCTACTCTTCCTGTGAAGATGTTCTATGATAATGTTAGAGATTATTATGCTACAGCCTGTGATTACATGCTCCATAAATTCCCATATGGAGATGAACTGTTTTTAAATGCTTCAGCTGCTTATGTAAATGAGAGACAGTCAAAAAGCTTCAAAAGTGTTAGATTCTTTGTCAAGAGATATCCCTTTCTATTGCCACCCTTGTCTAACTTGGATCATCTGGAAGAAGAATTCCTGAAGTATCAAGTTGGGATTCTACCTGACAATATACTTAATGCAGATAGAGTTGATGTGCAATGGCACCTTATTTCCCAGCTAAAAGACTCTATCACTGGAAGAAATAAATTTCCTCTTCTTTGTCAGGTTATGAAAGGAATATTGGTTCTTTACCATTCTAATGCTGACTGTGAGAGATTGTTCAGTGTTGTTAACAAAAATAAAACTGAATTCAGGTCCAGGCTAAGTAACCCAGTAATGAGTGCTCTACTGGTATGCAAAACATTCATGGCCTCAGCTGGTACAAAATTTTTTGAAATGCAACATGACAATCTGTTGCTTTCTAAAGCTAAAAGTGCTACATATGAACACTTGAACCATTAATGAATGATAAAAGACGAGAAAAGCAAATAAATCATTGTTAATTGTAATTGTAGTATGTTATATGTGGATTACTCTTTTTCTGCTTGGATTCCTCTTTTTGACCACTTGGATTACACTTTTTCCTCGTCAGGGGTTGGCATGTATGTTAATGGCATGTAGTGACAAGGGTACATGATGCAAAGGAAGAAGCGATGTATTAAATTACTAATTACATGTAGTGACAAGGGTACATGATGTAAAAGAATGGATAAATTAATTACATGTAGTGACAAGGGTTCATAATGCAAAAGAACGGATACATTATGTGTAGTGACAAGGGTACATAATGCAAAAGAAGAAGCGATATATTAATTTACTAATTACTAATTACATGTAGTGACAAGGGTACATGATGCAAAAGAAGGAATACATTAATTATATGTAGTGACAATGATGCATGATGCAAAAGAAGACGGGATACATTAATTACATGTAGTGACAAGGTTACATGATGCAAAAGAAGAGGGATGCATTAATTACACATAGTGATAAGGGTACATGATGCAAAAGAAGAAGGAATACATTAATTATATGTAGTGGCAATGGTACTTAATGCAAAAGAAGAAGGAATACATTAATTATATGTAGTGACAATGGTACATGATGCAAAAGAAGAAGGGATACATTAATGACACATAGTGACAATGGTACTTGATGCAAAAGAAGAAGGGATACATTAATTACATGTAGTGACAACGTTACATGATGCAAAAGAAGACATACATTAATTACACATAGTGACACGGGTACATGATGCAGAAGAAGGGATACATTAAGTTCATTAACTACATTTAGTGACAAGAGTAAATGATGCAAAAGAAGAAAGGATACAGTAATTAAATGTAGTGACAAGGGTACATGATGCAAAAGAAGAAGGGATACATTAATTACACATAGTGACAAGGGTACATGATGCAAAAGAAGACGGGATACATTAATTACATGTAGTGACAAGGGTACATGATTCAAAAGAAGAAGGGATATATTAATTACACATGGTAACAAGGGTACATGATGCAAAAGAAGGGATACATTAATTACACGTAGTGGCAAGGGTACATGATTCAAAAGAAGAAGGGATATATTAATTACACATAATGACAATGGTACATGATGCAAAAGAAGGGATACATTAATTACACGTAGTGACAAGAGTAAATGATGCAAAGGAAGAAGGGATAAAGTAATTACATATAGTGACAAGAGTAAATGATGCAAAAGAAGAAGGGATACATTAACTACATGTAGTGACAACAGTACATGAATCAAAAGAAGGGATACATTAATTATATGTAGTGACAAGGGTACATAATGTAAAAGAAGAGGGATAAATTCATTACATGTAGTAACATGTATACTATCATACACATTACATTTTATTTATTTAGTGAATCAACTTTACAAAAAGAAGAAGATGAGGACCTTGTAAGGCATGCAGAACTGGTTGTATTTGATAATTGCTCCAAAGGACTAGGTAATAAAACCCAAATGTTTTCATGTAAATTTCATTTATAGTATAGAACCTAATTTTTAATCATATTAATTTAATATTTTATAACTGTCCAAACTATTAGATTTAATATATTATAACTATCCAGATTATTCGATTTAATATTGTTTATCTATCTAAACTATTAGACTTAATATTTTATAACTATCCAGATTATTAGATTTAATATTGTTTATCTATCTAAACTATTAAATTTAATATTTTATAACTATCCAGATTATTAGATTTAATATTGTTTATCTATCTAAACTATTAAATTTAATATAACTATCCAGATTATTATATTTAATATTGTTTATCTATCTAAACTATTAGACTTAATATTTTATAACTATCCAGATTATTAGATTTAATATTGTTTTTCTATCTAAACTATTATATTTAATATTTTATAACTATCCAGATTATTCGATTTAATATTGTTTATCTATCTAAACTATTAGACTTAATATTTTATAACTATCCAGATTATTAGATTTAATATTGTTTATCTATCTAAACTATTAAATTTAATATTTTATAACTATCCAGATTATTAGATTTAATATTGTTTATCTATCTAAACTATTAAATTTAATATAACTATCCAGATTATTAGATTTAATATTGTTTATCTATCTAAACTATTAGACTTAATATTTTATAACTATCCAGATTATTAGATTTAATATTGTTTTTCTATCTAAACTATTAGACTTAATATTTTATTGCTATCCAGATTATTCGATTTAATATTGTTTATCTATCTAAACTATTAGACTTAATATTTTATAACTATCCAGATTATTAGATTTAATATTGTTTATCTATCTAAACTATTAGACTTAATATTTTATTGCTATCCAGATTATTAGATTTAATATTGTTTTTCTATCTAAACTATTAAATTTAATATTTTATAACTATCCAGATTATTCGATTTAATATTGTTTATCTATCTAAACTATTAGACTTAATATTTTATAACTATCCAGATTATTAGATTTAATATTGTTTTTCTATCTAAACTATTAAATTTAATATTTTATAACTATCCAGATTATTAGATTTAATATTGTTTATCTATCTAAACTATTAGACTTAATATTTTATTGCTATCCAGATTGTTCGATTTAATATTGTTTTTCTATCTAAACTATTAAATTTAATATTTTATAACTATCCAGATTATTCGATTTAATATTGTTTATCTATCTAAACTATTAGACTTAATATTTTATAACTATCCAGATTATTAGATTTAATATTGTTTTTCTATCTAAACTATTAAATTTAATATTTTATTGCTATCCAGATTATTAGATTTAATATTGTTTATCTATCTAAACTATTAGACTTAATATTTTATTGCTATCCAGATTATTAGATTTAATATTGTTTATCTATCTAAACTATTAGACTTAATATTTTATTGCTATCCAGATTATTCGATTTAATATTGTTTATCTATCTAAACTATTAAATTTAATATTTTATAACTATCCAGATTATTCGATTTAATATTGTTTATCTATCTAAACTATTAGACTTAATATTTTATAACTATCCAGATTATTAGATTTAATATTGTTTTTCTATCTAAACTATTAAATTTAATATTTTATAACTATCCAGATTATTAGATTTAATATTGTTTTCTATCTAAACTATTAGACTTAATATTTTATTGCTATCCAGATTATTAGATTTAATATTGTTTTTCTATCTAAACTATTAAATTTAATATTTTATAACTATCCAGATTATTCGATTTAATATTGTTTATCTATCTAAACTATTATATTTAATATTTTATAACTATCCAGATTATTCGATTTAATATTGTTTATCTATCTAAACTATTATATTTAATATTTTATAACTATCCAGATTATTCGATTTAATATTGTTTATCTATCTAAACTATTATATTTAATATTTTATAACTATCCAGATTATTCGATTTAATATTGTTTATCTATCTAAACTATTAGACTTAATATTTTATAACTATCCAGATTATTAGATTTAATATTGTTTTTCTATCTAAACTATTAAATTTAATATTTTATAACTATCCAGATTATTCGATTTAATATTGTTTATCTATCTAAACTATTAGACTTAATATTTTATTGCTATCCAGATTATTCGATTTAATATTGTTTATCTATCTAAACTATTAAATTTAATATTTTATAACTATCCAGATTATTAGATTTAATATTGTTTATCTATCTAAACTATTAAATTTAATATTTTATAACTATCCAGATTATTAGATTTAATATTGTTTTTCTATCTAAACTATTAAATTTAATATTTTATAACTATCCAGATTATTCGATTTAATATTGTTTTTCTATCTAAACTATTAGACTTAATATTTTATTGCTATCCAGATTATTCGATTTAATATTGTTTATCTATCTAAACTATTAGACTTAATATTTTATAACTATCCAGATTATTAGATTTAATATTGTTTTTCTATCTAAACTATTAGACTTAATATTTTATAACTATCCAGATTATTCGATTTAATATTGTTTTTCTATCTAAACTATTAGACTTAATATTTTATAACTATCCAGATTATTAGATTTAATATTGTTTATCTATCTAAACTATTAGACTTAATATTTTATAACTATCCAGATTATTCGATTTAATATTGTTTTTCTATCTAAACTATTAAATTTAATATTTTATAACTATCCAGATTATTAGATTTAATATTGTTTATCTATCTAAACTATTAGACTTAATATTTTATTGCTATCCAGATTATTCGATTTAATATTGTTTTTCTATCTAAACTATTAGACTTAATATTTTATTGCTATCCAGATTATTCGATTTAATATTGTTTATCTATCTAAACTATTAAATTTAATATTTTATAACTATCCAGATTATTCGATTTAATATTGTTTTTCTATCTAAACTATTAGACTTAATATTTATTGCTATCCAGATTATTAGATTTAATATTGTTTATCTATCTAAACTATTAAATTTAATATTTTATAACTATCCAGATTATTAGATTTAATATTGTTTTTCTATCTAAACTATTAGACTTAATATTTTATAACTATCCAGATTATTCGATTTAATATTGTTTTTCTATCTAAACTATTAAATTTAATATTTTATAACTATCCAGATTATTAGATTTAATATTGTTTATCTATCTAAACTATTAGACTTAATATTTTATTGCTATCCAGATTATTCGATTTAATATTGTTTTTCTATCTAAACTATTAGACTTAATATTTTATTGCTATCCAGATTATTCGATTTAATATTGTTTATCTATCTAAACTATTAAATTTAATATTTTATAACTATCCAGATTATTCGATTTAATATTGTTTTTCTATCTAAACTATTAGACTTAATATTTATTGCTATCCAGATTATTCGATTTAATATTGTTTATCTATCTAAACTATTAAATTTAATATTTTATAACTAACCAGATTATTAGATTTAATATTGTTTTTCTATCTAAACTATTAGACTTAATATTTTATAACTATCCAGATTATTCGATTTAATATTGTTTATCTATCTAAACTATTAAATTTAATATTTTATAACTATCCAGATTATTAGATTTAATATTGTTTTTCTATCTAAACTATTAGACTTAATATTTTATTGCTATCCAGATTATTCGATTTAATATTGTTTATCTATCTAAACTATTAAATTTAATATTTTAAAACTATCCAAACTGTTAGATTTAATATTGTTTGTCTATCCAAACTTTATACTATCCAGATTTTTAGATTTAATATTTTATAACTATACAGATTATTAGATAATACATTTATTTTTCGTAATACAGCTTCTCACTACATGGATATTGTCAAGGACACAATTAAATTATTATAATTTATTCCAGTCATCTCTACTTGAATTAATCCTGGATATTAAAAACCAATTATAAAGTGGTTTTACATGATTAAATACCCAGTGCTCTACTTTTGTTTTTATACACTGTTATGATGCAGTATTGTTGTTAGAAATATTCATGAGGATAAAGTTTCATTGTTTTCAATAATTTGTGGGGTCATGCTGTTTTGCTAATAACAAATCTACAATTTAAGTTTACAAGCATTTTTTACTATTTCATAGAGGTGGCCGTTATACAGAGGTTGTATTGTAGAATGGTCTAACTGCTACAAATATACGTGGTAGGTTTATAAATCCAGGTTGCAGACCTACCACATATATTTGTAGCAGTTAGACCATTTTACAATACAGCTTCTGGATAATGACCACCTATGAAACAATCAAAAATGTGTCTGATTTTGGGAGGTTTTACTATCACTGTAGTCATAGCATGCTTAATATAAATTAATGATTTAAGATTGAAACATTTAGAATTATGATCCAGGATGGATTTGCATTTAGTTTTGGTGTCGAATGAATAGTAGAGGTTCTTAAATGATATTTTAGTTTTTCAAATAAGGCCTTATGCAAGAAACGGTGTTTATACTGGTGTAATTTTTATTTAATTATTTAGGCATTAAAATATGTGGTGGTTGCAGCTTGAATGGGGAGGAAGACTATGGAATCTTCATCAAGCGGATCTTGCCAGGTGGTCTGGCTGACCTAGATGGTAAGCACTCATGGGGATCAACACTAATCTCTTACAATAAAAAATATCATTGTGTGCCAAAAATATCTTCAGAATGGCACATTTGAAGGCAAAAATGCCTTGACACCAGTCTTTAAAAGAGAGTGAGTGGTCCATTGGTAATATGCTTTTTTTTGTAGCTCCACTGATCATAAACCATATAAGCTTATGGGATGGACTTTCCTGTGGCTTTTTGGCATCAGTCAGCACAAGTTTGTTATCACTGCAACTCCTAAACTACTGAGAAGTGACTACCAAACATTAAAGTCTTGTTAAACAAAAAATAATTCCTTTAAAAATATAATGTGGTTACCATGGCAACCATTTGATGTTATTACTACTACTCTGAAACAGATATTCATATTGACTTGTGGTTTCATTTAAAGATATCTACTATGGTGGCCATCTTGAAAATATTATTTCTACTCATTCTGACATGGATTTTTCTATTGAGTTTTCACTGAATAGCTTCTGATGATGTATACGTGATACTAAATGAAAATGGTGATAATCTGTGTTCCATTATGGTCACCATGGCAGTAATATTGAAAATATTGTGTCTATTTTGAACATGTTCTATAATCACATTTTCATTTGGGGATGAAAACTGTTATGCCTCCCCCCCCCCCCAATCCAGCCATGCTAAAAAGACAAAACACTGTCTTTCCTGTCGATTTCATATAGATGAAGAGCAATAACGCTTCCCCATTGTCTTCCCTCCATTTTAAGCTCGCTGTTATATTGTCAGCATCATATGAGCTATGAAACACCACTCCACTCATAAGTATATGCCAATATTAAGTTGAATTTTAGCCATTCTTCCAGTATTTTGGGTTCATATTGTGTAATAATCATTCCTGTATATGTGGTATACATTATTTTTGGGTTTATATTGGCTGATAGTCATGTATGTACAGGTGTTGTACATTTCTTTAGAGCTCTTTTTCAAACATTGTTGTGAATACATCACATTCTAAGACTTTGTCTATTCCAACCACATTGTAGAACACTCTGTCATTGACGCATGTTGTGATTCACATTTATGTGTGCACTGCCGATTGGTTGCATACCCACTAACTGGTGTTGTTTTAGCAGCTTATTAACATGCTGCATTGTTGCTACATCCATTTTTTGATATATTGTCAATTCCATGAAACTTTTCAATGAAGTACAATAAATGTAAGAAGTTTATGGCCAGAGATGACATGAGTAATGCCCTTAATTTTCTAAATATACTTCATCTTGCTGTATGGTCTGCAGATAGCAAATTTTGTAGTAAATTATGTTTCTCCGAGAATACTTACCCGATCACATTACTTTAGGGATATTAGCCTGCTACCTCGCGAATCCAGCCCTACCAAAAGACGAAAATTCGTCTTTCCTGTCTATGTCATATAGACAAAGGGCAATAACTCTTGCCCCTTACCTCCCCTTGCTACCCGCTAGGTGTCGCTTCTTTAGTTTTTAAGCTGAGCGGTATATAAAACACGAGGATGCTCGCATGGCGGGGTGGTTGGGAGGGTTTCTTAGTAATGTGATCGGGTAAGTATTCTCGGAGAAACATAATTTACTACAAAATTTGCTTTCTCCTTTGAATACGTTCCCCGATCACATTAATTTAGGAAAATAAGTAATAGGAGGAGGGAATGCGGAGTATCCGACCTCCACCCCGGGTATCCTTAAGGGAATGATGGTTGGATTCCCCATGTGAATGATAACCCGGTCTCCTAATTTTCAATCAGCAACACAGCCCAGGGTCACGTGATATGTGACCCCTTTATATGGTTAAGAAGATAGTTATTGAAATCTTCTTACCTATGAAAATTTATCTGGCGAATCCAGCGAAGCTAATAGGCTGTGATGATTGTTGCACATGGGTCTGGTGGGCGTCTGGGCTGCCCAACACCGGACCTACTAGAATCAATGTTTGCCTCTGCGAGTACAAACTTGAAGATAAAACTGTAGAAGGTTGACTCTGCATGTCAGCCAACAGCTTCTATAAGGTGACTGATTTGCGAATCCTCAGAGTACGCCGAGCGTATAACCCACTTCAGCCATGAAGCAAGGGCTTGAATGGAGATATCTCATGTCCCAGCTATCACCAGAAGAAAGAGGTGCTTGTATGTGACATGACCTGCATTGAAATGGTGCTAGAGTGCACAAACAGGATCTTACATGGCTGTTGATCCTGACTTATCTATAAAGAAGCGAGCTAATGACGACTCGTTGATCGCCAATGTATGGTAATCTTTTTTGGACTACGAAGCCTGGCTGCGTCAAGAGGACCATCAAACCCTCTGATCGGAATGGAAGAGAGTTCGGGTCACTAGAAAGGACATGTAACTCGCTCACCCTGCATGCTGAAGCTAAGACTATCAAGAAACCCAATTTGTATGATAGTAGCTTTAACTAATCGTGGGTTAAAGACTCAATACTGTCTGAATTGAGTCATGTTAAAACCCAGGACAGATTCCATTTGGAAACAGGGTGAGGGATATAAGTCGATTGAATTTTTTAAAGTGTCTAAAAGATCTGACAAATCTTTGTCATGGCTGATAGCACATGTACCAGAATGGCGGAATGTGTCTGATATCATGGAGCGGTAGCATTTGATAATAACTGGAGCCAGCTGTTTCTCCTCGAAAAGCCAGAGAAAAGTTGGCCAGTTGAGGGATTGTGACACTCAGAGGAACAATGTGAATGATATGGTACCAGTCCCTGAAAACATTCCACTTGCCCTCGTAAACCTTCAGAGTAGAGGGCCTTCTTGCTCTCGAGATTCTCTCCGCAATCAAAGATTTAAATTGTTTGTCTTGCAAGGCTGTCTGGACAAGAGCCAGGCTTGAACATAAAGATGGTCCGAACAGGGGTGGAACACCCCTGGCCGCGGTTGCTTGCGAATACTTGTGCTGACTGTAATCTTCCTGGGTAGATCTATCGCCTAGATTGAGCAGATCGGAGACCCAGGAGTTGTTCCATCTGAGAGGGGCAATCAGAACCATCTGACAGTTCTGACCCCTTAATTTCTGGATTAATTTCAGTACCAAGACCGTGGGAGGGTAGGAGAATGACCACAACCCTTCCCAGCTGATTGATCGAGCATCCACGACCCAAGCTTCTGGGTCTGGAACCTGTGAGATGAAAGGTGGACAACTTGCGATTTCACCTTGTTGCAAAAGATCAATCATCGGACGTCCCCAAAGTGTGTCAATTGGAAGAAAGTCCGATTGATGGAGTGACCATTCTGTGTGAATGACTAGATAGAGTGTCAGCCAAGACATTGAGTCTGCCAAGAATGTGTCTGAATTGTACATTGAGGTGGAGATTGTCGAACCAATGTAGAAACTGCCAGCTTTGATTGCACAGGTCTGGTGATTGGTGTCCCCTTGTTTTGAGGCAAGGCACCACCACAATGTTGTCTGACATAATGAGGGCAGTTTGTAATAAGAGTTGATCCTGTCCAAAATGAAAGGCATTGATGACAGCCGTTATTTCTAAAAGGTTGATGTGGAAAGGGGCTCGCCCCTGGCACCCACGTGCCGCTGACAGTATCGAAGTCCGGCAACAGGTGGGCACCCCAACCGTAGGTACTAGTGGCGGAACATACCGTTATCCCCGCTTGGGGTATCTCCAGAGTAATCCCTGTGGACAGCCCACAGGGGTTGTGCCATTGACTCAAGAATGATCGTATCTCTGGCATGAGCATGACTGTTTTCTGGGATCGAAGGGACTTAAAAAGGGCGCAATTACGCTAGCAACGTCCTTTGTAAAGGGCGCATAAAAGGACGGCTGAGCGGGATCAAGTCTGCTGCCGCATTGAATAATCCGAGGATCTGCAACTCTCTCGCTAAAATGCGCATCCTGTCGGAAACGGACTCTACGAGTGCAATTATCTGGATGATCGCAAACTCGAGGAAGCCTTACCAGATTCAGATCGGGAGAAACTCCACACCCAGATGGACCAAAAATCCGGATTGGACAGAGATCAGACTTTATCCAGTTCACAAGAAAGCCTATATGATGTAAAGTGATATAAGATTGTTTCTGCCTTTGAGCAGAGTAGAACTTGACAGATGTTTCTGGAGGATGTCGTCCAAATATACTGCCAACGCAATAGATGAAGTCGAGCAGAACAGGGTGACGACGTAATCCATAACCTTGGTACTAGCCCAAGGGCTTAAATTGAGGCCAAAAGGTATGACATGGAACTGATAAACCGAGTCCCGACAAGCACAACGGAGAAATGTCCGCTACTCGTGGGATAGGGACGTGAAATGTGCGTCGGTCATATCTAGCCAGCTTATGATGGGGTTTAAGCGACGTGCCCTTCAGACATGCGTCACGACGTATCAGGTCTAGGTTGGCAGAAGCAGTCAGCGCATTGGCCATGGAATGGTGAGCTGCCCTGTTAAGAACCCTAGCTAACCGGGCCGTCAATTCCCAAGCATGTTCATTGCCAGATTTTTCAGCGATCCTGAAAATGGCTAGGGAGGCTAGGTCTAACAGTGAAGACGTAGCGACTACATTTCGAACCAGCTTGAACGTGGCATTGAACACAGTTTTGTCCACTTTATAAGACAATGGAGCAGACATATGGACTGCTGCCATATTTTTATCCAGAGCCGGGACCTCAGTACTGAACGCATCGGAGTGAGTTTTGTACCATCGACCTGAAAACGACGCTGGTACTTGGCTTTCAGAAAAGAACGCCTTAGCATTTCCTGGATCCCCTATACGTGTCGACAGACGGTCATTAATTTCCTTAATTTTTGTCGACTGGGGAAGGAGGCGGAAGGATAGAGTCTCTTCCCCCTCATCCAGATCGACCGATGCTCTAACCTTATAGTCGGTAATGGCAGCAGGAGGTGGAGGGCATTCTGAAGGGGCCAACACCCTATAAATTTCCTCCACTGCGGCTTTGAAGCTGAACTCAGTCCGTTCCATAGTTGGATCTGCATACAGCTGATTTGCCTGCGATTCATCGCACTCACTATGTGCATAATCTTGCTCTGGTAAAGCATCCATATCGGGGTAATGCATACCAGGTGGCATAGATGACTCGATTCCGTCATCTCTGATAAAGGCATTCACTCTCCCTTGTGGATGAGCTGTTAGCCTATGGACGGCCGGCAATGCCGAATGAATTGATTGGCATATGTTTGGCCTGAATGACTGCAACGGGCCGGCTATGACCGGCACCGACCGCTCGAATGGTCGGGTTGGATCGAGAGATTCATCGCCAACATCTGTGTCATGGTAGTGATATGTAACCGGTAGTACGGATTGACAGATGGAAACATCCCTAGAATCTTCGTCAATCCGATTTGTGCGGATTGCGGTATGATAAAAGTCCCCGTGCTGGTACAGTGGTACAGTCAGACGGACTGGTATATGACTAAAATCTCCATACGGTTGGACGACCGGTGCCTGTTGGGCTGGACGACCGGAGCTGGATGGACGGTCAGTGCCGGCAAGTGTCGTCTGGAACCTTGACCGGTGCCATTTGGGCTGAACGGTCCTTGCCGGATCGACGCCCAGTGCCGGTTAGTGCCGGCTGGAAGGTCGGCTGGATGACCGGTGCCATATGGGCTGAACGGTCATTGCCGGATGGACGCCCGGTGCCGGTTGGTGCCGGCTGTAAGGTAATAATAATTACATAATGCTTATGTAGTGCGGCCAGCACTGCGCGCCCATCTACCATTCGCTCAGAGGGAATGTTGGTTCTGGTACAGCTTGCATATCTGTACAGCATACCAGGTGACCTAGATGATGCAATTCTGTCATAATTGACACTTTCACTAAATCTCCCTTGTGGAGAAGCCGTGAACATATGGACGGCCGGCACTGCCAGCTGATTGAACTGGCGAATGGTCGGCCTGAAAGTCCTGTTCTGGTAAAGCTGCCATATCTGGGTAGCGCATACCAAGTGGCATAGATAACTCAATTCCGTCACCTCTGATAATGTCACTAATTCTCCCTTGTTTTAAAATCACACCGTCACGTATTTGACGTGACGGGAGGTGTACACCGGCATTACCGACTGATTTGTCTGGTATATGGTCGGCCGGAATGTCGGCGAAGGTCCGGCTATGACCGGCACCTGCCTCTCGAATGGTCTGATTGGACGGAGATTCATCTATAACATTTCTCTCATGGTAGTGATATGTAACCAGTAGTGTAGATTGACTGACGGGTACATCACTATAATCTCCGTAAATCCGATGTACAGCCGGTGCAGGTTGATGCCGGCTGGAAGACCGGTGCCATTTGGGCTTAACGGTCGTTGCCGGATGGTCGGCCGGTGCCGGTTGATGCCGGCTGGAAGGTTGGCTGGACGACCGGTGCCATTTGGGCTGAACGGTCGTTGCCGGATGGACGGACGGTGCCGGTTGATGCCGGCTGGAAGGTCGGCTAGACGACCGGTGCCATTTGGGCTGAACGGTCGTTGACGGCCGGTGCCGGTTGATGCCTGCTGGAAGGTCAGCTGGACGACCGGTGCCATTTGGGCTGAACGGTCGTTGCCGGGTGGACGGCCGGTGCCTGTTGACGCAGGCTGGAAGGTCGGCTGGCCGGCCGGTGCCATTTGGGCTGAACGGCCAGTGCCTGTTGATGCAAGCTGGAAGGTCGGCTGGCCGTCCGGTGCCATTTGGGCTTAACGGACGGTGCCGGATGGACGGCTAATGCCAGTTGGTGCCTGCTGAAGTGCCGGCTGAACTGACGGTGTCGGCTGGACGGCCGGCGAAAGTGCATATTAAAATGGATCCAATTGATCCAGCATAGACTCCATGCGTCCGGACTTACAGGCCCGAAAGCCATGCACGGACCTGCGGTGAAATTTACACCCACTGGGCAGCCTAAACCATGTCAACATAATTTCCTCCATTTCCACATTGCCAACACCCATTTTGCCATTCATGCCTTCGTTGTCGACTTTGCTACTGAAGCGACAAAAGAAGAGAACAAAGCACAAATTAAAAAATTCAGCATATTATTAATTCGATAATACTATAACCGTTACTAACGGAGTAGTCAAATTATTCCGTGCCATGTTAACTCTTAATGACAACACTAGTTATCGCCGTGAGCGTGTTGCAATGGTTCGTTCAAGACGAAGTCTACTGAAACGAAAAAGATGATAAACAAAGCACAATTAGCAATTCAGCACGCTATTAAGTCACTATTACCATAACCGTAACTAACGGAGGAAGCGAAATGATTTAGTGTTGCGTGAACTCGTGACTACAACACGAATTCCGCCATTAAATAGTCGCAACTGGTCGTTCAGAGACTAAGTCTACTGAAATGAAAAAGAAGATAAACAAAGCACAAATTAACAATTCAGCATGCTATTAAGTCGCTATTCCATAACCGTAACTAACGGAGGAAGCGAAATGATTAAGTGTCGCGTGAACTCGTGACTACAACACAATGTCCGCCATTAAATAGTCGCAACTTGGTCGTTCAAAGACTTTTTTGAAGTCTACTGAAACGACAAAGCAGGTAAATAAAGCACAAATTATCAATGCAGCATGTTATTAAGTCGCTAATATCGTAACTTTACGTTACATACGGAATAAGCGAAATTATTGAGTGCTACATGTATTACATGCTAGTACCGCCATAAGCGTGCTTGACCATGTTGCAACATGGTCCGAAGTCTAGAAAAGGTGACAAAGTCACTCAAATTGGAAAATATTGTAAAATAATGTATACAACCTGTAGAGGAATGATTATCCAACACAGTACATGTAATTCCAAATTTAACTTCGGATGGTCAGAATTTACACTAAGATGGCTTGGATTCATTGGAGGTCTAATTGTACGTGTTTGCACAGTACAAGCGAAGCTAAAAAACTAAAGAAGCGACACCTAGCGGGTAGCAAGGGGAGGTAAGGGGCAAGAGTTATTGCCCTTTGTCTACATGACATAGACGGGAAAGACGAATTTTCGTCTTTTGGTAGGGCTGGATTCGCGAGGTAGCAGGCTAATATCCCTAAAGTAATGTGATCGGGGAACGTATTCAAAGAAGAAGTAGGGTCTGCTGTGTTGCAGAAGTTGACCAAACACAAGGAAAAAAGAAAGAGAATCTTGCAAGGACATCACTAATGTATTTATTGTAAGACAGAATCATTGCAAGCCATGTTGGGAATTTTGCTGAACCCACTAACGATTTCAAATTTTTAGGAAAGATCAACTGGGTACCCATCAATCCTAATGATAGGTTACCTGGGTACCCAGTCAAAGGGAAGTTGTATTAAATGTGAACCTGAACTACTTTGTTGTAGGTTCAGACATGCCAACCCCCTTAAGAGATATAAGCATAATTGTTACTAATTTGAATAGGGGAAAAAAAGCAGTCTGTGCATAAACATTTTAACGTATACTTTACTTCTCATAATTACAGAAAACTGTATGAAAAATGTGCATCAGCTTCTCTCTCTATGCAATTCCAGACGTTTGAAAGAAAATATTTTCCATTGCACAGGAAACAGAGCTAATATCTAATGAACTTATTTTCTGCCATAGGTCGACTGCAAAAAGGAGATCAAATTCTTGAAGTGAACAAGGAGAGCTTGGAAGGAGTAACTAATGAAAGGTAAACTCTTCTTGTTTTGTGACATAGTATATAATGCTCTTAATAAGTACAGAGATGCTGTAGTTATTCTAATAGATGCCCCCATTGGTTGAATTGCAATTTCCAAAGGACGGACATGTTGATTGCTGTGCCTGTGTTGTTTTTTTTTTTTTTCATGTCATACATGTCAGTTTGTCTGAAAACATTTGTAAATTAATTTGTTTTAATTTTTTTAACAATCATTGTATTACTCAGTAGTACTGTTTTAATTATTTGGACATACCATAATGAATATATACAGATCTATAGGCCTTGATAAGGTATGAAGTTTGTGTGGAAAAGAGGGTGATGGCATTTATTAGAAGGGACTTTTATTAGAATAACTATGGTATGTTTTCTTTATGTTCAGTGTCCATTGATCCTCTCTTAAGAAGCATTTTCAGAATGGACTTGACCCTGATCAGATTGGTCAGACCTATTAAAAAAATACTTGAATATTTACCACATATATTTTTTCCAAGTTAAGAATTTTTAAAATTAAATTTGGTACAGATCATTCATTTTTACTATGTTTCTGCATCAATTACAACCCACTCATTTTTCTCAAGTCACATATTTCTTTTTTATCCTCATTCATTTTGAGATTAATCTTGGATAAATTGTCCCTTTATGTATGAAAAGTCATAAATACCAGTAACTGGATTTCAGAATGTGTGTGTATTTCATTTGCATTTTTAATGTAGCTTTTTAAAAAAAATGTCAGTCTTGTGACTATAAATCTCTGCAGTGTGGCAGTTTATGGCTAGCAGTGGGGCATCATGCTGCAGACATGTAGCATCATGTCCCACCTAGTCACATTATCCTGATACCAGGCTGACCTGTCCTAACACTGACCTTTTAATGCTGAGCACCAAGTAAGACAGTTGCTTGAGCTGTTTTTATAAGTCTTTGGTATTACTTGCCTGGAGTTCAAACACATGACCTCCTACATCCAAGGCAGATGATCAAACCACTTAGGCTGCCAGAGAAGTCAAAATGTAAAGTTGAACATATTTAAATTCCAGGTCATCTTGTTTAGGATACCTGACTCAAACATTTTGAAAATTCATATTTAATTAGATTTCATGGATAGAATTTTTGATCAATCTGTTTTTAATATTTCAGAGCTGTTGCAATTCTTCGACAGGCTTCAGCATCAAATCATGTGGAAATAATAGTTGCCAGGGATGACCAAGCAAGGTGAGTTAAATCACGGGTAAAGATACAATTTCCAATGATGCATTATGATTAATGAAATATTTTTCTTAATGATTAAGTTTTTACTTAGATATTTCTTACAGACTTCAGCTAATATCTGGTAATAAGATATTAGCTTTTACATATGTTTGTCTGTGTTTTTTAACACTTTACAAAAATTAATAAAGCATTTTATATGGTTTTGAAACACATGTATCTATTATGGTATCCAGTAGCTGTAATTTCCACTCACTGCCTGAAACTGATAGGTTGTGAAATTAGTAAAGATAGAAAGGAGGAGAGGCATAAGGTATTCAAACACTACTATTACTGAAAATGAAAGAAAGAATAACACATTATATTAATTCATGTTGTTGTTGATGGTTTGACACCATTTTACAACATATGATAGGCTATTCATAATAGCCAGTATATCAGTTGAGGAAGAACACAGTAAAACATTTTGAACAACCAATGATCCTCAGGAAGCTGTCGGAAAGCTTTTTCACATACCTGCATTGGCCAAATCAGACACTCAAACTGATGAGGACAGGTGTGATGTCAGTGAGCTGTTAAGGTGAGCACCATTAGATTTAATACTTTTTCCAGTTGATTTATCATTCAATTATAACTATTGTGGAAACATTTTAGTCCATGTGAAAGCATGTCTCATTTTATGCATACATGCTTAATCCCAATTAAGAGCAGAGAAATGTTTGTCAGGTAAATAATCCTAAATCTGTTAAATGGAACTAATCCTTCTTTCCAAAAGCCTTGGATAATTAGGTCTGACCTTTCATGCAGTTTCTTGTGAACCAAAGTTATCCATTCTCTATGAATCAGCTTTGATTGCTAAGTTTTTAAGGTCCACTAATACAGTACACTGATTTTCATCAGTGACTTTTTTTTTTCCCCAGGAAATGTGATTTTTAATTCTTCCTTATAGGCTTTTAAAGTCTTATGGTTTGTATACAAGCCAGACTCAAACAAAAACGTTGATTCCATTGTTTTTCAGTGTAGTTAACATCTTTGCACAACAATGGACATGTCAAATATTGACATAGTTTTCTAATTGTATTTTGCAATAAACAATTGGTCACCTGTTTGGTTCACATGTGGAACGATGACAGCATCCAAACTAATGGAGATCTATGTTGAATTTTAACACTCTTTAGTCACTGTGTTACTGTGATGGTCATCAGATGGTGCTACTTAAAGGAAGAGATCATACACATGTACTTTAGAAACCAATACACTAAGTGTTGTTACCTTTGTCTGCTCCTTTTCTTGAGTGTAAGTGATCTTGACTGATCTTAACAAGTGTTTGATTTGTGCTCATTCAGGTGGTAGTATTATTTTAGTCATTGAAGTGACCACCATTTGTTATTGCCATAGTCTTGTTTATTTGTGTTGTTTATTTTATTACTTGTTGAGGTTAATCAATGAAATTAAACTCTCAAATTTATGCAAAATTTAAGAGCCAAAATAAACATGAATGCCAATACCCAAAAAATATGTTTCATGAAAACTCCAAAAATAATTGATACAGCAGTAATTGCTTTTTTTATTAGATAATGATCATTAACTGACAGACTGGTTTGTGCAATATTTCAATATTTTTTTGCATATAGAATATTCTTTGATCCTCATGTTCTGTGTACCCTGCCTCTTTCACTCCAAACCACATAGTACAACATGTCAGTGAAAACCCCTATCTTAGACTAAGACTATCTGAGGACTTCAGGTGGGAATTGCATATTATCAAATCGACCAAGAAAGCAAACACTACACTAGCATTTCTAAAAAGAAACATCAGACACTATCGACCGACATGTAGACAAACTGCCTATCTAGCACTAGTCAAATCTGTGTTAGAGTGTGGTTGTGTTGTTTGGGATCTGTACTACATTAAGGATGTTCAACTTGAGAAGGTTCAACACCTCAGTGTTTGCAAGGTCTTGAAAAAGAGGTGTCTACTAGAACAACGGGAATTAGTAGCTGAGGTATGTATAGGATTTGGGACCAATATCTCAGCCTAAAAGAATATGACGCTTGTCTGCCTTCCATCCAGATAAGCAGATGGCTTAAGCACATTTTGGTGTTAAAAACAAGTTGAATTTGTGAGGTAATTTATGTATTAATAATGTGACAGGATTGGATAATATATTTGAGGAAGAAATGTATGGGTGAGTTCCATTTCTGGTAACATTGCAGGTTTAACGAAATCTGTACAAAAGGTGAAAATATGTTTACACTACTGTCAACATTTCTAAATTATTAAAGTTTTAATCTTTTGTGGTTTTTCTCTCCAAATTACTCAGAAGACCACCATATTCCAAAAAATTTCATTATATGTCGTTTTTTGTACAGATGTGAATTCAGAGAAATCTTGGAGAAAAGCAATGGATTCAGTTTTCCTTGTACACCAGTACCAGTAGAAAGCCAGAATAGTAATAGTAAGTACATTTGAAGGAATTTTGCTTTTTACTTGTGGCTACATACAAGTTTTTGTTCTTGTTCTCCTTGTGGATCATAGAACAACTTTTCAGTAAGGCATTGAAAAAAATATACATCACTTCTGTTTGTGTTTAAATCTGCAAGTACATGAAACTGCAGGGGTATCTTTATCTGTCCATCCATCTCTCCTTCCTATGAAGACCATTAGCATCATTGTGCCAGAATCACTTAATATAGACAAATGAAATAGTTGCATATGTTGACCTGATTAGATTGTCATGCTATACTGAAATTTCTTTTGTTTTTACAGTTTTGAATTAATGAACTTCAGGTATCTTCATTGTTTTGTTCTGTTCTAATGTGTTCTGGTTTCATAAAAATAACATTTTCATCGGTACTTAAATTCCTGGATTGGGGTCATTAGGGGTCCTAATGTTTGGGGTCATTTAGGGGTCCTAATGTTTGGGGTAGGGGTCCTAATGTTTGGGGTTATTAGGGGTCCTAATGTTTGGGGTCATTAGGGGTCCTTATGTTTGGGGTAGGGGTCCTAATGTTTCCACAGGAAGGATCCTATTGTATCCACAGGAAAGTTCATTTTGTTTCCTCAGGAAGGGTCTTTTTTTCTCTCACAGAATTTTGTGTTTGTTTATTGTGTCTTTAAATTGTGGGGTTTTAACAACACTGTAATCCACTAGAGGTGGTATTCCACAAAAGACAGCTCATAGTAAACATTTGGATGAAAAGCTTATCAGCAAAATTAAGCATAATCCACTTGAGATAGGCCAGTGAAATTTGATAAAAATGTTTGTATGCTTATGTAAATGACCTTATTAGATTTTTATGCCATTTGTTTCTAAAGTTTTGAGGAGAAAAACTTAAGTTTGTTGTCTTCATTTGGAACATACAACAATCAAGTCAAATTTGCAACGTAAATTAGATGGGATTTTAAAAAAATTAATATTAAAAAATTGAATTTCAGAATGGTGGCCTAAATTCAGAATTGCCTTGCTACTTTCAGAGTCTGAGAGCTCCAACAAACCATCAAAACAGAAGGAAAATTTACAGATCTCTTCTACTAGTCTTGTTTGGTCAACACAGAATAAAGAGGTAATGATGAAGTTTGTCTATAAATCAAATCCAGGTATGCAGCTTTTGTATAGTTGTATCAAAGCTTAACACAAGAGTGGCTGTATGTTTTATGCAACAGAGCTCTAAGTTCAAAGTTGCTTAAAATTTGCTGGATACTTGAATCCTCTTTTAAATAATCATAGTTTTGCTTGGCTTGTTAGATTCATAGTAAATTGCTTGTGGATTTGATTCTAATTCAGAGCTGTTTTGGTGTGTGAAGTCAGTTTCATTTTTTTGCTTATGCTCTAAACAGTCATTCAGGTGCTGATTTACTATTAACAACCACAGTCCCATCAACCAATGAATCAGTTCTTAAAATAGCCTCAAAATCCAGTCATTATATTTTTAACATTCCTTTGTGTAAATTTTCTGTTTGCTATCCATCCCTTTGAAGTTGTGGGCACATCAAATGATGCATTGTGACTATGCTGAGGGATGAATTTGGGTGACATTTTAGTTTGAATTCTGGGATAAAGATGGGAGAAAGTGTTGATCCAGGGTACATGAGGCTACTTACTGACTAATGTAGCTTTTGCAGAGCATGTATTAATCGTGCCTAAGTGTTGTGCAGAGGACACAAGTTCAAATCTTTAAGACAGCTAGAGTTTCTTCTTTCCATTTAACATTATATATTGTTCCCAAAATTTCAGTTTTAATGGAAATCAGTGCTTAACAAATAATCTTTACAGGTTTTAGTTCAGGGATCATTATGCAGATAACCTGTATTAATATGTGTAAGGGTTATTATCACTGGAACTTTTTGTACAGAGTTGCTTAGGTACGGAATTGTTCAGAATGAAAACATTGCCTGTACTCGTATCATTCCTCGTTAATGCAATAGAGAATCAGTTGCAGTCTTGCATATCAGAATTGTGGACCAGAAATATGGATCAATATCCATTACAACCTCAAGAACTGGACTGCATCTTGCCAGCCAAGATAACCATGTTCCTGCATGACTGACTTGGTCATATAACTGATTGCAGTCAGCCATAACTACAATTGATCTACAGTATCAGTCACCTGAAAATAAACTTATCCAGTTCCATGACTCACATAGTTTTGCCAAGTATGTCTCTAGCATAATGCCAAGTTTAGTGCCATTAAACCAATGAACTCATTTCATAGAACCAGTTTTATATGGATTAGTCCAACTTACATGGTTCTGCTAGGCACTTGCTGCAGATGACGCTCAGTCTATACTGTGTCTCTCATGGATCATTCTAACAACATGGTGCTGATAAACACTTACTGTAGAAGACCTACTGTTTATATAGACACCCTCATGGATCAACAGTACTTCAGAACACTTCCAGCAAACAATGTCCATTTTTGGACCTCCGTTTTCAAGGGATGTCTCTTCACTTGCTCTCAAGCCAATGCCACCCATAGATACTTTAATTAGTAACAGATTTGAAGTAACAGGATCTGACTCATAAGTGCTGCAAGAGTCACCATCATCAACATTCATCTCCAACTACTTTGCAGCTAATGTAGGAAATGTCAACTTTGCTTCCTCAACCTCTAGGTTTCATTCAGGTTCACTGATCATTATTAGATCTTACTTGGATGAGTTCTGTCCTCGTTTTTCTACATCACCTGACAGGTTTACAGTTCTGACATCAGGTAAGAATTATCTGCGGAAGATTCTACTTTAAACTTCTAGGGTGGCCTAAGTGGTTAGAGCATCTGCCTCGGATGCAGGGGCAGGGGTTTGAACCACGGACAAGCATGAGTCATACCAGAGACTTATAAAATTGGTACTAGCAGCTGCCTCACTTGGTGCTTAGCATTAAGATGTTAGTACTTGGACTGATAAGCCTAGTGTCAGAATAATGTGACTGGATGGGACATAATGCTACATGTCTGTGGCATGATGCCCCATTGATAGACATATAAACTGCTACACTGTAGACATGACTGGAAAATTCTTAAAGCTATGTTGAAAATCCAAATCTCTCTCTCTCTCTCTCTCTCTCTCTCTCTCTCTCTCTCTCTCTCTCTCTCTCACACACACACACACACACTGACATTTTGAGACTGAGTATGTCATAAATTATGAGTTCCATTCATATATTATATCATAAATGCCTCATAATTTCCATTTAAATAATCTTTAGTTGATTCACAACATTGTGACCATGGGATAAACATTGTATCTTGATGATTCTCAATATAAAGACTACAGCTTATATCTTTCTTCCATCACAAATCTCAAGGGAGTAAGTGGGTCCATATTCATAGAATGTTTCACTTTATAACATAGAAATTCAGTATACTATAGCCATAATACCAACTATCAACAGGTGGAAGAGATTCAGTGCTCACAACCTCCACTTTACAGACCTATCTTAGCCCACAGTACCCTCAAAACTTCCATCATTTATTCTCCTCCTTAAAGGTCAGGTTAATGGTTTTTGCTACAAACCACCATCCCCCCTCGATCTCAGCTACAGTGGAGGGATTTACAAGACAGCCAACAAGATTGCAGGGATGTCCCTAGAGCAGATGCCACAGGGAAATAGATCTACAACTTCTGACCTAATTGAGAGAGTTAGAAGGAGGTCAAGGATTTCCACAAGACCATCCATATTTCAATGACATACATGCAGGTCCCATATCCTACCCTAATCTTAGATCATAGTAGGAAAAAGACTCCAATCTTTTTGTGCCTGATTAAGTAGATTAACCAGGACATCATGACATTAGTTGCTGGGGATTCTATTATTTTCAGCACACATATTAAACCTTTGTCAACAGCTCTTTCAGCTACAGTGCACCTGTTATAAGTTTATCCTAAACCTAAGTGCATTCACCCAAATCCATTACACTCTTGACTTTGCAATGGAATACAGTAACGAGTCTAAACATTGTCAGTTATGTAGACTGTGCAGTCACTGTGGACTTGCAAAATACATGATTTCATGCCCAACTCAAATTGCTTTCTGAAGTTAAATGATTTGCCCACTACAAGAAATAAACATAAACAACAGACTAGTTATATTTTGGAGCAAGTGATGATTTTAAGTGTTACTCTCCTTTCATTCTCAATCTCTTGTCAACAAGAACATGTATGACAACCTAAAATTTCCAGGATTTGGTTGACTAGTCTGGACTCTTATGTTCAAGTAAGAAGAATGTGTTCCCCCTGAAAAGATATTTTAATTCATGCAATGGTAAGTTCAGTGCCACTTTGGAGCAATTCATCTGCCAGAGTATTCATTTGCTGGCGAAGTTTTACTAATTACAGCAGTGGACATCTTTGTCCCTGGCCACTTTATTAGATTTACATAACAATGATTACAAGTCCCAGGTGGAGACCAGACCTTGACAACAGGACCAGCTGTTGTATCTCTCAATTGGCAACCATTTGAGGATGCAACAAAAAACATTTCAGACTTGTATTAACGATACCTCTGCAAACACATCCTCCAGCAGGCACAATTGCTACCTGTGCAAACACAGATTGCTCAGGGGGAGCCTTTATAAATGAGTCTGGCCATAAAGACTATAAAGTTATAGAGCATGTGCGCACAAGATCCCTTGCCAAAAGTATTTACTATTTACTTGAGCTTTGAACAGATCTAATAGCTTTCTTTCAGTATGAAAGTGAGTCTGCAGAGAGAAACATGAAAGGAATAGTGAAGAAGCGGTGCTGTAAAGTCTGTTATTAGAAGTAAGAAGAGAAAAGAGATGAAAATAATGGTGGAAATAATGAAGATGATGGGTTATTTTTTTAAAGGAAGAAAATTAAATGTATGGAATTCTTATTTGAGAAGTGCTGTAGCCATCAAGTAGGAGATTCTCCAAGCTCTGTTTGACATTATGAAAAATAAATTTTGTGACAGAATTGATTTTGATGATTTGCAATTAAGTAGGTAATTAATTTATGTATATGAGTGATAAACTTCAATAAAGCATTGTTTTACGGGCATGGGTTTGTATGCATTTTGATTGAGCAAGCTTTGATAGTCTTTTGTTTGACTTGGAGTGAAAAATAGTTGTATACAATGTGTTGAAGACAAACCGAAAAAATGTTCAAGCTAACAACAAAGTCCAGTGATGTCAAATTGACAAATTTGCATTGAACATTTACAAATATAAATTTGTAACATCTTAAGTCACTTAAAACCTATCTTGTTTCTGCAGGAATAAAATACATTTCACAAGATTAACAAATAACATTTTCATTTACTGTGGCAATAAACTTTATAGTAAGTAAAATTAATCAGTAAAACATTACTGAAGAGGTTCTTAAAATTCCAGGCCATGTCTTGACTGTGTGACATATGAATTCTTGTTATAAAAAAGTACACTAATTTGGATGTACTTTAAAATGTGGTTTCTCAGTATTGATCCAAGCTAAACTGATTATTAGTGTAGTATATTCTTGCCTGGTGGAGTTATGGCCACTTAATATTGGTCGACATTCTTTATACAGCTTTATGTTGATGAGACCTGGGTTGGATTGCCAATCTTATCCTTGTTAACCTAAACTTATTAACCACATCAGTTTCCAGCCCTATCCTCTACATTACTATACTGTCCTACTTAGAATGAAGAGAAGGAACCTCACTTCTTGGAACTAACTTGTCTTAATACTCACTTCCTGGAATTATCTTGTCTTAATCCTCAATTCTTGGAATTAGCTTGTCTTAATACTCATTTCCTGGAATTAGCTTGTCTTAATAATCAACACAACAAGTAAAGTACCACTACTTAGGATCTAATTTTTCTGCATATTCTCAATTCAAATTTAATTGTAAACAAATTTGAAAGAAAAATATTAATGGAACAATGTTTGTCAAATAAATATTATTTTATTAGTGGTGAATACCTTACTTATCTATTTGACTTTCATAGCAACAATAGTATGTTTGATGTTTTGCTTCTATTTTGCATTTTTATTAGGGGGGCATTACAAATTTGTTTGCATGACATTTTGCTCTGTAAGATAATTATCCTGTTGAAGGTTAATGTTGTAAGTTGATATTCCATTAATTTTGATAAGTATTGCTTTCCCTTAATTCAAATTTAAAATTAAGGTTAGTTAAGATGATTGTTTTGGTTTGGTTTTGTTTGTATTAATGTCATTTTTCAGCACATGATATGCTTTACATGGTGACCAGTATATTTGGTGGAGGAAGAATCTGGAAAACCACTGAAACTACTGGCAAGTTTTCTCGCATAACCCACAAAATTGCTGAACCAAAGCTGAAACCATCATGGATAGAGGTGAGATGTCAGTGAGCTGTAAAGGCATGCACACTCACCCACCAGGGGCCTGTGATTTTGATGAATGGATGAGCATGTTTGGACACATTTATATGGAAGCACAAGAGCATTATCTGTCAAAGACACTAATGCAAGCCATGCTTTAACTAGAAGTCCAGAGTTTGTAATATTTATGTGTCATTGCTTGTTTGTCATCAGTAGGAAATACATTTTTATAATAGAAATTCAAGAAAATCAATTGTTTTTTTATTTATTTTTTTTATCTAGGAGAATCTCATCAAAAGAAACCAACAGTCGGTTATCCCAGGTAGATGTCCACCCAATGCTTCCATAGAGATTCAGGAACATAGGATAACACCAACAGAGGATGCGGACACTGTAAATATGCATTCCCCCATTAGGCATCCCACCAAGGCGTTACTGCTTCCAAGTATGACATCAACTCCACATGCCAAAGGTGAGAAGACCTTGACTGTATTTTAGTAAATATTATAGGTTTCCCAGAAAATATCAGAAGCTTTATACATGCGACACACATTGCCTTCAAACCATTTACAGTCTTTACTTCACATTATTTAGTAAAACACAAGCCATATTTTTACAAACCAGCATCTACTTCCAAGAACCATTAATCTTAATTATTAATTTGCTTGATGCAGGATGTAAACTTTGCCCATGCACATATATGTCCCCTTCTTGTACAAGATGGTAGCAAAATTGACAGGGTGGATGTGTTTTGGTGGTATATGCATACTTAAACTGGGTTGCTGTGACCTACTTTTGGATGGTTATTTAATGTTACATAGACATTGACTGTGGGCTCTGATTCAGATATCATATAATATATTAGCAATAACCACAACAGTTGCAATGAAGATTGTAGTATTTTGGGATGATCATAAGTAAGCATCAAAATTGGACCACTGTTACCTCATTTCTAGGACTTACTCAGTAATGCCAAAACATATTTACTCTGCCAAACAAATTGGAATATCATTTGGGCTCATGCTTACTAATTAATGACTTCATTTGTCATTGTTAATAAATTAATGTATCTTTTCCTATGGCACAAAACTTGCCAAAGTACAAAAGAAGCTGAGCTTTTCTAACTTTTGTAAATTTACTTAACTTACAGCCAAGGTCAGATTTTAAAAAAAATCCTCATCACTTAAAGTAGCAAAGTGCATGTGTTTAACATTACAGTTGAAAAGAGAAGATATATATATATATATATATATATATATATATATATATATATATATATATATATATATATATATATATAGTTTAACTTTTGACAGTGATTTTAGATTGTAAGATTCATTTGTAATTAACATTAAAATGCTGACTATTGTATGTGATTATACAGTAAATTGTACTTAAAGATAATGTAAACATGTTGACATGGTCTTTTGTATTTTTGAAGGTTCAAGAGGGTATACATGGTTTTGGTCATGGATGTAAGAGTTATAAATAGGTTTTTTCCTGATGTTTTGCTCAAGGTCTAGTTTTTTTTATATAGAAATTTAGAATTTTCCAGGAAGTGGTCATGTTTCTAAATTTGGGAATATAACCCTCATCCTGGTTATTTTATTGTGTCTTAGATTTTTCTGACAGTTTGAAGTAAACAGAATTAATTCATTACTATCTTTAACTTTCAGATTTAATTTGTGAGGACTCTTTCATTTAAAATGTTCATATGAATTACAAAGTGCTCATTGACCCTTGAACAAAATCACAGTTTGAGGATTATTGTTAATTCATTCAAGGAAATTTATGGTTATGTCAGTGTGATACATCAAGACTGTTGGCACATTAGCTCATTCATGACACATCAGCATGTTCAGTACTGGAATTCATTTCAAACAATATGGACTTGTGATAGAATGTTTAATTTAATTCACAATATTGTAAGTTTCTTGTACATTTTTTTTTTGTATTCTAAGTAAATAAATTATATTTTGAAGTTTTTATAAAGTTTGTTGGTTTTGCATTTGCTTTTACTTAATTTGAGACTATAGAGTCATAACATAAGGTCCTTTGCATGTTCGTCACACTTGTAAATTACAGGTACCAGCCATCTTTCTTACTCCTCACTGTCGCAGGAGATGCCTTCCCCAGTCACAGTCCCTAGCTCTTCATCGCTTGATGGTACCACCAGGTCTGTGTTTGAGACAAAAAGTTCCAGTAATCTTCCAAACTATTGGACTATGTCACATTCCAAAAAACTTTCCCTGGACCCACTTGAGACGGTAAAGGTGGAAAACTGTGAAATGGTAAATATTTAACAAAATAGCTTTCAGTGATAACTTTCTAGCTTGTCCACATTTTGTGTTCAGTTACCATTCCACACATTCTCCTTTGAAATCATTCCTTGATCACATTACCATTTATGATTAGGAAGATGTTTGACTCTTGCTCATATGAAATGCATAGTTTCCAATGCTTTTGTGGATGTTACACCATCTGCCATGACAACTGTCTTTTAAAAATCAAATCACAACTTCCTCTAAATTGATATTCATTGTGCAATGAGGTTTTCACCCAAAGACTTATAATGATGTCTACTCTGTCCTGAATGAAAATGGTGCCAAGCTGACATATAATATGTGCATCAGAGCAGCTCATTTGAAAATCTTGTAATCTTTGACAAATTTCACAGGTAGTTTCAACACTCAAGTCAAAAAGGAAGAAATTTTCTTATCTGGAATTCTTGGAAATTCTATTCAAGCAGTTAAGTCTCTTTGAAGGACACTTGTTTGGTAAAAGCATGCTGAGTAGTTACATCAGAATGCAACTGAAGGACACTTGTTTGGTAAAAGCATTCTGAGTGCTTAGATCAGAATGCAAGTGAAGAACACTTGTTTGGTAAAAGCCTGCTGAGTACTTACATCAGAATGCAATTAAAGATTTAATGCCTAAGGCTCTGAGTTACCTTCCAGAGTTTGAAATGAAAGGCAGCCAAGGAAGACCTTGACATAAAGGTTCTGCATTCGAAATTCAAAATATGGAATACGATAGGCATGAAAACGATCAAGTACTTTATACCTTTATAGTCTTTTCTTGATGGACTAATGCATATTGCTTGACTAGATAGCTAAATGCTGGAAACACATTTTTTAAAAAAATACTCTTTGGAACAGTTAGATCTTGTACACGAAGTATATTTATTGATAAAATGTGAAGTGTTCCATTTATATTAACAATTTACAATTTTGTAAAAGCATCTTGGATATTGTTTGTGCATTTCAGAGATAAGGTAGATATGGAAAATACAAAATTTAGAAACTAAATGGCAATAATTGCAGTTTGATATTGTTTTTTTGAATGAAATGCTAGATTAATATGATAAATTTCTTAATAATGATACATTTCTTAATAATAAATGGATAGATTTAACCAAACATCTATTGCAGGCCCTGTGCTACTTGGGACTTGAACCAACTCCAGAGCAACAGATAGAGCTGAGGTCCCGCCTTCATGTCGATGCTAATGGGACAGTTGTGTATGGAGGTGAGAACATACTAAACGTCACTTAGATCAAGTCTTTTTCTATATATTCAGAGGACAGGTAATCTGTGTAAGATACTTTGTCTTGGTAACCCTGACTTTGTCAGCTACATGAAATTTTTGTGGCAAGTTTTCAAAGATTCCTTTAAAGAAGGGGTACTAGTATGGCAGTTCTGGAATTAGTGTATGTTATCAAATATTCCTTTAATGACAGCAGAGCAGATGTGACAAGTTCCAATAATAGATCTCCCTTGATTGCATTTCTTCATCTACCCAAAATTTCATTCCAAAGAAATTGCCTGGTTTTCATGTCTTGCCATCATTTGCATCTAGTGAGATATAATCACAGTAGCATAAACTTCAAGGTTTTGTGTATTGATAGCCACAAAATGGTAGAGTACATGATGGCATAATTCAAATTTGTTTTTCTACAGAAACCTTCCTTATTTTTAGTCATCAGCTGTTTCATTTTCCATCGCAAAATCATGTATTTGCAAATGTTTACACATGATATAAATTCCAATACTTTCAGATTTTGTAAATGCTGCCCGTGATGTGTTCCAGCTACAGTTGGAGGAGAAGAATATTCGAGCAAGTGCTTTATTTTTTGCTGATAATAACATAATTGATGCTGCAGATCCACCAGCCTATAAATCTGAGGTACTACAGGTGTTTTTATTTTTTTTTTGTAATGTCATTTGAGTGTTTTGATAAACAGCATTTAGGTTACAGTATTAAGCTTCTGGTCTTCTATCATGTAATTGCTACTTTGTAAGATATCTGTACAGTTTGAAATATGACTTTATAATATTTGCAGTCTAGTTTTGACATTTTGTAACTTGATTTAGCTATAAAATATAAGGTCAAACATGATAAGTTTGTTGATGTGTCTATAGATGATAATTTACAATGGTATGACAAAATTAAAAAGCTTTATAAACACACTGTTATCGAGAACTGACCTGTTGAGTAGAATAAAGAGTATTTACCAACAGAAACTCATCTATAATACAGTGCATATTTGTTGAGTAGAATAAAGAATAATTACCAACAGAAACTCGTCTATAATACAATGCATATTTGTTGAGTAGAATAAAGAATAATTACCTACAGAAACTCGTCTATAATACAATGCATATTTGTTGAGTAGTATTTACCAACAGAAACTCGTCTATAATACAGTGCATATTTGTTGAGTAGAATAAAGAATAATTACCTACAGAAACTCGTCTATAATACAATGCATATTTGTTGAGTAGAATAAAGAATAATTACCTACAGAAACACGTCTATAATACAATGCATATTTGTTGAGTAGAATAAAGAATAATTACCTACAGAAACTCGTCTATAATACAATGCATATTTGTTGAGTAGAATAAAGAATATTTACCCACAGAAACTCGGTCTATAATACAATGCATATCTTTCATCTGAGTGTCAGTATTAGTCTAGGTCTGTATACTGCATGGTAAGTAACATTGGCACAAACCATTGGTTGATTTCAAGCAATTTCCAAATTATGTTGGCAGTTTAGCCAATAAAAGTTTAGCTTATATAGAGTAAATATCACTGAACAAAGGAAAAAAATTGACTTCACTAGTGGCAAAAATAGCAGAAATATTTAGATTAGAAAATGGTGAAAAATACGAGATTCAGCCACAAGGAGTAAACTTTTACTTAACATAATCTGATGGAGTATTCACATGAGGTAAAGTTAGCGAAAGAGATGACAAGTGGAATAAAATGAAAGTACATGGAGTACATGTAATAGAATTAATTTCATGTGTAGATAGTGTTAATTAGATAGTGTGAATTCATAATTGATTTAAGGAATTATTCATGGCAAGAGAAACACATTGGTATGTAAATCATTTTATTTTGATCTTTATACACAAGTTTTATTTCTGCACTTAGTATGAAATTTATGTAATTTTCTTGAGAACTACTCTGCCAAATTTCAGCTTAATGAAAGGAACACAAATAAGAAGAAAAAACATTTATTGCAAGTAGCTCCATCTGTAAAAATATTGCAAGCCAAGTACTCTCAACAAATCTTAAGGATACAGGCACTGGTAAAGCCAACACTGTTCTCTAGGTGATATCTCTGTATGTATGCTGTTTGGAATGCCTAGCTGTTTGGCTCAGGGGTTAATAAGTTAATTTACTTCCTTCTTAAGAGGATGTCGAAGCAGAATAGTCCTTGACTAAATGAGTTACCCTCTATATTATTATTACACCACTCCCTTGATAACATGGAGCCAGATTAAATTTGTGAACCCACTTATAATCTTTTGTATTAAATAGAGGGGTGGAATACAAGAAATCTTAAAAGGCATGTAAATATTTCTTGTTTAAGAGGTAGCATCCTCAGTCCAGGGTCAGGTTACCTAATTTCATTTGATTAGTCAAATAGTTATAAATATTACTGTGTATGTATAAAATTAAACTACCTATTGATTCGCAAGTGTGATCCACGGTAACATGACAACCAAGCAAAATGAATACATGTACTTAGTGAAGTCAAGAGCTGTTTCACAGGTACAGTTCATTGTGGAGAAGCATGTTTCAGACTTTATAGTTTGATTCCTGAATTGGTTTCAATGATTTCATTAAGGATGGAAAAAGCTCCATCATTACTTGCATTAAAATCCCAGCATCAGTATTGTACTAATACAGTGGGGCCTTGACTTACGAGTGTCCCAACTAACGAGTTTTTTGAGATACGAGTTGTCTCTCGGCCAGTTTTTTGCTTTGAGTTGCAAGCTAAAATTCGAGTTACGAGCCAGCTTTAGATACCCCACCGCTAGTTAGCGCAGCGAACGTCACAGTGAACGCATCAACATCCGCCAAGCATCCCGTGTCTCACTCATTCACTTTAAGCTGTCAGCTCGCAATGGAAGCATTAGTGTTGTGCTCGCATTTGTGCTTGCGGTTATTTTGCAAAGAAGCAGATGATATGCATTGAATTAAAGAAAGACATTATTGAAAAACATGACCAAGGTGTGCGTGTAGTCGACTTGACGAAGCAGTATGAGCGTAGCACTTCCACGATCTGCACCATTATGAAGCGGAAGGAGTCAATAAAGGCTATCACGCTAGCCAAGGGCGTTAAAATAATCAATAAACAGCGGACATCTCTCCATGAAAATATCGAGAAGCTGCTGATGGTGGGTTGACAGAGAAGCAGCTCACCGGAGATACTGTGACGGAGGCTATAATCTGCGAGAAGGCACGAGCTATTTATGCTGATTTGCTGCAGGTTCTCTACCTTCCACCCAACATCACCCCTATCCTGCAGCCCATCGACTTGCAGGTGATTTCTAATTTCAAGAAGCTCTTTACCAAGTACCTGTTCCGACGCAGATTTGAGGTGACGGAGAGCACAAACCGCAACCTTAGAGAGTTCTGGAAAGACCTCTATAACATAAGGATATGCTTCAGAATTATCGATATTGCGGTGTTTTTTGGAGGTCGGGAATGGATTAATTCCATTTCAATTCATTTCAATGGGGAAAATGGATTTGACATACGAGTAATTTGAGTTACGAGCTCCGTCACGGAATGAATTAAATTCGTAAGTCAAGGCCCCACTGTAGAATAATTTTGAAAATAATGAGTTTTGACAATGATGTTTGTTTCACAAAATGAGTTTTTGTAAAAAAAGGAATCTGTTTCAGTTTGAATCAACTCTTGTTTAGTTCACTGCTATGTTTGTAAGGAAAAACATAGGGTCCCTGTATTGCAATTAAATGTTATTACAGTACAGGGACTTTATGAAGCAGGGAACCAAACTTATCAACAACAAAATGCATTGAAGTAATACACTGTTTTTGCATACATATGAAGGCTGTTGAAACTAAGTGGAATGATGTTTGAGAGGTTAGGCATTTTGAAACTAAAGGTAGACGATATATGAGAAATGAACAATTGAATTACAAAAAGTGCTTTAATGACAAGAAATCACATGATTGTAAAACAAGTATTTAGCTATTATACAGCCCATTTGCCCCACACTCCACCTGTGTCATTTTCTCAGTTTTCAGCAGGGATACCATCCCTCATGCTAACTTGCATCCTTGCTTATAGTGCGATCTATGTTTTTCTACTCCAGTTATTGAGGGAATTGTGTATTCATTGTACTAGTGAAAACCCAGCACACAACCTATTTTTAAATTCTAGAAAATAATGTTTGATTTTATGAGAGCTATGTCAATGTGTTCTTTAATTATTTTACAAAAACATGTTTGTACTAGTACCTTTCACTACATTATGTTGACAGCATAAATCTTCTTGATATAAAATTTAAACAAGTTAGAACTGTTACAGCACATTCACAATCTGATTCTAAGCAATTAACATAACTTTTTGTTATGTATTGGTTGAAGGTTTGCTGATTTTTATGTACTGAAGGTATATTGTCGATAAAACACTGATAATTAATGACTTTATTAGGAAATGCTGTAATAATTACAACATGTAACCTTAGTCACTCAGCTAAAATTAAGATAAGTAATTTTAATTTTGCATTTTTATATCTAGTTGTTTGCACCATTCACACAATCATAATGGACTTTTCCCCACAAATAATATTCAGCCATCTTGGTATGAATGAAATGTGGAAGCTGAGAATGTTTTGCAGATCATCCAGAAATTTTCACTCAGAAAATATATTTACTTCAACTCTCTCTCTCTCTCTCTCTCTCTCTCTCTCTCTCTCTCTCTCTCTCTCTCTCTCTCTCTCTCTCTCTCTCTCTCTCTCTCATACACACATCAACTGTTAATTATTTCCTTGTATAGGTAGGAGCAGTAAAATCAGATACCTCCAATTTGAGTATTCAACAGGAGAGGGATGAATTAAAAGAGGAAATTGAACACTTGAAGGTAAATTCAAAAATCATTTTTTCTATGAAAGACTTTCCAAATGATACTATTCTGTATTATTTTGTCTGGAAAAACTATTGGTTGATTGTAAAACCCTAGCCACTGAATGTAAAAAATTTCTTCATTTTATCTGTTGGTCTAAAAATAGAGTACTTAACATGTATTAATGTGCAATATGTTTCTTTTATTATATATGAGATAGCATTTTCAACAGCACATAATAAAATTATAAATTGGTTTTCAAAAGAATAATTATATCATTTTTCAGAATCAAATACAATTTCAGCTTAGATCTCTATATTATATGATGTAATCGATGTAACCTAAAATAAATAAGTTATTATTTATTAAACATCAGAATAATGAATAAAAAAATTGCTAAAAAGCTTAATCATATTGTAACATAATGGATCTGTTTTGAGAGGTGCCAAAATTTTTCCTTCTCAAATCTTTGATAAAAATTTCCAGACAGAGATACTTAGAAGAATTTACTGTCATTAATTGATATATCCAGACCATTTAATTTTCTATCAAGGCATCACAAGACTTTTAAACTTATATGTAGGTCTTTGGATTGACACTTTTTATATTTGGCCTAGGTCTTTTATTTAATTCAAGGAGGCCAGCTTCAGGTGCAGTATACAAGCATTTGAGCTGCCTCCTTGACCGTATCAAGGCATTATCATCCTGTACTACATGAAAGCTACTGGCAAGCTTTTTCACATAACTGCATTAGCTGAATCTTAGACTCAAACCCACACAGACAGAGGTGAGATAGCAATGATCCGTAACGGAGAGCACTTTAGGCCACTTGGGGGCCCGTTTGTTTTTTGTAGTCATTTCAACATAGAATCGTAAAGTACTTAAAGCTTCTAAAGATTAGGTGCTAAACAAAGTCCTCATTATTATTATTATTATTATTATTATTATTATTATTATTATTATTATTATTATGTACTTTAGAAGTAATTTTATCCTGACATACAGACAAAAATTCCTGACCTGGTATTGTTGTTTGGGCTGATATCAAGGTGGGTATTATACGATTGCCTAACTGACTTGGCAAAAATGGACAAAGGAAGGAAAAATAATGTATAATATTTACTTGCATATGCATGTAGAGCAAGAAAATAATAATATGCAGTTCACTGCAATGATAATAATAGTTTTTCTTAAGGGTGCAAGAGACAGATTTTATGCAGAAACTTAATGTTGCATAAACCTGCCAAGTATAAAAATTTATAATTTAAAAAAAATACATGGATAAATAAAATGGATACAAAAATAATTTTTTGGATAAGTATATTAAAGCAAAACATAAGAATATCATTCACTGGACCTGACTATTCAGTGATTGATTAAAAATTTGATGCACCCCATCCCAAATTTATACATGCATTTGTCATGTCCAAAGGCCATTTTTGAGCACATTTGAAGCTCACAGTGAAAACAAAAGCCCTTTCGCTGTGTGATAATTTCGAAAAACAGTGTGTACTTAATAGCTTGATGCAATTCAAAATAATTGTCATCCAGACAGTTTTTGAGATATTGTTACTTGGGTTGAACCAATGTTTCTACTGCTAAGTGGCTAGCTCTGCATCCTAGCTGACTATTGGTATTTCACTAGCTATATACTGTGCAGTGACTGCATGATGCCTAACATCATTTTTAAGAGAAACACAAGCTGGAAAGACCAACATATCCATATCTTTAATTATTTCACAATAATAGCTCCAAAGGTCACACAGCCTTAAGAAATTTGCTTGGAGAATGAGATGTTTCAAAGGATGCTTGGAAATTGGGCCGAAATAACAATGGATGGAGACAACAGCAAGGCTTTCTAGCAGACTGCTATATACATGAAACTGTCCCTTGCTACCATTATAAATGATACTTTTTTTGCCCCAATGGAGGCTGCAACCTTGCCCATTGGATTTGGTTGGTTGTTTTAGGGTTTAACGCCATTTTTCAGGCTATACTTGGCTGCCAGTATTAATGGTGGAGGAAGAACCTGGGAAAACCCCCAGAAAGAACCACCGACCCACGAGAAGCTACTGGCAAGCTTTCTCACATACTCACATTGGACAAATCCGAGACTTGAAGCCATGCAAACAGAGGTGAGATGGCAGTGTTCCATAATGGATAGTGCTTTAGACCACTCAACCACTCGGGGGCCCCTTGCCCATTGGAAGAAACAGTACCAGTCTACATTCATACTAGGACCCATCTAAATAAAATGGGAGAACCTTACATGGCTTATGTTGGATATTACAACCTCAGAAGATCATGGTTTGTACAGAGACAAGCACAGTGGTCATGGGTGCACATCACTCATTCCTTCCATCACTCCAGAAGCCTGTTGGAGAGTGGCCCATTCAGAATCCTCTATTAAATATGATACGCTTTAGATAAAAGACTAACTTGTTAAGTAAGTCAGTCTTGCCAGGAAAAGCTACTGCAAAACACAGTCACATTATGTCTGACAACTCTGAATGGTGAATCATATCAGAAGGCAAGGGGGAATACAATCCCCAGATATATGTACTTTTGTTTGAATCTTCTAAAGTGGTGTCATCAGCAACAAATCTGTATTCAGTTCATCATATGCCAGGCAGACTGAATGTATAGGTGGACTCACTGTCAGGAATTATCAGCTAATACAAACTGGTTGTGAACCACATATGTACTGCTGTGATGACCACTTGTAACTATTTGCAACAAGATGGAATGCAAAAGTTCTCAGGCTTTGTCTCACTGGTCCATGGAGCTAAAAGCCTGAACAGACGACACATTTTGCATAGATTGGTTATTGTTGTTGTTGTAGGGTTTAACGCCATTTTTCAGCACAAGATAGACCACACATTTTGCATAGATTGGTTATTGTTGTTGTTGTAGGGTTTAACGCCATTTTTCAGCACAAGATAGACCACACATGGTGGCCAGTATTAATGGTGTAGGAAGAACACGGGGAAAACACAGGAAAGAACCACTGACCCACGAAAATCTACTGCAAGCTTTCTCACATACCTACATTGGTCGAATCCAAAACTCAAACCCATGCATATGGAGGTGAGATAGCAGTGATCCATAGCGGAGAGAGCTATAGACCACTCCACCACTCAGGGCTCCCCATAGATTGGAATAGCATGGACATATATGATTACACTCCAACACCGTTTAATCTGTAAGTAGAACAAGGAGCAGGAAATTGTTAATATCATATCTTCATTGCTCCTCTCAGGTAAGAAAAAATAATGGATACATATCTTGTTTATGTTTCACAGCAGAAACCCAAAGAAATAGTGATATTCCTCATCTGCTTTAGCAACCTCAAAAGAAGGTGTTTCATCCAAATCTATAGCAGTGGAACATGTATGTAAATCAGGATTATATGAAGCAAGCCTTCAAGAATAAACACTTCTTACATTGATTTGTGGAGAATCACTCAAGCAAGAATTTCTTTATCACAGTAATGTAAGCATGAACACATTTCTTTATTAAGGCATCAGGACCTCTATAGCTAACTTCCTACTTTGGCGTTTTGAAAAGAAACAGCTTGTGAAGATGAAGATGAAGGGTACCATTCCACAATCTCTAACATGGTTCATCATGGAAGAAAGGATGTCAAACAAAACCAAGACCTCTCTGATATTACACCAGTTTTGGATTCGACACACTGAAAGGTGCTGGCTCTGTACTCAAAGTAGAATCTAATATACCGGTAGGTGTTAATGTGGCTGAATAAGGCACTCTAGGAATTGCACTAAAGAGCCTCTTGTGTAGGACCTGTTTTTTAATTTTCTTAGTTACAGCAGTCAGATACATCATCTATACCATGCAGCGTGTGTAATACGTGGACAGAGCCAGTGTGGCAATGGAGGAAAATATTGTTGACATGGTAGAACAGTCCACCTTTGAACAGATGCGTCGTTTGGTCCAGGAAACCATGGCGCAGCTATTGACATGAGGCTATATATTACCTCTTTGGGGGAGTGTTCCCCCAATTTTCGGCTGCCCAGTGGGTGCAAGTCCCCCCCCCCCGCATGTCCGAGCATGGCCTTTGGGTCTGTAAGTCAGGACGCATGTTTTTTTTTTACTGGATCCATTGGATCTATTTCATTATACAACCTCAACGTCACTGGCCGTCCAGCCATCCCGGCATGGGGACCTTATTGCTAAAACGGTCCGACCAACTATGATTTACAGGGATTTTAGTGACAAATCCGTCTGTCAAGCTGTACCACCGGCAACATGCCAATACTATGACAGAGGTTTTAGTGAGAAATCTGTCTGTCCAGCCAGGGCATTGGAGTGGCCGGTACCAGTGATAGCCTGACCATCGCCGACATTCAGTACGACCTCACGCTAGACAAACCAGCTGGCAGTGCCGTCCCAGTATGGGGACCTTATTGCTAAAACGGGCCCACCAACTATGATTTACGGGGATTTTAGTGAAAATCCGTCCATCAAGCTGTACCGCAGGCAACATACCAATACTATGATGGAGATTTTAGTGAGAAATCTGTCCGTGCAGCCAGGCCATTGGAGCGGCTGGTATTGGTGATAGCCGGACCGTCGCCGACATTCAAGCTGACCATTCGCCAGACAAATCAGCTGGCAGTGCCATCCGTCCATATGTTCATGGCTTCTCCACAAGGTAGAATTAGTGAGATTGTCAAGGATGACGGAATTGCGTCATCTATGTCACCTGGTATGCTCTATCCAGAGATGCAAGCTGTACCAGAACCAGCGTTCCCTCTGAGCGAATGGTAGATGTGCGTGCAGTGCTTTCTGCACAGCGCAAGCATTACGGAGATGAGAAAAATTTAACGTTGGATTGAGCGAAAATTGACAATTCAGCTGCACGGGGATGCCTGAGCAGCTGCACATGCAGCTTAGAGGGAACGTTGACCAGAACATGACTCGGCACACAGTGAGTATGACGAAACACTTGCAAATCTGCAGTACACAGATCCAGTCATGGAATGGACTGAGTTTAGCTTCAAAGCCGCAGTGGAAGAAATTTATAGGGTGTTAGCAACTTCAGAATGCCCAACACCTCCTACTGCCATTCAAGACTACAAAGTTAAAGCGTCTATAGATCTGGAATGGGAGGAAGAAACGATGTCCTTCCTGCTCCTTCCCCAGTCGGCAAAATTCAGAAAGCTAAATACCAGCGACGTTCTAGTGTAGCTGGTACAAAACTCAATCAGATGCCTTCAGTACTGATCTCCAATGCCACGTCAAAGCTAGTCCAAAATGTAGTCGCTACGTCTTCAGTGTTAGATTTGGCTTCACTAGCCATTTTCTGACTCCCAGGCAAATATGGCAATGACCACGCTTGGGAAGCAATGGCCCGGATTGCTAGAGTTATTAACAGGGCAGCTCACCATTCCATGGCCAATGCATTGACTGCTAATGCCAACTTCGACCTGATATTACCTGACGCATGTCTGCGCTCCACGTTGCTCAAGCCCCATCCTACTCTGGCTTTACGGATGTCTCCATTTGGGTCACCTTTATTCTTTGGGGGAAAAAATTGAAGAAGTTCGGAGGCAGGCAGCTCAGGAAATGCCCCTCCAACTCAACACCCAACTTTCGCAGGCGTTTCGAAACAATCATCCCCTGCCACAGTGGATGGATGATAGGTGGACCAGGGAATAGCGATCCTTACAATCAAATGTGCAGTATAGATCCCAACCCAATGATGGGAGCCAACAGTCTAATCAAGCTAGGAGGCAACCATACAGAGGCGCCAAGAACCCAAGTTTCTCTGTCTTCTAGCCTCCTAACTCTAGATGTTGACATACCCTGCCCACTGCCTGTGGACAGCCTATCTGTGGGCGGCCGCCTCCTGCAATTTCAGGACCACTGGACCACTTTATTACCTCCGAACATTTGGGTGATTCAGGTCATTTCAGAGGGACTTTGGATTTCATTTATCCATCCCCCTCCCCTGTCCTCCTCTCCCCTTTTTACGGATGTACCGTCAGATCGGGAGAAGGACGCCTTTCTACAAGAGCAAAACATAAAAACAACAAAAAAAACAAACCATAAATAAACCCTGCAATAGCCGGGGTTTTATTCATGGCTGTTTCTTATCCAGAGGCAATTCATCAATCTGAGTCGCCTCAACCAATACATTTTACCCCTGAAATTCAATGTGGCAATGGCAAGATCAATCCATCTTTCCATCCGACAGGATGGGTTTGCCATAAGTCTAGATATGACCGACGCATATTTTCACGTCCTTATCCACTAAGTCACGGAAATTTATCCGTTTTGCTTATCGGAACTCGGTTTATCAGTTCCAGGTCATACCTTTTGGCCTCAACATCAGCTAGAAAAAAAAATTTGTAGGTAAGAAGATTTCAGTAACTATCTTTTTAACCGTATAAAGGGGTCACATATCACTTGACCCTGGGCTGTGTTGCTGATTAAATTAGGAGAACGGGTTATTGTTCACATGGGGGATCTAGCCATCATTTCCTAGAGGATACCTGGGGTTGAGGTAGGATGTTCAGCATTCCCTCCTCCTATTACCTATTCTCCTAACATGAATGTGATCGGGGAACGTATTTGAAGGAGAAAGCAAATTTTTTAAGTAAATTATGATTCTCTGAGAATACTTACCCAATCACATTACTTAAAAACCCTCCCAACCACCCCGCCATGTGAACATCTTCGTATAGTATATATTGCTCAGCTTAAAAACTAGTGACACATGGCGGTGGCAAGGGGATGGGAGGGGCAAGAGTTATTGCCCTTTGTCTATAGGACATAGACAGAAAAGACGAATTTTCGTCTTTTAGAAGGGCTGGATTCGCGAGGTAGCAGGCTTATATCCCTAACATTAATGTGATTGGGTAAGTATTCTCAGAGAAACATAATTTACTTAAAAAATTTGCTTTCCCATCATCTACCAGTATTTTCTTTGAAAACATGCCTTTCTCAAAAGTAAACAGATCTTGTAATAAATCTGAACGAAAGTTACAAATCACTGCTTATTCATTTGTTTTTAGGGTATTACAGGGTTTTTTAAAAATCATTTGGTAAACATCACCTGTATCATCTCCAATATAGGTTTTTCAGAACAGAATAGACTTGTAATATTTTTTAAAAAATCCATCAAAAGTTTACTGTATGGCATCCTTCATTATTTTCATTCAGACCTTGCTGAGGGAGAAGGAGGGTGCATCTAGGAAAGCTGAGGAGGAGACACTGAAAATTAGACTGGTAAGAAACCACTCTTGTAATGCATGAAATAAAGTTCATTATATATAACACAGCTTGTGATCCTGCCAATTCTGTCATAGGTTTCTCTTTCTGACATTGGTATATGTTTAGATATTTATCTTTCACATTTAGTTTTCAGGGCATGACTAAAATATTCTAATTGTTCTCGTTTCCAAAATAAGGAGATGAAGAAACATATACGAACTGAATTAGGCATGACTATTTCAACCAGACTTGGTACATATGCCAAGCAAGTTACATACAAAGCATTTCTACCAAACATGGTACATATGCCAAGCAAGTTACATACAAAGCATTTCTACCAAACATGGTACATATGCCAAGCAAGTTACATACAAGGCATTTCCACCTTGGTACACATGCCAAGTAAGTTACATACAAGGCATTTAAATCAGACTTGGTACATATGCAATGAAAGTTGCATACAAGGCATTTCAACCAGACTTGGTACACATGCTAAGCAAGTAGCATAATTGGAATCTTGGTTGAGGGTACTTTGGTAGTATTATTAGTATAAAAATTGAGTTTTGGACCAAAGTTCTTTAAGTAGGTATGGTGTAAAATATTTTTATTGTATGTTTTGGTTTGATTGGGTGCTTTACATAACAACAACACATTTAGTTAGTGTCAAGCCAGTTGGAGTAAAGTGCTTTGCCCAATCACATATTATGGTAGCTGACACAGGCTGATAAGTATTGGGGTTTAACAGCTTGTCAGAGAATAATATTATTGGCTGATACATATTCAGGTTTCGCCGCATGTTACCAGAATAATATCACAGGCTGATGCATATTGGGGTTTAACAGCTTGTCAGCAGAATAATATCACAGGCTGATGCATATTGGGGGTTTAACAGCTTGTCAGCAGATTACTATCACAGGCTGATATGTATTGATGTTTAAAATCTTGTCAGCAGAATAATATCACAGGCTGATATGTATTGATGTTTAAAATCTTGTCAGCAGAATAATATCACAGGCTGATTTGTATTGATGTTTAACAGTGCTTGTCAGCAGAATAATATCACATTATGGTATGTATTGATGATTAACAGCTTTGTCAGTAGAATAATATCACAGGCTGATATGTATTGGGGTTTAACAGCTTTGTCAGCAGAATAATATTACAGGCTGATATGTATTTGGGTTTAACATCTTTGTCAGCAGAATAATATCACAGGCTGATATGTATTTGGGTTTAATAGCTTTGTCAGCAGAATAATATCACAGGCTGATATGTATTGGTGTTTAACAGCTTGTCAGTAGAATAATATCACAAGCTGGTATGTATTGATGTTTAACAGCTTTGTCAGTAGAATAATATCACTGGCAGATATGTATTGGGGTTTAACAGCTTTGTCAGCAGAATAAAATCACAGGCTGATATGTATTGGGGTTTAACAGCTGGTCAGCAGAATAAAATCACAGGCTGATATGTATTTGGGTTTAACAGCTTGTCAGCAGAATAAAATCACAGGCTGATATGTATTGGGGTTTAACAGCTTGTCAACAGAATGATATCACAGGCTGATATGTAATGATGTTTAACAGTTTGTCAGCAGAATAATATCACAGGCTGATATGTATTGGGGTTTAATAGATTGTCAACAGAATGATATCACAGGCTGATATGTATTGGGGTTTAACAGCTTGTCAACAGAATGATATCACAGGCTGATATGTATTGATTTTAACAGCTTTGTCAGCAGAATGATATCACAGTCTGATATGTATTGGGGTTTAACAGCTTTGTCAGCAGAATAATATCACAGGCTGATATGTATTGGGGTTTAACAGCTTGTCAACAGAATGATATCACAGGCTGATATGTATTGGGGTTTAACAGCTTGTCAACAGAGTAATATCACAGGCCGATACGTATTGATTTTAACAGCTTGTCAACAGAGTAATATCACAGGCTGATATGTATTGATTTTAACAGCTTGTCAGCAGAATGATATCTTGATATTGCCAATTGAGCTAAAGTTCTTAAAATGTGAATATAAAGAATTGGACAAAGCAGATAAATCTTTCTTAATATTTGTAAGCATAAATGGGTTATGGGGGGAAGGGGTATATCTGATAGCTGTTTGTTATGATTTTGCATTAACATTTGCAAATTCAAATGCATGGACATTGGGGTACATCATAGTAAGTTTCACAGGTGAGAACCTTTGTTTTCTTTCCTTCTAATGATATCTTTTATGGATATTATGATAAATGACATTAATATTGTAACTTGACAAAATTAAAAGTGAGATCATTAGAGACATAACTAATGTAACATGCTATTAACAGTAACACTAAATTGAATACTAATGTTTTATACTAAAGTTTTATCATGATAAAATATATACAAAATCAGTGAATGTGACTGATTGTGTATGAATAATTTATAAATTGTTTGCTATTTTAAACTTTTATTAATATGAATATGATTTTTTTTATTTATTAAAAAACTAAATTATGCCACTTCAAAGACAAATCAAACACAAATATGCAAGTAGTATTTATGATTTTATTAGTTTTTTTAGCAGTGGTAGTATTTCAGTAATAAGATCCCAAAGTTATAATGATGTTCTCTCATACTCTAGTGCAGAATAATCAGCTCACTATTTTGATTGGTTATTGATTGGATGCTTAGCCAATCAGCAGTGATTTGTTATGGTCACATGATACCACTAATCATTCCCGCAAAAGTTTAAAAAATCCTTCCTTCAATATGATCAAGCGCTTGAAAATTACACACAGTTGATTTGCCATTTGCATACAAGACCAGTAACATTTGTTTATACATTTTTAACAAAGCTCAGTCTGCTCATGAAGTTGTTTTATTTCTTGATTAACCACCATAATCAAGTGACATTTGTAATTGATCAATGAGATTGGTTATATACTTATTTAAAGAATTAAGAATTTTACCATCTGCACATGGTGAGGTCGTACAATGGCAGACATGCATATTTTGCTATTCAGTAGTAATGTCATATGACAGTGCCATTGACATAACACATGATCACTGATGATGTAGTGCATTGACATAACACATGATCACTGATGATGTAGTGCATTGACATAACAGAATAACAGATTGACATACATGATCACTGATGGTGTAGTGCATTGTCATAACACATTGACATAACACATGATCACTGATGATGTAGTGTCATTGACATAACAGATTGACATATATGATCACTGATGATGTAGTGCATTGACATAACACATTGACATAACACATGATCACTGATGATGACTTAATACATTGACATAACACATAATTGCCCTTTGTGAAATTCTTGAAGAAATCACTAAATCAGATGTCAGAAATTTGTATTGAATCAGAGTTTCAGTTTTTATAATCATGGTTCATGGGCTACCTTTAAGTTAGTGGTAATGATTTTTCAACAGAAATTTATCATTTTAATTATCTATCATGATTATAGACCCAGTCTAAGAACATTTAGCTTAACCTTAATGTTAATTGTTTTTTTTATCCAGCTAAATAAATTGAGGGCTTGATGAAAAGTGGGTCTGTTTATTTTAAAATCTAAATATCTGTTCAAAACAGAAAGCACAGGAGGCTATTCAGTTAAGCCGATCATTGCGGAGCAAATTTCACCTGGCTGAGCAAGCACAGCAAGTAGCACGAGATGTGGAGCAAGATTATGAGGAGGTGGTCCACCTTTTGGAAGGAGAAGTGGCACAGTTACAGGCACAGCTCAACAAGCAAAGGGTATATAAATATCAGTGCTGTTTTTCAACTTTTTTATTTGAATGCGAACTTTATCTTTTCATCTCACCTTAGGTTTAGGATTTCAAATATTTGTTGATGTTACCAAAGAGATATGGGAATTCCAGTAGAGTGGTTTACATTATCAAGAGGGTCTCATGGGCAGAAGTCAAATATTGGAACCCAAGAGAATGAGATTTTCTTGTCTTTTTGGTAACCACCTTTATTTATTATTATTATTCTCACAATAGACATCACTATAAACTGCAACACTGCAGACATTGTGGTGACATGACAGCAAAATGTTTAAAGCTACATTAAAAATCCTAATCACACACACACACACACACACACACACACACACACACACACACACATGCTTATATTATTTGATTAGCTCTAATTACAACTGTGGGAGACATACTGACATTTATTAAGATATATCTTAGCATATGATAATTATGAGGTCATCAAAATTCATGTCACATCTAATATGGCTTCATTGCCATGAAATTTAGCTCATCACCTTAATTACAAAATGTTACTCCAGACTCAAAAGAAACAAGTGCAAGATTGGGAGTTGAGTATAGTTTTATAATGGAAGGACAAGTAAGACAATTAAGACAAAACAAAAAGCCATGAGTGTTGAGAATAATAAAATCTGTGTATGATTGGTACCAAGATAAGGAAATACCAGTCAAATAGCATATAGGTCTCCATTTCCATTACAAATGAAATAAAATTGACTTGCAGTTTAACATTAAGTTGTTGTAATAATTTTATGAATTGTACCCCACATCTTTGATAGTATTTATGTGGAGAATTATTTAATCCCTCTTAACCTTATAAATTACAAAACAAACCTTGTTCCATCAGCACGTTTTTAATTTGGAAAAATAAGGTCATTATCATTCAATGCAGTGTTAATGAAAAGATATTTTTAGTTGATGGAGCAGCGTAATATACAGACCGCACCATTGGCCTAATGGTTAGAGCATCCGCCACGGAAGCGGGAGGTCGTGGGTTTAATCCCCAGCCAAGTCATACCAAAGACTTACAAAAATGGTACAAACAGCTGCCTCGCTTGATGCTCAGCATTAAGAGGTTAGTGTTAGGACTGGTCGGCCTGGTCTCAAGATAATGTGACTGGGTGGGACATCATGCTACATGTCTGCGGCATGATGCTCCAGTGCTAGACATCATTATAAACTGCCTCACTGCAGACATCTTAGTGATATGACTGAAAAACTATTAAAGCTACATTAAGAATCCTAATCAAACAAATCAAAACAGCCTAATATAAATTGTAAGGTGCATGGTTTGAACATGGATGCTCCCACTGATAAAAATAAAAAGTCATACCTCTACAACATGCAAGATACCAACTGCTATAACTGGTAAATTTAAAATAGAGGGATGTAAACTGCAGTGAACATAATCTCTAAGTCATTAATATGTATTGTAAATAGAATATAGACTCTTTCAATTTTGTTAATTATATCTCACACATATCAAAATAATGTAGTGTGAGTAAAATGGTTTTATATTATTTTTATAAAATTAATAATTAAGTAGCATTTAAAATGTTAGTGCTTTGGCTAGATTGAAAGTAATAATTAAAATGTTCATCTTATAAACTTTTTTAAATATATTTGTTAATTTGTCAGTGATGAATACAAATAAAACTAGATATAATTGTCGTCATCATCATCATTTTTGTTTTTGCAGATACAAATAATTCCTACAAATTTATATTATCAAAATGATTTTATTCCATCCGGTGAGGATTTTCTTTCAGATGTATTAAAAATATTTTTACATGTTTTTGTGCATTTTTATAAACATTTTACCACAATTATATGAATTTCTTTCACCTGTACAGACTTAGTATCTGGTTTTTCGACACAGCTACATTGTATTGGAACATGTTGAAGTTCATGTTTATGAACTGTGATCATTTATCACCCCTGGTATAGCAGGTGTCTCTGATATTTTTAACTATACCTTTCTTTTTTCTCTTTCTTTCTTTGTTGTTTCAGAATCAACTGTGATGACTTAAGTTTGCTAAATGCAACAATACAAGACCTCATGACACAAAATGTATATCGCCAGCTAAATGCAGCATGTATGTGAGGTTATTTGAGAATACATGGTTGACAGTTCTAATGACAACTGAAAATCAAAAGACCGATGTTTTAAATGTTTGAAGTAATAGGACTGAGAATACTGATGTTTTTGGCCAGATCTGTTGGAGGACTCTGTTACATTTACAGAATTTTGAAACCTTTTAATTCTAGGCAGCCAAGGGGGCATAAGTCAACCCACATGTATGAGAATGGCTTTAGGGCTTGTATGCCGAGATGCATGGAGTTTATAAATGATTTGAATGACCATTTCTAAATCATTCAGTCTTCCTGTTTTCGGTGAGAATGTTTAATTTTGGGGGAGATCCTAACCTGTCTTCCATTACATATTGTCCAGCCCTCGATTCATGCCATTCAGTGGCAATATGTCTTCCATTACACATTGTCCTGAGCCTTGCGAGTTGAACCATAGAATGTAAACATTGAGGGATCTTATTGATCTACCTAACATTACCATTATTCTGACAGCTGTCTACACTGTGGCCCATAAACCCAACACCTATTCTGGCTGTTTTTGATTTTGAAAGCTTGTCCAAACAGAATGAAGCATCCTGTGTATATGGCTAGCCATTTACTCGTGGCTTTCCCTCTTGGCCAGTATTTTGACATAATCAGAGATGATGGCCATGCTTCATCTCAGTCTCTGAAAGTGTTTTATACATATATTGATCTTGATCCTGTCTAGAATGACCAACACACTGAATATGGAGATAAACATGATGATAGTTCATGCTCAGATCATACCATGGTGCAGACTATGTTTAACTTTAAGGTGGTGATGCAATTTATGGAGTGTTGCCAAACTCAGAATGTCCATAACCTCTACTTTCACACTGTCATAACAGGGTCAATGCCTCAGTTGTTTTTTGATGAAGCGGACATCATCCATTCCTTCCATCTTCTTTGCATTGGGAAAAATCTAGGAATTGGCAGAGTCCATATCCCAAGATCAATTACCTAGGCATTTCCGAAAGCCTTTCTGTTTTCTTCTGAAAGTTAACATCGAGCTTTCTTTGCAATTTCACTGGTTAAAGACCCATTCTGATACCTTCATCCCAAATCTTCTGGTATTAGACAAGAACTATGTTGCTGCCAGTCTGACTTCACCTGCTTTATTATGGTGGATAAAAACATTATGCACACTACTTCAAAGCTTATACACTACTATAGTTGCCACCTGTTCATATTTGGACTTGGCATCTATAGGCAGTTTTTCAGGCTTGCAAACAAGGCTATCAATGCACAGCCCACTCTAACCCTGTGGCCCTCCCTTTGGATTGCCTCTGCTGTTTGGTGACAAAATAGAGGACTTGCAATGGCAGGCATCCTGGGAACTGCTTCTGTATCTGTCTGTGCTACAGCCTATGCCTTGTACATCATCTCAGTGATGTGATCATAAATAAGGAGACATGGGATCATTCACTGCTCAACTCAAAAACCAGTTGCATTCAGATTTCAATGCTCACTAATCAGTTTCAAAGGCAAATGTATGAAAGAGATAGAAAAGAAAGCTTTTCTACTCCTACACATCTGTTCTCTTGCCATTGACTGATGTCCCAGGTCGTCCATAGTTAACTGTCTGGTAGGCACCTGACTTTTGTTTGCCTTCCAAAGAATGTTGGATCGGTCTTTATCTGCCAAGTGAGTGAGCAATACAAGTTTTCTCAGAGAGGCTTCAGTTCTCAATTTGCCAACTTCCTCCCTTTCTGTCCAATCCTGATGAAGTACTGTTGGACTCGGTAAAGGACTGTAGCAAGCAATAATGATACTCAGTGAGAAGCATGAAGTGGTGATTGTTTGGAATTCACATTCTCCCGATTCTTTGGTTAGTAAAATCAATGGCATTTAAGATATAGACTGCAAGTTCAGTTTGTCAGTTTGTTAGGAACTTGCCATCTGTCTTGAATTTTTACATTTCCATCCATCTATCCTTATGGAAATTCCCATGGTTTACAGACATTATCAGTTTTGTGTTCTCTCCCAGTTTGAGCACAAGTCCTTGAACCTTTATGAAGCTACTCCATTTTATCGTTTTCATTGTTCCATAAGACTTCATCTGTTTCCTTGGCAGTATATTTAACAATATCCTCTAGAAACATATGATCTGTGCCAGTCAAAGGAGAGAATGATTTCATTTCCCTTTTACATCATCTGGGTCTTCTGATCAGTTGGGAGTTCCCATCTTTATCCATCCCATCAGTTCATCCAACTGGACAACCTTATTTTTCTAACTTAAACAAATTTTGCACTGATGGAACAAGGTTTGTTGTGCAATATTTAAGGGATAAAAAGGATTCAATAACCATGAGCTAGATTGTAATTGTGTCAGATAAATACTTTTGAAGACCAAATGTGGGGTACAATTTAGAGGCAGACTATACCTTCACATTTGTATAAGAATCGGGATTACTATTGTCATGTACTTGATGAAAATTAATCATCAATGTGTAAGAACATTGATTATGATCTGTAAGCTATATGTTTCCGAAACTTATCTAAATTATTTGTATCTGTTTGGCTGCTTAACTGATATTTCAAGTAATGATGGGGAATAGCATATATCTAAGATAAAAACCAGTACTCATGATGTTATGTTTCAATTAATGGTATAATGAAATGTGTTATAGTGGAGTTTTCCCTTATTTTTACATACATTATATGATAAAAATGTTAAACATGTTTGGGAACATACACAAGTTTTACAAGTTTAGATCACTGACCTGGGACATCAGTCAATGGCAAGAGAGCAGATGTGTAGGAGTAGAAAAGCTATGCATTACATTTGTGAAATATATTGCAGCATGTTTTACATGATTGTGTACATAGAGGAAATTTAGAATGTACACATGTAAACCTTGGGTGGGTGAGCATTAACTCTTGTTATAACTAGAGACCAAACTCAAATTAAAGTATTACAGAGGTGCAAAAGTAGCACAATGACCACTGCACTTACCATGTGCACATATTAGTATCATAATTTTGGCAGCGATAATGACCATTCCAGAGTTTGTGGAATTATTTAAAAAATTGAGCGAAAAAGTTGAGTTGCAAATTTTATCGATGAAATATGAGGAAATCAGAATGACTGTGTATAACGTTTTGAACAAGGATTTTCTTTGTCGACACAGGTAGATATTAACTTTCTTCAGTATGATAGACTTATACATGGAACATAGCTTCTCATTGTATAAACATGTATGGATCAGGAAATAGGTCACTTATAATGTTAAAACACAGTGTATGTGACAAGAAATCAGTCATTTGTAACAGGCTAAAACAGAGATGAAGAGAAACAAAGTACATATAATTTTTGTATGGGAAATTTGTGATGTAAATTGATGCCAGGATTCCTGATAAGCATGTTAATGAGTTGGCATCTTTGTTCCATAGTTCACTAAAATTTCATGGAAATTTAACAAATCCATAACAGACATCTTGTTCCATATTCACTCAACTCCTCAGCTTGAATGTGCACTCAAACTCAAACATTGTTTCTTTGGATAGCATCATATGTTTTGAGTTTTAACAGCTTTTATTATCTAAACATTGCAATTTTCAATACTACAGTAAATGAGTTTGTTCACTATCTAATACCTAAAATGATGTTTAAGTATACACTAAAGTTGAGATATTTTATAAATATGGGTGTTAAAGAGATCATAAAAATATGAGCTTGAGTTTCTCCTTTAACCAATCAGAATTGACTTTACAAAAGTTAAGTCTGGTATAGTTGGTTAGCACACAATCTTCAGGCTAGGTCTCACTTTTAAGACTTAAAACAATTAATTGATCAGTTTTAAGTTAGACTTAACCTTTTGACCAGTGAGATAGGTGGATTCTAACTTCAGTTGAAATTTAGACTTGAGTTCATTCATAAAATCTGGACCTTTAAAACACTTAAGGAATAAACTTTATTTGTACACCTTAAATCAACCCAGTAATAGCTGTTATTATAATGTTCTGATCCAAATTTGAAGAACACTCCCTCAACTGCCCAACATAGCCTCTTTTCTTACTTGCATATAATTTTGACATAATTGTTGATCAAGGTCAATCTTTTGTTTCATTGAGTTTCCTTTTAATGCAAGTCTTGCTGTATGAATTATCCTGTTTTCTTTTAAAAAACAAAGTTGTCAGATCCGGTCATGCAGAGAAGGCTAGCAGTGTTGACCTGCCAGTTGCAGAAATCTGAGGCCAGACAGAAGGTGTATGAGGTGGCTGTAGAGAAGCTGCTTCAGTTTGCAGAGGTTGGTGCCTGTAACTTGTTTAAATAATTTCATATCAAATAAACATTTAAGATCCTGTATCTATAAAAATGTAAATTTTGTTTGTATTAAGTGTTGTCTGGATATTTGGTATTGAAAAAAAGAATATACTCATTTGAGCATTTGATTCAAATGAAACAGCCATTAAGAACTAGCTGAAATGTTTTCTGGAAGAATGCAATTTGGACAAAACAGTGAATAAAGAAAAATCTGTATCAAATATATTTGGGAATAAATAAGGAGAAATATGAAAATATGCAAAATAATAACAACTTCATTCAAAGTACTTTATAAGTTTAATAAGTGTCGGGTCACCAAAAGTTTTTGTTTTTTTCACATGCCCATGTCTTAGGACAAGGAAAAATTAATTTTTTCCATCTCCCAAGATTTACAGCCATTACAGTAGTAAACAAAACACTATAAAGCTTAGACATTGACCCACAGATAAGCTGACCCATCCCATCTTTATCTTTTCCTAAATTATTTGGTTTCTATGCAAGTAAATATGATATATGGTGGTCAGTTACTTCCGAAGACAAGGAAGGACTTGATCTCCATATGCTGGTCTATAATTTACTTAATTGGTTAACCAACAGTACAACAGTAACATGTTTTCAACCAGTTAAAACTGCAGTATTTTAAAGAATTGTTTTATATATTTTAGCTCATTAATTCCAACCTTTGGATAGATAACAGTTTAAGCATGTAACAAATGGAAATTAAGACAGAATAAAGAAATGGTATGAACAGAATATGTATGAATTACAGAAAGCAAAAATAAAAGAAACTATTATATTTAAAACAAAAGCAAAAGAAAAAACATGACATTTGCATGCTAGTTGAGTTTACTCCAGAGACCAGGCTGAACATGACTTAAACAGTGCAAAGCATGATAGTGTCACTTCAGTATGAATGAAAATAGAAGCCTATAGCTTGGCTTGAACAGCTACTGTACAATTAGTACAAAAATGCATCATTTTTACCTTTACACCATCAGTTTCCGTCAATGAAGTGATGAGAATTTTTTATATAATATACATACACAGTGTGACCCTGCTGTAGCATTTTTGTTATAACATCAATTCAGATATAGCATGATTGTGATGTGACTCAACATTTCCTATACATGTATTTTTCTCGTACATAAAATATTCTTCCTTAAAAGTAAAAAACAACCAAAATGTTTACAATGTAATATCATTTTGGGGAAGAGATCACATATGAATAATACAAGATGATTGTGGTGTGGGTCCTTAAATTTTCTGGGTTTTTTCTTGAACACACAAAAAATTTTCTTTTTAAAAGTACAAACAATAACCTGTAGAAAGTTTATTCAGGGATCATGCTGGGTTTGCCAATGTTGCAGATTGCAATATTTTCCTTCTTGGCAGAAAAATTAACCATCTGGAGATTTTTTTGTGTATTGTATTGTTGACATTGTTGGCTGCTTAAACTTGTATATGCAGCCATTGGTTTGGAGTGGTGAAATTCAGAGGCCCCTTGGAAGGAAGTCACAATCTTGATATAAAATGCACTGAAATTTATCTGTTGTGACATAAACAGATTCATTGTCCATATTGACAAACCATCTTAACTCTGCATTGTTATATCATAATCTGTGTATGTTGACATCTAGCATGAGTACTGTATGCTGTGAGATATCTGTTTTTTATGACATTTCTGGCAGTATTTATTTTGGTCAGGTTCTATGGCTCCCATCTACCGTGTTATAGTGGGCTCACACTGTGTGTGTGTGTGTGTGTGTGTGTGTGTGTGTGTGTGTGTGCATATATATATATATATATATATATATATATATATATATATATAGTATGTACATGAAACAGTTCCAAGAAAACTGATGAGTTTCTTGAATGTGACACCAATTTTTCACAGTCATTCAATTTTGATGCCAAATACATAGCAGACAAGTCTAAATTTAAAATAATTGGCACCATATATCGATATAAATGGGCTTTATTGATGTGATTGATGGATGTTGTAAGCCTGAAAAATGTTAGAGCAGAGGGATTTTGTTAAACTTAAAAACGTTGCATAAGTAAAAGTACTTTAACAGTTTCGAAATAAGAATTTGACTGAAGAAAAAAACATGTCTTTTTGTGTCTATACTCTGGAGGTGAGGTTCACATTGAATGCAATATCCCTTTAATTAGGTTCCTGGGTAACGGATCATTAAGATTGATGGGTACCCGTTAGAGGACTTTAGGCCACAGAATGTGAGAGTAGATAAATAAAACATGATTAGTAGAGTTACTGTGCTAAAACAAGAGTAGGTGGACAGTAACTCTACTAATCATGTTTTATTTCAAGCAAATTGTTATCTGTGGCTTTATACTGACAAGACTTCTTGTAACTCTGTGTTTTCTTCCTATGTAAAATGACATTAACACATCAGTATATCACCATCATCACCAGCTCAATTCTCTACTCCAGTTAAAGTGAAGGACAGTGTTTCCTGGAATTTGCTTGTTTCTATGCATGATGAGAATGAAGACTACCAAAATATTTATAGTCATTGAAATAGGCTTAAATCCTCTAAATTTGTTTTTTGTTGATATATTTTTCAGCATGTCCATGAAACACTTAATGAGCAATCAGACACCTTGGGAACAAAGTAAGTATTTGATAATGATTTGTTACAGGATTATGTCCTGTTTTTAACAATATTTATTCTGAACAATTGGAAGTGGAAATGGTTTCATTTCATTTGTATGTCCACCCATTAGACTGAAATCTGATTATACATCCAAAAACTTAAAATTTCCTGTCGACTGTAAATGCATGAATTTTGTGTGTTTGGGGATAGTGATATGTTTAGTTTTGTAAAAAAAAATTATGACATTGTTAATGGTATATTAAGTCATGTTGATGTATCTGATTGGCATGGGATCCTGTTTTCTTCTTGGATTTGAGTATTTAAATTTGTGACTTGTATCAACCATGAAATAAAGAATTATTGGTACCCATAGAAATCTGATTCTTCATAATTAACTTGACCTTAAGCCTTTAATAATATTAATTAGAGGATAATGAATGATGTGGAAATTTCAGAACTCCTTCTTTAATCTTATTTAAGTTAATTCTAAATTTAATCTCAAACATTTTAAAAAGTTTATCAGTCACAAATACATAATTTTGCTCAACTCCAAGTACTGGCAATCTTTTTTCAATCAACATTGTATTGTTAATGCATCTATCTGTTGTACATTTATTTGATCTATTAGAAGGATTTGAATATTTAAATTAGTGTGTTTGCTCATGTTGCATCCATATTGTCAACACTGTTATTAACTTTGGAATGCAAATGTACTTAAGTGGAACCCCGTTATAACATGCCCCGCGATGATGCGAATTCGGATATAACGTGGTTGCAGCATGGCTCCCGAAATTTTGTATATTTATTTGCACATGATTTTTTCTTCTTTTTCAAAGCATGTGAAATAGTATAATAAGAATTTATTATCATATTGGGGAAGATATCGCATATGAATTTGAATAAAATATGATTGTGGCATGGTTCCTGAAATTTCAAATATATGTCCATGTATTTTTCTTGTACCGGGAGATCTTTTTATTTTAAGTATGTGAAATAGTGTTTAAAATGTTTAGGAAGAGTTTGCGTATGAATTTTAATATAATATGATCATGGTGTAGCTTTTAAATTTAACAGTTTCACCAGGTTCTTGAAGTGTTATGCCAAAATAAACGTGATGTTGTCTATGTGGTTGTCTTCAATTAATTATGTAAACAATCGTTTCTCAAACAATAGCCGATGTGTGTTTCTTTTTTAACTGCACACACAACCAAGCAGCAGACAATGCAGTGGTTGATAAAAGCTTCTCACAGTTTAATAAACATAAAACGAAAGCCGCCAACATGTTTTCTGGGCATGGTGGTGTTATTAGACGCAATCAGTTGACCAGTAAATAATGTCAGGTTTACTAGCTTTAACTTGAAAGGGTATGAAATTGACATGCGTTCAGCTTAAAAGCAATTATAAAAGTGACTTGTGACCATTGCAGGTCTACTGCACTTAGTTCTTGGGTTTTACATGTGTATGGGGTTTACTTATAAAATCGTTATTGATTCCCTTTTTTTTATTTAAAAAAATATTTTACCATTACGGAAAAACAAGTTTACAGACGGAAGTCATTCATTGCACATTGCACAAAAAAAGTTTATTATGATTTTGGGGAAGAGATCGTCTATGAATTCTAATATAATACAATAAAATACGAGAAAAAGTGTGTAAAATGCGATTCTGAAATGTATTAATTTCACCAGGTTCTTGAATTGTTATGCTTAAATAAACATTATCAGAAATAAAACTTATTATTGATTTAACTGCATACACAACCAAGCAGCCATAAATGTGGTGGTTGACACAAGATTCTCACAATTTAATAAACATCAAAAAACGAAAGCTGCCTTTATGTTTTCTGGGCTTGTCGGTGTTATTAGAGGGAATCATTTGACAAGTAAACAATGTCAGCTTTATTAGCTGGAAATTGAAAGGTTATGAAATTGTAAATGAGTGCAACTGAGAAAAAAAACTTTATCAGGACGTGTGACCATTACAGACTCACTGCATTTAGTTCTCGGATTTTATGTGTATAGTGTTTGTTTATGAACTTGTCATTAATTTCCTATTTTTTTTGTATATAAAAAAAATATTTTACCTTTATGGAAAATCAGATTTACAATTTGTATAGAATAGACACCATTCATAGACCCTGGAAAGTAATGAAACATATACTTGCTTTGTCTTTCTTAACCTAATTTTCTGTTAATTTCTCCCATTGAATTCAGACACATAATGAGTTGTGACAAAGATATTGAAAAGTTTAAATACGTTTGCAATTGTTGCAATGGAATTACATGTATTATGGATTAGCTGCATGCCACGACGGTATTATATCTGACAGTAAGTAAACGGTGTTAATACTCTGTTCATGCTATATATTGGACATTGAATTCAGACACAGTGATCTAGGACAAAATTATTGAGTATTTTAGATATGCAATTTTCCAATAGAATTACATCCATTATGGATGAACAGCATGCCACAACAGCACGATAGTAAATGATGTTGATACCCTATTCATTATATAACGTCAGTCGGGGTATTATCAATCAATATGTATTTTCGGGAAGAAAAAAAATTGTAAAACGATTTAATGCAGAGTAATAACCTATAAATATTTTATCCATCCATTATTTTGAATAAGTCTTATTTCTGCATTCCATTTAATATTTGTCCGATAATACTCTGATTTTTTACCTTAGACATGAGTACACATATAATGCAAATGCAGTGTTTGCTGAAGAAAAAAAAATACTGTAAAACCCTGCATTAACACGACCCTGCTACAATTTCTTGGACCCCAATTATCATGTTATAGCAGGATTCCACTGTATTTGTTGATAAATTACCCATTGATTCCAAATGTGATTAAATAAGTTCATAAATGCAATCAAACATGCTGCTCTGCTGTATATGTTGAAACAATCTTTGTTGTTACAAATTTTATTATATACATTTTTTTTTTATTAATATCTGCATATGACATGTTTCCATTAATATAGGTCCACAGGAAATTTAGGGGAAGTACCAAGAGGGACCTTCCCACCTGGATACCTTGGCAAACACAAAGGTCAAAGTTCAAAGAGTCTTGCCACAGAAGCTCGAGAGATTGTAAAAACTGTCAAGGCTGTAATTGACAACCAGCGTAAGTTTCATGCTAAGAGCCAATAATTTTCTCACAACAAGTGTAGAGTGTTATTTTAGGTTCTTATTCTGCAAGTATGATTTTCTCGTACAGTCACTGTAACTAGACCCTTAAATTTCCTGTTTTACTGGTACTAAAATCCTGGTAATTCTGCTTTGGTAACTCCTAATTATTACATGGAATAACTGAAGGCAATCATTAGGCGGCAAAATAACTGCTGACATACTCCAGAACAGATAATCATTCAGCTCCATAAACAAAGCAAGTCACAAACTTGTTAAAGGTAAAAGTGAAGGAAAAACTACATTTCATCTTGAATATTACATTGTTTACTGTAAAATCAAGAATCATCAGTGTTACAGCTTGCCAGCTTCTTTTATTTTTGCTACTGGAGATGTACAAAAGGGGACAATGCAGTTATGCACATCAGTTTTTTTTCTTATTAAAGTAGATTAGCTAATATTTAAAAGTGTTTAAAAATGTTAAGTAGGTTATTATCTTTGTTTTGCCATTTCCTGTAAGCAGACTGGGTTTGCATTTATCTTTTATAAATTATTCCGAAATCCATCTTACAGAGTTACACAAGATCTTGAGTCAGAGGTTTTTTTTAATAGCATATTTCCCTTTGATTACCTCATACTATAATATCAGTACAGTTCATTGCATTTAGCAATTACATACCTGAACCAATCATTAATATACATAGTTTGTAGTGACAAGATTACACTAAGCAGTTTTGAAGGACAATATGGGTTATCATTAGTAAGAAAATATGAATAGATGTGTATTATTTATGTGACCCACCCTGTTGTCAAACACATTGTTTACATTTTGAAATAATATTGCAGTTAGAACTTGACCATGTTCATCAACACATTTCTAGAGAAATCTTATCACTGTTGACAGTAGAGTACACAATGAAAGACATAATTTTACACTCAAGTGGTAAAACAAGCACCAAAAATGCAACCAGATTTTTTTTATAAAGAAAACAATGAAACATTATCATGATAGTTTTCTTTAGTGGCATTAGATATAATGTAACCTAGACAATACTTGTAAGCAGCACTGAACTTGCCCATAAGTACAACCATCCGGACATAAAAAATTATTAATTTTCCAGAAAAATTGGGGGAAATTTTTAGATTTCATTGGTGTACTCATTGTTGTTTAATGTCCAGATATTTTGGTCAGTTACATTACACTAAAATAGCTTTTAGGCCAACAGTACATGCTTTGCAGGGGAAAAAATGACCATGACTTTCATCAGTTCTCTTCATATATGTATTGGCTGTAGCTGGTCATTTATGCTGAACTAGAGCAAATTAACTATTGGCATTTAAATGTATGAATTTTCTGATATACTTGTACAGGAAACAATTACAAATATTGCTGTGTTTTTTTTTTACAAATATACACTTCTAAGTGTAGATAATGGCTGTAAATTTGAAACTTGAATATAGACTGTTGAAGAATGATAATAGAATCAAATCAAATTTTGATGAAGGTCATCGGATTCCTTTATTTTGACATGTTGATATTACCACTTTGTAAAACTGACTTCGCTTAGATTAGACACAGTTTGCATTAAGCCTAATAAACATATTTACAAAAACTTGAAATGATAACTTCAACTGGATTTACAGGAGGGAAAATGTTTGCTTTGTGCTTTTCCTAAAGCTGTATCTCTACATACAGAGTCAATGGGTAATCTCTATCGATCTTCAGGATAAATACCTTCAAATCCCTGTCTTCATTCCACACAGGAAGTACCTCAGATTTGTTTGGATGGGGAGGTCTTCCAATTCCAAGCTCAGCCATTTTGCCTAGCCTTCATACCCATAGCTTTTACCAGGCTCATGGAGTTGTGGCAGCCTATTTTAGGTCATTGGATATCACAAGCTTCCAATATTTTGTTGATTGAGTTGATCCACAATTGGAGTCCAGATTTTCTCAGACTAAATCTGTCTTGCTATTGGTCCAAAGTGACCAGGCTTGTTCTCCTGCCAAACTTTAAGAAGTCAGAGCTAAATCCATCTCATGATTTTGTTTATGTGAAGGTTTGTTTATGTTCCCCTAGGCAGAATGGACAAGATCCTATTCCTGATGGAGATGCTGAGAGTAAAGACAAGAGTTGTCATTCATCTTTTTCTTTCTCTGCTAGTGACATTGAATTGTATAGTGAACATGGCATACCTCACTTGTGTCAGCTCAGGTCTCTACTTTTAACAGATTAGAAATGACACATGGACTCCCTGAATGTTCTGATTTATCGTTGTTAGGATTTCCACATCCATCTAAATTGGTGGGTAAATTGGGTCCAGCTTCTGGCTGTAGTCCCCATGCTTTACCCCATGTCCCCAACCAAATTCTTACCTGTTGCAGACATGTCAGATTCAGAGTAGGGTTATCAATTAGAACCAGATGGTCTCATTATTCAGGTTTATGGTCTCAGGAAGAACTTACCCTTCACATCAACAATATGGAAATGAGGGCAGTGGTTTAGACCAGCAAATATGAGGGCACTACATGATGGTCTCCTCCAACATCACATCAGTGGTAGCATAGCTCTGGAGATGAGGAGGCACTACAAATTAAGTTAGGAACTTCCTTCACAGAACAGATTCATAAGAAACATTTATTTGGGTACCATATTTTCCACCGATACTTTTTTGCTTAAAAGTCAGGACTTTGTTTTATACTCCGAATCGACATATATATGGATTGTGTCATTGAAAGATTATATAAGTTACATTCGTAACTACAGGTAATAAAATGAACTACAACATGGATGTGTTTTCAATTATAATGAAACAAGCATGGACTGTTTAATCAGCTGTGTCAATTGATAACAGAATATAGCAGTGATTTGTTCAGAAGTAAAATCACAAGCATGTTAGCATCAGTAATGCAATTTCATGATTGCCGCTAATATGGAGTATCATAGAACGATACCATTACTTGTGTAAAATACAAAGCCAAGATATTGACATGGCCTTGTCTTATACTCTGATTCGACTTATATATGGACGAAGGATGGAAAATAAGTCTTATTGGTGAATTCGACTTATACTCCGCATCAACTTATAGGCTGGAAAATACGGTACACTACATTCCTGGCAGGAAGAACATTTTTGCAGACAGTCTATCAAGGAGAGGGAATATAGTTCTTCCATTCCAGAGTTGTCTCTCAACCAATCCATAGAAGGCTCCATTTCATCATTGGAGAATACCCTTATTTGACTTGTTTGCCACCAAGCTAAACAAAAAGCTCACTTTTTATGTTCAGAGTGCTAAGGACTTCACATCTTGCCTGATTAGTGCTAAGGACTTTACATTTTGCCTGATTAGTGCTAAGGACTTTACATCTTGCCTGATTAGTGCTAAGGACTTTACATCTTGCCTGATTAGTGCTAAGGACTTTACATCTTGCCTGATTAGTGCTAAGGACTTTACATCTTGCCCGATAGTAAATTCATTAGTGCTAAGGACTTTACGTCTTGCCAGATAGTAAATTCATTAGTGCTAAGGACTTTACATCTTGCCAGATAGTAAATTCATTAGTGCCAAGGACTTTACATCTTGCCAGATAGTAAATTCATTAGTGCCAAGGACTTTACATCTTGCCAGATAGTAAATTCATTAGTGCTAACTTAAGGATTTTACATCTTGCCCGATAGTAAATTCATTAGTGCTAAGGACTTTACGTCTTGCCATATAGTAAATTCATTAGTGCTAAGGACTTTACATCTTGCCAGATAGTAAATTCATTAGTGCCAAGGACTTTACATCTTGCCAGATAGTAAATTCATTAGTGCCAAGGACTTTACATCTTGCCAGATAGTAAATTCATTAGTGCCAAGGACTTTATATTTTGCCCGCTTAGTGCTTGCCCAATAGTGACTGTTAGTTCTAAAATTCCATTGTGCTAATATAGCACTTTTTTTTCTTCTTTTTTTTCTCCAAATGTATTGAAGTCGTGATCTGTAAAAAAAAAAAAACATGATCCCCAATCATTTAAATACATCATTTGTCCAATTTATATTTAACTCTATACAGGAAAACCATACCCATGCTGTTTTTCTTGCTGCCTGTTCAGATAAAAACAATTGTCAAGATTAACTTGAAGCCTGAAATTCTTCAGAAACAATGTAATGTTTAGACAGTAGCTCTGATTGATTTTTTATTCTAATCTGGCAGAACTCAGTGTTACCAAAAATTGACTTAGTTTAAATTTCATGCAATATTTTATGCATAAATATCACTATTTCTTTTTTTTTGAGCAAGACCAAATAATGTTGGTACCCAGGATAAAAAGATTAGGAAACTGCAGAACCTCTCTATTTAAAGTCAATTAGTTAGAAATCCATTTTGTATTAAAAAGAATCTTAACCCATTTACATATTGATTCCTCAAAAATGCTTTTGAAAAAGCTCCATTAGTTAGACAGTCACATATTTTCTGTCTCACTAAAATACATTAGATCATAAATTGGTCTAATATTTTCACCATTGTATTTACCTTCTGAGTTTTGTATGTGTTAAGGTCCAAAACTGGCTGAATATATCTTAGAACAGAACAGCTGTAAAGCTAAGTGAGCTTATTTTAGGGCCCAGTGACAATCATGAATTGTGTCATGCATTTTGCTTCACAGGTTCATCAACAGTTGCTATTCTAAAATATATTCAACCAATATTGATGAAGAACATCTAGGCATGAAAGCTTTCAAATCTATTTTGCCACCATCCCTAAGAACTCCTGTATTTATAAATGTCCTCTTCTCAAAACCACTAAACAAATTGTTTTTAAATTTGACAAATCGTTCTGTAAAATTGTATAAAAGATACCAATCCACCTCCAAATATGGCCACCATTACTTAAAATACAAAAGCCACTGTTGTTATAAATAGTTTTAAAAACTTTCAATGACTTCATCTTCAGACTCAGTAAATAGAATTTGACCACACATGACAGAAATCATCCTGGCATAAAAACCTTTAAAATATTTACAGATAATGCCATTATGCAATCAAATATGACCACCATGGCTGAAAAATATAAACACCTTAAATGACTTCTCAAAAACTTTGCAGAAACAATCTAAGAGAATTTTAACAAATTTGATTGAAATATTGGCATATAATGTTTTTAATTTTGTACAACAGATGATGATGTGCCATAAAGTTTGGTTGAAATTGCTATATAAAAAAATGGATAAAACCTAAAAAATACTGATTAGACTTTGATCAAATTGAAAGAAAGCATTATTACCTGAAAACCTTTCAGATTTGTACAAATATTGCCTGCCCACCATCAAATATGGCCACCATTACTAAAAGTAAACAAACCTTGAAACAACTTTCTTCTCCAGAACTAATGAATAGAATTTGACCAAACTCAACAGAGAAGATCATGGCCCTAAAACATTTTAGATCATACCATGCTACCAGCAGATATGCCACCATTACCAGTAATTACAGTAAAAAAACATTCAACAAAAACTTCTCCCAAACTACTGAATATATTTTTTTACAAAACTAAATAGAAAGTGTCATGGCATAAAGACCTATTCAACTGATATTACTCTACCATCAAATATCACCAATTTTATTGTAAGTAATAAACAACCTCTACTCCAAAGTCAGAATTTAAACAAGTTTGACAGAAGTCAGCCTTGCAATAATGGCTTTCAAGTTGATATCATATGGTCAATGTTTTTTTAAAGAAGAAAATTTTTAAAAAGCTTCTCTCAAATCACTGGGCTGAATTTGATCATATTTGACAGAGGACACGGAGATCTTTAAATTACTGAAACAAGAGAAACTTTGAAATGACTTCTTCAAAAAATTTATAATAATTTGATCAATGCATGAAGACTTTTCAAGTTTGTACAAAATTTTATTGATCCATAATCAGATATGGTGGCCATTACTAAAATAGAAAAACCTTTAAACCTTGTTAAAAAGCTTCCTAATTAACCAAAAAAGCTTCCTAATTGACCAAGATTTCTTGACTAACTGCTTTTGCATTTGTCAGTTAGGCAGATGTCAGTCAGTTTTAATCAAACATATTAGGTAGACTACACTTTGGTTGGTTGAAAGGCCTGAGATAGTTGTTGCTGTAGGGTTTAACACCATTTTTCTGCACACGATAGGCTATACATGGTGGCCAGTATTATAGGTGGAGGACGAACCCAGGGAAACCCCCCGGAAAGAACCACCGATCCACGAAAAGATATTGGCAAGCTTTTTCGCATGCTCACATTGGCTGAATCTGATACTTGAACCCATGCAGAGAGAGGTGAGATGGCAGTGATCCGTAACTGAGCGCGCTTTAGACCACTCAGCCACTCGGGGTGTATCATGGAAATATGTACTGTACCATGGAAATGTGTATCATAGAAAAGTTGTACTATGGAAATGTGTATCATGGAAATTTGTACAGCAGGAATTTGTTCCGTGAAAATGTGTAACATGGAAATGGACTAACAACAATATTAACTTTTTTTTTACCAGTTAATTTTGCATATAGCCTCCCTAATCAGTTAATAATGAAAGATTATTTAAGCCCTTAATTATGTAAAGTAGACACAAGATATTTGTAATTTCAGCTTTACCATTTGGATGGGAAGAAGCCTACACATCAGATGGCATGAAATATTATATTAAGTGAGTATGTCATTCTCAAACATAGCAGTTAAAAAGAAATAAGATAAAGTAGCAGACACAAAAATAGAATGTTACTTTTTGGGTGCATGATTTTTTGGTCACTTGCATTATGAAAGTTTGGGTAGATATCACTAGCTATGTACACTGTTAAAATTTAAAAAAAAACATTGATGTCCAACAGGTAACTAAAATGTTACAGGTACCTTTTATGGCCTTATTATTTTGTACATTAATGTCCACATTACCCAGTGTCAAACAGACTAAGTCTGCTTTGTTGATATATATTATCAAGAACTATTGCATTCATTCCAGCCATGAAATGTTCTGATAATGCATTTCATATGCATTCTAATCACCTATATAATAAACTAAACTCACTATAATAATGTTGAGTATGTATATACTAGCTGATTTTATGTAAGGTTAGGTCTCAGTGTTGATACTAAATGTTTTGCTAATTTAATAGAATAGATTTGTTGCTGCCATGGTTGATTTTACACTACAAGTGATTGCTTTGATTTTGTTATGTTGATACTAAAACTTACAAGTAGTCACCTAATTGTGACCTAGAAATAGTAAGGTTTGTTTAAATTTTATGTACCAGAAAAGATCTGCACTTTGAAATTTTCCATTTCAAAACTTGATCTCCTTAAACCTTTGTCTTTCATTGATTCATGGGTTAATAAATAATTATGAATGTTTTCTTGAATAAATGTCCTCTTTCACAGAAACTCTTTTTAATAAGCATATAAATATTTATTTAATTCTGAATGGAGAATTTATATGAATTATTTTCTCAAGCAGTCATTTTCCTTATATTTATTCATGGGGGGGGGGGGGGCAATGGTTATTGGCTGAGGAAATACAAGAAGAGTGCCTTTAACTAGGACAGACCTAGACAGCTGACATTGATGGCTACCAAGTATCAAACCATTGGATTATCAGTTTGACATTCTAACAATTGAAAGTTTAATGATAACTATATGTACTTATACCTGCAGTCCACAGGAACTATAGCACAAAGATAAGAGGACAATTGGTCAGCCATCAAATTTGTCAAGTGTGAAATTCATTAATGTTATTGAAATTATTTGCCATCTGAAACTTTTGATTTCATTTCCTTACACTAAGGTCTTAGGTACCCAGAATGCTTATAGCACATGACATGTTTAATTGTAGTTATACCAGTGGAAAAACCACCTAGCCTCAAACATTAAAAAAATCACAAGTTAATAATAGTTATCAATCAAGGCAAAATTTAAGAGGCACAAAACTCATTTAATAATTTCAGTCTGAAAACTGCCCAGACTACACAGTAATCACATATAAAATACTCCAGAGTAATCTCCATGGTTGACTGTTATCCATAGATTTACATTCCACAGTAAGAACATTTGCTTGTATTTCAGCCACTTAAACCAATTGACAACATGGTCACACCCAATGTCTAGTGTACAGCATCTTCCAACTGTCAAGGATGACAAAAAATCAACAAATTCAGACAGACCACCAGACCAGCCAAGCTGATTCATTCCACAAGTATAATAGGCCAGACCTTTGTATCAGAAAGCATTTGAAATCTTATACACATTGATGCCATTGTATATTGTTATCATTCTTTTAGTACTTGATATGAGAATAGAAGTCTTCCAGCATTTATTTTTAACATTTTAAAAATTGACTTTTGTAGTGGTGATTATATTGATGTTTAATTCAGTCATTTTATACTTTTTGTTCACAGTACATGATCTTAATATATTTTTCTTTCATTTTCTTCTAAGTCCGACCATATGTTGCTAATATGTCGACTCTTGAAAGACAATGAAATTTTATATTTTTTAATATTATATTGGTAACACTGGAAGATTTACAAGATTCTCAGATAATGGATATGCAGAGTTATACCCCCATTGTCATGAAACATCACAAGCACTCAAAATCAGACTCGATATGCAAGAAATTGTCTGCATTAACATTTGTAAAGAAGGGGTTTGTTTGTGCTGATGTTAAAAGTCTTTAAATATGAATTTTAATTTGTACAACCATTAGTCAGTATTTTATTCTTGGCTCATCTCGAGCTTACACTATGGCCTTGCATCATGTATCGGGTATCATGCATCATCCATTGTGCATTATCAGTCCTTCAACAAGTGCTTCTTACCACTCTGGAGTCTCTGTTTCTGATCTGATTTCAAACTTGGAATTTTGGTTTATATCATCAAAATCTTGGGTGGGTTCAATAATGAGTAAGATCATGTATATTAGTGATGTGATCAGTCATATGATTGGCTAACCACTCTAGAGACCATAGACCATAATCTGATTCTGATCAGACTTGTAATATATGCCCATATCATCAGGATCTATGATAATTTTGAAATTAGATTCATGCATAGTATAGAGGTGATCTTGCATCTGTTGGACAGAGCTGGAAGCTATAATTATAATCCAATTTTTTTTTTGAAAGACTTGGAACCTTGGTTTATTTCATGAAGATCTTGGATGAGTTCACAAATAAGCCAAGATCCATGCATATAAATGAGGTGATCTTGCAACTGATTTGCAGAGTTTGTCACCTTAAAGACTATTTTTGATCCAGTTTTGGTCAAACTTGGTACATAATTCGTTCATATTTTAGATGGGTACAGTAGTGAGCAAGAGTAAACTTGCATCTGATTTGTTGAGTGGTTGTGTTTGTCAACATTCAGCAAAAATATTTGCAATCATAATTTGATTGAATATGTTAAATAAATTTATGTGATTGAGATAATGTATTCTAATATGAGAATATCCATGCACTGTTACAACTGTATAGTCTTAAACTAAGTAGCAGAAAATCAAAAATGATTTTTTAAAAATTCAACAAATAATTTATTTCTCAAAGTCAAAGAATGAAAATTTATGAGGATCTTAAATATTATGTGGGGGCCTGGGGTAGCCTAGTGATGTAAAGTGCATGCGTTTGCCAATCACTGCCATCTCACCTCTCATGTGGGTTTGAGTTTTATTAAGAAATATTTTGTTATTCAGCTATAAGTAGGTCACAATGAATACTTTTCATATAGCTTTGACATGTAGCTTAGTTTCTCTGATACAATTTTTATAAAAACAGTTATGAAACCTGATGGGTATATTCGTCTTGGAAACTATTACTTACCATGGAAAACATTAGAGTGACATACTTTTAGTGATTATGTTAAATTTGTTCATGTAGCTCAGTTTCTCTGACATTGTTGTATGTAGTCATGAAATTTGATGGGTGTATTTATCATGGAGAGTACAAGACACCACAAACAAAAGTATGCTACAGTGACTTAATTTTCATACTCAAGCAATTGTGTTTAGTTTTTGCACATAGCTGTACTCCAACATTGTTGTACGTGCGTTCCTGAAATTTGATTAGTGTATTCATCACACAGGTTCTACTCACCATGGTTAAAATTAGATGACAGTGACCTATTCTTCAAGTGTAACAATTAGGTTTTTGAAATTAATTGCTTGTTTCCAAAGAAACTATTTTGTGTAGTCATGATAATTGATATTGAGTGTGACCTGCAGTTAATCTTCTAGTTTAGCTGTGTTGACCATGCAAGGGTTTTGGATTATGCTACAGTTTAGCTGTGTTGACCATGCAAGGGTTTTGGATTATGCTACAGTTTAGCTGTGTTGACCATGCAAGGGTTTTGGATTATGCTACAGTTTAGCTGTGTTGACCATGTAAGGGTTTTTGATTATGCTACAGTTTAGCTGTGTTGACCATGCAAGGGTTTTGGATTATGCTACAGTTTAGCTGTGTTGACCATTCAAGGGTTTTGAATTATGTTACAGTTTAGCTGTGTTGACCATGCAAGGGTTTTGGATTATGCTACAGTTTAGCTGTGTTGACCATGCAAGGGTTTTGGATTATGCTACAGTTTAGCTGTGTTGACCATGCAAGGGTTTTGGATTATGCTACAGTTTAGCTGTGTTGACCATGCAAGGCTTTTGGATTATGCTACAATGGAGCAGGCATGACGATGCATTCAGCTTAGAAGGAAATTTTCTTCTGTATAGTACCCAGAAGACATCCTTATAACATCAGAACATTTCACAAAGTCAGGACTTCTATTCTACACATCAGTTAAATCATAATTTGTGTTTCAGATTGGGGTGAGCATGACAGATATGATGAATGCACTTCAAAAATAGGATGAAAATGGGAAATAACTAGACATAATGTGTATCCATTGTTGATCCATGCCTATAACTAGATTGCCAAAATGCTGAGTAAGCATTCCACAGACTCAATAGACACGTTGCCATTTTGTAATCATCTCTGAGAGGGATATAATTTCGTAATCCTTCCCAGGGGGTAATGAAAAGGATTAGAGGTCATAACAATTGCAGTTGTAATGACATTTATAAATTGTTTTTTACCAAACCTTATGCATGCAGCCACAGCATAACAACAATGTGTGTGTGTGTGTGTGTGTGTGTGTGTGTGTGTCATTTGTTTGATAGTAGGGGAATATGTGACAAAACATTTTGGGGATTTGCCATTGAATTAGTTATAGTTCTGATTGGTTTCATATCAAAGCATTCCTTAGAGGAAACATAACTTTCAGTACTGAAATATTTATTCTAAATCAAATCTCTCTCTCTCTCTCTCTCTCTCTCTCTCTCTCTCTCTCTCTCTCTCTCTCTCTCTCTCTCATGCACACGCACAAACATGCATACACACACACACACACACACCAAGTCCCTGATTATCAGACATAACTGCCATCTGCCATAACATGTGTCACACAGAAAACAAAATTGTTATAGTACTAGAGATGTTTTGCTGAAATTGTATATTCAACAAACATGTCTGGCAAACTGAACCTGTCAGAATACAAAGTGAAAACTGTCCAATAAATGAAATATACACAATGTTTTTTGTGAGGTGTGGAATGCATATTTTAATATGCTATGTATCTTTAAAATGTATTGTTTAATGGACCATAATTGAAGGTAGTAGTTTGGGTCTACATGACTAATGTCATGTTTATTTGATTTTGAGTTCTAGATATTGCTTTGATTCTGACCTTAGAAAATTCATGAAATAAAAATGTTTACAGTTAGATGCAAATTTCCATAAAGATGGCCTTCATCCTGGTCCTCTTATTGTGACAGGTTTTTTTATTATGGTTTAATTTTTACTCATTCCTACTTTAAAATATGAATTTTTAGTTTTGGTCAGTTTAATTTGAGATGATTTACTTATTTAAATTATTCATATGAATTACAAACTGCTCTTTATCATTAGGACTAAATCACTATTTTGGGATTATTGTGAATTCATTTAAAGACATCTTTGATTATATCATTGTAATACATCAAGTCCGTTAGCACATGAACACTATTCCAGGCTATTGGTAAATTAGCACATTCTTAGATTGAATTGGATTTAGTACACCACTATAATTCATTTGGAACACTCTGTACTTTTAGATTTTTGATAGAACTTTTGAGACTATTTGGGATTTAATTTACAATACTAAACTTTGTATTTCTTGGAAATAGGTTAATATATAATTTTAATAAACGTTTTGGTTTTCATTTTTTTCTGTAACTTTAAGTTTAAGATCTTAGAGTTGTAACAAATAGCTTTCAGCTATTCAGTAAAATTTGCTGGTAAATAGAAAAGTTGAGTTTATAATTGCTTTGATTAAATGGAAATATATTGGTTATTATATCTGGGGAATTCCCATCATATTTCAAAACTGCCATTGTAAAGTCTAAACCAACACTCGACCATAATGATCAGTTTCTTTTTTCCCATTCATGTAAACAAATCTTAAAAAAGTTGTTATAACTCAACTTGTATCTCATCTGAATTCAAACATTCTTTTTATCAATGTACAGTCTGCATATCGCCCTAGCCACAGTACTGAAAATACTATTCTGAAAGTAATTAATGACATTCTATCTGCTTTGGATAGCAGAAAGATTACAGTCCTCACCCTCCTTGATTTGTCTGCAGCATTTGACACAATAGACTATGATATATTACTTCAATGTCCTACTTAGTCAACAGGACACAAATAGTGTCCACAAATGGAATACATTCCAGCCCAGTTGATCTATGTTGTGGTGATCCACAGGGATCTGTTCTTTGACCTGTTCACTTCATTCTATACACTCAGCCGTTCACAAGTGTCATAGATCGTCACCCAGTGTCTCACCAATTGTACACTGATGACACACAAATATACAAATCTAGCTGCCAAATGAAGTTGGTGCTACCATCCAAGGTGTATAGAGTTGCATATCAGATGTGAAATCATGGATGACATGTAACAAGCTGCAGATGAATGCTGATAAAACTGAGGCTATTCTGATCACAACACAAAGACTTTCACTTTCACATCCTTTAACTCAAGCAATAAATATCAGCAATACCAACATTAAATTCACACAATCATTACGAAATCTAGGTGTTACTCTAGAAGTACTCTGACATTACACCAACATGTCATGAACTTATGCAAGGCTCCATATCTTGAACTGAGACGCATCAACACTATTCACAAATATCTTTCAGTTGATCCTACTAAAACGCTTATGTGTTCATTAGTACTTTCAAGACTGGACTATTGTAACTCAATTTTCAGTTCTGTCTGGTTTGTCTCAATATCTACTCCAGAAACTTCAGAAAGTTCAAAATACAGCTTCTCAGATCATCCATAGAGTACCACAATCAGAGCACACCTCCCTGTTGCTCTGTACAAAATCAAACACGAAATTTGTTCTCTGTGCTATGTTTCACTGACTGACTCAAGTCCAACATACCTATCCAACCTCCCCCATGTGTACACACCAGCAAGATACTTATGCTCCTTTTCTGACTGTTGTATAATTGTATACTCATTATTCCCACTATGAAAATGAAGTCATATCGACAACATTCTTTTGCATACCAGGGCCCAGAAACATGGAACAAATTGCCCTATGAACTTAGACATAAAGACAGTGTTTCGCTTCAAGAGTGCTGTTAAAACTTGCCTATTTTGACTGCAATATCAAACTTAAAGACCTAATAATTTCCTACATTAGATACTTTCAGCCTGTTGCTATGTTTTCAGATTTCATGGTGTTTGTGAGGGGGGTATTTTTGTTGTTGTTGTTGTCATATTATTAGGAATGTTCTAAACCATTTAGAGCTTCTAAAGATTAGGTGCTATACAAAGTCCTACTTATTATTATTATTATTATTATTATTATTATTATTATTATTATTATTATTATTATTATTATTATTATTATTATCGTGTACACATTTAGACAATTTGGTAAAAAGTTGTAGCCTTAAAAAAAACTTGAAATTAGTATGTCCCTCCACTCACACACACACACACACACACAATGAAATGGTCATTTCCAAAATATGATGTATATTTATTTTTCTAGAAAGATAATATATTTCATGGTCAGACTGCATTGGATATGTTCTGGCAATTCTTACATTATAGTCTTTAAGAACATCTCAGTTCTGACCTTGATTCACCTTTGAGAATCCAGCAAGAAAGTTTGAACAACAGACATACTCTGAGTTCCAAAGATAAATACTAATGACACTTGCATTACCTTCATGCCCCCCTTTAGAACTATTGAAAGCAATAAAAACTGCATCAAATGAATTGAATATATATGCCATACATTGGCTTTTAAATACAGAAACTTGGTACATGTTTTTATTTAATATTGGTATGGTTGTGGTTATTTTAGTGTTTGCAGACATGTATAGTTGTATGGTGATGACATTTGACATTACTAAGTATACTAGCTATTTTTATTTTTGGAAATGTATTAAATGCTTTAAAGAAAACAGGTTATTTTGTTTATTCAGATTTGAACTTCCAATCATTTTCTATTGACTATTCTATTATATGATAACTATATCTCAATTGGATTGGATGATGTTGCTTTTTATGATCTGATGCACTGACACCCCTCCCCTCCACCCACCACCCACCCCCGACTTCAAAATACACATTTTGAGTCGTATATAGACCCAACACTCAGTATATATTACCAGTAGGTCATTTTTATAGAATCAGAATTATTATATTTTTTTGTTATAGTGTATCAATAATTCTAATTTTAATTGATTTTTGGTATTGCATGTAAGTGACAAGGTGCTAGTACATTTGTTATGATTTTTATAAGTAGTTTTTGGAATACAAAGTATTATTTGAATATATTTGGAACCCATGGTACATTATTAATCTCAGATAAAATAGATAAATACTGTCAATAATTATGCAGTTGTTTCAAAAACAATTGAAACTCATTACATTGTATACTTCTGTTCCTACTCCATTCATTCTGGACAGTGCAAACAATTTTGACGTAGGGTTTACTGTTACAGTTATATTAAAACATACACCTGATAATACAAGATTTCATGCTTTCTTCCTTCCTTGGGAAATGTAGGCATGACATTATGATGATTACTGTATATATTCATGTATAAGTCGAGTCCAACTTCAAACTGCAAGGACCCTGAATTACCATCTCATATTCCATGAACAGATCAAGGTATCTCATACGGTGTTACCTGCCCAGCCAAAGCTAGGCCACAGTTCATCTGTCACAAATTTAGTTTCTGCTCAATAATTAAACTAAATTTATATTATCATAAAACAGGACAAAGCCAGATCGAGTTTTGTTAAGATGTGAAATAAAGAATTTATAGAAGACATCAAAGCTTGCAGCTAGGTACTTTGTAATCTGGAGAAAGTTGGAATGATTAGAGGCATAGGAAAGGGCAATAGGGTGAGAACATTATACCACTAGGTATCTCATACAGTGTTACCTGCCCAGCCAATAGGAAAGGGCAATAGGATGGGTGAGAACATTATACCACTAGACTTCAAGACATTATTTCATATTTCTTTTGTAAATCGCCCATCAACTCTAATATATGCCTTGCATGTTAAATTCATTTTTTTATCTTGCCTACAATATATTTCAAGTGATTGATGTGAAGATATGTCTTGGATTAGTGTATTCAGTTCTACAATATTTTCTCATTCAGTACAGTAAGACATTTGGAAATCTGAATATGTAAATTCTATGGAATTTATGAAACCCAGACATTACAGTAAGACATTTGGAAATCTGCACATGTAAATACTGTTTGATTTATCAGACCAAGTCATTACAGTAAGTCATCTGGAAATCTGAATATGTAAATACTGTTGAATTTATCAAACCCAGTCATTACAGTAAGACATTTGGAAATATGAATATGTAAATACAATGGAATTTATCAAACCCAGTCATTACAGTAAGACATTTGGAAATATGAATATGTAAATACTATGGAATTTATCAAACCCAGTCATTTCAGTAAGTCATCTGGAAATCTGAATATGTAAATACAATGGAATTTATCAAACCCAGTCATTACAGTAAGACATTTGGAAATCTGAATATGTAAATACAATGGAATTTATCAAACCCAGTCATTACAGTAAGACATTTGGAAATCTGAATATGTAAATACAATGGAATTTATCAAACCCAGTCATTACAGTAAGACATTTGGAAATCTGAATATGTAAATACAATGGAATTTATCAAACCCAGTCATTATAGTAAAACATCTGGAGACCTACTTATGTAAATACTGTGAAATTGTAAATATGGTGGAATATATCTAATCTATTATACTGGATCTCTTTACATTACAGCACATAGCTGATCTGGACTTTTTGATCTATTTGTATATATGCCTGACTGTGATTCTTGACATTTATTCTATCTATCCCTGTCATGATATTTGGGGATTATGTGACTGTCAGTAGCAGATAGTACAATAGTGGAAAATGGGTTTCATCCTTTTCAAAAGGTAGATCTGGGAATATTCAAGGACAACTGTTAAAGTAAAGGCATAAGGAATTAGCAGTCTTATTATATGAGGCTACTTAAAAATATCAGGGTGACATTCAAGGACAACTGTTAAAGTAAAGGCATAGGGAATTAGCAGTCTTATTATATGAGGCTACTTAAAAATATCGGGGTGACATTCAAGGACAACTGTTAAAGTAAAGGCATAGGGAATTAGCAGTCTTATTATATGAGGCTACTTAAAAATATCGGGGTGACATTCAAGGACAACTGTTAAAGTAAAGGCTTAGGGAATTAGCAGTCTTATTATATGAGGCTACTTAAAAAATCTTTGAGTTTGATGCTTCGCCTTGAAACTATTTAAGTTTTATAAATGTTGATTTTATTATTGAAAAGTTGTTGAAAAACCTTGAAAAAAGTGAATAAAATATACTTTCAAGTTCTGAATTTTTGCTTCTTTACATATATTCCATGAATAATAAAGAACTACAATTGGATAAAATAGCATAGATTAAGTAATACAGTGACTGAGTAGCATCACTAGAAGTTAATTAATTGTGTGTGTGTGGGGAGGTCCTGCTTTTGTACTATATTTATTTATGAAGTGATCAACAAAGTAACTTGCAGAGAAAGAAAATTCTCATTAAAAACTTTTGGAAATCCTTGAAAGCACCTTGAAAACCAGGTATTGGAGCTATGTAAACTATGATTCATCCAGCTCACAGTAGCTGGTGGGTCTATGGAGAAAAGGGTTTTAATGATTTTGAAATGAGAGGCTGGGTGTATGAAGTTCTCAAAGAAGCCTTGGTAACACACATTATTCTGGAAAATATAAAGGCTGAGTACTCGTAAGAGAAATTAAAAGATTTTACAACTTAATGCAAAGGAAAATTTTAAATGTTTTTATATGTTTATGTATATTTTAAACAGTTTTATGTACTTTTTGTGGAGTTAGATTTATAGTAAATTTACAGAGTAAAGCATACAAACAAACGTAAGGTAAATAAAGATATATTATACCAATGCTACAGAATGTATTTCTTCAATATTTCTGCATGAGATTTCAGCTTTTAACATTTTTGACAGTTCAGTACACAAGGGAATAAATTGTTAGTTTTGGATATTTACTGTTTGATTTTATATTTACTGAGAATAGGCAGTCATGGATCTTGTTGTCTCACTTATGAATGATGAAACAGATTTTACTTGGCTGAGACATGTTATCATTATGCTTAGACATTGTTTTCCCTGTGCCAATACATAGTTTTTACTTTGCTGAGACATAGTTTTCACTGCACTGAAACATATATATCACTTTGCAGATAAAACTCCATGTTAAAGTGATTATTCTCACTGTGAAGTTGGTTACCGGTACTTTCTGGGTAAATAAAAGGTGGGGCCAACAAAATGGAGCCTCTTCTTTGCTTTCTTTCACTGTAACTGCAGTGTAGCTTTAAATGTTGAAGTCTGTCTTTATGGAATAGGGAAAGATTCTAGTATAGATCAGTTAAGATACAGTAGTCCCCCTTGACCAGTGGCCACTCACTTCTTCCGTTCTTCTTTTGGCACCAATGAGTTTGTATTTAAAAATACCCCACAAGAATGGTCACCCTTCTAACACATCCAGAAGCCAGCAAATTAGTACAGAAATGTAAAATGTTCCCCTTGTGAGCGGCCACTTTCTGTTAATGAAAGATGTGTTGACTAAAATACATGCAACACTAAGATTAATATTATATCATTGTCTATAAAACCCAGAGTTTACAGGAAATGGGCTCAACAATGTTATGATAGAGTTTTGTGCTTCACACATCTCCCAAGTTCTTTTCTTTGAATAACTGAGCGTCATTGTCAGCATCATATCAGTGTCAGCATAGGCTGAAAATAGATTTTGTGCATTAACACACACACACAGAACATCGAACAAAACAGGGTATCAAAGAAAGACCGAAAAATCACATGAAAACACATTTATTGCTTCCTTTATGAAGGCATTTCGTCCACTTCACAAAGGTTTCATCTCCATAATTAAATCACACACATTAACAACCAAATAAATCACTATCAAACATTAACATGTTCTCACATAAATGGAGATGTATTTTTTTAGAAGAAAGTTCTTTTACTCAACAATATCGGGAGAGGTGGGGCTTGCAGAACAATTTTATGTGAAATGACTCAAATAAAACCATGTTATGTTGACAAGACTCAAATAAACAACATTGTAACTGATAAGGAGGTTATATAGTAGCAGTGGGAAAATGGAGCAAATGGAATGAGAATTATATATGTACCATGATTTAAATGATGTTTTCAAATGTTTTTACAATGTGCATGACTACAATACCTGCTTGCATATCACGTTTACTGCAAGAACTATTAATTTATATTCAGTTGAAATAAGTCTTTTATTATAACAAGAAGACCCTTTTAATAATTAATGTTACTTTTAAACTAAGATATTAAATGATTTGAAGTTTTTCGCTTAATTACTACATACATTACATATACTTCTTACGAAAATATTTAGTCCTCCTCTGGAAAGGCCACCTGTCTCATAAGGCCACTTACCCGGTGCAGAATGGGTGGTTGTATAAGAGGGGGACCACTGTATTCACATTTTAAAAAATACTTGGTTAGAAATTGTTGTTATTAATGCATTACAGAGAATTTTTGTCCCATCTGTTACTCAGTTAATTGTCTAGTCATTAACCAGTTACGTGTGTGATAATGTATATATATTTATACATGTTTGCATGCATGTTCATGATTTTTTGTATTGTTTATACAGATGCTTTATCTTTCATTTGTCTTCTTAGGCTTCATGTTAGTGTTATTGTATTTTTGTTATTTAATCTTATTATGATGATCTGATGTTGTGAAACCCACCTTGCTTAAGCATGGAAGTTGCATTAACAGAAAAAATTTAATTTGGTGTGAAACCTACCTTGCATTAACAAAAAAAATTTAATTTGGTGTGAAACCTACCTTGCATTAACAAAAAAAATTAATTTGGTGTGAAACCCACTTTGCATTAACAGGGAAGATTTAATTTGGTGTGAAACCCGCCTTGCATTAACAGAAGTTTTCATTTGGTGGCTGTCAATGGAAAGAATCAGTATCTGATGTGGTTTTAAGTTATACACATTTTTACAATTAGCACAAGATATTTTCCAGAGCATTTCTCTACTTAAATGCAGTTGCCTAATGTGTAAAGTATCAATGCATTATGAATACCAAGATTATAATGCATCTCCCCAAAATTGATCATTTGCATCAGTATTAACATTTTAGGTTGAACATGTTAATTTCCTTTTTGTAGTACTAATACGTTTGTGGGATCAGCAATTAAGGATTTTTTATTTTATAAGTGCTGCATTAGATACACTGGATTGAATTTATTTGTTAAGTGTATGGATAATGAGTGGAGGGGTGAGGCAACTTCTACTTTACTTTCCTTAGCCTGGAACCCTGGCATTTGGACCAGATAACCAATAATCCTTTTACTTACACTACTGTCAATTTACCATTTCATTAGCATTGGCTGTTTCCCTACCAGACACAGTGGGATAATAACAAAATCTTGACTGTGGCTGTTTTCCTACCAGACACAGTGGGATAATAACAAAATCTTGACTGATTGATGTTCTATTCTAGTGTTCTGAGTACAAATATCGGCAGTAAGATTCAGAGTTAAGACTTCATGCTTGATTGCCAGGATCTTTTGATAATAGCACAGTGAGCCATGGTATCAGGTTTTACTATCTTGTCCCCATATGCCTATGACGAATCACAAATAGCCATTACATTGTTGTGATTTATGCAACTGTTAATGACAGCTGATTCAAAGGGAATCTTTTTTTTCTTCTTTTCTTTTGGATGATTCTGCATTTATTTATGTCTTTTAACCTTGTTAGTATTTAGTTGATCATAATGATTATGTAATATTTCATGCTTGATTGTTTTTTTGTATTCTGTATGGCAATTAGAAACTGCTATCACAGCTTTGTTACACTTTCTTTCCTATTCATATTCAATATGTTCCATAAATCTCTGGCCACATTGTAAAATTATAAAATCTCAGGTTATTCTAAAATGTTGTTGGAATCACAATGGAAGCAAAATGTGTCACTTTGCCACCACCACCAGCATCAAAACATTTGTTTCAGTTTTTATTCAAGTTTTTCATAGCATGTATTTTCTAAACTCCATGATAGGTTATCATCAAACTTGGCATGAATCATTATGAAGCAGACAATTTATGTTGTGATGTGCTTGCTGGCTCTTGTGACCATAACAATTTACATTATAGTTCTGGATTTAAAAAATTGTTTGCTTATATTCGCTAAGCCCTTTCATGGATTTTGTTCATTCTTGCAATGAATCATTTTGAAGTTAATCAGTTCATTTAGAGACATATTTGCTTACTTCTTTGACACTAGGATATTCTAGAAAAGTATGTGTATTAAAGTTTTGGTTAAAAATGTTCAATTTGCTTACAATTCACAAACTCCTTGGTGGCTTTTGTCTGTGCTTGAAATGAATCATTACAAAGCGGAGACAGTTCCTTTTGTGAAATGCACATTCACTACAAGTCAACCCCTAGAAATAGATATGAGGCCCAAGGTAGCATTCACCTTTACAGACCATCACAATTCAACTGCAGCTTCCCATAGCTTATTGGTTTTTCTTGTGGGTCTTCTCAGGTTCTTCTTCCACCATTTATACTGACCACCGTGTAAAAAAAAAAACTACAAACCATACAAAACAAAATTAAACTACATTAAACCCTACAAAACTAAACCATAATGGATTTGTTTATTTGGATTTTGTTTTCTTGGTATGAATTGTTTCAAAGCTAAAACAAATCAGTATGTGCTTCAGTCACCATGCCTCTTTGACTCTGAGGTCAAGGCCATTATTTGAAAATTTGTGTTACCATGATTTCTTTTGCTTCTATTTCCTAAATCCTTTGCTGGATTTTGTTTATACTTTTGAGGAATCATTATGATGCCTAGAGAGATCACTCTGCAGTATTCTCAGTCAACTGTTTTACCCTGGAATTAAGGTCACATGATTTGCAGCAACATTTACAGACCCACGCTGGTCTTCTGTTGTATTTTTTTTTATTCACCTGAGTGTATTATGTTATTATGTTCTCCACCAGTCCATCTGTCTCATACCAGTTTCATTCTGGCACAATCTCTCAAGCTGTCTACCTTTTACAATTACAGAATTTTGTGTTGATGGCATTGCACTTGTTGCAAGGAAGAAACCTGTATATTTCAAGGTCAAAAGTCAAGGCCACTTCCTGAAGAATAAGAATGGTTTCTGCACAATAACATTGGTTCAATAACCTGAACAAAACTTTGTGCATGGCTTGCACTTATGGAGTAATAAAAGGAGTGTATCAGTGTTGATGTCATAAGGTCAAAGTTTGTTGCAACTGAAAGAAAATTGGTTTCTGAAGAAAGATTTAATTCCTCATCCATATAACTTAATCAAAGTCGTGGCTGTCTTGCTTTTTGGGTAAGAAGTACGCCTATTGATTTCAAGGTCAAAAGGTCAAGATCACTACCACTGAATGAGCAAATTTTTTTTGCATAATAACTTTAGCTGTAGACCATGCTTATTGACCAACAGTTGAGGGAGGCATGCACTTAATGTTTGGAAGAGGCCTATTGATTTTGGGTGGGGATAAAGTCATTGTGGCTCAAAGGAGAGTACTAATTTCAGAGTAACATTTGCACTAGAATAATTACTTTGACAAAACTTTGTTGATGGTTTGCACTTGGGGTAATAAAGAAATCTAAAGATGCTAGAGTCTAAAGGTCAGATGTCATGGCCATGGTAAATCTTAAAGATAAAGAAATGTTTCTGCAAGTTTAGATCAAGACCATATACTTTGAGATCTGTTGGTCAATGATCTCCATTGTCAACCATGTCCTCCTAATGCCTGCATAGAGGACTATTAAACAGGCATATAGTGTGTGATTCATGGTACTGTTGGGAGAACTGTTTTATCAAAAATACTAATTTTTAGGACAATACAAGAATCATATTAAGGTGATAATGGTAAAGTGTCTATCTAGCTTCCTAGTTAGTTGATAGGTGTTCAGTGACACTTGAATGTGCATATCTATCTGATTCACATACATTTACTTCTATTCTGTTTTGAATAATATTAATTTTCCTAAAATTTCACTTGCATCTGTGACTGTCCCACAATTGTACACTAAAGAAATTTTAAACATTATTTATTTAGGTATATTTCTTTTGTAAACAATAAACTTTTGTCATATATCTCTTTGTTCAGCTAAAACTTTACATGAATTTAATATATTTCCATTTGTTGGCCAACATTTACACTTGTGCAATATAATTTTGAGGTACAATAAGGAACTGGCCATTTAATTTTCAGAGGAGGTGAGGGAGAGGGTTTGAATTTTCTCTAACCAATATACGTTTTATCTGAAAATACTGTTTTATTTTCAGCTAATATGATATGTAGATATTGTTGTGTCTAAAACAAAGAGCAGGGTTAATTTTCCAAGCTATTTAAAGGCTAGAAAAAAATCTCAGCTCCTCATCCCTTCCCCCTCACTCCCAATATTAAATGGTCCGTCACTGATGGACTTGCTTGAATATTTTTATCATTGAATGAAAAATTACCTTTTCTTCCATGGAAATATCAATGGTTGTCAAAGATATTACCTAATAAATGTTTTGAATTCGATAAAAGGTATTTTTTTTAAAAACAAAAAGCAAATTCAGGATTAATATAAACATTGCTAAAATATATTTCAAGCAAGTCACAATACTTACATTAAGATTTCAAATATTTTCATGTCATTAGTAATTTGAAATATACCCTATATGCTGTTTGCTAATTCATATATGTATAATGCTTATAAAATTAACTTAAAACATAATCTATTTTGTATAATTGTCATTTATTAAAAAATGGATCAGATGTTATCTTTCTTCTGATTTTGTTGTTATTGACCCAGCAACTATATATATTACCATGTACAGGGGCCCCGTGTTGCCAAATGCTCTAAGGTACTCATCTTTACAGATCACTCAAAAATCTCTGATACACAAGTTCAAGTCTCAGATCGACCAATGTGGGTATGTGGTAAGGCTTGCCAGCAGCTTCCCATCGGACAGTGGTTCTTCCCAGGTTCTTCCTCCAATAATTATACTGACTGCCATGTAGTCTATCATGTGCTGAAAATTTGTGTTAAATCCCACAAAACCAAACCAAACCTAACCATATTCACACATGTGTACATCTGTCTTTATCTGTTATTAATGTATCAGTAAATGCAATTCAAGATAAATTAATGTCAAACATATCTAGCCCTGGATATTCTATATCATAGTGTAAAACTCTTTCATGTGTATTTAGGAACTGTTTAAAATAATCAGTCAAAAAGTGAGTCATTATATCTTGCGCTATTTTTCAAAATGTAAAGGTATCATTATATTGATTAAGCCAATGAGCTGTTATTGTTTCCTTTGTAAGAAAATCATTCATATTTGTTTGTGCAACTTTTCCCCGAGCTAAGCAGTGAAGATCGCAACTTGCATTCATCAGAAAGCAACAGAGAATCCTAAACAGAAAATGTTTATTGAGTTCAGCTTTTAAATAGGATGGCAAAGCAAATAGGTGTGATTTAGTTGGTTCCAAAAAGGCCACTTCCATTTAAACAAAATTAGTTATTTATGCAAATGCAGCTATTTCCAGGAAATAGGAAATAACCTATGCAAATTTGTTTATTTATTGTGCCCATGTTAGTGCCTTATATCAGAAAGATAATTATGGTGCATCTGAACTTATAGCCAGTGTACGGGGTGGTTTCATTCATATGGAGGGGGAAGATGACACAAATATAAACATAATTAGTGTAGTAATACCTTGAAGGAATTTTTTTTTTCTTTTTGTGCATACTTGGTGTATGGTCAAATTTATTCCCAATCAGTAGCTGTATAAACTCTGTATGGCATTCCAGAAATGTAGATTATGTAGATACAGATGGAAATAACATAGAATCATCTCGTGTTTTATTTTCCATTGGTTGTAAGTTCTTCTACAGTGGAACAAATGTACATTGTTTTTATGATAAAATCATTTACTTGGACACTGTGTATATACATCCTGAACATTATGCCAAAGTTAGATATGTGACATATTTTTAGTGCTTCAGTTAACATTTTTAAAAATAAATGTCCATTTTGTCAGATACGAATGTTTATACAGTTATGAAAGTTTATATCTACATTTATTTAACAATACTACATTACATTAGGATTACTACATAGACTGATTAGTTTTCTAATATTTTTTCTATGTTGGTATTAAATAATGACAGCACCATCATTCAGTCAGATTTTTGACAATTAAAAGGTTAATAAACCACATCCAGCATCAGTTTCATCAGAGAAATTATAATCAACATTTTGGATGATAATGTACACGTGTAAAACTTGTTGACCAATATTAATCACATACCAATTACATGTATATTAGATAATATTGGACATATGATATACTGAGCAATATTTAACACTTTTCTAATAAGTAATTTTAGACTAATGTCACATCATATTTAGAAGTACTGGGTACCTTCAAAAAAAAATATCACAATAATTTTGCAGTATTTCTGAACATACCCCAATATGTACCATGGTATACCACAGTAATACTAGAGACCAACACTTTATTGTTCTGAGACGGCGCCTACGACCATTTTAGAAAATGTTACTCTGTCAATAGCTGAAAAAATATGCTCTAATATGTAAGCAAACTAATGCCATATTATATCCATTATATAATATTGGGTGCAAAAGATAACTGGAAATAAAATATCTCAGCTGAAAATAAATCACAGCCTTTTTGCCCCTCAAAACATAAATGGTCAGTATCTTATAGCAGATAAATTTGCTCTGTGTATGTTGATTGTTGTATAAGTTGTAATATAAAGTAGGATGATTCAGCTTTCAGTCTGGTTGATACTCTGCAAATGATGTTATGCTGAAATAATGGAAGTATTGAGACAAACCTACAATTTACTGGCTACACTATAGACCATTTCACGGTTTTTATCTCCCCTTGAATCTCCCCTTGAAAACAGCAGTGGACATCTCAGTGAAACACGTGGATAGTGCAGTCAATAAATATGTCAGATGTAGATCAAGAAAATGTGTGACAGCTCACATTTTGAAAACAAGATCGATATCTCACTATCTTAAAAATCGAATCAATCAATATTTGATAAATTGTTTTTACATCTTTTTTTTTTCTTCCACTAACTTGCGCCATTCCCAGCTTTCAAATAAATGTTCTCTGTTCATTTCAGAACTGCATTATCATTCCATTACTACCTCATGCTATAGTTGGCATTATTTGATTTTGATTTTGCGAAAGTGTATCCCAGCGTAAAGATATTGTTATTGCAATTTATTGCGCTTGAAGAATAATGAAAATATGTTTATTTTAACAGCTGTAATCATTGCAGTTAATGGAGGGTAAACAACGAGAAAAACATTCTAACTTCTTAAGGTTCTTTTATTATTGATTTAGACTGTTGCCTTTGCTATTATTGTTCATTATATTTTTTAAAAGTTAAGCCTCTTGGCAACTTGTGAGATTAAGTTAATTCATATGTAAATCATATTTTGTATTTATTTATGAATTGTTTAAAAATTGGGACACATGAGCGAAACTGGTTCTGTTGTGACTAGAAAAATCTTAGCCCTGCCTAGTTCCAGCAGAGTTATCTCTCTTAAATGCAATCTTTTAGCAGTAATGATGCTGGCTTGATAAGATGTTTATTTGATACATATACTGTACATGGAAACTTCAAGCTGTTGACACTCGTTGAGAAAGACGGTGAATACATACATATTGATAGTGAGCCTAGCAATTTGAAAGATACTTTTAGTATTAATATAACAATAGCATAACACTTGGCAATATATTATTAACGCACTTTGGAGTCCATAGAAGCGAAAACCATAGCTGAGAGATACAAACCATTACAAATGTTCAAAACTATTAAATTTGATGTTGTGTACATTATTATAAGTCTTGCAATTGTGCTTAGTGACGAATCATTCGAGTTCATCTGGGATCAAATTAACATAAGGCACATTTTACTCGAGTTTATTAATTTGTTAGATACTGATGGTCCAAAAACCATAATGTGAGATCTATGAATATTGCGCATTCATAAAACAGCATAAACATTTTCTCTGTGCAAAAAGATTAATTTTTTTTTATATGTGTAATGGTTGAAACACTAATTACATATGTTGAAACAATATGTCAATGACTTCATTATATAAATATGTAATTCAATGTCAGTATTTTCAAAATCTTCATCTTTTGATGACAGGTGAATACGTTTCAATGTGAACAGTAATTTGTAAGATAAATAAATTATCCATGTATAAGTTATTAAAAATATCAGAAAACGAAAAATAACAGAAGTTCACTGAAAGAAATATGAAATGTAAAAGAGTAAAAATGATGATGGATAAAATTATGTGATTGAAGGGAAGAAAGAGACATGAGTATCATATATCTGAACTTTTCCGATACTCACCTGGGGTAGTTTAGTCAGGAGTGTCTCAGTTGAAACTGGAGGCACGGGGAAGAGATGTGATTGTGGAGACTTATATTCGCGTCTCGATTGGGAATGTCACAGTTTTATGACGTTAATTAAATCGGAGACAGAAAACAGGTAAAGGAAGTGTAAAATGTATAGTGGGATCGCTGATTATTTCCTGATACTGGTAATCTGTCTAATCTGCAATGGTCTGATGTTTACAAAAACCCAGACCTGCATAATTTTATTGTAAATAAAAGGATATTTAGTAGTTTGTATATATAATCTATCCCGACTATTTTTTTATTATTTGGATCTATTGTATTTGCACTTACATTTGATGCATGCAACATTTTGGAATTTAGTCCTGGAAAGATGGATTTAAAGGTAGGAAAGGTCTTGAGTAGAGATGTAGCACAAAATTAAAATTTGGAACATACTAAACATCTCAAAAGACTATTAATGTTACCCCATCGAGTTATATTTCACAGCCTAGAGTGTTTATTCTAAGTTGTTGCATCATGCCAGCATACCTTTTTTTAAATTTAAATTTTAGCTCTGAAAAGACTGTTTTTAAGGTAGGACATATATAGAGGGGAGATGTTGCATAACGTTAATAGTAGGAAGATATTAAATGTTTAAAGGATCTATTAACTTGTATTTCAGTTATGTGGTTACTTCAGTGAATGTTGTGTGGATATCAAGCCGTGACCAAACTTATAATCTATTAATACAAATATTTTGTAGGTTTGTTCAAGTAATTGTTCTGCATACAGGTCAGTGCATAAAACTGAAACTGCTGAGGTGCCTTGTAGGATGGACAAATCTCATAACAACTTGAATTAGCATAATTTAGTCATATACTGTTTTACTCTGTGTTCATTTACATGTTCCAGTTGCCACGTGATTATGTTGATTATTTTTTACACTGTAAAACTCTTTAAAACATGGTTCCATCTGTGTTAAGTGATTATGTTGAATATTTCTTACACTGTAAAACTCTTTAAAACATGGTTCCATCTGTGCCAAGTGATTATGTTGAATATTTCTTACACTGTAAAACTCTTTAAAACATGGTTCCATCTGTGCCAAGTGATTATGTTGAATATTTCTTACACTGTAAAACATGGTTCCATCTGTGACAAGTGATTATGTTGAATATTTCTTACACTGTAAAACTCCTCAAAACATGGTTCCATCTGTGCCAAGTGATTATGTTGAATATTTCTTACACTGTAAAACATGGTTCCATCTGTGCCAAGTGATTATGTTGAATATTTCTTACTCTGTAAAACTCTTTAAAACATGGTTCCATCAGTGCTAAATGAACTTGAAGGCTGTGATTAATTTATTCATAACAGCAGATGGTATCTTAGGCAACATATTGAAATGATTTAATTAAAAAGAATAAAGATATAATGGTATTAATACAGATATAAATGAATGTATAGAATATCAGTATAAAGATGATAAAACATTAGTTTTGATGGATCTGAAAAAGCAAATACAATGCATACATAGATATCAGGTCTTAATGTAAGCATAGAGAAAACAAGAAAATTATAGGAAGCACGAAAAACAGCAACATCCGTTTGTGTATACAGTATAATTTATACTGGGAAGTTGATATTTCACAATATGAAGCATTATCTTCTCTACAGATTTAAGTCACATAATAAATATTAATTATGAATTAGATGTTATCAATACACTATGATTGTAAATTAGATGACATCAATACACTAATGAATCAGTGGTTTTAGATAGTTCTCATCCCCTATGGGAAAATTATTGTGATAAAATCACTTGCTTTATACAAATGAAATCAGATAATATTAATAAGTTTTCCAAATCCTCCAGATTGGTTCATTATTTTTTTTAAAAAATAGCTTAATCTACAAGAATTTGTGGAAATAATCAGTTGACAAGATAAAATGAAACATAATAAATAAATGTTATGAAGAAGGGGGACTTGCAATGATTGACTTTAAAAAAATGTCATTTGTTCACTCAAACTTACAGAAGACAAGACTTATGTTCAAAAAGAATTGTAAGGTAGTCCGTGGGATGGCTGCCAATGTACAAGGAATATGAAATTAAAATATAAAAACATTATTTGCATTATAACCGTGACTTCGGTGGATGCTACAACTACCATCAGTAGTAAATACACTATTACAATTCAATTGTTGACACAATTTTGCTGGGTCGTTACATTCTCTTCAACTGTGTTACAAAAATAGTTAGATTTGCTGCAGATTCCTCTGAATTTTATTTCTAACTTTAAAATGTATCTTTTAAAAAACAGCATAATTTATACGATATGTTCACTTCAAGCCAAGTACAATGCATTTATTAGATAAATTGATCGATGTTAAGTAAACATAGTTATTAATATTTATTTGCATAAATTAAAAATAATTTGATATATTTTTAAATGTTGATTCCAAATATAAACAAGACAAGTTTCAAAGTTTCAATCCTTGCTCAGCAATTGCTGTGGAGTTTAAGAAATATAGAAACTTAATTTTAATAGTCATTAATACAGTTTATACTATATTTGTACTTTGATGACATTGTTCACAAGTGAATGTCACAAACTGTCTTAAATTTCTCTTTAAACCGATGAAAGCGAGGAGAAAATATAATTACTTTATGCTTTAACTTCGCCAATTTCGCTGATGAATTATTGCAGAAACCTACATCTTGAACTTTCCCATCCAGAAGATTGAATACATTATTGACAACAATACGTATTTTTCCGTGCAAAGCGATTCAAAAATATCTCAACATCCTCCATTCTTAACACTCGAATGAAACTCATGCTAAGCCAGCAGCTCGGTCTAATTATATCGATTCGCAAGGTCACGCAATTTCTCGAAAAAAAAGCGCATGTTGCGTTATTCCAAGCTGGAGCCCAATATCAACACCTTGATGAATTAGTGGACCGTGCCGTGTAAAATATCAAACGTTAATTTTTCAGCATTTGTTACTGGATTTGTCACGATGGAGTTATTTTATAGTGTCAGTATGCGAAGAGCAACCACACTCAAAGACTGGATATATGAAGAAAAATCGTGTTTAAGTCTTTCCTGCAAAAATGTTCTTGCTTTTAGTCAACCAACAGATGACGAAAACAGGTGCATTTTCCCCTAACAGTAACACCATAGTTTTGCTGCCTTTGTTACCCTGTCATAATTAATGTTATGTTTAAAGGTTATTAGAAACACTGAAATACGCTCTAAACCTGATATACACGTTGTTGTTGTTGTTTTGTTTTTTTAATCTTAAAAAAATCCAGAACTCTAATGAAGACGAATGTGCTATGACTGAATAATGATAAAAAGTAAAATAAAATTTGAAGTGATTGTATACGAATTATTTTAAGTGTATGTGTGGTTTGGATTTTTTCGTAGCTTTAAAAATGTTTCAGTCATATCACTGCGATGTCTGCAGTGTGGCAATTTATATAGTCCTAGAATGTAGCACATGCCACATTTTTGCTTTGATGTTATGTCTTACTGCCTGAATAACACTCGTGTTTTGGTGCTATGTCTTAATGTCTGAATAACACTAATGTTTTGGTGCTATGTCTTAATGTCTGAATAACACTAATGTTTTGGTGCTATGTCTTAATGTCTGAATAACACTAATGTTTTGGTGCTATGTCTTAATGTCTGAATAACACTAATGTTTTGGTGCTATGTCTTACTGTCTGAATAACACTCGTGTTTTGGTGCTATGTCTTAATGTCTGAATAACACTAATGTTTTGGTGCTATGTCTTAATGTCTGAATAACACTAATGTTTTGGTGCTATGTCTTAATGTCTGAATAACACTAATGTTTTGGTGCTATGTCTTAATGTCTGAATAACACTAATGTTTTGGTGCTATGTCTTAATGTCTGAATAACACTAATGTTTTGGTGCTATGTCTTAATGTCTGAATAACACTCGTGTTTTGGTGCTATGTCTTAATGTCTGAATAACACTAATGTTTTGGTGCTATGTCTTACTCCTAAATAGCACTCTTGTTTAGTGTTTACTTGTTTGTTTAGTGTGTTACTGACTTGATTGAAAGGACACTGAAGTAACATTTTCAGGGATGTCTCATACATTTGGCAGTCAGTAGTGATAATCTTCCAGAAATTTAAATCTTAATTGATATTAGTTCTGTATCATGATTGGCTGAAAATCTGACAGTTGCAAATGAATTCATTTTCATGTACTGGTCAGCTGGTTGGAATGTTATTTCTTGAACAAAACAGAAAAACTATACTAATATTGAAATAAATTGTTTAGATAGCTTCATTTCATTCAAGATATTTATCATCCTTTTAACCAATTTTGGTATTCCTGGCTTCCATTGTATTAAAACCAACTAGACTATAGACTATTACTATAGATCAACAGAACTTGAGAACATGTTCATTTGCATGTGTGAGAATTTGAATTTATTTTGTAAAGAGACATCACAGTAAGTAAAGCCTGCATAAATCAATATGACTTTAATTTTGGAAAAGCTTAAACATGTGCTGCCAAGTTTATAAGATATGCTTGAAAAGTTTGGTGTTCATTTTGATATTAGTCAACTTTTTTGTGTCAACAGAACATTAAGCAATTCTGTATCATTTTTTATAGTCTTTGGTTAATACTTCTGCAGAAATCAGGTACCCTGTTGTCTGTAATTCCTCTAGCTGATGGATGATCCAGTGCATCATGGTGACCTTGCTCTGTTGTTGATGGTCTTGCAAGACTTCTTAAGTAGAGATCCTTAAGCATCGTTTTAACGCTACTTGTTAATTTATAGTCATTGTGACAAAACCTTATTGCATGCTTTTGGACTCCTTCTTGAAGTGTGAATCCGATACTGTTGAGGCATATTTGAGCTGTGAGTGTATGAGCATTTTGTTGCAGCAAACCTTAATGTGTTTTTGGCAAAATGGCAGGTTTCTTTGAAGAAAGATGTCATCTGATTGGCTCTTTTGGTAATCTTGTCTGTGGAAGTTCCAAGATAGTTTGCTGTCCACGGTGGCATCAGGGTACTTGGCTTTGTTAGTCTTGTTCAAGATTATCCCATAGATAGAATAGAAGATATTAATGACCTGCTTTTTTGGTTATGTCTGTATGTTTGCACTTAGTGTCATTTTCTCTCCCACTCCTGTAAATTGTTAAGATATTCTTGTATTGACATTGCATCTTGTTGGGTATTAATCACTCTCTACTGGAGATAATCAGAGTCTAGCTATAGAGAAAACACTTGAGTTATTGATATACATGTTTACTGGAAATAGGATATGCCTAAGCTCTGTTAAGGTGGACCACCTGTTGTTACCTGGAAAGATGATAATACTGAGATATTAAGCATGACATGTCAATTTCTATCTACTAGGAAGCTCTGAATCCAAGCAAGCGTCCAGTCTTTGATGCCATACTACTGAAGCTTTATTGCAACCAGTTTATGTGGAACATTATTGAATGCTTTGTTGAAATCAAACAAGATGCTATCTTTGTGCTGTTTATTGAACAAAGGCCTTGAATATTGGCATTTAATATTGGTCAAACAGGAAGTTTTCTTTCAGAAGCCATGTTCTTGTTTTGTATCAGATGCTTCAGGTGGCTGTAGACAATATTTCGTGACTTTAAAAGTAAATTGACAACAAAAACACAGGTCTGTAGTTGGTTGATTTATTCTCTTTGGTGTCAGGGTAGGTGATGCTATATATCCTCACTGGAGCCACACCAGAGCCATCACACTTCATGCTTTACATGTAGGTTTAGAGTTTCTTGTTCTTGGCATCTGCCTCACTGGCCATGTTGTGATTGTAATTGTTGCATGCTGGCTGGGTGTTCTTTTTAATGTGCTTGTGTCTGTTTGCAGTCTTGTAGAGTGTGCTTTCTTGAAGGCTTCTGTTTCATCAGGCATATAGAGCAGTTACACCTTGGCTGATTGAAGCCTGTTGATGAATGTTTAGAGGGTAAAAAAGTGATGATGGTTTCTGTGCATTTCCATTTGATTATAGATAATGAGTGCTCATTGGTGTTGATGAGATTTGGTCTAGGATGAATTCTGTTGAAAAATGGTTAAGTTAAGCTGCCATGGATTGGTTATCTGCCTTTTTCTATAGATAAAGTAGTCATTGTGTCTAGCAGGTAATAAGCTGGTGTTATCAAAGAAGATATCATGGTCACTGAGACCTTGGAGTGGGACACATTTATCTGTGAGAGAACGTTGGTTGGTACAAAAGATATCCGAGTATTTTCTAGCATTGTAGGGAAGTCCACTGTTTGTATGCAGCCTATTTGATTGATTTTATTATTGAATGTCTGGTTAATGGCAATGGAGTAGTTATGTCCCTTTATGGAGCCATTCGTCCATTAAATATGTAAGGTTTGCATCAGCACATTACCAGAAGTCTTGGAAACGCTGTATTTGGAAGCAGATTTTTATCTGAGATGCAGAAAATCACCCATGAAGATTCCTCTGTATACAATTAGCCTGGCAGCAAATTCAAAGGCTTGCCAGTTCTAGTTCAACAACCTACTGAGTTGGAGAATGTGTTAATTTTTTTATCATTTTAGCTGTGCTGATATTTACAATGACATAATTTAGTGGTTAAAATACCCTCTGCTGTATTTATCAGAGTACATCAAAAGAACATGATGCAGTAACTGGGCATCAAGTTCAAAGATTTAGACTATCAGCTTGGGTGTGAAAATGTCCTGATATTTACAATGACTGAATTCAGAGGCAGAACGACCATGAGATGTACATGTGGTTATTATAAATATAAGAGTACATCAGAACTTAGCTTCCATTATTGTGTTCATTTCTGATTGTAGCAAAATCAAAAGTGCATGTGACCTCAAAATCGTGACACATCAAGACTTGGAGTCGGACAAAATGTAGTTTGCGAATTTGTAAAGTATTGAATAGAATTTTCTGGTGATAATTGCAACTTTTCAGTTAGTAAGCATTGCATAATTTTATTTCTGTCAGTTTAAATTGGTATGGGTTTTGCAGCAATATTGGTGACAGTATATGTGAAAATATCCTGACAGCGGTGTAACTTTTGTTAGTCCTTCTGGGTGAGACTGAATTTTGTCAATCCAAGGAATGGTCTTATTCTACACACTAAGCCTGGCATCACACTTTCTTACACTTGGCTACTATCCCATCTAAACTATCAGTTCTAGCAACTCATTAAAATCATTGTCAATATGCCATTTAATCCCAAAAAGGTTTTACAAATTTGCAAACAACATTTTATTCAAGTCTTGATATGTCTTGATTTTGAGGTCGCACTATTTATTTGGCTACAAATAGAAATGAATGACATGTCCTGATTTACTCTTATAGTGACCACATGTACATCTTGTGGTTGTTCGTCTTCTGAATTCAGTCATTGCATTGTGTTCTTTAAAAGTACTCTTATAAATACAGTATGGACATCTCCCAGGGGGTATTTTAACCACTCAAGTCTGTCACTGTAAATATTAGCACAGCTAAAATGATCAAATAATCAACACATTCTCAAAGTAAGACTGGCAAGCCTTTGAATTTGCTGCCAAGCTATTTGCATGTGTATGGAGGATTCCTGCATGGTTGATTTTCTGCATCCCAGAATAAAAATATTGTTAATGACCTTGTTATTTTGGGAGAGATTGTAATATGTCAGTATAAGAACCTTATGTTAAGAAGATTATAGAAGTCAGAGAAGCTAGTTAGTATTGAAGAGTCCTTTGTGATCTAGACCAGGTTGCATGCTACAGTAGTTTATTTGTATTTTTTTAAAACTACCCATAGAGGAAGCACATATGACTATATGCTCTTGACTGGTGATCTGTTTCTGATAACAATATAAAGACTATTTTCTGCTATTGATTTAGTGATGACAAGTTTAACATTCAGTATGAAGTTGCAGTATTGGACCTAGACAAGCCCTGGGAGCCATACCAGGTTACTGTAACAACAAAAATGGTGGTGCAGATAGAGTGGGACCACACAGGGAATAAACTGCTGGTAGTCGACTGTGAGGGGCTTTGCCAGGTTTGGCAGATGCAGGTAAATATCATATCCATGTATGTGCAGCTGCAGACACATGCAAACTTTGGTCTGGATGTTGGGGCTGGGTAAATCCTATATCACAACGTCCTAGACTAATCATTTTTTAAGTCAGGCAATTAAAATTATCCAAGTCGCTAGTCCAGGACAAGTGCATTTTTAAAAAAGTCTGGCTAGTCCTTGTTTTCGTGCTTTAATCACTATATCTACCTTTATTTGGCCAATCATGCCCTCCGGGCATACTGAATACTTGATTCTTCCCCTCTTCATGTATACATTTACATCCTGTTGCTGCGTGACTGCATATTGAGCTAAGTGACCAAATTATTGGCAAATCAAAACATGTAAAACATAAGAAAGCAAGTATGATTAATTAGCAGTGTTGTAAGCAGTTTTGTTGCAGTGAGTTTACTCAGTCTAGATCATAACGAGCAGCTCACTATGATTTTAATCTAACGAGTCAGTATAATTAAATTAATGAAAGGTACTTTACCGAAATCAGTGTTAGTTTCATTTTATGAACTGATTAAATGACAGTAATGATTCTTTAATTTAAAACTGATTATACAGATGATTAACTTCCGCGTGCGATATTGTGTTTGAAGTGAAACAATTACGCTAAATAATGAGCTGTTTCAGTTTGTATTTAGAAGTGAAAATTGATGTTATGATCACTTAGATATAGTTGTCAAACAAGCTGATAGTTACTCTGTGGATAAAATGAGTTTGCTAAATTATTTTCGTAAGGAAGGTAATAACAGCGATTCGGAGAAGGTAAATTTGTTTGAAAATGGAGGGATAAGACGTAAGATGGATACTGAGTGTGTGGTAGTTGTTTTCTCCAAAGAGACATAGGCAACAATCTGTGATGCCAAAAAATGTCAAATATGACACTACTAACAAGCAGAAAGTTTAAGCCGCAGTGGGTTGAATATATTGACAAATAAGGAAAGAATGTTTTGCAGTTACTGCAAACAATATCCAAAATTGGCACAGGTAAGAAATTCACACAGTGTATTTGTCAGTGGAAGTGACAATTTCAGAATTGACCCAATCAATTCTCATGACATGTCTGAACCCCACAAGGCTTGCATAGCACAATATATGCATGACACTTGCCAGCATGTGCATAAAATTAGTGAAGTCAGAGTTGCGGACACTCCACTTGGGAAGGCCCTTTTAAAACTAGGTGACACTGAAATGAGAAGAAAAAAAAATGAGAGCTCTCTTTAACACATCTTACACCCTAGCCCGTTATGGAAAACCATTTTCTGATATGGAAATGATGTGTGCACTCCAAGAGAAGAATGGTGTTGAACTTGACGTGAATTAAAAGAACAGATTCAGGGCAAGAGACTTATTATATCAATTAGTCAAGTCATAAGAGAACAAGTTAGGGAAAGACTGAATTCCAGTACATTCCTTTCCATTCTTGCTGATGGAAGTACTGATGCTACCATAATTGCCTAACCGAGTAGGTAATTTTTGCAGAGTACCGAATTCGAGTATTTGGATGTAGTATTTGCCGGATCCGGGCATGAACTGAGCAGTAGGTGCGACTCCGGAGAGTACCATTTGTTTCATTATCGTATGCAAAGCTTGAACTTTTCGTGTACCATATAATGTATATATTGCCTATAGGATGAAATTTTTTATTATTAACTAAAATTATTATGTATTGAAAAACTTTTTTGTTTTAAAGTTAGATATTTATTGAATTATTTTACTTGTAACCATTCGTGCGTGTATTATTTGCCGAGGCGAATACTTCCGAATAGTACCAAAAAAAACCCCGGATATTCGGCCGAAGCGAATGTCTGAGGCAATTTCTGGTTAGGCCCTAGCTACCATATCAGAGCAAGAAATTGTGCAAGTAAGATTCCTGGACTATGGAAAACTGAAAACCTCATTTGTTGGCATTGAGGAGTTCAAATCAGCTGATGCCTTGGGAGTAAAGGAAGGCATTGATATGAGTTTGGAGAAAGTGGGTATTACTTTGGCCGATCTTAGTGATGTCACTAGCAGGAAACCATCCATTATATGTGCCAATCTTGATGGTACCAATGTGATGCAGGGATTAAAAGTGGAGCAATGAAATATTTATTTGACTGTGCCCCATGGATATTTGCTATGCATTGTGTTGCTCACAAGTTTAAACTTGCAGCTCTGGATGCCATCAAAGTTAGTTCATATCTGAAGAAGTTTCAGGAGACTAAAAGCGATTTTCCTGTTTTATCACTATAGCCCCAAGAGACAAAGAGAAGTGAAGGCAATTTCAGACATGCCCTTGGCTCACTTGAGTGGTATAAAGCAGGTTTGTACCTTTATGCACAACATATTGTAAATACAATTACATTTTGTTTGAAAATTATGAATAATTTGTGTTATTATATGACATACTTTGTCATGAATGAGCTTGAAATTTAATGTGAGCATTATTTTATTCTTATAGTTTTATCTAATATAATATGACATAATATAATTCTTTATATTTAAATATTTGATGTGGAATAACTTGTACTTTATTACAATCTTAGAAAATAAAAGCTTATGGGGAGAAGGAGAGGAACTAAAAGATCAATGATGGGTTAATTGACAAAGCACAAATATAACATTGTAATTATTTTTCTGTTTTATTGTTTTTATTAGATCTTTTTTGTTTTCATATCATAGGTGAGATGGTTAGCGAGCAAGACAAGATGCCCTTAAGAACCAGCCTGACTAATATTCGAAGTCATCTGGATTCTGGAACATGTTGCTTTAAAAGGGTTCTCTGACAAATCTGCCAGAGCAAAGGGCTACATCTGGGATATTTCATCAATCAATGAAGTTTGTGTTGATGCTGCATTCAATTTGTAACATCTTAAGAGATTACATAATCCTTGTCCAGGGTGTTTCAGAAGGACAACATACTGGTGACAAGAGGTCTACTATGAAGTATAAGCTCACATTTTTAGACTGGAAGCTCTAAAGCACGAACAGGGACCAATGATGAAGGTATTGAATATGTTAGCTTACTATTTCTATTTTCCATTGTCTTCATAAGAAGTTTAGTTTATTGAACCAATTAAAACTTATTCCCTAACAGTTTTCAAATATTTTGAATGCTTTTTATGTTTTATTTTCTTCAAACATATACCGTATTTTTCTGCCTATAAGTTGATACTTTTTTACTTGAAAGTCAGGTCTTCGTCTTATACTCCAAATCGACTTATATATGGATTGTCATTGAAATTGCATCAACTTATATATTGATTACAGTACCTGGTATGCTATTAAAATTGCTCTAAATTCGGCATTATTCAAAACAAGTCGCACAGAAGTACAAATTCTTGTTAAATTACCATGTCAATAAATTGTCATAAACTAATATTTCTGAGTTTATATTTATAAGTTTTGTTATTATTTATTTTGCATTCTGTGTGTATTTTCTCATTTCTCAAACATAAAATAAAAGAAAATAATTACCGGTGAAAATTTCACCAGGCCGCATAGCACATTTACGGTCCATACTCTATAGTGCACTGTCCTAATTCAAAGCATATTGGTTGTTCCTATAAAAAAAAAAGATCTGAAATAAGTTTGTTTTTTATTCATCCTTTTTAACCATACTTCATTCTTCCTGATCACAATTTAGCAACTGGTCCATTAATATTTGATTTTTCAGTATGGTGCTGGACACACGTGAGCGATTACGATTACCAGCATAGCTTTTTTATTGATCTAATTGATCATACAACGGGATGTAATCCATATTAACTCTAGCGTTCTATCAGAGGTCTCACTAGGATTTTAAAACTAGGAGTCCAGGACTCCCGTTTTGGTAACAATTGGAGTCCCACCAGCAAAAGTTGCAGTCCCATCCCAGACAATGTTGAACTTTGCAGATTAAAAGAACTGATGGTTCTTTTCCACATTCTTTATAACACTGACATGTTTAACTGTCGATGTATTTGGTGTGTCTGGTAATTCTGCACAAGGATATGTCATTTCTGTAAACAATGGATCACATGTTGTTTTGGTTGAAAGTTCATTTTTGGCTGAAATGTCAGAAAGAGTCCAAAGTAATGACTAATGTACTTTATTTCCATAGCCTGATGCATAAACATTACACCCTTTGAAAGCTATGCGCAGAATAGGCCGCCATATCTTGAGTCGTGGAATTATAGGGGTGATATCCTAATTTGTCCAAACTTTGTATTATTTTGAATATAATATTCTGGTGATAATTGCAACTTTTCAATTTGTAAGCATTGCAGAATTTTATTTTCGTCAATTGAATTCGGTATGGGTTTTGGCGACTTTAGATCAGGGATGTCCAAAGTCCGACACGCAAGCCAATTACGGCCCGCGGTAAGATTTCATATGGCCCACAGCTTCGGTCATATAATTTATTATTTATGGCCCGCTAGGACGCGAACCCTTCTCTGCTCATTTCTGCCATGGCAACTGAAAAGAAAAATAGTTGACAGCGTGGGCCGCCGCTTTCAGGAGAGATGGGAATTACAGTACTTGTTCACTGAAAATCGAGGCAATTGTGTTTTGTCTCATATGTAATGACGGTTGCCTTGTTTAAGGATTCAACGTAAAGAGACACTTCCAGACTAAACATGCTAACACATATGACAAGCTAACAGGGAGTGACACAGCTGAAAAAGTGAAGCAGCTCCAAGCTGATCTGGCATTATAACAGTGATTCTTATTCACATGAGCCTGCGTATCAAAGGAAAATATCACCAAAGCAAGCTACGAAGTGGCCATGTTAATAGTTAAACATGGCAACTCTTTTACTGAAGGTACATTTATCAAAGACTGTGTCATGAAAATGATGGAGAACAGAAGAAACAATCATTATGAATGTTTGCCTGGCATGTAACACTGTGGCACGGAAAGTTGAGGACATATCGTCAGATATTCAGAGACAACTGAGGAACAGGGGAGTGACTTCTGATTATTTCTCATTAGCCTGTGATGAAAGCACTGACGCTTCTGACACTGCAAAGCTGTTTATTTTTTTTAAGAGGATTTGACGACAACATGAACGTAATAGAGGAGCTGCTTGACTTCCAAAGCCTTAAATACCAAACCAGAGGAACAAATTTATTCGTTTCTGTTTGTGATGCTGTTGATGATATGGATCTATAGTGGAATAAATTTCTGGGATAATTACTGATGGTGCGCCTGCCATGGCTGGTGAGCGAAGTGGATTGTCCACACTGACCTGCAATAAAGTCCGCGAAGAAGGATGTACCGCTATTAAACTACAAAGTATAGTTCATCAGCAGGCCCTCGGCGCCAAACATCTCAAATTTGATCATGTTAGTACACCAGTGGTAAAGGCATTAAATTATATTCGCTCTAAAGCTCTACACCACCGACAGTTTCAGCAGTTCATGCTTGACATTAAAGCTGAATATGGAGACGTAATATATCACAATGATGTGAGGTGACTAAGTCGGGGTCCGCATTGCAGCGATTTTTCTCTCTCAGAGAACAAATAAGAAATTTGTGTGTGTGTGAAAAGGGGCAACAGATGGAAAAATTGTCCTATCCTGTATGGCTGGCAGATTTGTATTTTTTGGTTGACATAACTAAGCATCTGAATGGGCTGAGTGATACTCTTCAAGGACGATATGCAGTGGTGAGCCAGCAATACACTCACGTGAAGGCTGTTGGAACGAAGCTGCAACTTTTCCAAACACATTTGTTCCAAACAGAGCCCTGTACCACGCACATCCCAGCTTTGACAGTTTCCCACAAGACAACATCGGTCTGCAAATAAAGAGTTATGCAAAAGCTATCGCATCTCTTTCTGTGGAATTCAACAAACACTTTCAGGTGTTTGCAGTTATTGAAAAGGACATGTTGCTTTTCTCTTCTCCCTTCTCCGTGGACCCTGATGATGCTCCTCCACAGCTGCATCGAGAAAGTCAGAATTGTTTTTTACAGTTGTTCATGTCTGCCTGAGTGGCTTCTGTTTATTTACATCGTCATTTGAAAAAATAAAGATTATTGTGACAATGAAAATTGTTTTATTTATGTATTGTTTATTTCTTTTAAATTTATTTATTTCTATAACAGTGTATATTTGCATGTAACTTTTATGGTTCAAACAAAACATCAGAAGGAACTATTGGTCCCCGGTCATCTTCACTTTATCAAATCTGGCCCTCTTTGCACAAAGTTTGGACACCCCTGCTTTAGATGCACAGAATAGCCTGACAGTGGTGTAACACTTGTTAGTCTTTCAGGGAGAGTCTGATTTTTGTCAATCCAATGAATGGTCGTATTCCAAACACTATGCCAGGCATCACACACTTTCTTACACTTGGCTACTATTCCATCCAAACTGTCAGTTCTAGAAACTTCAGCACTCTTTTGAATCGCATTAAAATATTTTTCAGTTTTTTATTTAAACCCAATTATCAGATTTGCAAACGTTTTTCCAACTCTTGATATGTCTTCGAGGTCACATGCACTATTTGAAGCTAAAGTTCTGGTGTACTCGTATATTATAATAACCACATGTACGTCTCTGGATCTTTCCGTCTCTAATTCAGTCGTAAATTTCAGCACATTTTCCCACCCAAGCTGCTAGTTGAAGTCTTTGAACTTGCTGCCCAGCTATTGCAACATGTTCTTTTGATGTACTCATAAATACAGCCGACACATCTGGGGGCTATTTTAACCACTGAATTCTGTCATAGTAACTATCAGCACAGCTAAAATGATAAAAGTAATCAACATATTCTCACTCAGTAGGTAGTTGAAGCAGGGCTGGCACATCTTTTAATTTGCCGCCCAGCTATATGCATGCGTACGGAGGACTCCTATACTGGTGATTGCGTCCCAGACCAAATATTTGCGTCCAAAAACGCGTAATTAAGCGTTTCCGAGACCTCTGGTTCTATGATTATTTATAAAATAATGTAGATCATGTTTTCTACTGTATCCCCCAAATCATATGTTTCTAATTGTAGTTGACAACGTTTCTCAAATAAATATGGTTTAAACTAAACTAAAATCAGATATATATGGTTGATGGACTACCGGTACTTATAGATCATAAGTGATCCATTTTTAGTTTCTCCTTTGAATACGTTCCCCGATCACATTACTTTAGGGATATAAGCCTGCTACCTCGCGAATCCAGCCCTACCAAAAGACAAAAATTAGTCTTTTCTGTCTGTCATATAGACAAGGGGCAATAACTCTTGCCCCTTACCTCCCCTTGCCACCCACTAGGTGTCGCCAGTTTTTAAGCTTCGCTGTACGGTTAAAACACATACAATTAGATCTCCAATGAATCCAAGCCATCTTAGTGTAAATTAAGACCATCCGAAGTTAAATTTGGAATTACTGTGTTGGATAATCATTCCTCTACACGTTGAATACATTATTTTACAATATTTTCCAATTTTGAGTGACTTGATCACCTTTCTAGACTTCGGCCCAGGTTGCAACGTGGTCAGAGCACACTTATGGCGGTACTAGCATGTCCGACACGCAGCAATGAATAATTTCGCTTATTACGTTTGTAACGGTTATGATGTTAGCGAATTAATAACTTACTGCATTGATAATTTGTGCTTTGTTTTATCTTCTTTGTCGTTTCAGTAGACTTCGTCTTTGAACGACCAAGTTGCGACTATTTAATGGCGGACTTCGTGTTGTAGTTACGAGTTCATGCAACACTATCATTTCGCTTCCTCCGTTAGTAACGGTTATGGTAATAGTGAGTTAATAACGTGCTAAATTGCTAATTTGCGCTTTGTTATCTTCTTTGTCGTTTCAGTAGACTTCGTCTTTGAACGACCCGTTGCAACACGCTCATGGCGGTAACTAGTGTTGTCATTGCGAGTTAACACGGCAAGGAATAATTTTGCCTACTCCGCTAGTAACGGTTATAGTATTATCGATTTAATAATATGCAGAAATGTTAATTTGTGCTTTGTTCTCATCTTTTGTCGTTTCAGTAGAAATGTCGACAATGAAGGCATAAATGGCAAAACAGGTGTTGGCGATGTGGCTATGGAGGAAAATGATGTGACATGGTACAACAGTCCGCCTTTGAACAGATGCGTAGTTGGGTACATTTGGGGAGTGTTCTCCCAATTTTTTTAAGTTGCCCAGTGGGCGTAAGTTCCCCCGCATGTCTATGCATGGCTTTCGGGCCTGTAAGTCAGGACGTATGGGGTTTTTACAGGTTCAATCGCATCCATTTCATTATGCAATCTTGCCGTCACCGCACCACTGTCCAGCCAGTCGTCCAGCCGTCCCATTGTATTGCTAACATGGTCCGACTAACTGTGATTTACGGGGATTTTAGTGCCAAATCTGCCCATCAAGCTGTACCGCAGGCAACATGCCAATATTATGACGGAGATTTTCATGAGAAATCTATCCGTCCAGCCAAGCCATGACGGCGGCTGGTACCGGTGATAGCCAAACCGTCACTGACATTCCGGCGGACCACATGCCAGGCAAACCAGCCAGCCATCCAGCTGAACAACAAGCCGGCACCGCCCGTCCATCCAGCAACGGCCGTCAAGCCCAGCATGCACCGACCGTCTAGCCGGCACCGGCCGTCAAGCCCAGTCGGCACCGGCCGTCCAGCTGGCACTGTCCGTCCAGCTGGCACCGACCGTCTAGCCGGCACCTGCTGTCCAGCCCAGTCAGCACCGGCCATCCAGCCGGCACCAGCCATGCCAGCAGGGTGACCTTATTGATTTAACAGGCCGACCTGCTATGATTTATGGGGATTTTAGTGACAAATCCGTCCGTCCGGCATTACCGCTATACCAACATGGGAACTTTTTCATACAGCGATCTGACCAGGTTGGATTTACGAGGATTTTAGTGATGTAGCCGTCCTTTAATCTGTACTACCGGTTACATATCACTACCATAACGGAGATGTTATAGGGGAATCTATCCATCCAACCAGACCATTGGAGCGACCGGTGCCGGTCATAGCCGGACCGTCGCTGACATTCTGGCCGGCCTTATGCCAGACAAATCAGTCGGCATTGCCGGCCGGCCATCGGTTCACGGCTTATCCACAAGGGAGAGTTAGTGAAATTATCAGAGAGGACGGAATTGAGTTATCTATGCCACCTGGTATGCACTGCCCAGATGTGGCAGCTTTACCAGAACAGGACTCGACATACATTGTGTCTGACGAATCGCAGGCAAATCAGCAGATGCCTGAGTTGACCAGAACACGACTCAGCACACAGTGAGTATGACGAAACACTTTCAGCCGTCCACAGATCCGGTCATGGAACGGACTGAGCTTAGTGCCAAGACTGCAGGGGAAAAAAATTTAACCAGGAAGCTAACTTTCAGCGACGTTCTAGTGTACCTGGTACAAAAACTCCATCAGATGCCTTCAGTACTGATCTCCAATGCCACGTCAGAGCTCAAAGCTAGTCCGAAACGTAGTCGCTAAGTCTTCATTGTTAGATTTGGCTTCACTAGCCATTTTTTTTTCCGACTCCCTAGCCAAATCTAGCAATGACCACGCTTGTGAAGTGATGGCCTGGATTACTAGAGTTGTTAACAGGGCAGCTCACCATTCCATGACCAATGCGTTGACTGTTCTGCCAACTTCGACCTGATTCAGGTCATTTTGGAGGGACTTTGGACTTCAGTTATCCATCCCCTCCCCTGTACTACTCTCCCCTCTTCACTGATGTACCTTCAGATCGGGAGAATGATGCCTCTATATATCTTAATAAACCTGCAATAGCTGAGGTTTTATTCATGGCTGTTTCTTATCCAGAGGCCGTTCATCGACCTGAGCCGCCTCAACCACCCTGAAATTCAATGTGGCGATGGCGTGATCCAGCCATCTGATGGGTATGCTGTCAGTCTAGATCTGACCGACGCACATTTTCAGGTCTCTATCCCACGAGTCACGGACATTTCTCCGTTGTGCTTGTCGGGACTCTGTTTATCAGTTCCGGGTCATACCTTTTGGCCTCAATTTCAGCCATGGGGCTTGTACCAAGGTTATGGATTACGTCGTTACCCTGTTCTGCTCAACTTCATCTATAGCGTCGGCAGTATACTTGGAGGACATCCTCCAGAAACATATGTTAAGTTCTACTCTACTCAAAGGCAGAAACGACCATATCTCACTTTACATCATATAGGCTTTCTCGTGAACTGGATAAAGTCCGATCTCTGTCCAGCCCAGAGTTTTGGTCTATCTGGGTGTAGAGTTTCTCCCCGATCTGAATCTGGTAAGGCTTCCTCGAGTTTGCGGTCATCCAGATAATCACACTCGTAGAGTCAGTTTCTCTCAGGATGCGTATTTCAGTGAGAGAGTTCTTGCAACTCCTCGGATTATTCAGTGCGGCAGTGGACTTGATCCCGCTCAACCGTCTTTTTATGCGCCCTTTACAAAGGACGTTGCTAGCGTAATGGCGTCCTTTTTAAGTCCCTTCGATCACACAATCATGCTCACGCCAGAGATAATATCATTCTTGAGTCAGTGGCACAACCCGTGGGCTGTCCACAGGGATTACTCTGGAGATACCCCAGGCGGAGATAACGGTATGTTCCGCCACTAGTACCGATGATTGGGGTGCCCACCTGTTGCCGGACTTCGATACCATCAGCAGGACGTGGGTGCCAGGGGCGAGCCCTCACCACATCAACCTTTCAGAAATAACAGCTGTCATCAATGCCTTTTATATCTGGCAGGATCAACTCTTATTGCAATCTGTCCTCCTTATGTCAGACAACTTTGTGGTGGTGACTTGCCTCCTCAACACAAGGAGGCATCAATCACCAGACCTGTGCAATCTGATCTGGCAGTTTCTACATTGGTGCGACAATCTCCATCTCAAGGTACACATCAGACACATTCCTGGCAGACTCAATGTCTTGGCTGACACTATCCAGTCATTCACACGGAATGGTCACTCCATCTATCGGGCTTTCTTCCAATCGACACACTTTGGGGACGTCCGATGATCGATCTTTTGCAACATATTGGAATCGCAAATTGTCCACCTTCGTCTCACAGGTTCCAGACCCAGAAGCTTGGGCCGTGGAAGCTCGGTTAATCAGCTGGGCAGGATTGTGGTCATTCTCCTACCCTCCTACGGTCTTGGTACTGAACATACTCCAGAGGTTAAGGGGTCAGAACTGTCAGATGGTTCTGATTGCCCCTCTCAGATGGAACAACTCCTGGGTCTCTGATCTACTCGATCTGGTGATAGATCAACCCATGAAGATTACAGTCAGTTCAAAATCTTCTCCAGCAACCGTGGCCAGGGGTGTTCCACCCCTGTCCGGACCGTCTTTATATGCAAGCTTGGCTCTTGTACAGACAGCCTTGCAAGACAATTTAAATCTTTGATTGTGGAGAGAATCTCGAGAGCAAGAAGGCCCTCTACTTTGAAGGCTTACGAGGGCAAGTGGCATGTTTTCGGGGACTGGTACCATATCATTAACATCGTTCCTCTGAGTGTCACAATCCCTCAACTGGCCGACTTTCTATGGCTTTTCGAGGAGAAACAGCTGGCCCCAATTATTATCAAATGCTACCACTCCATGATATCAGACACATTCCGCCATTATGGTAAATGTGATATCAGCCATGACAAAGACCTGTCAGATCTCTTAGCCACTTTAGAGTTAAATTGACTAATTTCCCTCACCCTATTTCCAAATGGAATCTGTCCTGGGTTTTAACTTGACTCAATTCAGACAGTATTGAGTCTTTAGCCCACAATTCGTTAAAGCTACTATCATACAAATTGGGTTTCTTGATAGTCTTAGCTTCAGCATGCAGGGTGTGTGAGTTACAGGTCCTTTCTAGTGACCCGAACTATCTTCCGTTCAGATTTGATGGTTCGGTGGTCCTCTTGATGCAGCCAGGCTTAGTAGCCAACATATAGGTTACCATCCATTGGCAATCAACGAGTCGTCATTAGCTCGCTTTTTTTATAGATAAGTCAGGATCAGCAGCCATGCAAGATACTGTTTGTGCACTCTAGCACCATTTAAATGCATAGAGGTGAGTCAGGTCACATACAAGCACCTCTTTCTTCTGGTGATAGCTGGGACATGAGATATCACCTTCAAGCCCTTGCTTCATGGCTGAAGTGGGTTATACGCTCTGTGTACTCTGAGGATTCACAAGATCAGAGTCACCTCATAGAAGCTGTTATCTGGCATGCAGAGTCAACCTTCTCCAGTTTTATGTTAAAGATTTGACCTCGCAAAGGCAAAACCTTGAATCTAGTGGGTCCGGTGTCGGCAGCCTAAATGCCCACCGGACCCATGTACAACAATCAGCACAGCCTATTAGCTTCGCTGGATTCACCAGATAATAATGTATTTTGAGTTACCTGACAATTGTGATAATCCTCATGTATTACGAGCCTTCTATATTCCATTATCAATAAACACCTCTAAATCAACAATTCATTCTTGTTTTAATACGATGTACATTGTCACAACAACCACATGGCTATGCAGTGTTATTTACATGGTAATTAGACATGCTTTGAGCTTTGGCTATAATTGAAACCAGATTGAGGGCAAGAATCTACAGAATAGGTCAAATCAGCGAGGCTGCCAGTAGGGAAATTAGGCTCTTTTTAGGGAAATGAAAATCTGTCAATATTCTATTGAAGCCGTTTTATATATAAAATTTGTTATAAGGACAATAGATCATACCCATTACTTTGTATTCGAACTTGCCAATAAAGATAATAGTGGGGTATATTGTTGAATAGATTAGTAATAAAATGTTATGTCCAAGTCCAAACAGAACAAAGACTTAAAACATAGGGTAATTATGTATATATACGAATCGATTTAACAGTCATTGACTTTCAAACTTACGATATAAAATGACAAGTTCTTATAAGTTATGTTCGTAACTACAGGTAATAAAATGAACTACAACATGGATATGCTTTCAAGCATAATAAACAAGTATGGACTGTTTTTGTTCAGCTGTTTCAGTTGAAAACAGAATATAGCAGTGATTTGTTCAGAAGTAAAATCACAAGCATATTAGCATCGGTAATGCAATTTCACGATTGCCGGTAATATGGAATATCATACGATACCATTACTAGTGTAAAATACGATGCCAAGATATTGACCTGGCCTCATGTTATACTCCAAATTGACTTATATATGGACGAAGGATGGAGAATTTATAAAATTGGTGACTTTGACTTGTACTCCACATCAACTTATAGGCCAGAAAATACGGTTATACATTATTATTAAATTCTATTTTTTTGTAGGAATTCATCTCAAGTTTTGAATTCACCAGTAATACATAGAAGACCATGGATTTGAAAGGGGAATCCAGCATGTGTGGCTGACATCATTGATGACATGATAAGCTAAATTGATAAGCGGTTAGTATAAGAAAAGATTCAAAACTGTCTTTAAAAAAGACAAATATACAGTCCTACCCGGCTACATGTCAGTGCTGTAAATTGACAATTTCAGGACTTTTTCATTGATTTACAAATTTACACTGCATGCAAAAAATTTGTAAATTGTCTTTTTGTAAAAATATTTAATAAAATAGCCGAATTTCCATTAAGCACTAGTCATGATATTGGCAGTTGTCGAAACGGTCCTGTACAACTGGTCATGGTGAACTGTAGCTGATAGGTAATGATGGCATGGTAGCAAGCACTTCAATATATTTTAATCTATAAATATAAGAATAATTTTACAAAATGCTTTTAAGAGAAACTAGGGCTTACCCGGAATTTCGTTCCGCGTATCCGATGGTAACACTGATTTAACTCATCTTCAAAATGTCTTCACCACATAGGAAAAATATAGTACGAGTTTCCTCTGACCCTTGTTACCCCATTTTAACTTTGGAAATTGTTTTATTGTCAATATCACGTGACTATATGACCTCATTGACATGTAGGTTGCAAGATTTGTAGTCATGTGAGTTGGACAAAAATAGCCTGATTCAGGTCAAATTTCAGCAAGAACATTTTCAAACAATGCCAACTTTTCAATAGGGAATGGATTCTGACCTTGTACCCCAACATAAATGTCCAACTATAAAATATAGTGTGGCAAGTGTCAGAGGAAACTTGGAATATTAAAAAGAAATATCTTGCACAAAAAGTGAAGTTTAGTTTGGAATATACCAAACATTGGCAGTGTATTTATTTGTTCCGATAAATATTCGTGGACTCTAGGATCACTTCACTAATACATGTCAAAATTCACGCATTTTTATCACAATTTTCACAATTTTGCGAGCCTGGAGGGTTGGCAGCACTGCAACCGCTCTGGAAATATAGCCATTTAAGGTATGCTCAATTTGCTTCTGGTAGGGTGCTGCAGCGTTTGCTGGTGGGACTAGTGTTTTTCACAAAATAGGAGTCCTGAACTCAAGATTTAATATCCTAGCAAGACCTCTGTTCAGACTTTGGAAAATGCAAGAATTGATCAGATATCTTTGCTTTTAAGGTGCCTAGAGAGGTCAGCTTTATAGGCCCAAACAAGTCTTGTATTGTATTTTTTTTTTTTTTTTTAAATATCTGACCGCGACATTAAAACCTGATGGCAAGATCAACTACTTGTTGAATAAAGTATGGGTCGGAACTGGCAGCTTGTTGACATAAATGATTAGAAAACAGAGGATTTGTTCAAGCTGAGACCAAGGGCTTCTGTCCACATGTACTTAAACATGACACTTTTGGTAGTAATAGTAAACCAAAAGGACTGGGACTTTGCCTTTTTGTCGACACAGGCAGCTTGTCGATATAAGCAGGTAGGACTATATTGATCATTCCTGAACTTTATTCCTTGTAATTAAACATGAATTACTGCTTTAATGGAATTTTCTTTTATTTCATTTTTTTTTTCTATTTTAGTTTTGGAAACTACAGTGAAGAACCTTTGAGATGCTTTGGAGTATTTGACGACAGGCACTTTCCTCATGAGAGGGCAACTCTGATAAAATATGGGAGGGAAGACTTGCAGGTTCTTCTTAATCATCTTGAAGTGATTTTGAAACAGGAAGACCATCATGCCATTACTGAGCAGTATCTGGAGTTCAAAGCAAAGATGAGGGCATACAGGTCAGCCACCCGACCCACCTGCTGAAATTCTTGGAACACTATTAGTAAATACTCCACCAAGCTTCAGTCAATTATGCAAACTAGTAGAAATCATATTTTTAATAAGCCCATCCACTGCTGAGTGTGAATGAGGATTGAGTTCACTGAACTTAATATTCTTTAAGGAATTACTTAACCCAAAAGGGTTAAAATGCTAATAAACATTTCTGCAAATGGACCAGAGCTTGAGGACTTTAACCCAGACACAGCTGTCAACTTTGGCTTAGTGCTGGTACAAGTGACAGTCATATACATGGACATATTTTCAAATCCATAAGCTAAAACATATATACATGAACCTGACTGAAGTAACCAAAATGTAATACAACCAATGTTTTTAAAAAAATTAAATTCTTTTAAAAAATTAGTATGTTTTGTTTTATTTTTTGTTTCTTTCTATGGATTAAGTACATATGTTTCATCAGTCATTTTGGGACCAGTGAAAAGTAAGTACCGTATTTTCCAGCCTATAAGTCGATACTTTTTTACTTGAAAGTCAGGGCTTCATCTTGTACTCCGAATTGATTTATATATGGATTGTATCATTGAAAGTTTATATAAGTTACATTCGTAACTACAGGTAATAAAATGAACAACAACATGGATATGCTTTCAACTATAATAAAACAAGCATTGACTGTTTATTCAGCTGTGTCAATTGATAGAATATAGCAGTGATTTGTTCAGAAGTAAAATCACAAGCATATTAGCATCAGTAATGCAATTTCATGATTGCCAGTAATATAGAATATCATACAACAATACCATTACTAGAGTAAAATACGGTGCCAAAATATTGACCTGGCCTCATCTTATACTCTGAATCGACTTATATATGGACGAAGGATGGAAAATCAGTTTTATTGGTGAATTTGACTTGTAATCCGCATTGACTTGTAGGCTGGAAAATACGGTACTAGTGAAGAGTAAGGCGGGACTAATGAAGAGAAAGGTGGGACTAGTGAATTTTCGGAAACCACTTGTCCTGGACTAGTGGTGATAAAACCTTGCTCAGCCCTTGGATGTGCAAGTTTTATGCTTTGCAAAATTCACAGAATATTCAAACTGAGTTTTTAAAAACAGAATAAGTTCCAAACCAGGTTATAAAATGTCCTTTTTATTATTTATTAAATGTTTGAGTTCTGTGATTCCTATTTATCTTTAAGAACTTGTTTAGTTCATAGTTTCTATTTATTAAAGCTTTTTTAAAAAATGTTGTTTTTTTTTTGTTTTGTTCGTTAAACAGTGCTGTTCTACATTCAAGTTTTGTTAAGAAATGTAATCCCCTGTCTCATTTGTATAGTCTCAAGAATATGCTATAATGCTAGTAACTTCAAAGTGAAAACCCACAAACAGCAGTCCCTAAATTCCTATTTGCCAGATAAGTTGCTTTTATTGCGGTGAATTGCTGCCTGAGTTTGGATTACAATTAATGATTTGTCTGATCACTAGCATAAACATAACTTTCAATGTCATGTGCAATTAGGTGTTTTAAATCAATAAGAAATGGCTAGCACACCAGTCATTTCTTGAAATATTTTAAGCTTAAAATTTGAATGACAATGAGAAAGAAAAGTTTCTTGCAGAATCGCTTATTTCAGGACTACCTGTTGAACATATGGAGTCTTTTGGGCCAGTGCTGGGTATCTGGTGAAGAAGTTTTGGCAGCATGCTGGTTTCACAATGGGATACAGGTACATATGCCATCATTGATCATTCATTTTGTCAATATTTATAGTCTTTGTAATTTATTGAAATTATTTATCTGATATATTGAAATTGTATCTCAGTGATTTACTGATATCATATCTAAAATATACTATAAAACCTGTTATGAGAGACCAACCCTTCTGCTAACCAAAAGCGGTTTCTCAAGACAGGTGGCCTTGCATAAGAGGTGTATGAAAATGGACTGGTTGTCAGGGTGAATGGTTAGCATTGTTGAAAAATAAATAAAACCCATACTCAATGTACATGTATCATACTTTATTTATAAATCTTGTTAAATATTGCATTCATTTCCTCTCAAAATAACTTTATATAATACAGATATATAACTATATGAAGTAACAATGTGAATCAAATTTATATTTGAACATCACATGAATATGTACATATATTAGTACATGTACATGTATATAATTTGTTAAATAAACAAAGATAATATTTATTTTATCCATAAGGTAACTTAACATGGTGATACATTTTAGAGTCCTTTCAAATGTAACAATAACTGCTGAGTTAGCTATGACATATATATCTTATTCTATGCACTTAATCACTTTTCCTTAAGAAATCCATTATACTTTTTTGATGACATTTTTTACTCAGCTGTTCGGTTTGAACATGTATCTTTATTTCTGAGCAAAGAAGCAAAAGTTTGGATTATCATGTTTGAAAGTATATTCTTTGATCTCCTGTAAATGTTCTATGACTGTAGAATATGATATAACTTGTGTTAAATGTGCTGGTTTTTGTGAGTGGTCTCCCCTTTTTCACTTCTTTCAATTATATTAATTTTTTTTTTTTACAGTGTTAGAATTTTTCTGTTTTTCATTGGTGGTTCTGCCATTGTTATTAGTGTTGATATAATAATGACTAGATATATTTCAGTTTTGACCAGGTTTTGGGGAAATGTGGAATAAATATATATTATGTACCAATGAATGAAACCAAAAGACATAATTAACTCATCATAAAACATTACATTTATTTTGAGACGAAGTTAAAATCACCAGCATTATAGCTTGATAAACAAAGGATGGGACCATCTGCACCTAGATAAACAGGGATGGAGTCTTGGTGAAACACTGTAACAAAAGAAATTTTAAATTTAAAAAAAAAATATGGAAATGATTCTCACTTATTAAAGATGAAGAGGTCATTCATTAGGGATTAACTGGAAAGACAAACATGTACTCAGCCCTACAGTGAAGCTCTTTCAAAAGATTTCTCACTGGGACATTAGCTCTACCAGCATTGTGGGGGGTTTTCACAAAGATATAGAAAAAAATACAACAAACCTCTAAATTGTATCATTACTCCCTTTGATGAAAAAATGGTTAATTTTACTGGCTATTCACGTGACTTCAGCTTTACAGTGGCTTCAATGACATGTATTTTTGTCTGGTTTTCTGCAGTTTACAAATGACACCATACACTGGACTTGTAAATAAAATAGTTAACCAATTTTTAAAAAAATAGAACGATCGTTTATTTATGTGGTCGTTGTTACAAAGGATTAAATGATGGTTAATGGTGTTTATCTCATATATAGTTTTTCAGTTGTAGTGTTATTTAATGTGCACATTGATTGCATACTACATGTATCCTGAGCTCATGTTTACAAAGGATTAAGTCAAGGTCAGTGGTGTTGAACTGATTTTTTTTGTGGCAGTGTGGTTGTTGATAGCAGTGTCAAAATGCATATTTTGCCAGGACATCCTGGTTGCTAGACACTTTCAGCAGAAGGTCACTCATAAAAGCATTGATATACTAAAATTAATCCGTGCATTACAATTGTGGTTGGAAATAACAGGTGGTCACTCATTGCAGAGGCAGCTCTTAACAGTGTCTAAAATATTCTGAAATTACATCTCTATAATATACTGAAATCACATCTCAGTAATATACTGAAATCACATCTCTATAATATACAGAAATAACATCTGTAATATACAGAAATCACATCTTTATAAAATACAGAAATCATATCTCAGTAATATACAGAAATCACATCTCTGTAATATACTGAAATCACATCTTTATAATATACTGAAATTACATCTCAATAATATACAGAAATCACATCTCTGTAATATACTGAAATCACATCTTTATAATATACTGAAATTACATCTCAATAATATACAGAAATCACATCTCTGTAATATACTGAAATCACATCTTTATAATATACTGAAATTACATCTCAATAATATACAGAAATCACATCTCTGTAATATACTGAAATCACATCTTTATAATATTCTGAAATCACATCTTTATAATACAGTGGTTCCCTGACTTACAAGTTTAATTCATTCCATTACTCATATGTCATATCAATTTTCCCCAATGAAATTACTTGAAATGCCATTTAATCCGTTCCGGACCTAAAAAAAGACAGCAATATCAATAATTCTGAGGCATATCATGATGTTATAGTGGTCCTTACAGAACTCTCGAAGGGTGAGGTTTGTGCTCTCAGTCACCTCAAAGCAGAGGAGGAACAGTTGCTTGGTGAAGAGCTTCTTGAAATTAGAAATCACCTGCTGGTTCATGGGCTGCAGGATAGGGTTGGTGTTGGGTGGAAGGTAGAGAACCTTTATAAACTTGAACTCGTCGAGTGTGTCATCTTCGAAGTTAGGTGGGTGAGCAGGTGCATTGTCCAGGACGGAAAGGGCTTGCATGGGTAGGTTTTTTTCCTGGAGATATTTCTTAACGTAGAACCAAAGACCAAATTCACCCACTTCACAAAGAACTGCATTGTGACCCACGCTCTCAGGTTTGCCCTCCACATAACCTGCAGTTTTTCTTTCAGAATCTTACGTGACTTAAAGGCTCTGGGGTTTTCTGAATGATAACAATCACTGCTTGCATTGGTGCACAGTGCGAGGGTTAGCCTATCCTTCATGGGTTTGTGGCCTGGCATCCTCTTCTCCTCTGCCATTATATAAGTTTTCCTTGGCATCTTCTTCCAGAAGAGTCCTGTCTCATCAAATTTGAAGACTTGCTGGGGGATGTATCCTTCTGCTGCTATAATTCCAGCAAAAGTTTTGAGGTAATCAACAACCTTCATATCCATGCTCGCTGTCTCACCATGCCTGACAACAGAGTGAATGGTAGTACTCTTTTTAAAATTCTCGAACCAGCCCTGACTGGCTTTAAATGGCTTGTCCAATGCCTCATCTGTTGAAGTGCCTGGGGTCTGCTGCAGCAAATCAGCGTAAATAGCTTGTACCTTCTTGCAGATTATAGCCTCCATCACAGTATCTCCTGCAAGCTGCTTCTCCGTCAACCACACCATCAGCAGCTTTCCATATTTTCATGGATAGATGTCCACTGTTTAGAAATTATTTTAACACCCCGAAGTTTTGCAGAATAACTGCAAGCACAAATGTGAGCACAACACTGATGCTTCTACTGTGAGCTAAACGCTTAAAGTGAATGAGTGAGACATGGGATGCTGGGCAGATGTCGCGGCTTTAACTGTGGCGTTCGCTGCGCCAACTAGCGGTGGGATATATGAAACTGGCTCATAACCCGAATTTTAGCTCTCAACTCAGAGCAAAATTCGGCTGCAAGACGGCTCATATCTCGAACAACTCGTTAGTTGGGACACTCGTAAGTCATGGAACCACTATAATGAAATCACATCTCTATATTATACATAAATCAGTTCTCTATAATATACTGAAATCACATCTCTATAATATATTGAAATCACATCTCTATATTATACTGAAATCACATCTCTATAATATACAGAAATCACATTTCTACAATATACAGAAATCACATCTCTATAATATACAGAAATCACATCTCTATAATATAAAGAAATCACATCTCTATAATATACAGAAATCATATCTCTGTAATATACAGAAATCACATCTCTATAATATACAGAAATCACATCTCTATAATATAATAAAATCACATCTCTATAATATACAGAAATCACATCTCTATAATATACAGAAATCACATCTCTATAATATGCTGAAATCACATCTCTATAATATACTGAAATCACATCTCTATAATATATTGAAATCACATATCTATAATATACAGAAATCACATCTCTATAATATACTGAAATCACATCTCTATAATATACATAAACCACATCTCTATAATATACAGAAATCACATCTCGATAATATACTGAAATCACATCTCTATAATATACAGAAATCACATCTCTATAATATACAGAAATCACATCTCTACAATATACAGAAATCACATATCTATAATATACAGAAATCACATCTCTATAATATACATAAACCACATCTCTATAATATACAGAAATCACATCTCTATAATATACTGAAATCACATCTCTATAATATACAGAAATCACATATCTATAATATATTGAAATCACATCTCTATAATATAATAAAATCACATCTCTATAATATATTGAAATCACATATCTATAATATACTGAAATCACATCTCTATAATATACAGAAATCAAATCTCTATAATATACAGAAATCACATATCTAGATTGTACATAAATCACATCTCTATAATATATTGAAATCACATATCTATAATATACAGAAATCACATCTCTATAATATACTGAAATCACATCTCTATAATATATTGAAATCACATATCTATAATATACAGAAATCACATCTCTATAATATACTGAAATCACATCTCTATAATATACATAAACCACATCTCTATAATATACAGAAATCACATCTCTATAATATATTGAAATCACATCTCTATAATATACAGAAAGCACATCTCTATAATATACAGAAATCACATATCTAGATTGTACAGAAATCACATCTCTATAATATACTGAAATCACATATCTATAATATACAGAAATCACATCTCTATAATATACTGAAATCACATCTCTATAATATATTGAAATCACATATCTATAATATACAGAAATCACATCTCTATAATATACTGAAATCACATCTCTATAATATACATAAACCACATCTCTATAATATACAGAAATCACATCTCTATAATATATTGAAATCACATCTCTATAATATACAGAAAACACATCTCTACAATATACAGAAATCACATATCTATAATATATTGAAATCACATCTCTATAATATAATAAAATCACATCTCTATAATATATTGAAATCACATATCTATAATATACAGAAATCACATCTCTATAATATACTGAAATCACATCTCTATAATATACATAAATCACATCTCTATAATATATTGAAATCACATATCTATAATATACAGAAATCACATCTCTATAATATACTGAAATCACATCTCTATAATATATTGAAATCACATATCTATAATATACAGAAATCACATCTCTATAATATACTGAAATCACATCTCTATAATATACATAAACCACATCTCTATAATATACAGAAATCACATCTCTATAATATATTGAAATCACATCTCTATAATATACAGAAAACACATCTCTATAATATACAGAAATCACATATCTAGATTGTACAGAAATCACATCTCTATAATATACTGAAATCACATATCTATAATATATAGAAATCACATCTCTATAATATACTGAAATCACATCTCTATAATACATTGAAATCACATATCTATAATATACAGAAATCACATATCTATAATATACTGAAATCACATCTCTATAATATACATAAACCACATCTCTATAATATACAGAAATCACATCTCTATAATATATTGAAATCACATCTCTATAATATACAGAAAACACATCTCTACAATATACAGAAATCACATATCTATAATATATTGAAATCACATCTCTATAATATAATAAAATCACATCTCTATAATATATTGAAATCACATATCTATAATATACAGAAATCACATCTCTATAATATACTGAAATCACATCTCTATAATATACATAAATCACATCTCTATAATATATTGAAATCACATATCTATAATATACAGAAATCACATCTCTATAATATACTGAAATCACATCTCTATAATATATTGAAATCACATATCTATAATATACAGAAATCACATCTCTATAATATACTGAAATCACATCTCTATAATATACATAAACCACATCTCTATAATATACAGAAATCACATCTCTATAATATATTGAAATCACATCTCTATAATATACAGAAAACACATCTCTATAATATACAGAAATCACATATCTAGATTGTACAGAAATCACATCTCTATAATATACTGAAATCACATATCTATAATATACAGAAATCACATCTCTATAATATACTGAAATCACATCTCTATAATACATTGAAATCACATATCTATAATATACAGAAATCACATCTCTATAATATACTGAAATCACATCTCTATAATATACATAAACCACATCTCTATAATATACAGAAATCACATCTCTATAATATATTGAAATCACATCTCTATAATATACAGAAATCACATCTCTATAATATACATAAACCACATCTCTATAATATACAGAAATCACATATCTATAATATATTGAAATCACATCTCTATAATATAATAAAATCACATCTATATAATATACTAAAAACACATCTTTATAATATACTTAAATCACATCTATATAATATACTGAAATCGCATCTATATAATATACTGAAAATCTCTGTACCACTGATAAGTTGAGGCAGATTGCAAACAATAATGATCCTGATCTGCCATAGCATAATACGCCTTCAGATCGGGGGTCTCTTTTGTTCTACATATTATTCCTAACAAACTGCATGTCCCAGATCTTCTGGTGCATAATGCACTGGCATATTGGGATTGATACAGTTTGCTGTTAATCTCAATTTATAAGTATATAAAGTAAAATACTAACATGAAAATATTTTAGTGTCCTCATGTTTTTGTGAATACTATGTATTCATCATGTTAGCAGTATAAAATTGTTGCTAGTATTTGAATTTTAATTGTTTATAATACCACTTTTAGTAAAAGATATTTGTGCAAATAAAATTTTCTCACCAGATTTGCTAAACTATTGGAATTTTTAGTTTTGAGATTCATTTCTGAGGTTTTGATACAGTAAACCAGCTCATTCTCATCAAATACGTTTGTCCTAAAGTGTATAATGTTTAACAAGAAGAAAGTTATATTTATGATATAATGAGTTATATAATGGAAAAGAATTAATTTGACAAGATGCTTCACAGAATTTTTAGTAAAGACTATCAAACCATACATTGTTTAAACCCCAGTTAGGGACAAATTATGCAGATTACCTGCAGTTCAAGTGATCTGTTTTCTGATGCGCAAATCTCTTTTTATTTTTAATAATCAGAAATGTGTATCAAATCTTCCTTTAATGTCCTTGTATCAGTGATTGCAGTTGATCTTTGTCTAAACAGATGTGGCATTTTGAATGCAAACTTCTGTATGATCAGGATCTGGTGTCACATGGTTTATGCAGATACTATGCCAGGATTCTAGTTGAATTGTTTCTTTTGAGGTGTATATCAATTTGATCGATTGTTCTGCCATAAAGGAAATTTCTAGAGAGAAATGTAGTAACAGCTGTGAGTCATGTTGAAACATGAGATAAGTGATTACTTATGGAAAGTGGGGGACATTGAATATGTGTGTATGCCTTGGATAACAAAAAGGAATGGATCTGATTGTCTGACAGAAACTGAAAAAGTACAGAAAATGTTCCTGCAAAATTTTGCTGGTACCTGCAGAAAAGTAATTGGTTGCTTTGAAACGTTTTCTTTGAAGGTAAATAAAGGAGACCTCCCTTACATAGAATATTTTAGAAGCATTTCTGAATTTATATAAAAACAATACTTGTTACTCTGATTACAGTCATTGTTTTATTGTTGAAGACTGACATTATGTTTTAAAGAATTCAGGACTATTTCACAAATAATTTTGACAATGATCTTACTTGTGTCAAGTTGTATGATATTGTACTGAGTATGGTAAACCTGACATTTATGTGAAGGTATATGTCATTACTGTATTAACAATCCAAGTACCATTTCTGGACTGAGACATTAGAGCCTTGAATCAAGATATGGGAGCTCTCAATTAATCCCCTTTTCCATCTGTATATCTATCCGTTAATATTTCTTTTAACCTGCTTAGCTCAGCAATTTTTATATCCATACACATGATTAGATGCCTTTTAGTAGGATGATTTACTCTGATATGTAGCTGTGCCTTTTATCTTTTTAGTTTAATTTTAAATATCTGCTGCAGTTCATTGTAACTAGGCCAGGAACCATTCAGCTTATTCCGATGCAACATAATGTGTATATTTTCTTGAGTTCTTTAATGGTTTTGTCTCGTGATTGCTATTGTGGATAGAATTATGACCCTTGACAATTAACCTCATATTTTGACATGAGATGTATTTGATGTAGCTTGTAACCTACTTAGTACATGGACCAGTCAGTAGTGTCTGATGTAATATTGTATAAATATTATATCATAAACATACAAGTACCTTGTACTGCTTTAGAAGAGCAGTGGTTCCTGATTACTCATTATTCTGAATATATATTCTGTTTTATTTCAACCAGCTTCAGATTGTTCAGACAGTGATTGTTTTCTGGCATCCATGACGTTTACATGAGTTATGACCCCGTATTGCTCATCATCACAGGGCAACTTTACTAAGCAAATTTGCATTTCAGCCAAATGTTGTATTAAGTTTTAAATTGGTGTGACCTTGAATGAGTTTAAATATTAGGTGTGATTATTTTTATGTAGAAACATTACAGATCTTGATTGCCTCTCCTGCTAACTTTGCTTTCTTCATCATAACTTTGCACAGGGGTACACCACTCCTTGATAACTCATACCCTGATAACAGAAAGCCACTTATAAGGCAGGGTCAAACATAGATCCCATTTTTCTTTTTTCTTACTTGGAAATGTGTTATATATATATAAAACAAACCTATTTGTTGAACTTGTAGAAAATCAGGATCTAAATCGATAACCGAAACTTTGATTTGTCACTTGTTTTATCATTGAAAATGGTTTTCAGGACATGGAAATTTTAATCAGCATTATAGAGATACAGTCCTACCTGTTTATGTCAACATCCTCGGGACCGAGGAAATATCATCGAGATAAGCGGATGTCGAGATACGTGGGGGGGGGGTCTGCTAAAAAGATGCAAATTAAAATATTCAGTAAGGGGTGACTGGTCATCAGTGAGTAGTATTTACACTTTGAAAAAACAATGGAAATTTTTAGTATGTGAAGACAAAACCAGAGGGAAATACACTTGTATATTGACAAATTACATTTTGGTTACCTTTGTGTAATAAAGTCCACAATAAAATATTGCATCCGTCAAATCCTGATATGAAAAACATGCCAAGATTCAATGTCGGCATTAGCACGTTTGTCTAGTTGTTATTTACATGCTTCAAGTACATGTACTTAAATCGGCCTAGATTTCAGTCAGTCTGTTCCCATCTTATTGAGGCTACCAAGGGGATGGGGAAATGAAAACCTATCAACACGTTTGCTTAAACAGTACATGTATTTATTTATATAAGTCATCGTGAAAAGTACATGAAAGAGAACAAGAGATACGTGGCTGATATGATTAATGGAGGTATAATATTGTATTAATTGACAAACGTCTTCAAATTAGCAGTCTTCTGCTTCTTCCTTTGGTGAGCGTAGTTACCTTCAACATAGTCTTTCTTTACAGACTCAACAGTTTTCATCCATCCTGACAGGGTGTTATGTTTAACTGAAAATTTGTCACAAACATCTTTGCGAGATGCTCCTCCCTCAACTTCAGTAACAGCCAAATATTTTATTTCCAGAGACTGTAAATTTAATTTGCGTTTTACACTGGTGTTGGTAGCCATCGTAAATATAAACTTAAAAAGAAGACTTTCACAGCAAAATACTCTTGTTTTAAACACTGATCACTTTGGAAAATGCAATAATCTATCAGAGTTCATTGCTTTTATTTTAGTTGCCGTGAGATTCCAACTAAATAAGACCAAACTTAAGTATGCTTTTTTGTCGACATATGCGGCTTGTTGAGATAAGCAATGTCGGTATAAACGGGTAGGACTGTATCAACTTTTAATAAGAAATCATATATTTTGTTACATTTTCATTCCATAGGACATTCTTAGTACACGATTAATTACAATATTTAACAAAATTTTGACCGTTGAAAATGTTGCTTATACCTTCTGAATGCAGTAATTTAATAAATAAATATCAATTAAATAAGTTTTTTATAAATTGAAATTTGTGGTTTAGTTCCATCATTTAGTTCAGTTTAATTGTAATCATCATAAATGCAATGTGTCATCTTGTATTTCAACTAAAATTGAGTCCAGTTATGCCCATGAGCCTTTCTATGAGAACTTACTTAATTGCTGACCTTGTTTTTATATCTGACTTGTGGAAGTACTTACGTGTCACTGCAGTGAATTAAAAGCTGGCCTCCTTTTGCATCTTTTGTATCAAATAAAGGAGGAGGAATAAACAAAGAGTTAAAAGGAATGTGAATACTGCATGTGTATGAGCTAGAAGCCCTGGTTGTATGTCATGACAACTCAATTCATTTGACCAGTCAAGCACTGTTATAATTATTATTGTGTACATAATATAATTAAACTGCCTTCAGTTAACTTACTCAATCATAAATGTGATCAAAGATGGCAATCCATCCAAGAGAAATTAATACTTTGTGAAATTAAATAACTTTGTTTCACAAATACAAATCATTGTGGAGAAGCAAGTTTTTGAGAATTCCTTAATTGGTACTTAGAGATATCCTAAGGGATAAGAAGTTTTACTATTACATTCAATCAGAGGTCTTGCTAGGATTTGAAAACTAGGGATCCAAGACACCTATTTTGGTAAAAACCTGCATAAGTTGCAGTCCCATAAGCATGTTGGGCTTACCTAAAGTGGCTAAATGTCCAGATGAGAAGAACCAGATGATGTCATTGAGTTTAATTTTCCAAATTGTTTACAACACTGACATATAACTGTTATTTGTCTGAATGTTGTCAATTTAAGGAAAGGCCTTATTTCAAACACTAAGCCAAGCATCATACACTTTCTTACACTTGGCTACTGTTCCATCTAAAATATCAGTTCTAGCAACTTCAGCACTCTTAAGAATCTCATGACAATTTTCATCAATTTGCCATTCAACCCCAGAATTTGCAAATTGTATTTTGTCCAAGTCTCGACATGTTTTAATTTTGTGGTCAAATGCACTACGTATTCTGCTACGCAAAGAAACAAACACAATAATGAAAACATACAGAGGACTTCTGTATAAGTTATTTTCTGCATACAGATACAATATTTGCATCCAATTGCTTGTGATAATGCCTCTCTGAGACCTCTACCAACAAAATCACTGCAAAATTGACGTTTTAATGCAGATGATTGCTGTGATAAATGTTGCAAGTTTTTTTAAATAAATGAAATATTTTGGTGGTGTATCAACGGTTCCGTGCTTCATACGCTGCTTTGCACTTCACTGTCACATACATTGCAGTGAACCAGTCTTAATCAAGAACAAAAAGCACTCCATAATACATAAATGTTTTAAAGTACTTGCATACATATGATGATTGCTTAAACCAGTTAAAATAATGTTAACATTCTTTCAGATATTGGGCATCATGAAAGTAAATGTAGTTTATACAGGATAGCAAACAACTTCTTTTGAAAACTTTCCTTATTGACAATTATTGTCAGTATGATTTTAAAACAAGTATTCAGCCATTAAACAGCCCCCAATTGCCCCTACTTTAACAATATGGTTTTATTGATGCCTGACAGGGATGGCATCACTTAATTTTGTTAGGTTCCACGGTTAACTCGCACCATCACTTATAGTGTGGTTTTTGTTTTTGGACCCCATTGTGTGCAATTATCAAGCGAGAGGTTTATTGTTTTTCATCCAGAATAATGCACCTTTATATAGGCAAGACCTTGGATGAGTTATATTTCCCACATTCACAACTTCATTTGGAAGAGTTATGTCCCCTAAATGCTCCTCACCAAACTTTGGTTAAACAGCAGAAGTTCTTCTCGTTAAGGCCTTATTGAGTGGATTGTAGAGAGTGGGCCCTTTGCAATGCACCTTCATTACAAACTCTAGTTTAAAGTTTCTTAATTTTCATCACTCTTTTCCTCATTTTTCTAGGTCCTGTTTGACCCAGACAAGAGAGACGTCATTTCGTATACTGATAAATTCACCAGGAATTCTCGGCTACATCCATCATTAGTTCAGTTTGGGAGCAGCCATCTGGATGGTTGGCTTGTAATCACAGCAACAGGGCTGGTATATACTTACAGAATAAATACAAATTGGAAATAGTTTGCTATGATATGTAAATTCCAATATTAAGAAATTTACAAGCAATTATCAGCAGAGGAACAAGTTTCATATATAAAGATTAATCAGGAGGACCTAGATTTTGGTCCACATTATGTTTTATCTAAATAAGTACAGAATAAAGTGTTTATATTATTGTATGACGACCAGCCAACTCTTACACATTTAAAGAAAGACTTGCTAAAAATTAAAGTTCAGACTTAAGGTACAGTACTAAAAAGTGCTTTTTTGTAAACTCAGTATTAGCATATCTGGATGTGGCATGTAACCCAATTTTTAACAGAGTGGAGTTGGTAAGGGAATTGGACTAATTTTACATGGGTAATTCAGATGCTTTCATCTACCCATGCTATTCAGGCCAAATGCCTGCAGTATCATGCACTAACATTGTAGAATATGCTGGAAATGTCTTTCAGCTAACAAAAACACACTGTCTGCAAAGGGCACAGTCTCATGCAAAGTTTGTGCAATCAGCACAAAAGTGTAAGGAAGCAATATTCATATAGCTGACCATGCTTGGAAAAAATGTAAAAGGGGTAGTTGCATTTTTTGACATCTTGTCTCTTTCGTTTTTTTGCTAAAAATGGGGTTGATTATTGCTTCCATGATAAGATTATGTCAAGCAAGAAGTCATTAACCTTCTTGGAACTACAATTATTTCTGAAAAATAACTTCAAGTCATTAACCTTCATTAGGTTTGGAACTACAATTTCTGAAAAATAATTTCAAATCATTAACCTTCATGGGGTTTTGAACAACAGTTTCGGAAAATAAAATAAAGACCGAAGAGTATTTTACTATCTAAAAAACAAAGATATATAATGTTGCCTTTTCTGCCTGAGATTACACTTCAAAACTGAAGAGAATAGGTTGTTGAAAGGAAGTGATCTTAATTAGAATTTGGTTACTTTATATTGCATCATATTACTAGAAACTCTCTCTCTCTCTTTGCAGGTCTGCATTGGTGTCATAATGAATGATGGTGAGATAATAACAGCCACACAGAGTCTTGCTCCAGGACATCTAAGGCTGTGCCATGCTGACATAGCTCATACAGGGAGTGGGGAAATACTTGTAGCTACCAGTGATGGTTTGCTTACCTCGGCCATCCAATGTTACCTTGTATCATTAAAATTGCAACAGAAATCTGTTATCATCTCTTGTAAGGTTAGTGCTAGTCTGTACCTAAAGACACAGATGGAGTATGGGAGTAATGATTGCCAGAATATGAAAGTCACCAGTGTCTCATTCCTAAACAATGACTGTAGTGACTTGCTGCTAATTTGCTGTGGAAACTCCAGGTTCAGCAATCTGGAAGTTTGGCACTTGCTGGAACAAATGATGCCATTACACAAGATTTTTGCGATGAACACTGCACAGGATACAATGAACAAAACACCCAAGTGGATGCATAAAGCAACTTTACCCCATAATTCCCCTTTAGTGAGTAAAGCAGGTCCAAAACTTCCAATGAGCCGTAACCTTGGAGAAACAAATGGTTTCATTCCATACTTTGCCATTGCTTACAAAGATGGAACAGTGCAACTAATACATCGCTACACATTTCAAATCATTTCCACTTCCAATGTGGACACAGTATGTCAGGCAGTAGGTACAAATAAAGGAAGTGGTGACAAAAAGATGCAACTTTCACATGTGACCTCACTTATTCAGACAGGTAGTGGCTGTGGTATTGTACTTATTCATAATGGCTATTTGAATGTTGTCCGCACATACAGCAGTAGTCGTGATAGTGCAATGCATCTACCCTCATCATCCATTGTTCTGCTGTTGGAATATACTATGGTCACTGGACGCGATTTCTGGGATGTGCTTTTGGCAGTCAGGCAAGGTGTGTAAACTTCTACATGTTTCTTTGTTTTTAATGCAGTACAATCAAAAGAAAGGCTTATGACAAATTTGCAATTGGATTTAGATGAAATGAATTTGCCAAAGAAGTACTATGCTCATATATAACAATACCTGCTGGTAATGGAATGTTTATGCCTTTTATTGCTCATTATGCAGGTTTAGGTCTTTAATTTATTGAACTCCCATAAGTTAATAACAGTAAAAATTTATTAGCTATTCAATACAGTCTGATCAAGGATCACTAATTGTATGCAGTAACGACCTTGGCAAACACGGGGCCTCATTTGGATTATTTTGATAGGGCCTACTGGATTTACACACAGGGCACCCAGTGAGCAGGGCATTTTGAAATAAAATTTTAAACAAGTTTTATATGATATTGAACTTAAAATTTTATTCTATCCCTTTGAATTACTTTGTTACCTTAGATACAAATTGAACAATTATTAATGCACTGAGCAAATGTGAGTGTGCGGCCCGATTGGGCCAAATCAGTCCAATTGGAATGAGCCTGGTCCTGATTATTTATGTCAACAAGCCACCTATTTCAACAAAAAAGCAAAGACCCAGTCCCTTGGTCTACTATTATAACCAAACTTGTCATGCTTATGTCGACATCGAGATAAAAAATTAATGTACATGTCGACAGAAGCCATTGGTCCCAGCTTGAACAAATCCTTTTGTTTTCTAATCCTGTATGTTGACAAGCTGCCAGTTCTGACCCTTACATTGTTCAGCAAATAGTTGATGATGATGACAGGCTTTAATTTTCCCACATGATCATTTATGTTGACCAGCTGCTAGTTCTAATCCATACTAATGTTCAACAATTAGTTGATCTTGACAGCATGCTTTAAGGTTGCGGTCGGATAAAAAAAAACAACAGGCTTTTGTTTGGTCCTAAAGAGTTGGCCTCTCATAGTGACCCTAATAAAGCAACGAAATCTGATCAGTTTTTGCATTTTCCAAAGTGATCAGTGATTAAAACAAGTTTATTTTGCTGGGAAAGTTGCCTTTTTAACTTTATTTATATTCACCATGACTTCTTTAACTAAATACATGTACTGTATAAACCAACTTGTTGACAGATTTTCATTTCCCCAGTAAATAGCCATGTCCCCTTGGTAGTCTCAATAAGATGGAAACAGACTGACCAAAAATCAAGGCCAATTTAAATACATGTACTTGAAACAAGCAAATAACTATGTAACCATGTGCTATTGCTGACATTCATAGTGAATGTTTTCTATATCAGGAGGGGGCCCTGAGTGGCCAAGTGGTCTAAAGCGCTGTTCATTATGGATCACTGCCATCTCACCTGTCTGTGTGGGTTTGAGTCTAAGATTCGGCTAATGTAGTTATGTGAGAAAGCTTGCCATTAGCTTCTTGTGGGTCAGTGGTTCTTTACGGGGGTTTCCCGGTTTCTTCCTCCACCAATAATACTGACCACCATGTATAGCCTATTGTGTGCTGTAAAATGGCATTAAACCCTACAATAAGAACAACCATATCAGGATAAGACCGATGCAATATTTTATTGTCGATTTTATTTTATTTCTTAAAGGTAACCAAAATGTAATTTGTCAATATACAAGTGTATTTCATACTGGTTTTGTCTTCATTTACTCAACATTTCCATTGTTTGTTTTCTCAAAGTGTAAATGTTACTTACTGATGAGAGGTGACCCCTTACTGACACACACACACACACACACACACACACACTTATCACAACATCCGCTTATGTTGACAATATTTCCTTGGGCACGAGGATGTTGACATAAATGGGTAGGACTGTATATGTGGTTCTTTTAGACAAACAGGAGGCCCATATATGGTTGTATTGATGCTTTCAGAACAAAGTGTCATAAAGATTCTCCATATTTTCCTTGAACTACTTTTAAAAAAAAGGAGCCCCAAGTGGTTGAGTGGTCTAAAGTGTTCGTTATGGATCACTGCCATTTCATCTCTGCATGCATGGGTTCGATTCTAGGACTCCGTGTGGGTACATGAGAAAGCTTGCCAGTAGCTTCACATGCGTATGTTGTTCTTTCTGGGGTTTTCACCATGTACAACTGTCTAGTCTATCTTGTGCTGAAAAATGGCATTAAACCAACAAGAAGAAAAAATCCAACAAGATGTATGTCCATAGAACACATTTGCCACTGCCCCTATAGCTTGATTTAAGGGTTGTTTTTGCTTAGGGTTTAATTCTGTTTTTCAGCATATGATGGGCTATAGTAGGCAGCCAGTATATCTGGGGCAGGAAGAACTAAAATATCCTGGGAAGAATCACCATCGCAAGAAAAGCTAATGCGAGATTTTTAAAATATCCATGCTGTATGAACCTGATACACAAACCCATGCATACAGAAGTAAGATGTATATCTGATCTGAAATGATAAGTGCATTAGATAACTTGTTCACCAGGGGCCCTTGAATGAAGGGTGCAAATAGAAAGGCAATAATGCTGACTGAATGTATACATAACTGTATGAACATGCACAATAACATAGCCACATGATGCTAACAACTCAGATATTCCATTCATAATACTAATGATGTAGGGTATTTCATTGTATTTAAATTTTACATGACTTCTCAAGCTTCATATTGATTTGCCAGCCATGTCAATCATATACACAATCTCATCTACTTGTAGCAGGGAGGTAAGTAATTTCCCATTTTAAATGCCCGAATTGGTGTGTGAAATATCATAGATTAATATAGGGTTAACCGACTGACGTTATACATAATTGATACCACCTATGGTTGGATTCCTAGTGCCTGGATATACTAGAGTGTGTGGTCACACATCCATTGTCGGCTATTTTCTTTGGGATTTCTCACTTCCTCCACCTAAACATTTGCCCTGTTATGTTAGAGTACTTAATGTGATTCATTAGAGCTTGTTATATTAACTGTAAGGTATTTTTGTTTGAATTGTTACCAATAATGTTGATTTACCACTTGATCTGTTCGACAGGTATGATCATGAGCGTGAGCCAGTCTTTGACGGACAGCTTCCAGAAACAGACTCACAACATTCAGGAATATATTTTCATGCGTTTGCTAAGCCTAAAGGTTGCTTTGTTTGGCAGCTACACTGCTGGGCTCCAGAAAGCTGGAGATTGTCATGCTAGACTTGTCCTCCATGCCATTTCCACAGCCATTAAAGGAGTGCTAAGACCAAAAGCAGCTGCAGCACAGGATAAAGTAAGTTCTGCATTTCTTTTTGAACCATTGTAGGAGTTGTGTTGGTTAGGATGCCAGGATGTGGATTCAGATCCCACCATTGGATGATCAGCCTTGAGCAAAGAAGTTTACTTAAATGTCTTGGCACTAAAAATATCCTAATAGTTTTGGTCTGCCATAAAACACAAACCATTCCTCTTTCAACAATTGTTGCAGTCTACACCATTTCAAATGTCAGTCTTTAAAGCTTGTGGTCCCAATAACACTTCCATTAACAGTAAAAACAAGGGTAGTCTTTTGAGTGGAAATTAATAGTAAATTATTAGTTTCTACATTGGCTTAATTTTGTTAATATATTTTTTATTTTTATATATTGTGTTTTATTTAAGGAAATCATACTTGAAATGTAGGAACTGTTTGCTGTATCAACGCCTCAAAATATGTATATATAGCATCAGAAGATTGCAAATGACTGCAGCCATGTGACAATTAAGGATAGAAATTTTAATTTTTGCAGAGTCCAGCAGAGCGTGTGTCAATCATGTGCACTAAGCACACAGATGGGGATCTGAACAGCATTATCAGTAGTCTGGATATAGATGAATTTCACGTGGACCCCAAAACCAAGGACAAATCATCAACAGCGTTGGAAGGTAAATATACTCAGTAAAGTGTACAAGGTGAAGGTCAACTAAAGTTCCTGATGATGTCAGTTGCACACATTATTATTAATACTATCTCATATTCTGGTCATCATGGCTTCATGTTTGATCTAACAATTAGACTACAATTTTCCTACATCAAACAATTTCTTTTTAAAATTGAAACTTCAGCTCCCATAACTTCCATTTGCTTTGCTTTTATTGATATCCTTTGGGGTAGAAATAAACCATTTTGAAACCAAGGCTGGTCTTACAGCATTACTTAATTCAGTGAATCGATGGATTTTGTTGGCAGAAAAGAAATAAAATAACTATAATACTTACCATATATTCCATCTTTAAAGTGGACAGTAATATCATTATGAAATATATTTTAAAAAATCTGCTTTCAGAAATAATGAAAGACTAAAGCCATTTTATGTATTGTGTACAATCTCCCAGCAAGTTATGTAAATATATATATTTCTAAGCAGAGGTTTTTAAACAAGGAGCCGTAATATCTTTATTATTGGAATTGTGCTTAAAACTTTAATTCTTATTCTTTCATACAGGTTCACTTCTCTCCATGCAGCCTTTAACTCAGTGGGTAGCAGACTTCAGTTTGCAGCTCTTATCATCAGTCCGTCTGTATCAGTCCTATTCAAGTTTTGCTGGCTCATCCCTTCTATCTGACCACACAGTGCTGGGTCTCTTACGGGAACTGATTATCATCATCCGAATGTGGGGAATGATCAGTCCAGCATGCATTCCAGTGTTCACCACCACATCTTATGTTGATCAACTGGACTGTTTATCACAGTTGTATAAACTCCTTACACGGGCATGGGCTCTTTGTAAAGAAGGACGTGGTCTTGAATATGATGATACTCTCTTTGATGAATGTTGTGTTTTGCCGAGTAAAGTATTGATTCCTAGCCTCAATCAGAGTTTCTGCATGGACAGAAATGGGTTTTCCATGTTTACGCAGCAGTTTCCACTATCATTCACATTTGGAGAGGAACCAGATTACCTTTATCAGGGAAGACAGTCCTTGTACAGATATATGCCTGAGTCACCATTAGATAGAAGTCAGCAGCATGATATTGTTCGACAGATTCATCTTGGGGTAAAACCATCTGAAACAACTCGCCAGTGCTCTCGATGTGGTTGCCAGTCGCTGTTAAGAAATATTGCCAAGTCAGGCACAATGAAAGCATGGGAACAACGTTGGGCAAAGCATTGTTTGTGTGGTGGACACTGGAGACAGTCCAAATGATAAAACTATCACTAAGACTGAAGTATATGGATATTTTAAAAGTGCAGATGATTAAATGATTGTCATGTGTGTGACCATAAAGGTATTAGAGTGAATTTCAGCATGTAAATAGTGATAACAGAAGAAAGCTATTGGATATCAGGGCTTTGTTCTGTATGTTGGTGTTCAGTATTGATCATTTGGGAAAATTTTATGTGCATGATAAATTTATCTGTAAAATAAATATCTAGTTGTGTTCAAGGTTGAAGGCCTTGAAGGATTTTTTTTTTATTTTGTTGGTGTTAGTAGCACTTTTTTATCTATATCATGCCGCAGAAGCAAGAATTAAGTGTCTTTCCAAAGGACAAACTGAGGCAGCAGACATGAGCTGAACTTGGCAGGTATTAAACATGCAATCCAAGGATTATGATACCATTTGAGTTACCATGGCTTCCTCTGCAAAGATAACTAACCAATAAAGCATAGGGCTGTGAAAGTATCAAAATGCAAAATCCAGAACAATGATTTTTAAGCTTTTTTTTTTATTTTTAAAAAAGCATAGCCTTTGTTAAAAGCAGCAACTAGATATGTGAGTTTGGAATTCCAGATTGGTTCAGAAAGTTCTTGCAGCATACATGCCAACCCCTGGCAAGGAAAAGGTTTAATCCAAGTGGACAAAAAAAGCAATCCAAGCAGAAAACGAGTAATCCACATATAACATGATAAAATTCAAAGAGCATATGTACAAAATGATTTATTTATCCCTCTGGACCTTTATTATCAATTACTGCTTCAGGTTTTCATATATAACACTTTGAGCTTTAAAAAGCAACAGACTCTCCTATTACATTTCTAAATATTTTGTACCTGCTGAGATTTTGAATGTTTTGCACACCAGCAAAGCACTTGTTGGATTAAAGAACTTAGATCTGAATCAGTAACAGAAATTTTGATTTGTCACTTGTTTTATCATTGAAAATGGTTTTCAGGACCTGGACATTTTAATCAACATTATAAAGATATCAACTTTTAATAAGAATCATATATTTTATTACATTTTCATTCCAAAGGACATTCTTAGTACACGATTAATTACGATATTTAACAAAATTTTGATCATTGAAAATGTCACTTATACCTTCTGAATGCAGTACTTTAATAAATAAATATCAATTAAAAAAGTTTTTTATAATTAAAATTTGTGGTTTTTAGTTCCATCATTTAGTTCAGTTTAATTGTAATCATCATAAATGCGATGTGCTGTCGTGTATTTAAACGTGAAATGTGTCAGTCTACCATAACAGATATGCCCACGAGCCTTTCTCTGAGAACTTAATTAAGTACATGTACTTACCATGTTTTAATATCTGACTTGTGGAAGTACTTATGTCACTTATGAATTAAAAGCTGGCCTCCTTTATTAAAATTGCATCTTTTGTATCAAATAAAGGAGGAGAAATAAAAGAAAAGTTAAAAGGAATGTGAATCCTACATGTGTTTGTGCTCGAAGCCCTGGTTGTATGTCATGAGAACTCGATTCATTTGACCAGTGAAGCAGTGTTATAATTATTATTGTGTACATAATATAATGAAACTGCTTTCAATTAACTTACTCAATCATTATTATTATCAAAGATGCAATCCATCCAAGAGAAATTAATACTTTGTGAAATTAAAGAGTTTTGTTTCACAAATACAAATCATTGTGGAGAAGCAAGTTTTTGAGAATTCCTTAATTGGTACTTAGAGATATCCTAAGGGATAAGAAGTTTTACTATTACATTCAATCAGAGGTCTTGCTAGGATTTGAAAACTAGGGATCCAAGACACCTATTTTGGTAAAAACCTGCATAAGTTGCAGTCCCATAAGCATGTTGGGCATACCTAAAGTGGCTAAATGTCCAGATGAGAAGATCCAGATGATGTCATTGAGTTTAATTTTCCAAATTGTTTACAACACTGACATATAACTGTTATTTGTCTGAATTTTGTTAATTCAAGGAAAGGCCTTATTCCAAACACTAAGCCAAGCATCATACACTTTCTTCCACTTGTCTCTTCAAAATCTCGTGACAATCTTCATCAATATGCCATTTAACCCAAAATTTGCAAATTGTATTTTGTCCAAGTCTCAATATGTTTTAATTCTGTGGTGAAATGCACTATGTATTCTGCTACACTAAGAAACCAACACAATAATCAGAACTACATTTGTTCATTTGATATACTCTTATATTGACCACATGTACATCTCTGGGTCCTTCTACCTATTTATTCAGTCATTGTAAATATCAGCTTATTTTCCCACCACTCTGCAGCTAGTCGAAATCTTGGAAATTGCAGGCCAGCTGTTGCATTATGTTCTTTTGATGTACTCTTACAATGACATCATGTACATGGGGGGGCATTTCAGTCATTGATTATGTCATAGTAAGTATCAGCATGGCTAAAATGATAAAATTAATCAACATATTTTTCCACTCAGCAGGGGGTTGAAGCTGGACTAGCCAGCCTTTGAATTTGCCACATACGAAAAACTCCTGTATAAGTTATTTCCTGCATACAGAGAAAATATTTTGCATCCAAATGTTTGTGCTTATGCATTTCCTATACCTCTGCCCATGAAATCACTGCACAAAAATTGAGTTTTTATGCAGATGATTGCTGTGATAAATGTCGCTAGTTTTTTAAAATAAATAAAATATTTTGGTGGAATATCAACAGTTTGTATGGTTCTCTGCTTCATAGACTCTACTTTGCACTCCACTATTGCAAACCATTTGTATATTACACAATGCTTTTTGTTCGTGATTGACTAAAAAGCATTGCATAATAAACGAATGTTTTCATGTATTTGCATACATTAAACAGCCCCCAATTGCCCCTACTTAAACAATATGGTTTTATTGATGCCTGACAGGTATGGCATTACTTCTTAATTTTTTGAAGTTCCTCTGTTAACTTGCACTCTTACTTATAGTGTGGTCTTTTTGTATTTGGACCCTGTTGTGTGCAGTTACCAAGCGTGAGGTTTATTGATTTTCATCCAGAATAATGCACCTTTATATAGGCAAGACCTTGGATAGTTATATTTCCAACATTTTCAACTTCATTTGGAAGAGTTATGTCCCCTAAATGCTCCTCACCAAACTTTGGTTAAACAGCAGAAGTTCTTCTCGTTAAGGCCTTGTTGAGTGGATTGTAGAGAGTGGGCCCTTTGCAATGCACCTTCATTACAAACTCTAAAGTTTCTTAATTTTCATCACTCTTTTCCTCATGCAATGTTCCAGGTCCTTTTTTACCCAGACAAGAGAGACATCATTTCGTATACTGATAAATTCACCAGGAATTCTCGGCTACATCCATCAATAGTTCAGTTTGGGAGCAGCCATCTAGATGGTTGGCTTGTAATCACAGCAATAAGGATGTTAAATACTTATAGAATAAATACATGTTGGAAATAGGAGAGGAACCAGATTATCTTTGAGGGAAAACAGTCTTTGTACAGATATATGCCCGAGTAATGTAGAGTTATAAAAATGGTACATGTAGCTCTTTTCACCAGTTGTCACATGAGCTTGCACTTGTCCCAAGAGGAAAAAGTCTCGATAATCGCATGTTTCAGAATCCATAACTTCAGTTAAGTACAGCGATTAAAAGTTAATGTTGGCTTGAATAGAAAAATATCTCGGGAGCAAAACAAGCCATAGAGAACGGTTGTGTGCCTTTAAAGATGGAAATAGCAGAAGGAAATCGAGGGTCATGGATGGAACCCAGTATTTGGAAGTTACAAACCTTTTTATATACCGTAGTATGATAGAGAGGGTCCTATGTCAGAATGGGTCATGGGGGTAATCTAAGGTATTTTTGTCATGATTCTTTTCCTTTAGATTATTGGGGTGTTTTTTTTTCACATCAAGCTCACGTCGAGCACCTGTGCTATAAATAGAAGACAAAAGTTTAAGTAAAAACCAGCATGTTGCGGAAATAGGGCAGCTGCTATAAATAGAACATAATACTGTTAGGAAAATGCATGCAAGTCTACAGATAAGCGTACTCATATGCCGTAGTTAGTGAGAAGCAATCTTTTCTAGAATATGGTCTGAAAATTAATGGGATGATAATAAAAATGAGAAAATAAATTAATATATTTTTGGGAGGGGATATACTGAAAATGGGTAAGCTGAATAAATTTACGTTTAACGTGTAATTTAGTAAAACAAGCGTAATGATTACGCCAGATGCGTAATGGTTGGCATGTATGTTGCATAGGTTGTCATTCCTTTTGGACTAATTTGAACATCTGTTGATTTCTGACATTGTGCATTCATTGATGAAAACCTTGTGCATGTGTCTAATCCAGTTATACATCATATACCCATCAAATAAAGAAACCTATATAGTTGATGTATTTATCTGTTCATAAGCCTCTATTTGATGACAAGTCCATTCTACACATTTTTTAACAGTTTGGAAAATTGTTGCTTAATATTGACTTTGCAAATCCATTTTCTTTATTTTGAAAAAAAGATGCCCGTGTTCAAAATATGAATTTAAAAAAAAAAATCAGTTTAATAGCATATTGGCCATCAAATAATTATTTGCATATCTAGCATTAGGCAACTTTTTGTAAAATAAACAAGACAAAATGTAAACAATGCAGTATTGAATTAGTCTTCAAGAGAACAACTAGATGGGTTAAATCACCAGCAATGCAAACACCCATTCAAAAGATAATCATAATGTAAAACCTCATAATGATCACATTTGTCACAGCATCAACCTTTATGTGCTGTATACATTACCCAATCTCATTAATAAATAAACTTCAATGCCAGTGCCAGCTGAAAAGCAAATTTTTAAATAAATTTCCTTTCAGTACTTAACTGATCACATTAATGTTAGGAATATAAGCCCTATTACATTCTGAATCTAGCCATCCCAAAGATAAAATTGTCTTTTCTGTCTATATTATATAGATAAAAGGCAATAACTCTTGCCCAATACCTCACCTAGGTGGTGCATGTTTTAAGCTGAGCAGAACATTTGTTACGACTCTATGGTCTTGAACTTAGTGAAAGAAAAGAGCAAAAATGAACAAGTTTTGTAAAATTCAACACTAATTTATTTCCCTAAAATACAAAGAAAGTGATGTAAAAAAAAACCTAGTATTGTTAATTAAATTCCAGATAGTCCATAAAGTTTATCAGTCAAAACGTATTAAGTTCCTAGTGAATTTCAGTGATGTGGCCTAAAATGTGATACTGAGTTTACGATCTTTGTTACATCACAAGAATCAAAAGAGTTTTTTGTCTGAACTCATTTTATTAAGAATATTTTTGATGTGCACTTTGTATTTCCAGTGAATAATAACTTGAATAAACAATTCCACTAAATGAGAACATTCTAAGTTGTCAACAAGATATGGTCTGTTACTAAAATTTTAATAGAGAACATGGCAAACAAGAGTATGCGGGTGATCTGCAAGTTGAAAAATAGCCAGAGATGCAAAGTCCAACAACAAAGAAGTGGCCACTATATTGCAAACAAGTTTCAAAGAGGTGTGCATAATATCATTATCCACAATATATAAGCAGGTAGAGTCAGATTGATTTCCACAGTTCTTGTTTGACTCTGGGAGATCAATGAGGATGGAGTCATAATGGGTCTTATACCAGCAAGACTGCAAAGAAAGTGGAATGTTATTGATTCTCACAAAATAAAGGCTATTTAATTGCCTGAGCTACTGATCTTGGAGATGGACCTCGACCATTTCTTTAAATTTCCTAACTGCGTTGAAAGACAGAAGGAATGGCTGACTTCATTGTCAAAACAAGGCCTTAACCCTGGAAGTCTGTAGAATAGGGCTGGTGGTGGCAAACATCGAGTTTGGCAACATCCCATAAATTCCTCTATTACTGCCTAAAAGATATACTCAATTCGCTTTATGAGCATGAACCACCAGGTTTATCCCCCCACTACACACAGAGACACACACGGAGGGGTGGGGGAGCTCATTCTGGTTTCGATCAAGAGCGATATCTGTGTAATACGTTACAGGAGCCACAGACAAGGCGTGATTGTGATCTCTAAGATTGTGACAGAAGGTAATCCATGATCAAATGGCTAGCCATATCCAAAGGATGCAGTCATCACGTCAGAATGAATGGCTTGTCATTATAAAAAAATAAAAAAACAGCCAGTATGGACACTAGTCAGAGTCATATATATTAGGTGGATGGATGGATCTATCAATAAGCTCCCTGGTAATTTTAACTCTGACGACTCAGCTTGACAAGGCATAGTATGATATGTAATGGAAGTCATGTGTTCAATGAACATCATGGACCAATGGCTGCATAGTATGGCAGCCAATAGGGTATCAAAACTGAGGTCTGGCTAAATGGAAGGTATAGTCGATAACCGATACGGCATTTAAAAAAATGGAGGTACAGCTACATAGAGTGCTGAACAATGGGGTTGGAAGTCTGTATGGCATCAGATTTAAGGTTTGTCTGGACAACATGACTTATTAAACTAATTTTTAAACCAAATGTGTCCAGACTTAAATGCTGAATGTTATTCAGGGGTATTTACGCCACCTGGCTGTCAAGATTTGGGTTTAAAATTTCTCAACATGTAGAAATTCTTGACTAAAACAGTAAGATGGATGGAAGAGGGAAAATTGGCCAGAACTAATTAACTCTGTCATTGCGTGTTGTACCAAACGATGCACATGTACTTCCAGAGATGGTGGAGAAATTTAAGCCTACTCCAACCACCCAGTTGTAATGGTGTATCCCACGAAGCTGACATAATATTTGATATAAGGTAAATACAAAAGTCAGTTCTCTCGGTTCTTTGATTTTCTATGTCAATCTGTTTCTTCCGGTTTTCTTTAGAAAAGTCATTGATGCACTCCATGATTAACTGGCGCACATGCATCACGTAACTAACGATACACACTATGTACATGCAAGACGTGCATGAGATTTCTTGCTGGTTTGCATTCTTTACATTTAGCATACTTTATCAAATTAACCAAAAAAAAGATATAAATAGTTATCTGACTAAAGAGCGCCATACACACCCGTTATAGCAGGGTGATAAATAAATCTAGTGTGTGCAAACAGGAACTTCAAAATAGCAACGTGGTTCCTTGTTTGCACTCAGAGGTGTTGGTGATTTTCTATTTCTGCCAACGTAGTCTCGAATTTAACCATGTTAATTATTGTATCGTTAATTGCCACTGAATACAGTCTACTAATTGTGTTGAGACTACATTTTGCTGCTGCAAGCAGCTCAGAATAGACCTGTATTTGTGGATGTTATCATGTCGAAATTAATTTGATAGAACCACGAGGCACCAGTTACCATTACTCTCAACAGTATGTCAGTAATTCCATTTGGTGCAGATGTTTGGTTAGTGCTCCCAAACTACAAATATAATCTACAATGAAATGCAAGCTTATATTTCATGATCAATGCAGTTCTCTTGGTGATTTCATTTTGTACTTCATTTTGTAGTTCATCTTCGAGTTGTTATCGTGTTGGTAACATCGTATATCATAGTTCCTCTGTTAATATTATGTAGTATAATTGCTCAACATGCCAACCTTGATCAGGTTTAACACGTACATGCAGTTCTACCCAATTAATCCTTGTTACGTATACAACTGTCATACAGTAATCGAAAATATCTATTCGGGGAATATTTAAATTTTCAGCGTCTACATTCTGGAGGCCTAGCGCCTTCTATTGAAAGTCAAACGGATCCGCTCTCTATTTATTCAGCACCTCATTGGCCATCACCGGGGTCAGAAACCATTAATTAAATATAACGATAAATATAATCTTAAACACAAATGCCAAAGACATTAAATACCCACCAGAATAAACAATGTATCATTCAAACTGAATTTCATCTCCAGGTGATGGTTCTATATATGTGTACTATTTAACATTGTCCTTTTAGTAATTCGTGATATTTGTCTCAAATAACCAATACATCGCTCAATATTTATCACCATTACCATTCTCCCCAATCCACATGTAGATCCATTTATGATATAAATAGGTATGATCTGGACTTGCGCACTTCTTTGACGTGACAATTAGGTCTGTCAAAGTCATTATGCCAGAGAACTAAAACAAGTTGCAATTTCCTAAGTTAACCCCATCAGTTTGTTTCCATCTTTGAAAATATTTCTGTATGTGGACCCCATGAAATTATTACCAGTAGTGGCCAAGGAAACTTTGTGAATTTTGCGTCTATGTATTGTTTTTCCTCAGCCTGTGGTACATCCATATATTTTTTTTATTAAAGTAACCGACAATCCAGCGTGTATTGATTTCACGGTACTCAGTGATTTCAAGCAGGTTCTTTGCAACAGCACCTTTGAGCTGGACAACAATGTATTGAATTTGCACGTTAGACGTGTACAGTTGACCAGTTTGATCTTGAAAAATCACAAGCTCACCAACATCAACTAGAAAACTAGTTTAAATCGGCATTGGTGGCAAAGGTGCTTCGACCGTGATCAGCACCAATTCAAGCTGAATAATTTTTGTTAATGTCAAAATACATTTTATGTCAGATGAAACGTACTTTACTGTGAAATCAATAAGTGTTTATGGTACTGGTGAATGATCTAGTGCATGCAACTCTTCAGCAACAAGATACCACATATGGGGCTGTTTTACAGTTTGTATTGGTATAGTTGAACTAAGCAATGGTGGGTGACTGCGTCGGGTTAAATAATTAACGACTTCAAGCGGTGGTGCAAGTTGCAACAAATAATATGATTTTACCGTGTATGCATCTACCGGTTTCAGGTGTTCATGACACCATCTATGCAAGATCATACGCATAAAAAAAAAAACAACGCTTCATTGATTTTGCCATCTCGATTAAAACCAATTGGTTAATGGATACATGGCCCTTGGTGTGTTATACCGAGTTTCGAAAACCTCTGCTTGGTGGTATTTTGCGACATGTTCCTAGTAATATAATCTTAACAGCAAAAAGTCTACCATCAAAGATCTTCCAGGACTTGAATACCGGGTCAGCAATAAGTTTTAGAAGCTTATTTTGTTCACTTACACAAACAAGGTCAACTCGAATTCTTTTCTTAAATTCTCCATTGTCTTACTGAATTGTTCCTGATCTTCAATAAATCTTTTTCAAAACCATTTGTGACCGGTGTGCGCAAATACATATTCATTTAAAGTAAGGCGGTATATAATGACTTTGATGAAATTCTAGCGCATCGTTGGACTTGACTTATATTCCCAATTGCATGTACACCTGCAGGTTTTGTGTGATACATAATTATTTTCGATTATGAGATTTAGAACAAGCTTGGTGCATTCATTAAATCTACGTCCCGATTCATTTAAGATTGCCCACTGATAAGGTGACGACCACTTGCTAGGTACTGACAACGCTCCTGAACGAAATAATCAGTATGAGCGTGGTGAATTTCTTCAGGTGTTCTATATCAGCTTCAAAGAAGTATTCATGGTCGCTGTTGCTGTTGTGCTTATTTATGTACACAGGAAAGTTCAGTGGAATCGATCCACTGAGACCCACCGACAGGTAACTGTTGCATCATTGTCCAACCATAAAGCGTATTGGTGCTTTAAAAATTAAAGTAACTGTTTGGAACAGATGGCGATTTCCTGTCTATGCTTGGATGATTTGGCACAAAGTATCTCATGTGGTCGACACCTGTCTGTGTGGGTTGGAGTCTCCGACTCAGCCAATGTGGGTACATGAGAAAACTTGCCAATAGCTTCTCGTGGGTATGTATTGCCAATTTTGTGCCGACAAATGGCGTTAAACTCTATAACATCAGGTGGTAAATGAGGAAAGACGTGGTATTGAGAAAAGGCAGTGAGGTATACTGCCTTATTCCCACTGATGTGTGCCTGGGCTCTGGTGACGCATAGATTGTTTCTATCTTTGAGAGACGTTTGGGACAATGCCTAGACCAGATCAGTCTCTCGTCTATGGTCAGATAACTTATGCAAATGTTAAGCAAAGGACAAGAAATAATGAGCCAGAATAAGGGGCAGTCAGTCCCCTTTCTACTAAGAGACTTTCACTCTTAATTTCCTGTTATTGGGTTATGAAAAGTTATGGAGTCATAAGTCAGCTAAATATATGCAGATTACAAGAGGTGCACACCCTTACTTGTGAAAGGTGCAGTAGAGAGGGTTTAAAACATCCTATTGTCAACATCCTACTCCCAGATATTTCTGGCACCACAAAGGTGGAAAACTGAGGCAGTTGTTGAGAAATTTCTGCTCGATGACACCACTGGGATGAAAACTGCAGCATAAATCTGGAGTGCTATTAGATCCAGAAATTGCACGGACAAGGGTTTTCCACAGTGGAAAAGGTAAAGACTAAACATTAGTTTATACAATGAACAATAGTTTCCATTTGTTAGATATGGAAGCAACACTGCTGTAATGGAACCCAAGTTAGATCCAACACATTTATCTGTTCTGGAGAAGTTGAAAACAGGTATTCTATATGGCTGATAGGGAAGCTACTGTGTACATAAGTTTGACAACATGCAAGTTTTAATCAATCTAGAAAATTTTAAAAATAGATTTTCCTTATGGTTGCTAAGGAAATCATGCTGTTATGAAGAAAGTCACTCCAAAATAAATTTCATAAAAAAATGTTCCAAAAAACATTGTCATCTTTGAAATTGGCTCAGCTGTTCTGGAGAAGTTTAAAATAGGTTTTGCATATTGTTGCTACATATTACGAGTTCCTGGATATAATTTTGGTAAAGCATGTCATAAGAAACATTTCGATTGTAAAATTTAGTTCAGCTGTTTATAAGAAGTCAAAAATTGGTTTTCAAAGCAATGATTAAAGAAGCCATCCTGGCTAAAAAGTATAAACAGAACGTCTCAAGAAAAATTCCTTCCATTTTATCACAAATTGATCGAGATGTTCTGAAGGGGAAAAATAAATAACTTTTCCATTATGGTTACTATGGGTGTCACCCCCAGTGCAAATTTGGCAATGTCTTCAGGAAATTTAAAAGTTTAATTGAAACTGGACAAGCATTTTATGAGATGCTGAAAAAAAGCAATGATTATGGCAAACATTATGTTTGACACAAGCCATATCATAAACTCGCCTGGCTTTACATCAACACTTTCAAGTGCTAATAAGCCAAGATATTTATAATACACCAGTACCAGTTTTATTTCATATGAATATACACCATTTATGAACTCTTTCTGTGGCTTCTGCCATTTGTTTGCTACCATTTCTATTGCATAATAATTGAACAGTGTGATGCAAGCAGGATTAAGAAAATGAGAAACCAAACACTCCATATAACATTGTACTTTAATAAAAATGTACACTTGTAAGAGAACACTTCCATGATCTCCTTTAAAAAATATAGACAGCATCTTCTCAATGGCAAAAAAATTGCATTTGCATTAAAATTCTGTATTGATATTCATTAAATATGTGCATATTCAGTTTATTAGTATTAAAATAAAGTAAAAGCATTTCAGCAAGAGTTTTAAGCAATCAAAAATAAAAGATAATTATAATTCACCAAAGAAAATGTCATTCTAATTCTGCTTTGTATGTAAGTATTGTTTGCATGTATAATAAAAAGGAATTTACTTATGAAACATGTTCCTGATATGAGCTGTTGACACATCCAAGGGAGTGACCCTATGAACCCATGTGGTGGAATGCTTTGTGAGAAGTATATATTCCTACTAGGATATTAATTGGATGCAGAAATACCACAGCCCAAAAACATCATACAATGGCCTCCTCCAAGTACATAAACCAACAGGAGGAGTCATACAAGCCAACAGGTAAGAATGTTGTAATATCAGTAAAAATTCATTATGACTTCAATGAATAATAGCTATAAGTGTTCTACTTTTTTGCCCAATGGCTGCACTCTAATATACAACCCTAGGACAAGAGTGGTATAGGGAAACTAGAATTATGGGATAATAAAATATTCCAAACTCTGATGTGATTGGAATGGGAGGTTATATCAAATGGCATAAAAAAAAGATTTAATAAAAATGTACTACTTCTTGACATTAGGGACATAACCTCTAGTACAACACAGTTTAAGAAAGCAAAATATGTGATCGTTTAAAATTCCCTATTTGTTGTGAATAGTAAAATAAGCTGATTAAAATACAAGATAGAATCAAAACCCTAACCCAAATGTGTCATACACAAGAATGGGACCAGGGATACTAGAAGTAAAATCCATTTAAGTCACTGTGATAATGTCACATTCCAAAGGTGACATTATTAAAAAAATAAAAGTGATAATAAAAACATTAAACAAAATGAGAAACCATTAAAATTCTTGACCCATGGGTCCATAATGGGGTATGAATTAAATAGTCATACTTAAATTGGAGTATGTAACATTATATCAAGACGAAATGAATCAGGAAATGTATTAAATAATTATATGTAAAGAAAAAAAGCTACCAAAAAGTGTCTTTGTTACATCTTTTACCCCACAGCCCCACCATGCATCAGAATGAGTGGTACTGACAGAAGGGAAGTATATGACAAATATAAACTGAGTAAGGGATTACCAGAGAGAAAAGTAAAATGTTATAATCAAAACATGTCCACAGACATCCACACACAAATGAACAACCCAAATGCTTATGGTACTCAAGGAAGTTGATAAGAATATAATGTTCAAACATATGACTGAGCACTGGTGCACATACAATGTCATTCTCCTGCTGAGAAAATACCATTTTTCAGCACATGATAGGTTTTACATGGCAGCCAGTACATCTGATAGAGGAACAGCCTGAGGAAAGCATCAAAGAATGCATGGGAAGCTACTGGCAAGCTTTTTCTCATAACCACATTGTAAGCACCAGAGACTCGAACTCATTGTGACAAAGGTGTGATGTCAGTGATCTCCAAATAAACTAGACTACTAAGCCCCAGCAATGTGAATGCAAGTTCTTGTTACTTTAGGATGCAATCTTGAGGTAGCAAACAGGAATCTCTTACCTAGATCATGGCTTTACGACTCAAGATCACATATTTGAGCCGAAGTACATGAATCTCTCCAAAAATCACAAAGAGAAAAAAACATGATATAATATACTTCTGTAATCAACTCTCTGAACATTGTCTATTCAACCATTCATAATATGGAAGCATAAAGGTTTGAATATCATTCAAGTTACTTTTCTGGTCATATATTAGAGCTTATATATTAAGAGCATATATTAAGGTCCTAATGGCTTGAAAGTTTGGGTAATGGGAACCTGACAGCATAACAGAGTTCCAATTTTATTCAGTGTTTAGAAGACTGAAAAGTATCATCTGATTGGCTCTCAAGTTTGTGTAACTGAAACTAAGTACTGGCCCTGATGGCTTGCTATAAATGCTTCGGGGCATAAAAATAAATGTAACAAACCTAAACGTTAAAGGTCCATATTGCCTTTTATGGTGTATCTAATAATGGTTCATTTAATCTTTTTTATTTAATGCAGACAGACTTTGACATTTTGAACACATTATTGTGTTAATTGTACCATGAATAAGGCAAAATGTGTAGACTGGTTCAACATTTCTATTCAAATAACTTAAATATCACCTTTTAACTTGAAGCTAATCAATGATTTGAACATTTTATGTCAATTTAATAAAGGAACTTCTGTTGTTCTGTTGACAAATTTAAGTCCATATGCAGAGGAAATTTGAATGACCCTGTCCTATATATCAAATGATCATAGAGTGCATAAAAGTCCTGAAAGGTTTTTTTCTACCTTTAATAGTCACCAAAATGCACAATGCTGTAATTTTGGAATGACTGCAACTTTTAGGTGCATCTTTAAAGCCAAGACAATATGTCATCCACTACATCTTTGAGGACTGTCATCACAGCAAAGTGATATGAGCCTTAAAACACGTCTGCCGTTTCAAGCTTCAACCAAGGTGGGTTCAACAATAACATGTAGGAGTCTATGCCCTATTTGAAAGTTGAACATGCTTGCAGCATAAATACTAGGATACATAGTTCATGACCCCCTTTAACTGCACACTGTTACATCTCATATTGAAAAACATTTAATATGCTGTGAAGTATTGTAAAGGAAGATGAATACATTCTCTGGAAAAATTAGTGTGAATTCACAGGATTAATACAACTATATTTGTATACATTTGCAACATAAAAGAATCTGCTTATCCATCATCCATCAATCTAAGTATGTCTGTATCTATCTCCTGTAGCTTATACATAAATATAAATTCTTTTAGCTTATACATAGATATACATTTTTACTTAAGCCATAATTTCCCTATCATAGCTGGAAATAATGTCTGAAAAGTTATAACAATAACATGCTTTCTGTCCCAATTTCTTTTCCAAAATTCATATCAGCAAAATGTAATAGTAAATATCATGCAAAAAAATAATGAAAAAGTGAATGTTGTAATATATCACATATCAAATCTAAAGGTACTTTGAAATGTTAAAAACATATTTTAACATTTTCCAGTGTGTATAAACTGTTATGATGATGCACAATTCTAACAAATGTAAATATTGGTCAGATGTTATGCTATTAAAAGTAAAATCTCCAATACACCAAAACATTATTGCCATTTGGACACCATGGTACTCTTCATAACAAACTAAACAATGACTCATATTTGTGGTGTGGACAGTATAAGGCCACCAACTGAATGTTATGTAGAGCTTCAACAAAGGTCACTTGTAAACAAAATATTTATTATAATTTCTGCACACGATGTTTTAAATATGTTGGAATGGGATAACTATCTTGCATCTTACAGATTTGTGAAAACTAGCACTTTGCCACTAAAACTAAATTTTGACACTAAAACCAAGCAGCAACTTTCCCAAATCCTTTATGCTTAAGAAGTCTATTTCCTAATAATGTCTTCATCTTGAGAAACAAGTATAGCAATAAATGCCCGTTTCACTAAACAAAAATATGTCAAGATGTTTGTGATTCTGTTCATCAATTTTGTATTTCAAGCCAATCATTTAAAACATGAATATAGTGCGGAATTAACATTATTAAGTAGAATGGGTATCATACAGGCGAAATGTACAGGTTATTGGTTGAGCCAGATTTACTACTTTTTTTTTCATGCCTCTATAAAGTAATAAAAAAAATATATAAAATAAATTTCAGTACAAATATTTTGATTTTTATCTTTGGTATTAAGCATGCTGGCCAGCTACTGAACATATAACTGAGATCATTTTGCAAGAACCATACCAGAGGAAGAAATATAGACTACAAAGAAATATACAACAGTAGGTCTTCAATTCAAATTCCTGTATGATATTATGATGATTGGGATAATAACATCTGATACAAAAAATGAGCTCATTTTAAATTTACAACAGATGCATGTGAGCATACTAAGTACGAGACCTATATTACAGACAAAAGATATTATATTACACAAAAAAATGAAAACAATGGGACATCTTTACATGCCTAAACTGACCACTCAAGTATATGCTGTAATGATTATGCCACAATTGCAATTTAATGATTTTCTAAAGGGTGACAACAAAGGTCATCAAGCATCATAAATAAATAATACTATATGATGCTGGATGACTATGAATACAGTATTACAGTATATATAACAAATATATTTGTAACTTGATGCAAATTATTATTTATGGGAGTACTGGGTTTACACATGGACAAGATTGTATCCTGGTATTGGTCATAGCAACCCTGTTAGGACTGCTTCAAGTAAGGCATCATGATGTAATTACACACTAAATATTTAACTAAATCTGTATAAACAAAGATAATGTCATCACAATATACCATTATACATGAATACATATTTAACTAGGACTGTTTCAAATATAAAAGGGTAAAAATTGTAAGAAACTTTATACTGTATACGGAAGTTGGGAGTAAATCCAGACAATTCTATGCTTTGTAATTCAGATTCAGAGCTTTTAGTCCTCTGTAATGATAGCTCAAGACAGAATAAAAGACAAAAATATATAAAATATGATTTTTCTATGATATAAAAGTAGAATTAATATGATAAATTGATAAAACAACAGCCCATATGACCCCTATGACAGTCCACTAATCTAATTTCTATACTAACTGAAATATAAAATACAATTAATCATTCTGAGAGTAACCTATTAAAATATACAATGTATAGTAATCAATATGGAAAGTTTATCATGGGATAAGCATATTTATCAGACATCTAACTGCACTGGTATAAAGCATGTAAATATCTATAGTAATGAGTTCAATACACATCCTTAACCTATGTTAGTAAAGCTTACGATGTTTGGTCACAATGACCTTCTAGTGTAGTAGTAACAGATAAGCATTCAATCAAGTTTCACGATTCGAACATAAATTGCATCCAATAAATGAACTTTAAACAAAAAACTTCAACAGTCACTGAAATGCAGCTACACTTCTCTTTGTAATAAAAATGTGTTATTTATGAAGATATATCTGCTCATCAAGTTTCATAGGTGTAAGTAGAATAGAATGTTAAAAACTTGTGTGGTATCAAACTAAATGCAAAACTTACCCAAAGCCAGCAAAATAAAAAATATAGGTCATGATGAGATTTTGTTTATATGTCTGTTGTGTCAACAAAGATGTTTATCATCATCAATTTCACAATTCATGCATGAACAGTGCCTGAGAAATTAACATCCAATTAAAAAACACCCAATAATCTCAGTGAAGTGTATATCAGCCATCATGAAAATGCATCTCCTATCCAACTGTTATGAGTTTAGATAGAATCGTATTATAACTGCATGCAAAGAACCTATGTAGTCATGAATTAAACACACAAATGTAAACACATGCCTGTGAAATACATAACAATGATCTTTTGTTATAAGGGTTTGTATTACAAGAGATGCAAATGATCGTCTAGTTTGATGAATTCAGGATGAAATGACGTTAACAAATTTCATGTTTTGTTGGTCTGAACATTATTGACTAAATCATGCCAAGACAATGGGAGCTAAGTGCCTTTCTAATGGATGCAACCAAGGCAGCCAACCTTGGTTGGCCAGGGTTGGTGTCAAGCCTGTGGTCCTTGGATTACAAGTCTGATGCTATAACTCAGCCCCCACCTTAAGAAATAGACAAATTACAAAGATTAACCAGTCAGTGAAGTATGAAACATGGGTCACAGTGACCTACATTTATGATAATGTCATCTAACTTCAAGATGCATCCTCTCACTAGGTTTCATGGTTCCAGGTATAACAATATGCATACGAAATGCAAACGCCCCCCCCACCCACCCCAAGATAAACTTAACCAAGAGTGCACAAATAATGTCCATGTAAGAACAAAGTTTGCCTCTTCCTGGGGGTTAAAGGTTGCGTAAAACCCACTCCGAACTGTTGCCTACGACATAGGAAGAATGGGTTATGATACTGTAAATATGTATATATGTGTATGTTTTTAATCATGTGAACATGATTGCAAACAGTGAAATAGTGCAATCTAATTTACCCTTCTTTCTTTCCTTTATTACCAGCATTCAAATATAAAATATACATATGCTGGATAAATGAAAATATGTATTTTAATTCATCAATATGATTACTAAAATTAATTTTAATAAACTACCAACATTCTAAACCACAAAGTAATTCACATTTACAAAAATATTCATCAATATACAGTTATATGTCATGTAGAATTAATCTAGAATAGAGTAGGGAGTGGTGTTGGCATTTATACAACTGGTGGTGGCAGTAATCAAAACTGTTGAAAGTTCTGTTTAACATAGTCCTTCAAAAAGTGTCTTCGAAGCCCACATTTATTAAACAATGGAATAAGCATACTTATTAAGAGAGTCAATATAATAAATTCAATGATATCCAATTTACTGCTTTTAAATACAATAACTTTTAACTATACTTGAACACTTCATATGGGCATGTTTTAACTTTATTTTAAGCAGGTGATGCCTAAAGAAAAATACTAATTAAAAAAGTTTTGTTAAAATGCAGATAAAATATGCCATTATTATATACAGAAAAGCAGAATACTCTGAACATAAAAAATAACATACCTCTCCTAATTAATGAAGACAATTTGAATGACATTGTTTTCCTTTAGATGCATTATTCATGAATGACAATAAGTAAAGGTTTTCATTCTGCTCTAATCCATCATTCAATTTTGTAAAAATCTAATAACGGCACAAAACTGGATCTACTCATATGAAGACAATACAAATTCTATAACAAATACAAGGCTGCAATTCAACTGGTGCCAGGTTCTATAGCAAATACAAGGCTGCAATTCAACTGGTGCCAGGTTCTATAGCAAATACAAGGCTGCAATTCAACTGGTGCCATGTTCTCTCTTGATCAATACTCAGCTAACTGTGGCTCTATACTTCAGGAGAACTCTAAAGGCCCCAGCTCTTTGTTCAGTAAAGCTGAAAAAAAAATAGATAACTACTGTAAAGTGATCAGTTTGACTGGTGCTGAAATTTCACATTTCCAGTTCTAACAATTATTTGTTATGTTCTGGTCCAGTGTTATAATGAATATTATTCTTAGGGTTTACATTTATAAAATTGTCAACATTATTTTTATAATGGGATTGTCAGATATTTCATTTTTTGGAATATACTAATAACAACCCTGCCCAGCAAAACCCCACTAATTTCAGGAAGAATTATTTCTGCTTTTAGTTAGAAGTAGTGGAGGGTCAAGTTGTAAAGAGGTCAAGTTACAATGGTGACATGGTACATAAGCATTGCAAAGATGTAGGAATAAACAAGGTTGAGTTAGCTATTCTGGTGTTTATTTCTATTTGGTCACTGTAAGAGTACAAGTCTTAATTGTAAATATTTTGTAACCGAGATTCTTTGAAAATATGCATATCTTCTCAAAAGATGGTTGCATTATAGTGTGTGTGATTTCAATTTTTAGTACAGCTTTAACAGTTATCATACTGATGTCTGCAGTTTGGCAGTTTGTAATGATGCCTAGAATTAGGGCTTAATGACACAGACATAAAGCATCATGTCTCACCAGCGCCGGTGCAAGGCATTTTGGCGTCCTAGGCGAGATCAGATATCTGGTGCCCCACTTCCCACTCACGCCCTCCTGCACCCACTCATCATGAAATAAAACCAAATTTGCAATTTTGTCTGCCCCCCCTCCCCTTTTGCCCAGCGCCCTAGGTGATTGCCAAGTTCGCCTAGCGAAATTGCCGGCCCTGTGTCTCACCATGTCACATTATAATGTCACCAGACCAACCAGTCCTAATACTAACATCTTAATGCTGAGTGCCAAGCAAGGCTTGATAATATTAAGTTTAACTTGTAAATATTTTACTTAAGTTTGTCCTCAAGGTTCAAGCTCAGTGGTTCATTTGCCAGACTTACAACCTTCATGGCAAGAAAAAACTTAGTATACTTAACTCTTTAACTACTAATGCTACTGTAGTGGCTCACTGCCATGCCTAGCTGCTGGGGTCACTACTGCAGCTGATTTGTGGGCTGACTACCAGAGCCAAATGCTGCTATAGCCAAATGATAACTTTTTAGCTGATGTATGGTTGGATTGTGTTAGTTATTTTCTTTCTAATAAACTGATTATAGGCTAAAATCATGCATATATAAAAGCTATAACTACCTTATATCTGTTTGATTATTTTATCCTGCTGAAATCCAGGAATATAACACAAAACACTGCTTGTAAACACTAAAATTAACACAAAACACTGCTTGAAAACACTAACATTTATCCAGGAATATAACACAAAACACTGCTTGAAAACACTAACATTTATTCAGGAATATAACACAAAACACTGCTTGTAAACACTAATATTTATCCAGGAATATAACACAAAACACTGCTTGAAAATACTAAAATTTATCCAGGAATATAACACAAAACTGCTTGTAAACACTAAAATTTATCTGGGAGTCTTTTATACTAAGTAATTTATCAAATACATTTAATTACTAACACTGTTACCTAGTCACTATGTTCTACTATTTCTTAAGTAATTCCTCGTGATATCTATTTAAAGAAAAAAATCTATTTCTTTTTTCCCCTCATCTAAAACGAAAGTTGAGCCGACGCTTTCTGTAAACTCCGTTACTTTCAGCGCATGTGGTTCTCTTGTCCACACTTCGTCGTCTTCATCATCAATTTCTGTCTCAATTTCTGACAGACTTGATAAAGAAGATATATCAATATCACTACCAATACTTCTTAATTCATGGTGGTCAATATCATCCTCAGAAAAACCGGAAAAGTCGGAATCTGAATCGCTATCACAAGAGAACGCCATGGTTTCTACTGTCAACTACAAATGCATGTATTAACAAACACGCGGTACAAATTTGAAAAAAGGAACCGGAATCAGTAAGAACAATCATTTGTTAACTCTAATTTGATTGGCTGAATAGACTTTTACTTCCATATATTGACCAATACGACCGTTTGTAACAATAACATACAGAGCGGATCTATCCGTCACTAGGGTTTAGGAAGCATATAAGGCAAGCGGATATATTCGTCACCGGGAGTAATAGTGCTCTGTTTACAAGCGGATTTATCAGTCACTAGTGAGGCTAGGCATATTTAGGCAGCGGATATACACGTCAGTAGTAGTGAAAGAGTTAAACAAAGTTATCAATTCTTGAAATGGAAAGTAAATTTTTGTTCATTCAACAAATTTTTTGATTGCTATTAAAGTTCTCCTAATATTTCATGGGAATGCAAGAAGCCATAAAATCAGTGGAAGATTTCAAATCAAAATGATCTATATCGCTAAAGAATCAAGCAATACTGGTGTGTTACATTAGGAAAACAGGATTTGGTTTCAATAATCACTTTCAGGCATGATTATGTTAAAATTCCATGATCATAATTTTACAGACTAACAGAAAAAAATTACAAACTATCAATCATTATTGCTTCATTTTGAGCTGTTAGTTTTGTGTTCTTCAACTGGACATTTTTAATGCATATAAGCATTATATGTGTTTTTCACTTGTACAAAAAAGACTGGAATATAATATGACTCTGCCAGAAATAAGCACCTTATTTTGGAATTTCAAGATGTTGTGAGATAACACAAGGTCATTTTTTTCAAGTACGGTGAAAATGGCCTATTAGAGGTTTAGTGCCAATAGGTGAAAAAGTATAAGACCTGGATTAAATTGAAGAAAATAAACTAATGTTGAGCACAGCTTTTTGGGTGATGGGGTGCACAAGCATTTTATACCAAGATGCGACCACAGCAACTCAGTAGACAAGTAGCTGCACTTGATAAACATACAGATGAACTGTTGACACATGCATGGATGCAGATTCAGGTGAACAAAGTGAATTTGTTATTATAATCTCTTCTGAGAGCAGTTGTATAACAAAAATTCTGCAGAGTGCTGCATCTCACCTGTTCTAATGTGGTATAATCCAAACAAGGCCCTCAAAAGGACTGACACTTCGCTCTTAAAAGAATTTACAGGAATTCAAGACCATTTCTTTTGCTATTCTTGAGAAATACAACTTTCAAATTGGTTATTGTTAGTTAGGAATAGCACTATCTTCATTCAGGTCAAGCTAGACACCATTGGAAGACTTTTGGTTAAAACCCTACATTGATATGACCAACCATTCAGGTTTGGTTCTGTGTGTTTAGCAACACTTTTCAGCATATGATGGCAGTCAGCATAAGAGGTGAAGGAACAACACGGATTATCCCCAAGAAGAACCACTGACCCAAGGGAAGCTACTGGCACAGTATCTCATATATCCGCAATGGCCAAGTCCAAGACTTGAGCCCTTGCAGACAGAGCTGAAATGCCAGTGATCTGAAAAGGTGAGTGAATTAAATCACTCTGCCACCTGGGGTTACACTATCCATTCAGAAGAATTTGAGACAAGATTTTCAATATATTCAATGGGTCAGCCATATCTGAGGTCCGATTACCATTATTTTCATTCTAGACCAACTAGTTACTATAATTAGTCTTGTTAAAAACTTTGTATCATATGACATCCCATTTAGGAAGAGAATCAAGAACAAGATTTTCAAGATAGAAGCTATGGTATTTCACATCTCAGTTTAGACACTATGAGAAGTCTTCTGGTGAAAACTAATACTAATATGACTTTCCATCAAGGAGGAGTAGCAACAAAATTTTTAGGATGACTGGTCGTCTGGCAATATTGAAAATCATTTAGGACCAAATACTCATTTTAAGAAGTCATTTGGTGAAAACCCCATTTTGATATGACCATCCATTCAGGTGAAACAATACAAGATTTCATGATGACTTTTGTGGTGACCATATTTGATGCCATATCAACACCATTTTTATTTAGGACCAAATAGTCATGATAGTTCTTCTGGTAAAAATATCACATCAATATGGTTTTTCATTTAGGAGGAGTAGCTTTAACAATATAAGATGGCGACTGTTGTAGCCATATTGGTAATGAGACTGGCAGTTTTCATTTAGGTCCAACTAGACATCATATTAGGTCCTTTAGTAAAACCCCCATCTTGATGTGACCTGTGATAATAAGATTTTCAGATGGCCACTGTGGTGGCCATATTAGATGTCCAAGTAGTACCATTTTCATTTAAGACCAGCTTGACAGTCTTTCAGTACAAACCTAGTGTCAAAAAGACTACCTATTCTGCAGTACTGATAACAAGATTTTCATATGGTCATTGTGATGACCACATCAGATAGAGAGCATTTTCATATTAAACAAATCAGACATCACAAGAAGTCTTTAAGTGAAACCTTGTGTTGATACGACAATCCTTTCTGTACAAGTAGTGGCAAGAAGATTTTCAAGATGGCTCATATGGTGGCCATAATGGATGTCTGAGAAGTACCATTTTATCTGGGACCATTAATTTTTGTGTAATGTTTCATGCTAACCCTACAAACAGATTAGAATGCATAGCAAAAACAAACTTGTGCAAACAGACAGCAATACACCTGATGTTAGGTTATGAATGACAGATAACAGGCCATCCCAAAAGCTCTTCTGGTCAATGATCAGGAGAACTAAAATCCTATAAAGTTGTGTGAGCAAGAAAAGTAGGTTACTGTGACCTACTTCTGTTTGTGGTGAGTAGTACCTTCCAAGATGAATGAAAGAATGGATGTTCGAGTGGTATCATTGTCATTTAATGTATATCTTTCCATATTTAATATAGTTTGTCCAACTCCAAATGCAATAATACTGTGATAAAATGATTATACCTATAGTTATTTTTCCTCAGGTATCTCTCCACTGCTGGGCGTATTTTGGCTATACCACCACGACTGTGGCTCCCTCTTCCAGTTATAATAAGAATGTGCTGTTTTCGGCGATCTGGATTTAACTGTAATTCTGTAAAAGTTAAAGACAAAGATCATATACTACTAATTTCTTAAGTACAATAGGCATGGGTGAAATTATTCCAATTTAATTAAGTCCATTTTTATACCATAATATAACACCCTCTCATAGTACCCTAATGTTAGAAGTTTTTGCAGAAAAATATTTTTAGCAATTTAGCAGGGTTAGAGTCAGACATTAAAACATATATCTTGTCAAAATGTACCTACCATATAACCTCTTTAGACTGCACAAAAGCAACTAGCCAAATACCTTAGTCTTTAACACTGGTGACTAACTTTTGGTGACAAAATTTTGACACTGAGATGTGCATGCATATGGATACCAAAAATAATTTCTATGTAGAGTTTCCAATATGGCAGGCTAGTCATAAAAAAGATCACATTTTACTGCTGTGAAACGTGGCATTGAAGATTGTCACAGGAAAGTATATTTTTACATTTCACTAAATATATAATAAGATGGCTATATTAACAATCCAGAGATACAATTCATATATTGTTGAGAAGTCATTAAAAATGGTCTCATCACCATTTCTTCATATACTGATATACAGGAAAACAAGACAGACTGCAAACTAAAATTATTGACTATTAAAGTGAGATGAGATTAAATAAGAAATCATTCCTGTAATAAAAAGAAGAGGGTGTTATTTTAAGGTCACATTTTATCCATATTTGGAAAAGCCCAGAATTATGTACAAGTTGCTACAAATTCATGATTGGTTATTTCATCAATGCAGTCATTAAGTTAACAAGACTACTTATAAGGTGATATGTCATACAAGAAATTTAAATTATTGTTGAAGAAGAAAAAAAAAAATCAACTGGATTAACTGCTTCTATTTATTTTGCACAATGTCTGGTTAAGCAAAGGCCTTAGTAATCTGCAACCCCAACCGGGGGGGGGGGGGGGGGCAAAATAATTTATCATCATCCTTGGCAAAAATTCAATATCTAGGTGAGATTCTTTTAAGGGTACAAACCTAATTCTTTCTGAGGTAGAATCCTATCCAGTGTTGTTATTGCTTCATCAACATGAAGATCATGGAAGTTCAGCACAGACAAATTTTCTACTTCAGTACCTCTGAAAATCAAAACCCCAAAACATTACATACCATTGTTCATAGTCTAACAGGATGAATATATTATAACAATTTTCATATCAAAGACAATATCATTTTTAATATGTCTAGTTGAATGCTATGTCTTGCATGCAAATAGTTCTCTATGATAATTATATAATCTGATAACATATGTACTAGTATATCAAGGCATAAATCTGACATATAAGAATACTAGAAAAAGTTAAAGTTAAACAGGCTGGGCCTTAACATATTCTTAAAATAACAAAGCTGCAACATTAACCATGAGGATGACACTGTACAGGTCAGACTAAAGTCCTAATCATTGAGGCATAACTGTTGTAGATATATTAATACTGTACCAAATAATATAATTTATTTTAATGCATTACAAAATCTTAGTATCATTGCTGCTGCTGTCAATGCTGCCACCTATACCTTGACCTCTGCTGAATGCAGGCAGATGACTTTGTCCCTCTTTGAGTAATGCAATTAGAAATGAGTAGTACCTCTGCAGAATACCTTATTTCATGCAATTTTTCCTACACACATACTTATTCATTTTAAAGTACAATAAATTATATGTAAAATAAATATTTTGTTGCAATGACCATGTAAATAAAAGTAAAGGGATTGTACCCAAACAAGGTATAGATGACACACAATACTCAACAACCTAATGGTATTAACATACGAATTAAATGTATACATTTTGTCTCATTCTGCTCTCTTTTACAAGTAAAAATAAAAAAACCTCAAAAAGACTTTCTATGAGAGAGAGAGAGAGAGAGAGAGAGAGAGGTGAATTATAATGTCATAGGGCATACTTCTTGGTAGCTGTTTTGGTGTGTTGTGTTGGCAAAATGATTCTTTATGGGTATTATTTTTTGGGTAAACTGCACAATGATATAAGCACATACTGTCAAGAAATCAAGTGCAATTTATGTTCTTAAAGAAACACAGTAACATCATTATCATGTGGCAATAATACAATCAAAGAATTTGAAGAGACTTGTGTACTGAGACATCATATTCCATACTCCAATTAAATATGCTTTGGGCTTTGGCCAGGATATTCCAGTTGATATCAGACTGAGAACAAGATTCAACATAAAAGACCAAATTAGGCAGCATTCCAATGGGAAATGAGGCTATCCATAGGAAAATGAAAACAAAGGCAAGCATCCAAACAGCAGATGTTGTAGGGACATGTGATCACATGCATCCCTTGTTATTCATACTTGCCAATGAATTTATCAATAGCGATGTGAATTGTAAAACAAACTCTCAAAAAAAATCTTAATTACAGTAAAAATTGTCCTGAGCAACCTCTACAAGTGATCACCTGTCATTTACAACCACATTTGTAATGCAGATAAATTTTATGATACAAACAAACTGTCATGAGTGACCACCTGCTTTACGCAATCAGTGACCATGAACACTTGGCAAAATATGCATATCAATATGTGCATAAACAAAGATCTGAGACCAACACCACTGACCTTTATTTGCTCATTGTAATTGTGACCACTTAGGACTGTTCTATAATTTAAAAAAAGGTTTGACTACCTTTTTATGAAATTCTATAGGTCATGCATGTGGTGTCATGTACTGTAGATTGTAAACCAACTAAATTACATACAGAGTGTACCACCACTATGTATATCATGAAAACAGCAACCAACACCACTGATCTTTACTAAATACCTGGGAACCACGACTCCTTGAAAAGTAAACTGTTCTGATCAAATCTGGAATGTCAAGCATAGCCTGTATTACCTGTGGGTGAATAGGTCTTAAACCAGCAATTGAGAATCATTTCCTGGATTTGACGTATATTGTTAAAGGGCTGTATTGTTTCTTGCTTTTCTTGTGATGTTACAGATGTAACAATGAGAAACAGACATATGCTTGGTCCTCCAAAGTTCTCCTTTAGCACTAAACTCATGCACCCTTCATCAAAGGAATTCAGCACCAAACTTAAATAAAAGCAATGGAACCTGATAGATTATTGCTTTTTCCAAAGTTACTGGAACATGTTTATTGTGTCATGACTGTTTCATTTTTGCAGGAAAAAAATATACTTATGGTTGCTACCAACAGTGGCATAAAAAAGCAAACGGAATTTCCAATCTTTGGAAATCACAGATATCTGGCCATCAAGTTCACTGTTGATGGGGTATCTTGCAGAGATATTTGTAATTATTTGCCTTAATTACTGCTGAATGTTGCCTTCAAGTCTGTGGTGAGCATGTTAGCTCACACTTGTCTGCTACCTAACCAGCTTATCAAATAAAGAATCTGTGAGGAAAAGTTCATATTTGATGTAACAAGTCTGTTTTCTTGGAAATGGTTCATACAGAATTGGTAAAAATAGCAAAATAAGAAAAGTATGTTCCATAATGCTATCCTTACGCAGCATTCATCTAGAGCGGCATTATAAAGATGACCATAAAAATTACAAAAACAACTTTTAATGGCTTTTTTAAATACATAAAAAAGATGTGAAAGAAGTAATTTGGCAAACAAAAGTGAATTGGTTGGAATGCATGTGGCAGGCATATAGAACATCTGATTTGTCACTTTTATGACCATAAAAGTTTATTTTTAAAAAAAAATCAGGTTGAAAAGACCAGCCATACAGGAGTAGTGATAATATTATAAAATGGATTCTGTGATGGCAAAACTGGAAATCAGATTGGCACCGCTTTCAATAAGGACCAACTAAACATTGAAAGAAGTCTTTAGCAAAAAACCATGCTGACATAAGCATCCACTCAGAAGAAGGGATACAATTTTCAAGACAACCACTGTGGTTACCAATATCAGAACCAGTTTCATTTAAGACTGTCTAGATATCATATCTTCTAGGAGAAAACCCCATGTCATAATAACTTTCCATTCGATAGATAAGCAAAAAGATTTTTAAGATGGTCACTGGTGGCAATATTGCAAACTAGATTGACACCATTTTCAATTAAGACCAATTAGACATCATAAGAAGTCTTCTGATGAAAATCACATGTCAAGATAACTTTCTGACCAGGAGGAGTAGCAATAACAATGTTTTCAAATAGGACACTGTGCCAGCCATATTGGATTTCAGATTGGCCCTATTTTCACTTAGGACTAACTCGACTTATCAGATGTCACAAGTCTTTTAGGGAAAACCCCATGTTGATATGATCAAGGAATTGCGATAAGATTTTCAAGATGGCCACTGTTATGGTCATATTGGATTTCCAAGGAGAATTATTTTTATTTAGCACAAAATAGATGATAGGATGACTGTGTTTGCAAAGTTTCATGCAATCAACCAACTACAGATGGATAGATATATGGACAACAGACCAATCCATAAGTTCTATGACCAATACAGCTGCAAAAATGGGAAATAAAAAATTTATGAAGTTTCTTTCATCACATGTAACTTACCTTTCCTCCATAATTCGATCTGCAGCTCTCGCATTAGCCTCATTGATCTTTTGTGAATGTAGGTGTCCCTGGAATACAAATGGCAAAATATATTATGTACATATAACATACATCCAGCTTTTATGTCCCAACACAACAGTGGTAAGGCTTACAATCTTAGTCTTATCTGTCCATCTCTTATATCCTGGTTGCTTTTTGCTCTTAGGCCAATTACAGGCAGTGTGGTAGAGAATGAGTTTCCATATTTCTAGCATGTAGTTCACATCATCATAGCTGCCAATCCTCCAGGCTTGCAATTAGTGAAAATAGTGATACAAAAATATTGAATTTTGACATGAAATGAATTCATGAAGCAATCATCGAGTCCAGGAATATTTGTCAGAACAAATGTTTTGCATGGTCTCCAGCTGATAAAGGGGTAGATTGTATTCAACAAGAAAACTCACAAACAATACTTCAACATTGGTAGTTTGCAGGTCTTCCGTTGAAGCTTAAAATATTCCAGTGCTGAAATCTGCTGCAAGTTCTTAATTTTCCCGTCCTTTATGTGCTTTTTGCTACCAATGTGTTTCCTCATATTGTTTCTGACACGATGCCCAATGTTAAAATTAGTGGCACACTGCGTGCAAAAGCATGATGTATATTGGTGTTTGATGCCTGAATGCACGGCAAATGTTTGGTATATTCCAAATGAAACTTTTTGTGCAATACATTTCATTTTCCTCGGTGGTAAAAACATTTTCAAGATGCAATGTATAATAGTAATTCAAATCAGTGTTAGGCCCCAGCATTTGTAAAACTATTCTTATACATATAGATTAAAATACGCTAAAATGTTTGCTACAGAACCAACTGTACCAATTAGCTATAGTTCACTAATATCGGGATAGCAGAACTGGACCATTTCTACAATTGCCGATATCATGACTAGAGCTTAATAGGTAATCAGTTTTTTTATTAAAGATTTAAAATAATTGAGAAAGTCGTATAAAAATTTGCATGCGGCATGAATCGCTGAAAAAATAATGAAATTCATACCAAAATCGTGAGGGTTGGCAGCTATGCATCATCCTAGTGTAAAGAACATTTGAAAATGGATTTATTTCACAGGTCATATTTTAAATTGATTAGCATATAGAATCATTGGACAAAGTTGTCTTATTTATGGAGAATTTGTATGATAAAAAGTAAAACAAAACCTACTCACCCAATTCTCAAAGTTTTCATGTGAAAAAAAATGTATCTGTTCATGAAACAATATGTTCCACCAAAGTGCCTGATAGTGACCCAAATACAAACTAACTGCATATGGACAGACAGATGGAAAGACAAGACTAAAACTATGTACTGCTAACACATTCACAATGGGGTAAACAAAACAGCCAAGTACTACAACACAAAACTACAAGAAACCAATGACCTATGTATAAAAGCCAAAGTAACAATGCAAGAGGCCTTATTGTGTCTGACAGAATACATTTGGGCCTTGACCTTAGATAGGTCATTATGACATTTGTTATTAATCAATAGAAAGGAAATAGACAACAAGAATACTCCCCTCCCATTCTTCACTTTGTTATAAAAATACAGCATGAAGAAACAGACTTCTTAAATTTCTCTGTGAATTACCAGCATTAAAACAAATACAAGAAAATACCTGCTGGGAGTAGAATGAAGCGACTTGTTTCATTCCACGTTTGTAAGCTTCCTGAGCCTTCTGGAAGCACTCATGACGCAGTCGAAAGTGGATGTGTGCCTCGCCACGGTAATCTTCATAATCTGTACCCTCTGGTTCCTGAAAATCCTTAGTGACCTTTGGCTGGTAATGGTAGGAATCCAGCTGGACAAGAGAGAAAGGACAATTTCACTAAACACTAAGAATATATAAAATATCAGCCAATATTTGATTTGATCCGTTTCACTAGTCTGATAAAAATTAATTCCAAATATAATAGCATAATTTAATATGCATAGACCTCACTCATCACTAAACTTATCCCCCATATTTAACAAGTGTTATCAAACTCGGATGATAAATATAGTCTTTAGTCTCAAGAGTGTTGACGAGCACATTCAATAAAATGCAAGAACAACTGCTGTCTGAGACCATTTTGAAACAATTCTGTATATTACATTTGATAAAAATCAAACAAGCCAAGACCATACAATGCATGATCACTTCATTAATATGCCCATATCTTACTCATTATCAAATTTGTCCAATATGATCCAACTATGATCAAAACAGAAATGCTATATTATCTCATCAATGTGATTGATTTTGATATTATTAAACTCATACAAAATCATGAATATACTGTATAAACATATATTCCAAGTTTATTTTTAAAAAAGCCTCTATTCTAAGTTTCATTAAAATCAAATCAGAAATATCATCTCCCGAGTATTAATATTAATGAGGATGATTATGTATCAATCTGATACATAATCATCCTCATTAATATCTTTCAAATTATCAAAATCCTCAAAGATCATGAAGGTTGGCATCACAAGGTGTCATGAGAGATAAAGAAGGTGATGTTGCCTTTGGGCCACCAAAAATTCCTTACCAGGGTGTTTGAGTTCTTAAGACCCCTTGCAGATATTTAAAGTTAGATTAATCTGTTATCTTAATTATACATGCCGATTTTCCAAGTTTGATTACAACTGAAACATAAATATGGCCTCCAGACTGGAAATGAGAATTGTTAACAAATGGACAACACAGTGGATGACAAAGGCTGGACTGTACCATAAGGTCACTGGCCTTATGACCAGGTCATCTAAAAATATCAGTGCATAAAAGTGAGAAATTTTATTATTGTCACACAACTGCATTTTAAGTTTTAAAATTTACCCTTCACAAGCATGCACATTTTATTTTAATGTGTCCAGAACCAATATTTAATTCATACAATATGGCTTTGTTTGTTTGATCAGGATTTTATGTCACATTATCCTGACACCAGGCCAACCAGTCCTAACACTAACCTCTTAATGCTGAGCATCAAGTGAGGCAGCTGTAGGTACCATTTTTGTAAGTCTTTGGTGTGATTTGGCCAGGGATTGAACCCAAGACATCCTGCTTCCGTGACGGATGCTCTAACCACTAGGCCACCAGAGTGGTTCATATGATATGGTAAGTAATCCAATTATCTTTACTAATGTCTGTATAATTAAGTTGCAGTACTGAACAATTTGCAACATAGGAATAAATTGTTACAAAACTTTAACATAACATATAAAGAGACAATTCATAGTTTAGAAGAAAAAAGTTAAAGTTATTCAACTTGACAACAATTGGGAGATAAGAGTTCTTGCTGAAAAAAATTCTGTTGGGAAGACTCAAATATACAAATTGTTTTGTGGCACTGGGAAAATGGAGTACATAGAATAATAATTATTTTAATGAAAAGCAATGTATGTTACAAGTTTTTAATGATATTATTTTAATGGTTTTGTCATGTGCATGTCAACATTATCCTACTCACATTTAAGAATATGAACAATTAATAATGTATGTTAACTTGAAATAAGACAGTTTTTAAGACAAGAACATTTTAATAATTAGTGCTACTTTTAAATGAAGAAATTAAATGCTTTTAAGTCATTTGTAGGTTTTCTACTACATAAATATACTTGTTCAAAATATAGTCCCCCGCTGGAAAGGCCACCCATCTTATATGGCAACTCTTCTGGTACAGAAGGGGTGGCAGTATTAGAGTAGGACAACTGTACAGTGTTCTCTTTGTCAAATCTTGTTAAATTCTATCAGCAGTTTCTGTGAAGTCATCTAAGTTTTAATTTTTATTTCTAGTAATGCTGATATACTTGATGGCAAATATGTAGCATTTTATATTAATCTGAAAGTCATCTTTGCCAGGATGTTTTCAGCCAAATTTCATCAAACTATGATCAAACTAAATCAGATTTGTTTATATGCCATTTCAATAATTGTTTTAATTTTTAATTAAATATTAACCATGTTCACTTGTGGATTGGCACAATGAGAATACATCTCCAAGGCTATCATGCCCAGACACTTTTTGTCAAAATCTGTTTAGCAGTTTTAGAAGTTGTTTTTAAGATTATTTTTGTAAACTTTAGTAATATTGACCACATCTGATGACAAATTAGCATCATCTGTATAAAACTGAAAGCCATCTATGGCAGGATGCTTTCTGTCAAACTTGGTCCAATTATGTTTATGGGATTTTGAGAAGTAAATTACAGGTTTATCTATTTTTCATAATGGCAGTCATATTTGATGTGGGATCAGCATCATCTGAAAATGCTTCATGCCTGGTTGCTTTATCAAAACTGGTCTAATTCAGATGAGTGGTTTCTGAGTTGTTTAATGTTTTTTCTAGTTTTAGTAATTGTGACCATATTTCATGTTGGACTGGCATCATTTCTGAACAAGTGTAACAGCTTCATGCCTGAATGATTTCTGTCAATTTGGTCAAATTTTATTGATCAGTTTTTGGATGATGCATGATGGATAAATGACCACACCAACATCCTGAATTAGGCTGCCAAGAGAGTAAAATATTCTTCCCAGATTGTACAAGCAAGCCTTGTTTCTGTAATATATGGGATATTAACAGGTTGTCAGATTGAAGATTTTGCAAGGCTTTCAATTTGGAAACCAAATATGAAGATTGTTTATTTGTGAAGTTCAATACTTTAAGTATGGATGTTTTTTTCTGCAGTAAAAATTGATGCTTTATCTGATAACCAGCTTAAGATGGTGCCATGGAGTGCTGCGATGGCAGCTCTATCTTTATCCCCAGCAATTAAACCACTGGTATAAAGGGACATATGGCTATGACAAGAAGCTTTGACTTCATTGAATTTACTAAGAAACCTGAGTGGATCTTCTAAGGGCTGTTCCAATGTAACATACATGGGACCCAGGGAATGAGCTTTTAATGTGAAGTACTCTCCCATAGATACAATTTATAAGTTTCTTATCATTTTAATATAAACTCTGTGCATCAAAGTATCTGATACAGTATATTTTTTTTTTTTGGGGGGGGGAACTGTCTTATCTGGGTACCATGTATGTTTTAATGTAACAGCCATAGAACTATTTGAATTGGCAATGGTCAAATAAAATTTTGACAGACTCTGATAATTTAGGTGGTGATTGTGAAATAGGTTTGCAGTACTTCCAATATTGATATTTTATGTTTCTAAGTGATGACAAATTTGTATGCCAAAGTTGGATAGAAACTTGGTTTCTGAATATACAAGGTTTGGTATCTGGGCCTAAAGACTACATCATTTGCAGGATTTGATGGATTAGAATTGTGTTCTGTAGTTTACTCAAGAGCCAATTTTGTTTATCAATGGTTCATGTGACCCAGCACAGAGGCTTTCAGAAAGGGAAATTCTAAATGCCTCAGATAAAGTGTATGGTGTACCAGATCAAGCATCTACAGGTCACAGATTAACCAGATTTCCAATGCTAAAGCATGGGATAAACATCTTACCATCTCATGAAGGCTCTCTTGTTTCACTCTCTCCAACATCTGTCTTTCCCGTTCTTCATTTGATGTGACAGATGTCTGGGCCTCCACAGGATCGACAATGGTCTCAATCAGCTTCACAGTTTCCTCATAATTGTATCTGCAATAGCCCAAAGTAATGTACACAGTCAGTAATCCCTGTTCAAATTGTAGGGCTATATTTAAACACAGTAGTATTCTTTATTTGCCTCTTTACAATGTGACTGAATACCTAGCCCTATCTTTGCTAGCCAACGGAAATCGATCCACATCATTTGTCATTGATTAGGTATTCCAAGTACTTTTAGGATACTAGCAAATACAATAAAACGCATTAAGCTGTTGTTACCATCCTTAAGATCTTAATATGAAAATAAATATTGAAAAAAATCATGTATATCGGTCAAATGCATTTCAAGTTAAGATCTTTCAAAGAAAAGTCACGAACTTAATCAACACACAATATAAACTGTGCGTCACAGTTCACTTATGATGTCAATAGTTCAAGAGTTTACATGCACCACATTTTAAAATTTTGGCTTAGTGCTAGTGAAAGTTATCAACTTCAGCATAACTTATAATCACGTAACTTATGGTTACCTACAAAAAATGAGTAAAAATCCAAAAGCAAGCTGATAACTTCAGAAACACATGGTTCTTAAACTGTTTTGAACAAGATAATATCAGAGTTCTCAATTCAAAGTCAGTGAATTAGTGTCAATGAAGGTGCATGGAATTAAAATATGCCAACTGAATTGGAAATTGGACAATGTCATGAGTTTTTATTGCTAAAAGCATCAGCCTGGCTACTTTTCTTTTCCTTCATGCAACTTTTCTAGCAGTTTTTATTCAATTTTTTCAGCCAGTATGCTGGTTAGTAGAATAGAATTTAAGATGTACTGCAAAAGGGTCTGCATCTTAATGAGTATTGATAGTATTACTCACAAATATTTCTTTCTTTTGTGTGTAGGCTTAATCATTAGCATTAGCTTTGTCTCACAATGGAAAATGGATTTAATCCTGTCCAGGCCAGTCTAAATCTGCTGTGTGTGTATGTGCATGGCTCTTAACTCCTATTGCCTTGATATCAATCCTCAATTGATACCCCAAAAAAAAAAAAAAAAATGTGCTCACATTTGTAATGAAATTTGTGTCTCTGAGTAAACATCTTGTAACCACATCCCTTTTCCCTCCAACCCCACACCCTAGATAATCAGTCATAGGTCATAATCCTGAATCTGTTAAATATGGTACAACTTTCTGGTATGACTGAACTTGTAAAGTTTGGACAGGATATATTACAAAATGTCACTATAATTTAGATCTTGGCTTCTGCCACTGGGAGAGAACCAAGAAAGATATACCTCCTGCACATGGTTACCATATGGAATAAATAACTACAATTTTAACGAATTTTCACCCAAAAGTTTAGGATATGTGCTAATGGACAGATGAAAAGAGTAGATAGATAGACCAGTGAGTATCACAACATCCCTGATTCTAAAGTATGGTGATAATAAACCAAGAACATGAAAATAACTGATCGCCTTATAAACCCAATTTCATTATGTGATATACTTACAATTTTGATTCAAATAGTTCATCTAGAAAAAATGGATCAGTTCCTGAAAATCTCTCATATAGCAGCTTCCTGTTTATCGTTGTTGTCATCACTGAAGCTTCTCCTATTATTTCCATAAGTTTTCTCTAATAATAAAATAAAAATATAACTTTAACCAAATTTTGAAGCTGAATGAAGGGATACAGTCATACACTGTAACCAGTCTAAACATCTGCATCATTTTTTTTGCAAATCTGACAAAAACATTCAACTTAAGCATGCTGAATTTTTCAGACTGTATAGTACTTTATCAAGATATAAACATTGTTCACATAAAGAAAATTATATCAGTGATTATTTGTAAGCAAACTAATTGTTATAGTATATACATGAAGGTAAATAAAATGAGTCATTATTTACCTCACTAAGCCCTTGCAAAATAACCTTCTCTTGCAAACTCTTTGAAAAATGTTGCACACAATTTATCCACCAAAATAACTGTTGGGGTTGTTTGATTGTTTGTTATTTTTGTTTGTTTGTTTGTTTGTTTGTTTTTTTTTTTTTTTGGGGGGGGGGGGCTAACACTATTCCATTTCAAATGTCCATATGAGAAAGAAGACACCAGTCTCACTGTTTGCCAGTGTTTCAACAGCCACTGTAATTTTGTGTATCTACAACAAAAGCACAGTTCATCATATAATATTAACAAATATTTGAATTCCCCATGTAACATTTTTCTTTCTTGAATGCAGCCCACATCCATAAACATTTACTGATGAAGACTGGATGCATAATGAAACCTGCCTTAGTAAACATCTCTATATCAGGGGCATCTGCTCATTAAGGACAGGTTTTATGTATCTCTTTGTACTGTTTCTTTTTCTTTCCAATGACCTTCATTATATGTTGAAGCTGTAGAGAAGGGGACAGTCAGTACCATGTCTTGCTTTCTGCAATATTTATCACAGGCTTACAAAAAATTTAAATTATTTGCGTTGTTTTTTGGGTAGGGAGTAGATCTGTGATCTGGTTAGTAGAAGAGACATCAATGCTAATTTTATTCTATTGAGAAAACCAGGGGTCTAATATAATTTATATGTGAAAAAGTATTGGGTTTATTATCTGACAAAGATAGTTGCCAACTTGTGTAAAAATGAGAGTGGATTTAGCATCAGAGACTTATCACTGGACAAATATGGTTATCTTAATTCATGTCTTCACATACTAGATACCATGATTTCATTTAATTTGTATTGTTCTGCAAAACACACTTTCATTGGTACTTCAATTTACAGATATGACTGCAATTTATAATAAGTGTCCCAGTGTCATTACTAACACCTCTTGGCCAAGCATAACAACCTTCAATCAATTAGTGCATAACAAAAATTTGAATTCTCCACAGATCGATCTAATCACCTAGCTTGATGTTTAACTACAGCATCATTTTTTCCCCACAGGCATGTTAATCCATCAGTCCATCAGATGCTCATAGGGTCAAATGTATGGGTTATACCCCACATGTGTCAAACAGTCCATCAGATGCTCACAGGGTCAACTCTATGGGTTATACCCCATATGTGTCAATCAAACAGTCCATCAGATGCTCATAGGGTCAACTGTATGGGTTATACCCCACATGTGTCAATCAAACAGTCCATCAGATGCTCATAGGGTCAACTGTATGGGTTATACCCCACATGTGTCAATCAAAAAGTCCATCAGATGCTCAAAGGGTCAATTGTAAGGGTTATACCCCACATGTGTCAATCAAACAGTCCATCAGATACAAAGTTGGTCACCTGTGTGGCTTATACCCCAAAATGTGGGTCAATGAAGCTGTCTGTCAGGTGTGCAGTGGGTCATTTCTAAGAGTTATATCTGCAAATGTGGGTAATCAAGTTCATCTGGTGACCAATGGGTTAATTGTATGGGTTATATCCAAATAGGTGGGAAAGACAAGCAATTTTGTCAGATGACCAGTTAGTCAAATATATGTTTTACAGTATACACATCATACTTTATAGAAAATCCATTTTCCCTTGGTGGAACTTAATCCTTTAATGCTGTTTCCATCATGAATTGTCCATATCATAGCTTGTAGTGAACAAGCAAATTTTACTTCCTCAATTAGAAGGTCACTGCAATATATTTGTGTAATAGTGGAAGTCCACTACATCAAATGGAAATTACCTATTGGTCCAACAACAGTACACAATGCTATTTACTATTCTAAGATTCATCCACTATAACTCAATCATGTGTATGTATTGTGAGAGATCAACAAAACATTTCCAGCAATAAATGTTGAGACTAGGTACTTCACAAAAGATACAAAGTTTAATTACAGTAATTTTACTGAGAAAGACAGGTTATGCTCTTAAACAAACAAAAAGAAAAAATAATCACAAGCAAGTATTATTGGATTTCATTCAGTTATTAAAATAAATACTATACATCTGCCATAACACAACATATGACATGATAAACACCATTTTGGACATCCAAATATCCCTATATTAGTTTTGTTTTGAAATGCATAATTTTCAGGAATCTATGACTATAAGTTTTTTTCAACAATGCTAAAAATACCTATATTTCTTAACCACTATGATATACTGTATGCATGTTATCTGTACATCCTGCTTCTCAATGTTCAGTTAAACCTATCCTTGAGGCACATATCTGAATTAAGGCAATATAAAGTTAAGGCAGTCAGACATAAACAACCTAGTTTTTTTTAAAATTCTGTTGTGGGTGAGTCCATTTAGCTGATTTGCACTGGTAAAGTACACAAAGCAGAATAATCCAATATGTCTGAAGACAAGTACATCAGAGACATGTTGAAGAACTGATACTATTACACTGCACTGAATAAGCTTATTGCAGCCAACTTTAAAATCATAATCTGCAGTAATGTTTCTTTGAAGTTGGAATTTTACTTCATATATAAAATGGAAAAGATAATTATTTCAGTTTCGGACTAGTATTAAAGTGATTTGTTTTTGTAAAAGTGCTATCCTGAAAGCAATACACTAAAAGCAAAACCCAGCAAAAACAAATTTCAAAACTCCAGGTTTACAGTTATATTTTCTCAAGCACAGAAACAACAGGGAGCATTTAATTCTCTGACATGTTGCAAACATCATACTTAATTATTCAAGGCTCATACTGACATTAATCATGTAAATATCATACTGACATTAGGTATGCAAGGCTCATACTGAAATCAGGCATGTAATACTGACATTAGGTATGCAAACTTTATGCTGACAGGCATGTCAATATCATACTGACATTAGGTATGCAAGGCTCATACTGAAATTAGGCATGTAATACTGACATTAGGTATGCACGCCTCATACTGACATTAGGCATGTAAATATCATGCTAACATTAGGTATACAACATGTCAATATAAGAGCACCATTTATATGCAGCACATTCTACATGTTGAACTGAACATTCTCATTATCATTACTGACTATCTTAATCTTGTTAAAATTCTAACAGGTAATTGACCTTATGCTTTAAAATAGATTGACTGAAAGACACTAATAAACACACAAGTGTATTTGTGCAATTGATTTACACTGATCCAGCATTATCAATGGATAGAGGCATTTATTGCTGTTGTTATTAGCTTTAAGGTTCCCATTCAACTTTAAAATATTCTGTTCTCCCCTTTCACCCTACCACTCTTAGGTCAACATGTTAATGCCATGGTCGGCAGGCAGAAAGTAATGATGTTTGAACTTTATGGACAGTAGTTTTGAGTAAGTAATCATAAACATACTTTAATTGTGGCTTCGTGCTGCCCTGGCTCCCTTAGATGCTCAGCACTTCTAAGAAAACGAGAGTCTACATGAAAATGTCATTTTTTAATGAACAAAATTGTGGCCCACACAAAATAAATGAAATCACAGTATAAGCAGATAAAATCTTACAATTAATATAAATTTGTGTAGAAGAGTCAAGTACATGATAAGTATCAAATACAGTTCTACTTTATTATAATGCTCTTTATGAACCTGGATATAACACAGTAACACTAGACCCAGTGCACAAACTAAAAAATTTAGATATAATTTTTTAAAATACAATTTTGAACATTCTTTAGCTCAAACATTTACATGAAAACCACTATTCATATATTGGTGTATTGTGTGTAACAGTATGAGGGGAAAGAAAACATTAAGTTCAGGGTTCTGTCTTTATTTTTCTTTTAAAACATTTTTTACTTTTCAAAATTAAATGCAAAAAATGCATTGAAGTTTAAAAGTATATTTAACTCACATAAACTAACATTATTAATACATGTGTGTCATTCTTGCTATATTGCAGTTCGGTACCTAACAAGTCTGCAGTTATTGACCCCAACTTCTGTGTTATAATGAGGGACAGCTGTGTAAGACCGATAACCAATATGCAGGTAAACTGTCGGAAATATGATTTAGGTGGTGAAAAATTCATGGGGCTAGTTTTAAGGTAGTGTTGGTGGTGACAGTAACAATAAAAGAGTTTAGATGAATGCCTGAAAAAAGTGTGAAACAAAGTTGCTTAGCTTTATATTTCAGGTATTCTAAAAGTCTTCAAGCAATGGTTGCATACAAAAATGATTAGAATATCACTTGTTATGCATGCTTAACTGGAGACATGGACTTTTAACTTGAGAACATGCTTAAGTGAACATAAATGAATGAATTAGTTGATGGTTAAAAAGTCTGGATAACACCTGTCATAATGGTATAATTGTTATTATAATGTCAGGTGAAAATGGTCTGGATAACACCTGTCATAATGGTAGAATTGTTATTATAATGCCAGGTGAAAATGGTCTGGATAACACCTGTCATAATGGTAGAATTGTTATTATAATGCCAGGTGAAAATGGTCTGGATAACACCTGTCATAATGGTATAAATGTTATTATAATGCCAGGTGAAAATGGTCTGGATACAGTTACATATATTTAAGTCATTTATTTTTGTTTAATTGTTTGTTTGTCAGATTCAAATTTGACATTTTAAGTTTAAGATTCATTCATTGGGAGATATTTTTTTTAGAAAGTGGGATGACCTGTACTTGACAAAATAAACACCAGATGTTGACCTCATTTCTGACCTGGCTTCAGAGTTGTAAACAAGCTTTTAAAATGACTGGTTGATTCCAAGGACATTATGGAGCTGTTATAAACATCTTTCTTTTTTTAGTTCTTGAGAGTAAAAATAACTGATTCTCATCTGGGTTATACGGTGTGCACAAGATTTTTTGAATGTAAATTTGTTCTAAAGATTCTAGAAGATCATGTGACCCTATCTTTGTTTACGTAAAAACAGGTATAACATTATGTTTTGGAGCAAACTATTTAGTAGAAGTTGGGCTGTTAGAATACTAAGTTGTATTATTTTGAGTTATTTTAAATTACTGGAAATTATTTAAATTCGTTTGGATCAAGAGGATTTATTTTGTTTTTTATCTGGAAAATAATTGTGCTCATTGAATTTCATAAGACCAGAACTGATTTCATCATGTGACATCGTCTTCCATCTTGAATGCTTCACTAAGATTCAAACTGGGAATTATTAGGACTTTTGCAATTTCACTAGTGGATTATATTTTGAATTATGTTTGGATTCATTTTGGAATTGATTCTTAAAATCGCAAGTTTATTTTCTTTTCTGGAAAATATTTGTGCTCAATAAATTGTTTTTACAAGCTTGTTATTTTCACTCTTTCTATGTTACTGTTTATTCGAACCTAAGCACATAACAATACCACTTGTCATAATGGTATAATTGTTATTATAATGTCAGGTGAAAATGGTCTGGACAACACCTGTCATAATGATATCAATGTTATTGTAATGCCAGGTGAAAATGGTCTGGATACCACTTGTCATAATGATATCAATGATATTATAATGCCAGGTGAAAGTGGTCTGGATAACACGTCATAATGATATCAATGATATTATAATGCCAGGTGAAAATGGTCTGGATACCACTTGTCATAATGGTATAATTGTTATTATAATGTCAGGTGAAAATGGTCTGGATAACACCTGTCATAATGGCATAATTGTTATTATAATGCCTGGTGAAAATGGTCCAGATACCACTTGTCATAATGGTATAAATGTTATTATAATGCAAGATGAAAAAAATACTTTGATTAGGATACCTGTTCATCTTTCTCTTGTTCCTTTCTTGCCTCTTCCTCCATAATTTCCTGAAGAGAAAGGGGCCTAGAATTCTGTGACAGACTGGCATCCTTTTTCACCTCCCAATTTGGTGGCTTTGTCAGTCTTTCTGGGTCAAGCCTTCGCCAGATAGTTTTAGATGGAGACTTTCTGGCTTCTTCACCTCTTTTTAGATGACCACTAAGCTCGCTGACCATTGCCTCATCTGTGATAGAAACAAAGGTTCTACTAAATATGGTCTCTCACATTCCAACTATGCCATGAATTATCTAGTAATGTCATTATATATCATCACAATATATTGTCATCAGACTCGGTGCAATGCCAATATACAAAGTCACATTGATGAAAGATATTGTTTCTCCATCATTATTCGATACTGGAAAATATGATCATACAAACATAGGAATGAGAGAATAAAGATAAAACTCTTAACAGTGATAAACAGAAAAGTGATACCTATCTATATATTCTGCCATTTTCTAATGTATCAATGAAAAAACCAGTTCCAGTCATATACTAAAGATGTCCATCAATGTAATACAGATAATAATAGACTAACCTAAACTCAAACAAGCGGCCAAAGTGGAAATAGTATTGCTTACATGCATAGTTCATATATGTTTAGTTGTGAAAGCAAATTCACATACAGTCGTCCCTCGCCACATCGCGCTTTGACTTTCGCGGCTTCACTCTATTGCGTTTTTTTAAAGGGGTGTTATTTTAAGGCTTTCATCACTACAGACCGGTTTTCTGGCCATGGGGAAGTAAGTCTGTGACCTGCAGACCGCTTTACCGGTCTGGGGCAGTGTGCTTATTTAACATCATAGTACCAGGCTACATACGTTTTGAGATATCTCTAAGAAGTTCCTTATTTTAATGTAGATATTATACTTGGATTATCTCGCAAGTTAAGCTTGATTTCAACTAGAAATCTCGAGGCAAGCAGGCACATTCTAAGCATGCTTTCCTAATGGCGAATTTCTATTCAAAATGGCGGACTTTGACGCAATACGAGAATGAAGTGTCAATTATGAATTATCAAAATATTTCGCTGTTGTGACCAAACACAGTTGATTGAAAATGAGAGAAAATACCTGGAGATGCATTTGAAGGTGCTTTTGGGATACAGTGATGACGATAAAGAGGACTTTGAAGGTTTTGAACCAGACGAAGTGTGAACTCCACGTGTTTTTGTTCTCGTTGAACCAAAGTGATTTATTTCAGTTTTTTGAGAGAGTTGGACCCACTGAAGTGTTAAATGGCTCCAGAAAAGCTTTGGAAGACTTTGAAATCATTGATTTAAACGAAATGTTTGAAATTATCATTCAAGTAATATGTTAAAAAAATATTTGCTTGTGCATTTTACCTGTTGTGTTACCAGTTTGCACCTGTATATTAAAAGTTTTAATATATACGCACATTTTGTTGAATTACATGTATTCATACAAGTTGACTTCTAACCTTTATTTTGATACCAAATACAGAAATATATCTTTAAAATCGGCAAAGTTATGTTCTTTCAAAGTCAACAGGTCATTCTGCTTTACAAGTCCAAAGTTATTTAGAGGGTCGTGAACAGGTTTTCTGTGCTCTAACTAAGAAATCCTACTTCACAGAAATTCACTTATCGCGGTAGAGTCTGGAACTGATTAACTGTGCTAAACGAGCAATGATTGTATACTGTACTGTACAGGAAAAAGAAAACTCTGGAGCATATTGTTGCTACATTGTCTACTAATTTTGGTGTTGCCATCTTTTGTATCTAATACTATATATATATATATATATATATATATATATATATATATATATATATATATATATATATATATATATATATATATGTAGTTTATTATTTACTTATTTGTTATTTTTTAATCTCTTTTAACTTTACATTGTCAGAATTGTTCAGTATTCTGCACTACTAAACACCTATATAATGCACAACATGCTAAAAATAGCATAGTGTATTAGTAAGGTACTTTGAAAACAAAACATGTAGTTGAGTGCTTTAGGTTTTAGTTCATTAAATATTTTTGTGGATGAACTAAAGAAGCTGTTTAAAAGTATAGATGATAAAAAAAACAACATGGCCAGGTTTACTGAGTCACAATGAAACTTTCAAAAAAGAAAACAAATGAATGTGATATTCTCATTGTCCACAACAATTGTGCGATATGCAGTATTGAAAATACCATTCTGATTATTTGAACAGTTTAGGAGAAATGTTCGTTAATGGAATTGTTCTGATTTATGACCAGCTGGGGCATATAAATATGGCATAGAGAAGCATACTGAGGCCATGGGCTACTGCAAATTTATCAGAGACTACCATTTTTTTGTGAAAGTACTAAATTTCTTGGGGGAAAAAATGCAACTGAAAGTTTCAGAAAAAGAGTAAGGGTCATGGAGCCTTCAAGAATGAAAAGGTAGCCATCTAATAATTAATTTATTTATGACTGATATGAGGGATTTTGTTTCACTTCGGTCAGGTATGAACGTGATTTTGATTTTTATTTGACATTTATCACTCATTTCATGAAGGAGAACAATATAACAGACTTTAGTAAGGTTTTAAAAAGTATACTGTGCAAACTAACAGAAATTAAGACATAAATGTTAGGTCTATTCAATTTGTATTGTTATTTTTTCCCCATGTCTGTATATGTTACATATAACTGTATTTTGGACTTGACCTTGTTAAAAAATAAGTTAAATGTGTACCTCATAAAGGACACTGATGACGTTTTGATTTTGCAAAACAAAAAATACATAACTAATATTTTTCCCATGATTTTAATAATGATCTGAATACTTAATCCACAATCATAACAAAATTATTAGTTATGTAAACTGCAATTCCCTCATAGCATACCCTGTTGTAACTGATGCTTACCACATTAATTGTTATAACAGTAGTAACAGATTTGTCTTGTAGACAACTCAAAATGTTTTAGAAAGGAAAATCCACTAAATAAAGATAGCAATTTCAGAAAATGCTAATTGTGACTTATGAGGGGTTTAAAATCTTGTGAACTTAAAAAGATATTCATTCATGCAATAATATCTGATGTAGAAATTATTTGTATTGTTGTGTTCAGTATTTGATTTGGATGAAATTATTTATTCAAATTATTATTCACTGGAAATACAAAGAGCTCTTCAATAATATTCTTTGACAGAAACATTAACTTGGAATTATAGTGAATTCAAACAAGGACATCTTGGATTATATTATTGTGATTCACCAAAAGACTGTTGGCACCTTACCATATTAGAGCCTACTAAAGGTACATCAACACATTCATTGTTGGATCTTATTTCAAACACCAATGGAATTTAATTTTTAAAAAAATGATTTGTTAAAAATGGTGATAGAATTAGTATGGCCTATTGGGGATTTAATTCACACTACTGTACAAGTTCTGTTAAACTATTATTTTTTAATTCTAGGGAAACAAATTATTAGTTGAATTTTACTAATCTTGTTGTTTTTTAATCTTTTCTATTATAACATTTAAAACCATAGTCATATTAAATATATCTGAAGATTCCAATAACTACCATGTAAATAAATAGAATATATCTGCAAAATGCAATATTAAAAGTTTGCAATGTACTGTCATTATATTAATATTATTTCATATGGGAGCCAAAGAACCCGACCGCGTTATAGACCGAACCATGTTACAGGCAGCCAGGTCAGTTAGCTGAAGAAAATAATGCATGTAATCCAAAAAATTGCAAGGGGAGGCGGGGGGAGGGGTGTGTGTGTTAGAGATAGGTAATAAATGTGGGTGATAAAATACGTGCTTCATCGGCACAGTTACCATCTTAAACTGATGCGTATTAAATGATAAATACACCTTTAGTGAAGACATATATAATATTTTACTTTATTTAGCGAACCGCGATTTGGTACATGTACGTGAATACGGTTTATATAAACAGGTCTAATGTATAGCATGAATTGAGTATCAACACCGTGTAATCGCCTACGAACCTCATCATATACATTGAATCCACAATACAAGTGATTCCATCGAAAATATGCACACACACACACACACACACACACAGCTTTAAAATATTCAATAATTTTGTCACAGGTCATATTGGTCTGAATTGAGCGGAAAAAACAGCACACTCACGTAACGAATGACGAAGCACATTAACTTTTCAGTAGCGTTCGTATCCATAAACGTTTTCCTTTTGGGAGGGGGGGGACCAGACAGTTTCCCCTCCCCCCCAATCCAAAAATTTTTTTTAAAAAGTTTTTATGTATGTGTGTTTGCCCACAGTATGTTATTATGTTGTATTTTATTTTTAATATTTTTCCATCTAAATCCCCAATTAATTTTTCCCCATCGGGGTTATATATATATATATATATATATATATATATATATATATATATATATATATATATATATATATATATATATATATATTTGATAAGGGGAATTTTTCCTATGTCCCTAGTGTCTTTTACGTATTTCTTTACTAGGTGGGATTTGGCCTACCCACATACTAGTATTCTACGTTTTGTTTAATTTGACCATGGCTAGTGGTCTCCTATTATCCTTGTGTTTGCTATTTGTGATTGGTGCTATTTGTGTGGTGCTATATAAAGTATATACTTTGTATTTTTGTAAAGGATAGCCTTTTCTCGTTCAAATTTGTACCAGTTGTCTTTTTTCTTTTATTCCTGTCTTCTCCAAATTTGTAAGACAATAAAAAGTTTATTTTATTTTAATTTCAAAAAAAAAAATTTAAATTCTGAATTTTGCATAAATTGAAGTGTATTATTTAATAATTTTTTAGTGTTCTTCAATTTATCTATGTAATATTTATATTTTTGGTCCGTCTGCCTTGAGACATGAAATGTACAATTTTATTTGGCTGTACATTTCCTGTCTCAATTTGGTCCGGCCTTCAATTATTTATAATTTTATTTATTAAGAAATTTTTTCTTTCTAAATTGTTTAAATTCCCTTTAATTGGGAGCCATGTCTATTGCGGGAGATAGACATGGCAGAAAAAGTATGGATATAGTATCCAGAGAAAATAGCAGTATATTAGAAAATATAGAGTTATTATTAGGGGTGGTTTTTCCAAACTCTGCCACAGGCCTGCTCACTTCGCGTGGTGCCATGTGATTTAGCCCTATGGCGTCCTCATGTGTACTTTCCCCTTACATAGTTTATACAGCAATCAAGTTGTGATTTTTTTTGTAATATTTTTTTTAAAATATATTTAAAGTACTTAAAGTTTTTTTAAAATTATATTTTAAAAAAGATATTTACCTAACCTCCATTATTGGTCCACACCTTATTAGAGTCCTCGTTATAAAGTCCGTTATTTGTCATACCAATTGTTTATTAAAGTTTCCATCTTGGAAGAGTAATTGCCGTCTGTCATATTTGTCCACCTTCATTATTTCCATTATTAGTTTGATTCGTTCTTCCTTTGTTTCGTCACATTGCGTTATCGTGTGGTACTTCGTATATGGGGCACTTCTGCATAGAGGGCAGCTAACATGGGTCCGTATCATTCATCTTCTAACAGCCACTTCGCCTGTTAGCCAGGCGTTGTGGAGGTACATGTATATCATACTTAGTACCTTTAGAGAGTTGATGTCGGACCAATGCCTCCAGACTGTCCCACTTTATATAAGGAAATTCTAATTCTATTGAGGTTTTTGTTTTATTCGATTCTATTTCCAAAATCCAGATGTATGTGTCATCCTTACTTAGTTCCCATAATTTTTTGTTTTCCCTAAACCTATATACAATTTTTTTAATCCCTTTATATATGTGTGGTGCTTCTACTTTCTTAACTAATTTGTTGTTCATGTATATGTCTTGTCTACGTTTCATTCCAAAACCTATCCCAAAAATGTATATTGCTTCCCATGGTGTTTGTGGTGTGCTACTTAACCTTTTAATCCTATTTATTATACTTTTTGTTTTAATTAGGAGGGGATTAGGTAAGGCTAATCCCCCCCCCTTCTTTTAGCTCTATATAATGTTGACTTTTTTATGTAGTGTGTTTTGAAATTCCATATGTAGTCTATTATTTCATTGTCAATAGTTTCTAGTGTTTTATTGTTAATGTCCACAGTGTTTATTAAGTATGTCAAATTTGAATACATATATGTTTTTGCAACCTGTGAACGTTCCATTAGACTAAGTGGCATTGGTGCCCAGATTTCTATTATTTCCTTTATTTTTGTTTTTATTTTTTTACAGTTTTCTTTTTCTTCATTTGCCCAGAAGATTATCCCCAGGGCTTTTACATTCTTTTTTTTTTATCAGGTGTGGGGGTAATCCAGAGTGATTAACATGCCAGTTGCCTATTAATAAAATTTCTGTTTTATCATGATTTATTTGTGATCCTGATGCTTTGCCAAAAGCTTCGTATTCCTTTTGCAAGTGTTTAAAGGAATTTAGATCATTAATAAAGTTAGTACAATCATCAGCATGTTGTAGCATCTTAAATTCTTCTCTTAAGTTTGGTATTCTTACTCCTTTTATATTAGTATTGCTCCTGATCTTTATACTCAGGATTTCAATTGCTATTACATATAATAACATTGACAGTGGGCAACCTTGCCTCACTGATCTGTTTATTTCGAATTTATCCGTGGTCGCCCCGTTTACTTGTACTTTTGCAGATATTTCATTATACAAGATTTTTGTCCAGTTTTGGAAATTTATTCCAAATCCAAATTTTTCCAGTATTTTTTGTGTATAATTGTGTTCTAATCTGTCAAAAGCTTTTTCCTGGTCGAAAAATACCATAGCACATTTCGAGTTTGACCCATTTATGAAATCTATAATGGTCCTAATGTTAAGTATATTGTTATGTATGCTTCTACCTTTACCTCCGAATGTTTGATTTGTGTTTACTATCGTGTTTAGCCCATGTTTAACCCTATTCGCTAGAATTCTACTCAGTATTTTGTAATCGGTGTTAAGGATGGAGATGGGCCTCCAGTTTTTTAAGTCAGTTCTGTCACCTTTCCCTTTATAAATGATAGTGATCAAACCTTCCCGCATTGAATCTGTCACTTTGTCATTTTTTAAAAGTATATTTTTGTATAAACATTCTAGAATTGGTGCCACCTCACATTGGAATTTCTGATAGAATTCTGCCATGAAGCCATCTCGCCCTGGTGATTTACCTTTTGCAAGTTTTTTTTATTGTGGTTCCTCCACAGAAATGGAAAATCATCACACAATTTTTTGTGTTCTGATGAAATCATTTCACATTGTGTTGAGTTTAAATACTGTGTTATTGTGTGACTGTCTATGTTTTGAGTTGTATACAGTTTTGTATAAAAACTTTGTATTCCATCATGATTGTCGCTTTAGTTGTCACCTCTATCCCGTTAATCATTAAACTGTCTAATGTCTTCTCACCCCCTTTCCTTTTTTCTTTCCTTTTATATAGTTCCTTTGCATGCTTGTATAAATGGTGGAATTTACCCGCCCTTATTTCCCTTCCCTTTGTGTCCTATTGTTCTAGCTTTTCTAGTTGTTTGGAGCAGAGGTGTTGTGTCATCCTTTAGTTTTCTGTTTAATTCTATTATTGTCATTTTTTGAATATGTTTATGTTTAGTTGAGTGATATATTGCTAATTTTTTTAACTTTTTAAAAAATTTTATCCCAATCAGTCATTATATCTGCTATATTTTTTCCCTTTTCATTTGTAAGTATTTTAGGGATTTCTTCTTTTATTTCTCTAATTAATTGTTCATCATCTAGAATTGAGTTATTTAATTTCCATTCTCCCTTTCCCCATCTACTACAATTTTTTTATCACTATTTCCAATGTTATTTGTTTATGGTCTGATATTTTGAAGTCTAAAATTTGGGCTTTTTTGTATGTTTTATAGTCGAATTTAGATACATAAAATTTATCTATTCTACTTGCTCCATTTATTCCTTGACATGTATATTCATGTGTATATTCCATTTTTAGTAAATTTCAAACATCTATACACATCAGTTAGTTTATATCCTTTTATTAATTTACCCATATTTTCCATTAAAGCTAAATCATTAGTTGTTAGTTTCCCTGTTCGGTCTACATTTTCATCCACCCAGTTAAAATCTCACCCCACCCCCCATAATCAGATGTTCTGCAGTAAAGCTATTTAAGTAATTATTTAAGTTTATTAAAAATTCATTGTGACTTTCCCTAGTTGCTGGGCAATATATATTCATGATGTGGAGTTTATTGACTTTTAAGTGTATTACTCTCCCTTTTAAGCTACTATCTTCTTGTATAATTTCCCAATTTTGCCTATTTCTATTGCCTATTATTGTAGCTACACCCGCTTTAGTGTCGTTTTTACTATCATTTGTGACAACTATCGCATCCATTTTCGCTTCAATTTCAGCTATCATTGTCTTGGAAAGTTTGTTACGAGTCTCCTGAATTAGTATAATGTCACACTGTTTTAATTTTATCAGTTGTGCGATTTTATCCTTATCTATTCCGTTAGTGTTAATTAAGGTGATATGGAAGTTTAGTTCCTCCATTTTTAGTTCTCTAGGTGGCTTGATCTACTATATTAAATTAAGTTGATAAAAGTATTGAAATAAAAGTTATAAAGAAATAAAATTGTAAATACGTTAATATTTAAATTAATTGAGTCTGGAGCATTGGCCCCTTGTCTGTCCATTCCCTAATTGTCATGTCCCTATCGTCAGTAATCTGTATCGTGTCGTTTACCGGTCCCGATATTGATTTCTCTTTTGTTTCTTCCATGTCCTGTTGTATTTGCATTGTGGTAATCTGGTCGTCATTAGAGCTCTCTGATAACAGGTTCAGTTCTTTATTTTCTTTTTTCTATTTCTCTCTCGTTTTTCTCTTTAGTTTGACTTCTAGTTTTGTCTGCAGTATTTCTGCGATGGCAGGGAGATCTGTGTCATCACTGGAGGAATAGCCTGATAAAGTTTTGCACTTCCTTTTCCTTTGCATCGGTATAGGTGTTAACGTGAGGGGTTGTAGACCGCTCAGATCAGTCTCATTTACTGTATCACATATCGATTCCTGCAGTTCTTCGCCTTCTTCCTCAATGGGGAGGATTTCATACTTATTCTGTGTTTTCAGTGTTTTTTGTGGGATAATTTTTCTAGTTGTGTTTTTTGGTGTCTGGAAGCCATCCCATCTTCCTCCGTCGCCAGTTTGCACAGTTCTCTCTATTTGCTTTTCTTTTACACTTTCTTCAGGTAGTGTTTCTTTCTGCTGGCTTGTCCCTTTGACTTTTGCTGCATATGAGTTTGCGTTTTGATCTTTGGTATTTTTCTGCAGCTTGCAGTCCTTAGGGCCATGGCCCATTGTGCGGCAGCGTGGGCAGTGTCTATCAAGGTCGCATCCCCTGTAAATGACCTGATCATGAATCCCATTATGTAAAAATAAGCTGTTATCCGTTTTGCTTCTGCTATTGGTACCTGTAGTATCCTTTCTCCGTTGTGTATTTTCTCGAATCCATAACAGTTTGCCTTTTTTCCCCTGGCAATCTTGATCTTATGTACACACGAGTTTATCAATTACCACAGTGGTGCTGATTTCAAGGGGAAGTCCAGATATGAACACATCAATATTTTTTGGTTCTATCTCTCTTATAATTGGATCAGTGTCATAGATTTTAACTCTATGGCCTTGAATTTGAAGTTCCGTTTGGTTGAGAAGCTTTTTAGCACTGTTTTGGGTATAGAGTGTATTTATTACACCCTCCATATTGCAATCCAATTATCTCATTTAGATCTATACCCAATACTCGCATAGATGTTAGAACCTCTGTTTGTCTTGGTAGTTTTTCAACATCTCCAAAATCCAGGATCTGACAGCCCTCTCTGTGGTGAATAACCAGCCTCTGGTTACCTGGCTCACCTTCAACATACGTGTTGAAGAAATCAGAAATCTTGAAGCGAGTCGGCTCCATTTTGTTCGTAATTTTGTCTAGTCCGTCCTAGAGGGGAAATCTTACAAAATTACAGAAGGGCAATAATCTAAGTGAAAAATTTCAAAAATGTGCAAAATTAAATAAATAACTAATAGGGTGCTGAAAATTGAAAAGGTAAATACAAAAAACAAGTTAATGGTAGGCTAACTGAAAAATGTACAAAACAGTAGTATACATGAAGTGTATACTGGATCACTTGGTGAGTATTTGTCACCACTACTCACTGGTATACCTGTATTGAAAAGTAAACCCCAAAAAGTTTTACTCCAGTGGATTTCCTTGTGGTCTGTTTTGTTCTTACCATTGTGATTGTGATAGAGACATGTTTCAAACTTTTGGTGCTTCAATCAATCAAACAATCTGTTTCCTTTGAAATTTCAACAAACTACTTTATCTGGGAGCATTTTTAAAAATGAAGTGGCTGTTGTTTTGTCGATTGTAGTTACAGTTCCTCCTGCCTACTGAGTAGACTACAATGTTTTTTTTTTCAAAATAAAAAAAAAATTACATTTGTGGCAGCGGAGTGATGCTGCCTTGCACTCATGCATCTGGTATGATGACAATGAGTTTTACAAAAAAAATGTGGGTGTTCTGAAGGATTTAATTCTCAATGGAAAGAAGAGGAATTTTACCAACCATCCACATACAAATATCAGTCTAAGTAAATAAATTAATTACTAGGGAGTGGCCGAAAATCCAACAAAGATTATAAGACAATGCTTCGTCCTGTTGATCTCCGCTACCAGAAATGTCAACAACAAAAAAAGCAGATATCTCAAAACATACGGTACTCATGCTCGATGTCAGCATAAGCGGATTAAGATGTAACAATACACTGTTAAGATGGTTTTTCAGTATTATGTAACAATAGATCAATTTCAATGCATTTTATATAAAGTTAGCGGTTGCCTTTAATGGGGCCTCTGAATTTCTCCACTCTAAACTAATGGTTGTATATACAAGTTTAAACAACTAACAATGTCACCAATAAAATAAAGTCACCAGATGGTATATTTTGCCGCCAATAAGGAAAATAAAATCGCAGTTTGCGACATTGGCGAAGCCCTACACGATCCTAGAATAAATGTTTTGCACTTTATTTTTCATACTTTATGCTTGGTTCTGTATATGTATGCAGTGCAAAAATAACAAATGTCGGTTATTGTTTGTGCAATGATTGTATACAGAATTAATTGAAGACAATCACAAAGACGACTTGCTTTATTCATGGATCAGTAACATTTCCAATGTTTATTTGGGCATAACACTTCACGAACCTGGTTAACTTGATAAATTTCAGAAGGTACGCCACGATCGTATTATATTCGAATTCATACAAGAACACTTTCCCAAAATGATAATAAAATGTTTACACACTATTCCTCGTACTTAAAAGAAGAAAAATACACATACATGTAATCAAAATTGCAGGGACCACACCACAATCGTATTAAATTTGAATTCATACTCGATCTCTTCCCATAATGATAATAAACATTGAAACCAAAACTATTTTTACATGTGCGAATGAATATACGAAATTTTGGGAGTCCGCATTATATCCGAATTCGCGTTATAGCGGGGATGCACTATATATATATATATATATATATATATATATATATATATATATATATATATCATCCTAGGGTGAGAAATTAATTTAGTTATACAATCTGGTTTGGCATTATGTATCATAAATTATCTTTTTTTGAACTCTGGAAATGTTAAGAACTAACTGATCATGTTATTTCTGTAAAACAAAAAAGCAAATTTCTCCTGAAAAGACAGAGGAATCATGAAGTTTTTTCTTCATATTCCCCTCCCTTACCCACCCACCAATCATGGGGTTTTAACAATTATCAGAGCTATACACATGTACACTAATTACACAGGTACTGATATTTGGGCAAAACTTGTTAATCAACATCATCTCAATTAAACCTGCTGGTACACATAATTCTTTCTCAGTTAAATAATCCTGACATTGTTGAATTAAACAAGTCTAGCATTATCAAAGTCAAGGATAATTAGGTCTGATAGTTTACACATTTCTGCATGAGTTTCAATATGAATCAGCTTAATTGATGAAATTTAAAGCCAAATGGTTGAATTTGGTTTCTTCATAAGGCAGGCACAAACAAATTAACATTTATATTTTGCTAGTCCTCAAACACATCTGATATTGGCTAACTGCATTGTGCCAGGAGCAGCTGGTTAACTGATTGGTTGATATGCAGAAACATGTGGAATGATGGTCGTCAGAATAATTGACACCTTTTGGACAGCGTTGTAAGGAAGAGATCATAACTGATTAGTCTATTGTTGTTTGCTGCATCATCTCCCTTTGATGCTCTTATACATGTGGTAGAATTGATGTGGCTGTCATATTGTTATTGGTCTAGTTTTCTTCTTTTGCATTTTTTATTTGAGGTATCTGCTGAGACTAAATCAATGAAATAAAATCGATACAAATATACAGGCAAAACCACATTTACAACCACACTGAGACACACCCAAAAATACAACATCATCCTTGTACAATGACAATCAAATCTGAAAAATGATAAAGACCTCATTCAGCCCATATATTACAGAATGAATCCCATAAAACTTGGCTGCTCAAGTATTAATATATTATGATGTATTCATTCACTTAAATCTTGTTTAGAACAATGTGCACTTTGTAAACAGACCCTTCTAAGCAGTCATTGTTACAAAGGATTAAATAAAGGTCAGCAGTGTTTATCTGTGTAATTGTGATACAGTCATAGAAGTGTCAAATTGCTTATTTTGCATACAATGTAAAGGTGGTTGCTCACAACAGTGCATTTACATAATAAAATCTATCCATGCATGACAATTGCAGTAATAAATGACAGGTGGTCACTCACAGCAAAGTTGCTCAATACTGGTTTTACTGTAGCACTCATAAAAAAGTGCATTACAGAATAATGAAATGGGATCCATGACAACACACACTTTATGGCAGGAGCTATATTATGTGGAGTGCTATATTACATCCTTTATTATGAGACAGTTTAACTACACAATGGTACACTCTATGGTTCACATGGACAGCGGTATAATGTGTGAGTAAGGTATGGTATACATACCCTGTGAGAGTTGCTCTCTCCTCAGACACTGATGCAATGTCTCTGCTGTAGTCCAATCAATGGGAATATGATACTGTTTTCTTCTGCCTGCAATGAGTGAAAAATATTGTAATAAAAAAATGCGTCTAATATCTTTAGATAAAATGGTTGCCAAGCTATGTTGCATTGTTTCCCTTTACCCTCATTTGTGCTTCAGAGACCCCCCCAATTTTTTATTTGACCCCCAGTTTTGATACCAACGTTTGTTTTCTACACATTCTGACCCCCAGTTTTGACACCATGGAGATGTTTGACTCTTATTCCTAGTGAATACACTGTGTTGGCTACAACAAATTATGCATTACATGTATCATGGATTACAGACTGCCCATTCGATCAAGTGGACATAGATGATGGTATAGGAATAAGTGCCACTACAAGTAGTGGATGCCCACTAAGTCTGGTGGATTTCTGTGAAGAATTGAATTGCCATCATAGTGGGTTGTATGGCACCTCTCACCGATTTAATTCTATTCACCAGTCACCATACTAAACTGATGGTCCAAACCCTAAGGTCATAAACCAAACTAGGGCAGGTGTCAATTACATACCTTTTACTGTACAAACTATAGTGTTAATACTCTTTGTGCTCATTATTAGCGGTTTGGCTATATATATATATATATATATATATATATATATATATATATATATATATATATATATATATATATATATATATATATATATATATATATATATATATATATATACACACACATATATACACACACCCACACACCAGTCATTTTTAAATAATGTTACATAGCAACACTGTCTATGATTGTATTATAATTTAAAATAATAATCTCACTGGTAGGCAAATTAATACTTTTATTTGAGTTAAATTTAAGTACAGAGATTTGACCATGTTTACAAATTTCATGGGAAAATGACCCACATCCTGGTCCTCTTATTGTATCTTAGGATTTTATATAAAAGTTGTGATCAACAGAATTATTGTTCCTATTTTAATATATTTCTGGAAGAATCGGTCATTCAGCTGTCTTCAGTTAAAATTTAAAAGAAATATTCATTGGAATTAGAATATGCTCATTGACTGGATTAACATTATTTTGGGAATATAGTGAATTCCTTCAAAGGGATTATAGATTATATCATTGTGATACATCAAAACTGTTGGCATATTGGCACTTTCAAGATTGGAATTCATTAGGATCACCACAGGAATTCATTTGAAAATGTTTTGCCTTGTGATAGGATTATTTAGGAATTATTTCCCAAGTTCTTTTAAATTTTCACTTTCTAACCTAGGGAAATAAATTATTTGTTGAATTTAATAAACTTTTTAGTTTTTGCTTCCTTGCTGTTACTTAGTTAAAGACAATAGTCATAACAGCAATAATAAAAAATAAAACTTGAGATTACAAATGAACACCATACTATTTCTGCTGTACATGTATGACCAGGAACAATGGAACATAATGACAGGTATGTCATAATTCTTTCCAATGTTTAACCTACAAGAATGATGTGGTATCATATATAAAAACATAAAATTATACACAAAGACACATGCTAAGCTATGAAAAGTTTCTTCTGTACCATAACTCTTAAACTCTGAAGATATAATTGTCCATGACAAGCAAAACCAATGTGAATTTTGATATCTGTGCCCCAAACATTCCCAAATTAGCTCCTTTACATACAAATTTTCCAAATTCAATGGGCCCATGACTCCACATACGAGACAACAATAAAGCCTCTGAATAATAAATAATAAATATTATTCAAAAACTCAAATTATGTTTAAATAAATTAGCAAATTATAAAACAACATTTTACCCAGTCCCTAACCATGTCATTAACGAGTCTCTAACCATACAAGTTAGTGATGTTATATACAGCAACTGTTATGTGTCATCATTAGATTTGGCACAACAATGGTACTGACAAAAGGACACATCAGCAGTGTCATATATAGAGATAGCTCCCAACAACTCAACCTGCAAATTATTTCCAATTCAAATCAATATAGAAATGTTTACCATCAAGAAGGCATTAGTACTTTTGAAGTGATACATGTTGATTATAAATAGAAACAATCAGTTAAAAAGAAAAAGGGAATTTTTCAAATCTGTAAACTTCACCTTGGCCTGGCTTATGTTGTCTTCAGTGAACTTTGTTAAAAATGACTCTTTGGTAATAAAACTGATCTTTACATTATTCCTATAATATTGCTTTTAAAAAAAGGAGTGAAGTAATATCCCGATACAACTTGAGCATTGGAACATTGTAATTGTTATAATTTGCTAATTTAAGCATGGCAGTGAAAAGTAGAGAGTGATGTAAGAGTTTTTGAATTTCATATGGATGAGCTAAAATCTGTTTAAAAACAAACAAATGTAATCCTACCTGTGCTTGAACCTCCTAATGGTCCAAATAATGCCTCTAAACTTTGCACAAGCTCAGATGAAACTGGCAGGTACATAATGGGCTCTTTATCTGGACTGTGAATGTCATCATCTGCAGGATACAAATTTGAGAGACCATTTTCTTTTGGCAGATCTCTTCCATAATCCAATGTTTCATTTTGTACAATCATGCAAGTTTTATTTCCTCTATTATCATCACTGTCACTCAGTGCCAGAGGCATTAGGTCAATTTCTAATTCACTATTATTGCTTCCTGAACTCAAAATGATATTTGTTGTGACAGGATTTTTTTCTTTTATTTCATCTAAAGTATCTGCAAATGTCTTTATCTGAACATCAGAATTATCACATTCTGTAGAGATACTTTCATCATCTAAACTAATCTTTGACGATTTTTTCAATGTTGTTCTAATGTCTCCATTCCATGGACAGTTTTCTGCTTTTAAACACTGAATTCTGGATCCAATAACATCTTTAGAAAGCTTGAATTTGTTTGTAACAGTTTTATGTATGCTTTGTGAGCGACATAATTTTATCTTCTTCATGTTATCATCCTCAATTCTGTTTAACCTCTCTTTTCCAGTGACAATCAGCTGTTTTTCTATGTCCTCTATGGACACAATCTGCTTCTTTTCAATAAGACTAAAACACAAATCCTGTAAACAATTGGGACTTTTGAAGAAACATCCACTGGGGCCTGAAACTGTCTGTGAAATTAATGGTCTGTCTATATCCGCTTCATCTAATGAATCAATAAGTGTTTCCTTCTCACATTTTCCTAAAAATGGGTTGCTTTGCCAGTCTAACAAATAACTGATTGTCCAATCTACATTTTTACCACTGGTTTCAAATGCTTCCAAAATTTCTTTAGGGGGAATAGTAGGAAAACAGCCTTGTATGAATTCCAGACCTTCCTCACTATTATCTTCATCTGTGTTACAACTTCGGTCCACTTTAAGAATGTGATTTATTTCTGATACATGATTTACTTCTATCATTTTCTCTGCAGAATTAAAAATGTCTCTTGGCTGACACAAAATGACAGTAAATTCCTTTGTATATTTTTCAATGTCGGCACATTCTGCAGACAGGTTCAATAATCTGAAATCAAGGGACTCCATACTGGTACCTTGTTCTTTGGTAACTGTAGTTGTTTTAGTCCCACTTGATAAAGTATCAGCCAATGGTAGTCTTGCCACATTATTCTCTAACTGAATCAAGTCATTCCAATTTGTGTTTAAAAATTTCTGTGTTTCTAATCCCTCTAAAAAGGGTAAATTTGCAGCCATTTTCCTTCTCAATGATTTCTTCATTTTGCTTTTAGAGCGTCTGTTTCCATTTTGGCCTAGTTCTGGTTGCTTTGCAAGATCTGCCCCACCTGACATCGTGTCTCCATTTTCAACTGATTCTGTAATTTCTCGAGAGAAAATAGGATCATTTGTTTTTCCATCTGACCTCTGGCTAGAATCATCACTCACACATTCATCAATACTATATCCCTGAATATCATTTAAGAAAGAATTTGAATCTTCTGACAGTGAGAATGAAAGCAATGAATCATCATCTATACTCTGACATGCTTCAATACCTGTACTTGCTTCTAAGTTACTGATTGGACTACCGGTATGTTCCTTATGCATTCCTGATGTATCCGAAACTACAGAAGCAGCTTCATCATGAATATGAGTAATTGATGAGCACTGTACTGTCTTGTATATAAGTTCAGAAATCAATTCTTCAACCAGTTCCAATAATGTTTCAGCACAATCAACTTCTATGTGATTCTTCAGATCAACTTCCAAGTTTTCAGGGTTTTCAGTTTCACAAACTTCATAAACACCTGTCTGTCTGTCTAAATCTAGTGAATATGACTGGTTCTCAGTCAATCCTTTTGAATAATTCTCCATTTCTGCCTGAACTTCTGACTGGTTCTTATCATCAATGTCAAACATTTTGTTGATTATAAATCCAGAAGCATATTTATCATCCACAGGTCTGGTGTTGTATTCAGTTATGTTTGTATATTTGATAACTGGCTCTCTATCAGATAAATGTAAAACTTGCTGGTCATCAGATTTTCCATCATCAATATTATGGCCCCCATGTTCAATCCCTCTGATAACTACATCCTTTGCCTCTGATAACACACAAGATTCTCTTTTATTCTTCTCCTGGCAAAATAAAATGCCTTTGTCTTTTCCCCCATTTTTCCTTTCTCTTCTAGGCTTAGGGTCACTCCAAATCAAAGTTTCTATTTCTTCAGCTATTTCTGTTGGCAATATGGCATTATCACAAACAAAGATCTGAAATTCTGCATGAGCATCTTTGATCTCACCATTTGTGTGCTCATATTCACACTTACTATCCTTTTTAAACATTACATGCGTCTTACATCCATTTTCCCTCTGATCAAAAGGCATATCACAGCTAATCTCTTCTAAAACTTCTAGCTCCTTCTTTAGCTCTTTCTCCAATTCTTCATCTAATTCACATTTCTCCACTTGATCCACAACTTCCCACATCGATGTACTGTCTAATTCTGCTTCCAGTTCATTTCCAAAAGAAAATCCTATCTCTGCCTTGCCCTCAAAAGGTTTTATTTTCTTACTCTCTTCTGTGCTTTGCACATTTTCCTCATACACCCTGTCCTGAATATGATATCCTGTCTCATTCTCAGCACAAAATTCTATACAGTATGATGATTCTTGACCATTTTCTCCTGCAAGATTTCCTTTCCAACTATCTTTATCTGCATCTGAAAAATCCCAGTTTTCTGACACTTTATTGGCAGTGGACAACTGCCAATATCGACGTTCTGCTTCAGACATTTCTACTGTCATTGTTTTTGAATTATTACCACTTTCAAGCTTCACCTCCGCTCTCTTAGTCTCTTCTTCATTCTTCTGGTGTTGATCATATTTGTCTAACTCGTACAATCCACTATTTCTACAAACCGTTTCTAACATTTGTAAAGCACCATTATCCATGCTTTCAACACTTTCATCCACAACACTACTGTCTTCCTCCACATCATTGTCTGGACTGTTGAATTTCTGGTCAATGACTTGTTCTACACATACCCTATTCTCATCTGAGATTGGAAGAATATGTAATAAAGCTTTCAATTCCTCAGACATTTGTGCAGACCTTTCCTTTGACAGAACTTGACCACCAACATGCTCACTAATTAGGTCTGCCACAATCTGTTCAATCTGAAGTTGATGTTCTTTGCTGACTGGGCTATACATTTTAGCTGCTGTCGCTAGTATTGGGGCAGAAAGAGCTTTAGTCATTGGTCTCCTTACTACAGGTGACATCTGATGCCTGTTTTCCTGATGGTGTGACTCTGAATTCATAGGAATGCTTACTTCAGATTTATGAAAAGCACCAATATATGTTTCCTCTTGCTTTACAACATTAGATGCCAAGTTGATATCATCTGTTTCAGTCCATACCTCGTACTGGTTGATGTCTTCATTTTCTTTGCTTTCAGACTTTTTGCATGGCTCTGAATTGTCATATCTGATGTTACTATCAAAAAAGCTCTCCTCTTTTTTGCAACTTAATGCAGCTGTATCAAACGATTTAGATTTCTTCCATTTGGAACCTGCTCCAATAGCTTGCAGATCTTCCCAACTATCAGCACTCCACAAGCCCTGCTGCTGAATGGCTGTTAAATCATCAGAACTGTGATGAGGAAAATGCTCTGCATCTGATTGGGTCTGTTCATCTTGGTTACTCTGTATAAAGTCACCAGAGTTTCTTCTTGTACTCATTGGGCTGATAGTATCCATGTAGTGTCCATTTTCTAGGTCAGCATTCTCATCTGGGGTACTTCTATCATTTTTGATCATGGAATATCCAACAGATGACTGATCATCTGTTTTGTTGCCACTGCAAAAGACAAGGAAAAAACATAAAAGAATCCAGTCAAACTTAACAAAAGCAACTCATTCATGCAAGTACAGTAAAACCTATGGTCAAAATATCTCAAGACCAAATAAAAGTTTAGTTCTGAGATGTTTTCAATTGAACAAAGTTGTCTATTTTCATCCAAGAATGAAATGTGATCACAGTTCCTTTCATATACAAGCATAATTTAATTTTTTTTTTAAAATAATAGCTAGATGGATACCAGTGATAATCTAGATTTCAGTGCATTTGATTTCCATGGCTTAAGGTTGTAAAAATACAATCACTGAACACACTGTCTAATAAAATTTTGGATTTTATGTGCAGGGAGGTTACGTATAAAACTAACTTTCAGGACAGAAAGTATCTTTTGGTTCCAGCTGATCAAAAATAAATAAGAAATTCAGAACCAAAATCTTAATTCAGATTCAAAAGGAATTTGATTTATTGAAGATTCCATTTTGAAAGGTTTTAGTGTACAATGCTCATTGGCTTTAGCATGCCCTGTTAACTTACAATGAGGAGGCAGGTGTCGATCCCATAATTTTATATTTCTGAAAATACTAAAAATAGTCTTAACATGAAAGTATTACGATCAAAATTGGTAATTTAACGCCCAATATATTGCTAGTGTTCATTTTAAGAATGGTGCTCAGTGAATGTAAATTTTTGAATAAAGATGAAATATGACTGCATATATTTTGTTAATATTTTCTCAATAAAACAACACAATATCTTATGAAATACCAGTGAAAATATTGGCAAATGCCTGTTGGTGGCAACAATGTAAGAAAAACATACCATTCATCTGTCACTGCAAATCAAGCTCTTCCATAGGGAAATATTTAAATTTTCAGTTGCAGCAAAGATGGTATATTTTGACAACACTTGCAAACATATCGGCTAAAGTCACAATTTAAGTTAAGAGATTAAACTGACCTAACTGATTATAATACATGCCAACATCATAGTAATACCTATTAATAGAAACAGTTCAATTTCTTGCCAAGATGATATTGCAAGCAACTCACAAGGTTTTTGTTTCTGGCTAATCTGTGAATTGTTCTTTAAAATAAATTAAAAACATAATGTTCTAATAAAATGAATATTTTCAAAATTATTATTGCACTTTCTTTTTGGTCACATCCTAATCTGCATGTAATGTGAAAGGACCACGTGCTATTATTTTTTTTTCAACATAAATGGTTCACTGTCTTTTGGTAACAAGAAACAATTACATGGTTTCAATTAAAATATCTACCTAATTTACAAGTAAAGCATATTGATGCATTAGGCCTCTGATCAATTCATAAAATTTAACTGACTTCTTCATATTCTTAAATATTAAACTACATTAGATGAATATTTGTTTTGGACAACGGTGATTATAATTCTGGAAGAAATCTTCTTAAGAGAGAAGAGGTTGCCACACCTATTCTCCAGTGGCAACAATATTCTAAGGTACAGAAAAACAAGTATACTAGTTAACGCACCCTGGGGCATTACATTTTTCAAAATGAAGCATTTATTAGAGCACATTAATTAAAGCTCAAGTTTTTTTGTTATTATACTCTTATGATGACCACATGCATATCTGCCATGGAATTCAGTCATTGTAAATATCAGCACAGTTAAAATGATCAGTTGATCAACATATTTTCTCACTCTGTAGGTGGCTGAAGTAGGACTGGCAAGTCTTTCAACTTGACACCCAACTTAAGTCTTTTACCTTGCTGCCCAATTAAAGACCCTGAATGTGCTGCCCAGCTTAAAGTGTTTGATCTTGCCATCCAGCTCTTGTGATGTTTAGCTCTTTATGTGTACCAGTGACTTTAGTAATTTATACTTTGATATATACATTGTAACAGTATGATCAATTGATGCTGCAGCAATCACTGATTTGAAGATGTTTTACATTGCATTTTTGAAACTTTCTACTCTTAGAATAGGAAAGGGGTGTTAATTAGAGTGGGAATGTTAATTTGGAAGTACAAGTTAATTCAAAAAGAAGCATTTAACAGTTGTAACACTTTTTAAACAATAAATGTACAAGGTACAGTAGTCCCCCTCTTATACGGCCACCACTGCTGCACCGGCAGTGGCCTTATAAGACGGGTGGCCATTCCAGAGGGGGGCTAAATTTACTATGAGAAGTACATGCATATGTAATGTACGTAGTAAGAAAGCTACATACTTCAAAAAATTAAATATCTTCATCTAAATGAAACATCAATCATTAAAAGGTTACTTTTGTTATAATAACAAATTTATTTAAACTAAATATACGTTACTATTTTTTTCTTTCTTATCGTAAGTGTGATATGCGAGTGGGTATTGTTGTCATGCACATTGCAAATGGATTCAAAAATGTCATTTACGTCTTGGTACATACATAATTATCTTTCCATTTGCTACATTTTCCCACTGCTACTGGATAATCTTCTTATCGGTTACGACTTTGTTTATTCAAATTATTTCAACATAAACTTGTTTTTTCAAGTCTTTTCTACATAAAATTGTTCGGCAAGCCCCCCCCCCCCCCACCCGTTCCCTGATGTCGTCTGTTAACGTGATGACATTTCAATGTTTGGTAATGATTTATTCGGTTATTGCTGACTGTATGCAATTTAATTATGCAGACAAAACTTGTGTCAAGTGTACGAAATACAGACTTTGTAAAGGAAACCATAATGTAATGTCACGTGATTTTTCATGCCTTCGTCTGGTACTATGTTGTTTTTTTAAGGTTCTCTGTGTGTGCCAATGTACAAAATCTATTTTTAGCATATGCTGACCCTGTTATGATTATAACAATTACGTCTGGTTATAATCATCAAAGAGAAGAACTCGACATAGGTGTTAAACCCCAAACTCTATCATAACATCATTGAGCCAATTTCCTGTAAACATCGACTTTTATTGATAATGATATACTAAAAATCTTTATTCGACACTTTTAACAGCGACTTGACACTCGGAGACGTGTATCTACGATAGAGATAATCAAAATTGCTTACCTTACATCAAGATAGGAATTAATTATTGGTTCTGGATACATTTGAAGAAACAAAAGTGGCCGTTCATGAGGGGGACATTTTACATTTTTTGTACTAAAATGCTGGCCGCTGGTCGCGTTAAAGGGGTGATTGCTCTTGAGGGGTACTTTTGAATACAAACTCGTCGGTGCCAAGGAATTCTGGCCGTAAGAAGCAGGTGGCCACTATTCAGGGGGGCTGTTCAAGAGGGAGACTACTGTACCTAATTCTCGCTCAGCTGGTAAATATTCTTTTTTTTCTTTTTACTTCCCTTCAAAAAGCCTTGCAAACTGCAAATAATTAATCACAAACACACACACCAGTACAGTCTTACCCACTTAGAGCGATATAACTTATGCTGACAAGCTGCCTATGTCAACAAAAATATAAAGTCATGGTCATGTTGTTAATTATTACTACCAAATTCTTCTTGCTAATGTTGGTGTCAAGATAAAAAAAACTGTAATGTTGACAGAAGCCCTCGGTCCCACTTTGAAGAAATTCTTACTTTTCTTATCATTCAAGTCGACAATCTGCCAAATCCAACTTTGCTCTGTATACGATTATTTGATTTTACTGCCATGCTTTAATGCTGATATTGCATTAAAAACGGGGCATGTGCTTGGTTACAAGTTTTGTTTTCTACAGGAAAACAAGTAACTTTAATTATGCTTAAGATGGCTACCAAAAGTATTATACAAAGCAAAATATGCTGAATTTATTTAAAACCTGGTGACAGGTTATCATTTCCCTAGGTTGCCTCATTAAGAAATTTACTTTTGTTATTTCTGGCAGCCCAATAACTATGCTAATACATGTGTAAGTATATATATCATGTTAATACAGTAAAAACTAAACAGCTATGTGCTGCTGGTGACAATGCATATATCATAGTTAATGGTTTAGTAAAAAGTATTGGTTGACAAAGGATCATACAGTACATAAAACAACACAACCATGTAAATTTTCTAAAAGGATTCTAAAATGTGACTTTACCTAAATTCGTGGATAATATAAAATAAAGGTAACACAAATTAAGGTGATAATATACCACTGTATTTCAAACTGGTTTTGTATTTAGTCTTCATTTGGGAATCAACAGATATGTCCTTAATGGCTGTCATGACACGACAATAGGAATTCTTCTAATTTCTGGTCTCTTAGCAGGAGGGGCAATGGCAACCCTCAAAAACCTTGATATAAGTGACCTTTTTCTGCAGAACACTCATATATGCAGGCAGACACATAGACAACATTCATTATAGAGGTAGTTATCTCCCTTGTGGAAGGAAGTTCCATATATCAAAAAGGATTGAAAGGGAACATTGGAATGAAAGGGACATCATTCTGATTTCCTATCACAGAAGCAATGTCTAAAAACATGCTGTGGTGAAACAACTCGGTAAAATAGCAAAATGGGGGTATTCAATCCTATCCCTAAATTCAACATGTCTTGCAGACCTATACCCAGTATCTGGTCTGTTCGAATCTGGTGACAAATGACCGTTCATGCAAGTGTCACTTATAGTCCAAGAAGATCTAGATTTGAGAGAACTTTCCTCAGAACTAGGAGAGTTGGCATAGCAGTTGAACCTCTTGGGTGTAGGTGATTTACTCTTTGCCTATTCAATACTATGGAGATCTTATCCCTTCCCCCAAAAGCAGATGCACAGATTCTCCATATCAGGGTTCAGTGTAACCCCTATCTGGGGTATGACTGTGTTTGTAGGATGGTGCAATCCCACCTTCCAGAAATCCATTGTGGGGGTCGGGGAATCAGACCCATCAAGTTAATTGTCTTAGTGGTAGAAGCTGCCTTCCTTTTAGAACATGCAGTAACCTGTCTAAGGAAGGTGTTGCTCATCCCTCTTTTATTCAGGCGAGTGCATTCGAACCATGAGAAATATCTATTTTAATCTCAAATGTAGTGAAACTATTTCACTCTTGGAAGATGTTATCTCTCCCAGTTTTATTAGGGGAGATGCATTCAATTCCAACAGGACTAGAGAAGGTACCGCTCCTTCAATTGTTTATACAGTAAATGCATTTGGTCCCTTTAGATATGTCAGTTACCATCTCACAGAGAACACCACAAAAATCTACTATAGTGAACATCTCCATACAATGAATACCTGCATATAATCAGAGGTCTCGGAAACACGTAATTACATGTATTTGGATGCAAATATTTGATCTGGGATGCAGAAATTCACCCATGCAGAGTCCTAATGCAAATAGCTGGGCGGCATATACAAAGATTTGCCATTCCTACTTCAACGACATATTGAGTGAGAATCACTTTTATCATTTTAGCTGTGCTGATATTTACAATGACATAATTCAGTGGTTAAAATATCCCCAGATGTGCTTACTGTATTTATAAGAGACATCAAAAGAACATGTTGCAATGGCAAGGTGGCAAATTCAAAGTCTTCGACTAGCAGCAGCTTGGGTGGGAAAATGAGCTGAAATTTACAATGACTTAATTCAGAGACAGAAAGATCCCAAGATGTACATGTGGTTAGTACAAGAGTAAACAAGAACTTTAGCTTCCATTATTGTATTGATTTCTGACTGTAGCAAAATAAATAGTGCATGCAATCTAGAAATCAAGACACATCAAGACTTGGACAAAATGTTTGCATATTGGGACAAGTATTTTGGGTTAAATGGCAAACTTACAAAGATTTTAAGGGATTCAGAAAAGTGCTGAAGTTTTTAGAACTGACAGTTTGGATAGAATAGTAGCCAAGTGTAAGAAAGTGTGTGATGCCTGGCTTATTGTTTAGAATAAGACCATTCCTTGGACTGACAAAATTCAGTCTCACCCTGATGGACAAAGACTTACACCACTGTCAGGCTATTCTGCGAATCTAAGGTCACCAATATTGGCGCAAAACCCATACCGAATCCAATTGACGAAAATAAAATTCTGCAATGCATACCAACTGAAAAGTGACAAAAGTCACCAGAATATTATATTGATAATAATACTAAGTTTGGACAATTGGGATATCACCCCTATGTTTTTATGACTTGAGACAAATAATGGCCTAATCTACGCATGGCTTTGAAAAGATGTAATGTTTATACACCAGGCTATGGAAATGAAATACACTACTTTAAGATCTTTCTGGCATTTCAGACGAAAAACAAGACATGATCCATTGTTTACAGAAATGATCGTTGTGCAGAATTACCCGACATGATTGTACATGTCAGTGTTATAAAGAATGTGGAAATTGAACTCAATGGCAACCAACAGTTCTAATTTGCAAGTTCAACATTGTCTGGGATGGGACTGCAACTTCTGCTGGTGGGACTCCTATTTTTAAAATCATAGCGAGATCTCTGATAATGGTCAAGTAAATTACATTCTATATATGAATTAAAGTATAATTACCTGCTTATAAGGACTATTTGCTCATGATAATCTGTCCTGCATTGTTTAATATGGGTTAGTCTGAATAAAAGCAGAATTTTAAAAACATAAAATCAAACTTCTTAGTACCTCCTAAACAAACCATTAGTGTTTAGACTTTACAAAAACTGTATTAAATTATTCTCACCTATGATTTCCTCTGCCCTGGAAAATGGACTCCATGGTAAGATTGTGCTGATATCGATCTAACATTCGTCGAATTTGTTCAGCAGATACACCATGATTGTTGTGTCTGAAACAAAGTATCAGTTCCAAACATTTAGTAATAAAATATTTTAGATATTTAGGTGCAAGGCGGGCTTTGAAAACTATTCAATAACCTAGCTAGTGGACATATTAATTCAGTGCTTCTGCATGCTCGAATTCAATCATGAAGAAATTTGAAAGCAACAACTTTTAATGCTTTTATGCTCAAATGCATCTTTTCTAGGTATCTAGATAAAGAATACAAGTGCCAGTGGTTATTCTATAAAATAAAACCTTACACTCCAATTATTGTTAGAAGAACATGTTGATTAAAGGGAAAAAATTGTCAACAAGATTAGTATGTGATATAACTAATTTTAGTGAATTTTTCAGCATTTTCTAAGCAAAACAACCTTTGAAAATCTTCAGCACAATTAACAAAAAAATCTTACTTAACAGTTATCATAAGAGATGTGAAAGTATATAATTTAATCTGAATATATAGATCCTGTGACACTGGCAGCCAGGTGCTGGTTCAGTTTTTTTAAATACAATTGTGCAAACAGTAAATGAAACTAAGCTCTTTATTTTGCAACCTAAAATGACATAAACACCATTAGTGATATTATTCCAAAGTTTACCAAAAATGTAGCAGATATACAACTTTCAAAAACTTTGATCTAGAAGATATGCAACTTTTAAAACCACTTATCTAAAACTTCATCACTACCGTATTTTCGCGTATATAAGACGTGTCTTATTACAAAGTTTTACACACCCCGCACACAGGGTGCGACTTATATATGGGTGCTGTCTAGTGTTGTTCCGATTATCGATTATAATTGATCATCAGTTGGTTGACAAGATAATCGATTGTGAAATCCATAATCGATTGTGTGTAAAGGGAGACTACTTATTAGGTGTATGCAAAGCACAAAGGTAAGTAAAATTCCCAGCCACTAAAGTTGACCTGAAATTTATGAATTCCCTTCACAACTACAAAGATGAAACCTTGTGATTCATAATTAAGAACATGTAGTCATTATTACATGGTCAAGTTGTTAACTTGTTGATTTGTTTCAGCTAAATTGCAACATCTTTTGTAGTATTTACATGCTCGAAAATACGGTAAGTATTTTTTAACACGAACTAACGGTACAGTGTGTGATATTGAAGGACGATTATTGCGGTCAATATTCACGTTTCACGATTTTCATTCCTAGTTGTAAAAACAGTTGGGTAAGTATTCAGTAATTACCACGTGTACCAATCCAATGCAGGGCCTGGTATCGTCCTGGGCTTCGCCAATGTTGCAAATTGCTATTTTTTTCCCCTTATTGGCGACAAAAATGTCCCATCTGGCGATTTTTTTGGCGACATACTTTTTCGTTATTTAATTACAAACAATCATGGATTCAGACTGGATAAATTAAAAGGGAGAACGAAAGGAAGCCACAAACTTGACTAAGCAATGCATTGGAATCAATCTGTACACAAATGATCCTTTGTATCGACAACCCCATCTTAGCAGTGCATTGTTACATCATAATCTGCTTATGCTGACATCTGGGCCGAGTACTGTATGCTGTGATACAGTCAATCATGCTACCGTACTATACCTACAACTGACCGACTTCTGCTTCTGAAGACACGAATAGAACAGATAAAATTAATTGAATGGCTAATCCTTCTGTTTTTTTTTTTGTTTTTTTTTTTACATATGCCAAAAGTTTTGCTGAACCTTCATAGAAAACTGATAACCTTTGAAGTAATGACTACTGTGTATACATACAATGCAAATGGAAAAAATCTCAATCACAATTATATCTGTCGCCAGTGCAACATTATCATGAGCAAACGAAGTTAGACGTTGCATGTTCATCATCTCCTCCTAAGTTAACAAAATTAACGGCGTTTGGAATTAGTGCAAATTCATCAGATAATACAGTCACTGAACTCGATGATAAACCTTGCAGTCCAACATCATCTACATGTAGTGCTTCAAGGGCAAAAATTCCCAAAAATTTCTAGACAGTTGGAAACTTGGGTGTCCGTGGCTGAGATATGATAACAAAGTTAAAACAGATGTTCTGTGATGTATGTATCAAGGCAAAGTTCGTCAATTCATTTACAACTGGCTGTGATATTTTGAAGAAGAAGTGTGTCACCAAACATGAATCCAGGCGGTGTAAATAATATTTGTGCATTTTACTCATTGATCTTTTTCTTTTGCCATCAATCCCGTGTTACGGTTACAGAGACTTAAACTCCGCAAGAAGAAATAGCAGACAACAAATAAACAAGTTTTGCATAATTAAAAATAATTATTCATTTCTCAAAATACAGGAGTGAAAGAATCCCTATATTGGGTGTTAACTTATGCTAATATATACGGTCCAATATTGCCAGGTGTTGACTCGTGTAAGTTTCATTCATGGGAATGGAGATCCTATTTTGCTTGTTGAGAAAATTTATACAGCATTCAGTGATCATTCTTTTGGGATTTAGGAAGCAATCGAGCATTTAATGGAGATTTTGGTGAACTTCGTAATTTGCTCGGAATTGTTATCACATGGCGGGTGGTCAGCTGACCGCAATAGCCACTTGATAGGTGGTGGGCAAACTATGACAAACGCTTCATAATCAGCATCAATTTTCAAACTACAAACGGTGATGCGGGATGCTGACATCAGAAATAAACTCTGCATCTCATCTCTCGAGAATTCAACGAGAATCAGCATGTACAGATGTGAAAAATTAGACTTTGAAACTGCATTCAACAAGTGGGCAGCCATAAAATCGTGACGGATCTTCATGTAACACTTTTTTAACATTTTGTTAATGCTTGTTGTAATTAAATTATTAACTAACCCATCTTTTGTAATTTTCATTGCCTGTTACATTATTAGAGTAAATTAACACTTGGAAAAATGTACACTACTTGTTCTGGCGATACTTTTTGAAAATTGGCGACAAAATAATGTGGTTGGCGAATTTTTTGGCGACAGATTTTTAAAAGCCAGGACCATACCTGATTTTGTACGGTACTAATCCCACTCGCTGAAGACTTGGCCTAGCAGATCAATGAAGCCGCCTTTACATCTGGCGTTTATTGTTCTAGAATCTAGATACCAGGTATTCAACCCATCCGATATTGGCCCGGCGGCAGATAAGAATAAACGATAATCGTTGCATTCCTGCCTCAGACAATTCTTTGATCTAAACTAAAAATGGTAATGAAGCCTTGTTTACATCCGATGGGTAATGAAACATTGGACAAATCTTCATTTATGATAAAGGAAAGGAAACCACTGGATATAAATTGCTCAGTGCGGCAGATGGCTAGGCCACGTGCGTCTTGTGTAATTTTTGTATACACAAACCGACAAAACCCGTGTCTCATATATGGGTGCGTCTTATGTAAAATATTTTTAAACAAATCGTCAAAACCCGCGTCTTATATACGGGTGCGTCTTATAATTGGGTGCATCTTATATGCGCGAAAATACGGTATTGATGACATCTCTTTGGTAGCTGAGACAAAAATAAAATTTGCCGATGTACTTTTCATTATGTTGTTTCTTTAAATATATAAAAAGCCATGTAATAACCTACTTGGCACACTCCTTAGGATTGAACCTCCAGGGGGTATCTGGTTCCCAGATCTCCACATGATAGCCATGATGAACACCCTAAAATGCATATAAAAAAGGTATTGTGAAAATGTTATATATTAATTCAACTTTCTGAATGCATAATCATATAGATATTGAAACTGTACAGGGGAAAGAAAAGCATTGAGACAATGAACGCTGAATTGTTTATTAATGTTGGTGTCATGGACTTCAGTAAAAGATTGTATTAAGAATTCAAGATATGATCATTTCTTCCATTTAACTCACAAGCATTTAAACCATCTTTGATATTTTTGAAGAAGTTGCTTAAATGTTTTTTTTTTGGTAAAGGCAAGCCATATCTGATGGTGTATCTGTATCAGCTGCATACAAGTTCAAGTTTTCTGTTTCAAGAAGCTTTCATTCAATCTGCTCAAATTCTGTTGAATTCTCTTTGAGAAGACATTTAAAGATTTTTATATTTTCAGTAACAGTGGTCATATTTGAACATAGATCAGCATCATTTGAACAAATTTTTGAATGTCTTCATGGCACAATGGCTTCAATCAAGCTTGATAAAATTTTAAGAAGTTGTGTCATCAAAGTTTATTATTCATATATGATGGTGAAATAGCATCATTGTATGAACATTAAAGGTATCCCTAATGTGATGCTTTTTTAATAAAGTGTGGTCAAATTCAGCAGTTTTGGAGTAATTGGCTATAAATGCAAAACTTTTATAAATTCTAAAGGTCTTTACACCATCATGATGCTTTCTATCAGGTTTAGTTAAATTCTGAGTTTGTTGAAAATGGTTTGGTGGCATTGGAAGATATGCTGAAAACAGCTGTTGACAAACAATGGGTGGGATTTTCTATTTTTAATAAAATTAGCCGTATTTAAGATGGATTATTGCATTATTTGAACAAACTGAAATATCTTCATGCCAAGGTGATTTCTGTCATATCTGATATAATTCCATTCAGCCTGTTAATTTATAAGAATCAGTTAATAGCTATTTCTGTTAATATAATTATCAAATATAGATGTATTAATTGCAAAAATCTGAAAACCTTTCCTGCCATATGTCCTCTGCCAAATTTAATCAAAAGTGATAGAGCAATATCTTAAGAACATTTTAAAAAAAATTGTAAACGGGAGCAAAAATACGCATGAAAAGTAAAAACCATAAGCGTAAATGGTCAGCATGGTAAGCAGCCACACAAATATTTCATAATATTACCAGCATGACAATTACATATGTAACTGCAGTTAAATTTGATTTACTGCTATCTAAAAACAAGAGTATTATGAAATGTACATTACATGTTTAATGGTTATCAAAACAAGTCAATTTGGTTGTACCTGAAGCATCTCACTAAGTCATTAAAAATATAGATAAAAACAAAAGCAGACCATGTGTGGATGTTGTAATGTATAGCATTTTTTCATCAATTCAGAATTAATCACAGGTGCAATACAAACATAAAAAAGTATTCTATTACTGTTTTACTAAATGTTCTGAGCAAAAAGTATGTCCAACTCGTCTACTGTCTTTTGATAAAGATTGAGCACAGTTTCTGACACAAAAATTGTTTTATAACTTGTCCAATGATGTTGTTATGTATATTTAATCTGTATTGGGTTTTTTGGAGGCTTTTCTTAAAGATTTTTAAAAAAAATAATGTTAATCTGTATTTGTAAGTGACCTTAATCCAAAAATCAAGTTAATGGTTAATGGTACCAGTGAAAGTTTTTTATAAACATAATATATAGTTAATATTCCTCTATGATTATAGCTTAAATGTTCATATAATTATTAACTGTAAACTTGTTTACTTCAGTTTGAGTTCAAGATACACTCCTGATCATGACTTTAGAAAGTTCCAGAAAAGAAATTTTCCATTAAACTGACAGTTAAGTATATAAAGTTGTTTACTTAAAATTATTTTGTATTCCTTCCTTAACATCTGGAAGCTGAACCAACCTCACTGTTGTGTTCAGTTTTTAATTAGGGTGGATTTATTTATACAAATTATTATTCAATGGAATTACAAAGTGCTCACTAATAGTCTTGGACTAAAACATTTTTTTTGAATTATAGTGAATTCAGTCAAAAGGGCAGTTTGTGATACATCAAAAGACTGCTAATACACTGCCACATTCTAGGCCACCGACACATTAGCAATTCTGAGACTATAGGCATATCAACACATTAAATATTAAAATTTATTTGCAATACCACTGGAATTCAACTGGAAACCAATGACATTACTGCGCTGACAATTCATACAAATTTGCTTTTAATCCCAATCTGTTTGCATGACCATGCCAACACAGCTTCAAATCTTTTGTGAAATATAACAAAATGTTTACAATTGCATATCCAAGAAATGTTGACCCTTTGTATCTGAACACTCATCGGTTTATTCATTTTTTCTGATGTTAAGGTCAGTGTGAAATTATGTTTAGTGAATGAAAACCCTTCTCAAAGTCTGCTATATGCAATATGTGGACCACTGCAATATTTGACCAATTTAAACAAACAAAATTTTCAAGCATATCTTTTTCACAAATCGACTATTTGTTCTTTAAAAATATTTCTGCTGTATCATCACATTTGTTAAAAGGTTGTATACCAAGGTTGCAGTTAAGCTGTACAACCATTTTTGTTTGTTAATGGACTATCTTTCTTATATTCTTGACAGAAAAAAACAGTATTTCTCCTTTTTGGTTCTTTAAATAATAAACCATTCCTGTAAATTGTCAGCATCTCTACAGAAGTATAAATGCATGACAGACTAAAACAAATTAAATGAAACTTTTAGCTTTTAATTTACATGAATTCAGTGAAGATAAATTACCATTCCCAACACCTCACAATTTAAAGAGTGAAAGAGAATAAACTTAACTAGAAAAGAAACAGAAAACCATCATTAAATTCTCAGTCAGTACAGTACCTAGGCATTACTCTAGACAGTACTCTCACATTGCACCAACATGTCATGAACATATGCAAGGCTGCATATCTTGAATTGAGACGCATCAGTTCCATTCGTAAATATCTTTCAGTTGATGCCACTAAAACACTTGTGTGTTCATTAGTACTTTCAAGACTGGACTATTGTAACTCAATTCCATCTGGTTTGTCACAATATTTACTCCAGAAACTTCAAAACACTGCTACACGGATCATCTTTAGAGTACCTCGATCAGGGCACACCTCACCACTGCTCTATACCCTACACTGGCTATCAATTCGATACAGAATCAAACACAAAATTTGTTGTTTGTGCTATGTTTCAATGACAGACTCCAGTCCAACATACCTATCCAGCCTCACCCATGTGTATACACCAGCTAGATCCTTGCGCTCTTCTTCTGATAATCGTATACTCATTGTTCCCAAGGTAAAAACAAAGTCATATGGACAACATTCGTTTGCACACCAGGGCTCGGTGACATGGAACGAATTGCTCATTGAAATTAGACACAAAGACACAGTGGTTCCTTTTAAGAGTGCTCTTAAGACTCACCTGTTTCGACTGCAGGGACAAACTTAGCTACCTAATCAAATTTTGTATCTTATACGTTTTCAGCATGTTTTTATGTTTTCTAATTTCATTTGTTTTTGTCATTTGTTGTTCTGTAGTGTAGTCATATCATTATTGATGGTGTAAAGTGCTTAGAGCTTTTAAAGATTAGGCGCTATACAAAGTCCTCATTATTATTATTATTATTATTATTATTATTATTATTTGTTATATATGTAATGAACTTTTGTAATGGTGTGTAAAAGTACCAAATTAAAGGTGAGCATGAAACTGTTTGGGCAGGCAAAGCATAAACAATTCTTATGTTCTGGGACCCATAAATTCAGTTTGGTGCAATGCAGAAAGGCAACAATAATTTAATTTTCCTTGAAGTTATTGACTTTTTAAAATAACATTTAAGTTATGGAAACCACTTGTCAGTTATTTCTAGATCAGCAATTTCTGCACTGTTGTTTTTCTTCCAACTCAATGACTTTATGAAAGAAAGCAGTTGTTTGTTTCAAAATGATACACTGCTGTCGTGCTTTAGACATTTCCCTACTTGCTGATGGATGGATCAATTCACTATAGTGACAATGGCCTCTACCAAATTTCTTAACTTACGACTATGGTGTGACTTTTTCAGAAATGATTGATTAATAATAATAGATACAGTTATATTTATGAATTAGATGTTTGGGGTTAGGTGTTTGGGGCTACTGTCATTCTTGATATTTAAGTGAGGCATGTACACCTCCTCTCCCACTTACTTTACAGTATATATATTTAGTCAGTGAAACAGCAATAGTCATCTAGGAAGAGGAACTAGCCACCCATAGCAGCAGACATGTAAACTTTAAAAGACAAGAAGAAAATCTAAAAAAAAGATCTTGGACAGCAACTATATTGAATTCAATCAAATTCTTTGGCATACAATGTTTTGCAGAATTATCACCTAGAGAAAGGTATAATATATGCTCTTTTCTAATGTACTCTTTGTAATTTTTATAAAGATTTCTTAAGAAATCAAACCATAAGAAAAAAATCACTAGGATGTGGAAAAATGAATTAGCAAGTGATCATTGACAAATTTATTTATCATGAAATTGTAGCCAATCTTACAGCCGTTCTCGTCAACAGCAAAGACTACATTTTATTTAACTTACCATGGTGATATAGGGCTTAATCTCCCAACTCTGTGTGTTTGTGTTGTCAATGATTATAGGGTTTGTGCCCTTCCTCATCTCTACTTTGGCTGCAAACAAAAACTTTCTATGTAAGGAGATAGCAAACTTAATGAAAATTGTATCTTAACTGTTGAAAACAATGGTTTTATAAAAGATTTAAAATTCTATCCAGATAACATGGTTCATTTAATATTCCAGGCATGGTCACAGGTCCAATGTGACTAAGTAGTACCGTATAATCTCACAAATAACCTGAATAATTTAGGAAAAAATAAAGGCCTTATGGGGTTTGGGGGAGTCGGCTTAACCACATGCCATTGTCTCAACTTGATAGTTATTAGGTCCATACATTTTTTAATATTTTCCATATCCTAAGACATAGGCATCATTTATATAATAATAAAAAATCTGACAAGACAATAATTAATTTTGTTATATAGTACTATGATTGATTTTGTTATTACTTTACATGTGCATATTTTCTAATTTCTTCTTGATGAAATTAAATAAAGGTAAATATTTACTTCATAATTTGCTAACTGGTTGAGTTTACTTAGGAGACCAGGCTGTACAGTACTTACACAGCATAAAGTGCACATAACGTCATTTAAATCCTTATTTTTCCCCAAACATATTAGATGCATAGTTTCCTTTAGTCATTGTTTTGTCCAAACTGTATTCTTCCAGGTAACATTTCAGCTAGTCTTATACAGCTGTTTACATTGAATCACAAAATCATGAGTTACTGATTTTCAAAAATATAAGTGATCCTAGAAATAAAGGTAATATTTTTAAAAAGGTATGCATGTTTAATTATATATGACACATAACCAGCATAATTTATATGTTCACAAAGAGTGGTAGCAATAAATGCTAAAATTTTCATATAGATCAACTAAGATTAATATAAATTTTAGTTTTGGCTGAACAAAAATCATAACTTTCTACAGAATGGAATGCTTGATGCTTTTGCATCTCTATGTTGATTGTCAGCGAATTTGTCTTTCATTTCAAAACAGCAGTACAAGCCAGTTAATCATTAAAACCATGAAACTGGCTTGTATTAAGAGGGAATTTGACTGGCAACTATACTAATATATTTATGTGTCATTGCCTTTTATTCCATGATTACCATAGTGCTGTAAAATGATGTAGGGCATACCAATGAACTTTTCAAAAGCTATGTAGGGAGACAATAAAAAAGAGAAGATGTTTTCAGTGGCATTTTTAAAGCCTTGTTTTCCCTAAATATTGATTGATCTTCCTGGTCCAATATGCGTGAAGTTCACACAAAAAGTAGCCATTTCTCCATGTGACATGCCATGATTTAGTGATTAATCTACAATTTCATCCCAATGAGTCACAGGACTCGCATATATTCAAATAATGAGTCCTGCTCAAATGCAATGAGTACAATGATTCTGCAAACACATTGAGATACATTAATATACATATCAAAAGGGCAGTGATTAATCTACAATTTCATCCCAATGAGTCACAGGACTCGCATATATTCAAATAATGAGTCCCGCTCAAAAGCAATGAGTACAATAATTCTGCAAACACATTGAGATACATTAATATACATATCAAAAGGGAAAACTGAGTGAAAACGAATACATATTTAATGAACAGTCTCTTGTTATATGTCTCTGATACATACGTTATATGTTTGGATTGACTAAAAAGGCATACACATTGTAAACTTTCGTGCTAATGTTTTGAATCGGAAACTGTTATGATTAGAATGGTATTAATTTGACAACTTAAAATGTTTGTGATGTTTTGAATATTCATTATCAAATTAAATGAAATTTAAAATATAAGAAATTTTGGTAAAGATGCATATTTCATTGTGCACATTTTTCTATCTTTTTCGTAACATATAACAGCAAAACAGAATCATGTTCTGAATTAAATTTATGTCAAATTATCGCAAAATAACTAATTATGCAATTTTCTACCATTTTAGCTGTATAAATGTATTTGTAACAAATATATAAGAATATCTCTTGTTTTGCTTGAGAATTAAGTTTTTGAGACCAAACGTACTCCTTTCTTTCACTGGTTTTTCCTAACCATTATAACTGCGGAAAACAAAATGTTCCAAATTTTATTATAAAATATATTATATAAGAATTGTCAAAATATATGTTACAAATAAATGCTTGTCAGTTGTATTTTAAAATTGGGTCGAATTGTCTTTGGTTGGGCCGAATTGTCTTATTTTCGGTCCAAGTTGGGCCGAATTGTCTATAGGCTGTTTTTAACCACTTCGGCTGTTGAATTTTTGGTAATTTATGTATTACATTGGAGGCTGAGCACACATTTGCATCCTGAACATCAGATGACGAAACCAAATGCTGCTGATCAGTGGAAATTGAATCATTAAACAAAATATCCAATGTCCTTTGCTTAGGGTCAGTTTTCATCATCTTCTTTGGTGACATTTTAACCGGAAACACAGGGGAACTGATGACATCCCATAATAGTATACTGTTAAAGAGTGAGTACCACATGACCGATGCAGAGATAATATTTGCCTTGTGAAAAGAAAGTCCTGTTAAACAAAATTCACAGTAAGCACGATGTTGGTCCTTTAAAATTTCTTGCGTCCAAAGGAATGCACATATGAAAAACTAATGAGTCCCAGCCATTTTTTGTGCGTGCTGGACGCGGGACGCAGGGGTAGATTAATCACTGATGATTGCCCCCCAGGACATGCCCTTAATTTTTTTCTTTATATTCTGCCCAGATGTGGCTAAACTGCACAATAGCTAGATTAGTCTTAAAAAAAATAAGCAAGAAAGACAGTGCGACTAATTAAAAATTAATCCTTATCAATGCAACTATTTTGCAAAATGACTGGCCCTCCATCGTAATTCAAAGAAACCATGTTCTATACTATTGTCTTATACTAGCACCAGCAACTGATTGGCAAATAAAGGATTCCCAATTTTGTTGATCTAAAGGTAACTAAATAGACAGCCTCATAGCAATGTACAGTTGGCAACTATTTTCCACCTTGTTGTATATCAGATCTCATTCCATTATTGTCAACTACCAAAAGCATATAGTCTTGTTTATTATAAAACATGTATTCTGAATTAGTTTTTGAGGACACATTTGCTGCATGGTATGTATTTTTCATCCTTTTTATTTAACGATGGTAATTAACATTGGTATTTATGGTATATTTATATGCCAGGTGTTCACTAATGTAGGTTTTTTTTCATGGGAATGGTGCTATATAGCACATGAAGTTGCAGCATTCGTAGTGATCATTTCAGGGACCGAAACTAATCGAGGACAATTTTAATGTTGCCTATTATTTTGTTCTGTTGTTTTCTTTTAATTCTTGTAGAGGTAAACAAAATCACAAATTTACATGAATGTTTAAATTTAAGATATTTAGTGAAGAAGCAAACTCTTTCTAGTGATGTAATTGTGTGGTATATGTACTTTTCTTGTTTAGAACAAATGAAAATCGAAGACACAATGTAATATTAGGGGATTCTCTGCAAAAAATCGAAAGATATTGTGGAATCAAGAGATAGGTATGAAGCGATACAAAAAATCAGCAGGGTTTCTTTTCCTCCCAATGAGAAAGTTAACAGGTAAGGTGAAACTTACATCAAAGCAAACTACAACTCAGCTTTTAAGGTATTAGCATAATTTTTTAAGCACTATTTTGGAAACTTCATTATTCTATCTTGGAGATATCATTAAAGTTCAGTATAATGGCACCCATGAATCAACTACAGAGGGGTGTCATTTATTCAGCAGAGGGGTGTAATTTAACCTATAATGTACATGCAGTGGCATCATTAAGTAAATATATTCAGTAGCCTAATTGCGAGCAATATTGTTGTTTGTTGTGTTGTCATACTGGGATTATATTCTAATGAGTTAGGTGATTACCATGAATCAAGTCAGGATCTAGGTTAACATTACTTGTTTACCAAAAAAAAATTCGGTCAACCGATTTTATAAAAAGCATCTCTAGTGATTAAATCTACATTACAACAGCAGGTAGTAAAAGGGAATTTAAAACTGAAAAAATAATTAAATTTAAAACAAATATATATCAAACCCGATATAAGTAACATATGGTTTCATAATGAAAAACATCCATTTTCTTGGAAATGTGTCATATACTGAAAATAACTAAATGTTTTCTTATCAGCTGTGAAACACTATATCTGCATCAATACAATAGAGCTGTACCGATTAGTCGCCTGTACTAATAATCGCGCCGATTATTAGAACAATCGGTATAATAGGTATTGGCAGAAATAATCGGTGCTAATGCAAATAAATTTCCAAAATATAATTTCAATTATAACATTCATCTTGACATGGCTTGAATTTTAAAACAGAATTAAATAGTGGAAACTAAGGAATAAACATTTGATTTAGGGATTAATTGAAAGACAATATATTCTTAAAAGTAACTCTTGTTTTAACATACTTGTTGTGTGTTAAAACTGCTGATTTTTGCTGAGAACTCCCAATTGTTACACTATGTCCTTGATTTTCATTTTTTCTCTAAACAAGAAAAGTCGTACATGTTCTGTTGCATCACCTGTGAATTATTGTTGTGACGAAATAATTACTTTTCTATAAAGAATTCGCATCTTCACTAAATAGAATGTTAAGTTTAAAATTATTCACGTAATTTAATGATTTTTTTTACCTATGCAATAATACAAAAATAAAAAATAAACCAGAACAAAAACATAAGCCATAACAATAAAATCGTCCACAATTAATTTAAATCCCAAGAATGATCACTAAGAAAGCTTAACTCCAATCCTACAGCGCCATTCTCACGAAGGAAACTTGCACGAGTTAACATCTGGCATTTTTAGACCGTATATACCAATGTTAATTACCATCGTTAAATGTTGTTGTTGTAGCTGTTGTTGTAGAGTTTAACGCCATTTTTCAGCACACAATAGGCTATACATGGCGGCCAGTATTATTGGTGGAGGAAGAACCCGGGAACATAAACATGAATCTTGTCCCCGGGCTCCAAACACTCTAGCTACGCCTCTGCATCAATGTACTGGTATAGTTAGCGTTCAAAATTCCTTGTCACAAGCCAGTTTCAGGCATTTTAATGATCAAATGGCCTGTACTGCTGTCGCAAAACTATAGAGAAATTCACCAACTATCATCAAAGGACACGCCGAAACATCAAGCTTTCCATTGTGTGGAAAATTATAATGTTGGTTCAGCCAAAAGACAAAACTAAAATTGATTGAACTTGATCTTAGTCGATCTATGTGAGAATTTTAGCTTTTATTATTACCACTCTTCGTGAGCATGTACATTATGATGGTTATGTGCCTTGTACAATCAAATGTGCATACCTTTTTAAACATATTGCCTCAATTTGTAGGATCGCTTTTATCATTGAAAATGAGTAACTCTTGAGGTGATTCATTGTAAATGAAACAGCTATTAAGGACTATCTCAAACAATGAATAAAGCAAAATCTGCATCCAATATGTTTGGGAATAAATAAGGATTTAAGTGACACTATGCACGCTTTGCACTGTGTAAGTACTGTAAGTTATAGTACATGGTCTCCCTGGCCACGAATTATGAAGTCTGTATTTACCTTTTTTTAATTTCGTGTTGGAGAAATCAGAAAATATGCACATGCAAAATAATAACAAAATCAATCATAGTATTTTATAGTGTTGTTCCGATTATCGATTATAATCGATAATCAGTTGGTTGAGTGAACCAATTCGCCAATCGATTGTGAAACGCCATAATCGATTGCATGGTAAGGGAGACAACTGTGAAGCGCTTGGCACAGACTAGTTCAATCCCTTTGTTTGTTGGGAAGAAAACCGAGGATTCCGAACAAAATGTTAAAACCCCGCTAAATATCATACACGTGCCATGGATGAAAACGATCGCAAAATAATATATCCATATCCTGGAGGAAAAGCTCGTTCTCGTGTATGGACATATTTTGGATTTTACAAAATACAGGAGGGTCCACCGACAAAGGAGAATTTAGATACAACGAAGGTCATATGCAAACTCTGCAGAAAGGAATATGCAAACAAAGGTAGGTCCAGCTATTCTCAGTGAAATCAACGCGGGGATACATTTATTTTTGGCAAACACATTCTCCAATACATAGTGCAAAAAATGAACAATATTCTAATTTTTTTGTGGTGCTACACGAAAACAAAATTATCATGTAATACGCTTTACATTTTAGGACTGTGGAACCATGATATTAGCCTTCCGATCCACAACAGTAAAGCTAAATTATTTATTCCCTTCATAACTTCCAAATATATAAACATACACCATAGTTAGATTTTTTTGGATAATATGGAAACAAATAATGTCATCAATGACGAATGCAATTATTAGGAGACAGAACAACCTCGTATAAAATAAATGAATTGCACGCACGCACACGGAAAAACGTTTCATGGCATTCCAGTATCAAATATTTTAAATCAAGAATTTTATTTTCATTAAATCATTTGTGTACTTTGTGCTTTCCTCTAATATAGCATGTGTTGTTGTTAAAATACTTCAAATTTCTTTTCATAATAAAGCTCCATGTCATGATTATGATTGAAATACATAAATAATCACAAGATTATCCTGCTATTTAGGCATATATGATAATGACGGAAAAGTGATCTCTGAGGTTTGTTACAGATATTCCCTGAGACATGTGACTATTTAAAAACATAAAATAACTTTTTAAAATGTTGCAGATTAATTTTAAAATATATGTACAAATTTAATATTAATTTTAATCCTGATTTTCTTTAAATAATTTCATTCCATTCATTTAAGATACTTGTGCATAAAGAATTTGTTGTTGGCTCTTTTTTCTTCTCAATATAAAAACATTTATTTCAAATACATTCCAGGCAATACTACAAATTTGGCCTTTCATCTTGATCATGACCATAAGAAAATGGGATCAGCAACAGCAAGAGGTGCTGATGTTTCCCCCCAGCCACCCAAACAGACTAAGATTGATGAACAATTTAAGAAGCCAACAGAGAGGATGTCAGCTACAAAGCAGAAAGATATTGATGATGCACTCTTGAAACTTATTGTTGGCAAAGTTCTTCCGCTAAGCCTTGTTGACCATACATATTTTAGAAACTTTGTGATGCTTCTTAATCCAAGGTAAGTTTTAAATGATAACATTAAAAATTAGTAATATTTATTTAAACTGACAGTGGGAAAAGAAAAAAAAGTGTGAATCCATTTGATTCTAGATGTCAACACTGTTGAATTTTGAATTTTCATACCTAAATTAAGCAGTATTTAATTAAATATAATGCTGTCCTGTCTAAATAAACTTTAAATAAATTCATTGTTTTCACTATATTTAGACACAGTAAATATTCCAAATACATGTCTTGTTTGACTACCATGACTAAATGTTTCAAACTTTACATTTTCAGGTATGAAATTCCAGGTCGTAAATTAGTGTCCTCCAAACTAGCTGAGAAGAAAGACCAGGCTGAGAAAAAAGTAAAAGAGGAACTACATGATGTTCTTGATATAGCTGTTACTCACGATGCATGGACTTCATTAAATACAGAAAGTTATAGTACAGTGACTGCACATTTTATTTCCAAAGATTGGGAATTGAAAAGTGTTGTCTTAGAAACACGAAAAGTTGAAGGCAGTCACACTGGGGAAAATATAAAAGAAAGCCTGTTGGCCACTCAGAGGTGATGGAATCTTCAAACACCAACTGGAGTAACTGATAATGCAGCCAATGAGATCAAGGCTTTTGATTTACTTCAATGGACTCGATTTGGTTGTTATGGTCACAGATTCAACCTTATTGTGAAAAAAGCTTTAGCTATACCAGAACTGTCACAAAGGGGCGCAAACTGGTGACTTTTTTCCATCAAAGCACGAGCATAAATGATTTGTTAATGAGAAAGCAGCAGTTACTACTTGACATAGGTGCTAGAGGACACAAGCTCAAGATGGATGTTCCAACTAGATGGAATAGCACTCATGACATGCTTGAACGACTGCTTGAGCAAACACCTGCTATTATGGCTGTTATCAGTGACCCAAACATAAGCAAGTCAGCAGCCGCAACATTGAAAATTATGTCTATACATTTGACGAACAAGCATTGGTTGAAAAACTTGTGGAAGTGCTCTCACCGTTCCTGAATGCAACAAACAGTGTTTGCAGAGACAAATCACCAACCCTTCATAAAGTTATCCCAATACTTCTTAAACTTACCAAATGTATAGAAACAAATGCTGATGATCTACCTTCAATTGCTAAACTTAAAGATGTAATGAGACAAGAACTTGACAATAGAACACAGGACAAAGATCTAGCTCTGTTGGGCTGTTTATTGAATCATACTATGAAGGATCTGGAGTTTCTATCTGACAGTGAGCGAGCAGATGGACATGCTCTGCTTTTGAAGGTTGCTCTTGATATGGCTGATGTTAAAGTGAATGTCCAAGTGGAGCCAGGGACTAGTGATGAACAACCTTCAGACTCATTGCCACCTCTACCAATTGCACCATCACTACTAAATGTCAGAGATGACAACACTAAAACTGTGGTTACACTTAGTCCACCAAACAAGAAAGCAAAGGTCAATGTTGACATGGATGATTGGTTGCAAGATGTTGTTTGCCTTGGTGAAAGTCAACAGCCAATAACAGATGTCATCCACCAGGAGGTTTCTAGATATCTAGTTGCTGCTCCATATGATACCAATCTCACAATGTTACAGTGGTGGAAACAAAACTGCCAGTTCTACCCCCATCTTAGCTTACTAGCTCAGAAGTACCTAAGTATTCCGGCATCATCAGTATCCAGTGAGAGGGTATTTAGTCTGGCTGGACATCTTGTCAGCAAGAAACGGGCTCGTTTAAGTTGTGACAATGTGGACCTCATAATATTCTTAAACAAAAACATTAACTATTGGTAGTGTCAGTGTAACAAGCACAAGAAGAAACAGTATTCTGAAAAATGATTTTTGTGTTCAGCATTGCTCAAACATTACATGATTTTGCTGATAAATAATTCAGTTAGTTTGAAAGTTTTTGTAATTGGTGTTTTTTTTGTTTTGTTTAAACTGCTTTGATTGTAGTATTAGTAACTAATGACAAGCAAGAAAAACATTTCTTTCTATACTTTAAACAATTGAAAAATCACATATGAATAAAAGTGTTCTGGGGGATTGTTAAGTCTTTCAGCTGCATAAAACTGATAAGCCAAAGAAAGTTGCTTTTGAGGTTAAAGTGTATATATATATATATATATATATATATATATATATATATATATATATATATATATATATATAGATAGATAGATAGATAGATAGATAGATAGATAGATAGATAGATAGATAGATAGAGAGAGATAGAGAGAGAGAGAGAGAGAGAGAGAGAGAGAGAGAGTGATTAACTCCTATACATTTTTTTACATTTTAAACTTTTGAACAAAGATATAATTCTGTAACAACAAAAATTAAAACTTACTTGTAGAATGTTAGCAACCAATTATAATCGATTATCAGTAAGTTGTGTGCAACCGATGATCGATTATGAACTTCTAACCGATTCCCATCACTAGTATTTTATAACAGTTTAATAATAATTGTCGGGTTACTGAAAGTTACTTTGATAACATGCCTATGTCTTAAGACATGGAAAAAATTATTGTTCCATGTTCCAAGATTTATAGCTGTTACAGTAGTCCACAAAAAGACCTAAAAATGGTAAAGTTTAGACATTGGCCAGAGGATAAGCCAACACCCCCCCCCCCCCTTCGTCCAGGCTAGAGCTGTACCGGTCACTTTTTGCCGATTATGCCGATACCGTGTATAGCCGATTATCAAAATTGCCGATACCGATTATGAGACCGATTATTTGATTATCATATTATGTACTCAGGTATAAGCCGACAAATTTAGAAAACAATAAAGGCCTGGAATTGGGGGTGGGGGGGGGGGGTTGCAAACAGGAAAGTTTCGCGGCACAATAAATGTTCTAATCACTATGTAAATTGAGGCAATGCTTTTGAGTTTATTGCCGACTTTCTATGAGCAAAGGTCGTCGGCTTGCTTTGACAACAACAAATACTCGTTATTGCTGCGGCAACATCAGATAATTGTAAAACATTGATATAGAATTGTTTTATTTGTTTAGTATATGTCGGTGCTTCAAAGGTACAGTAAAACCTGTTATGACTTATGAGAGACCGCCCCTTCTGCCAGATGGTGGCTTGGTGAAACACTAACAAAAGAAATAAAAAATAATTTTAAAAAATCCGGAAATGATTCTCACTTACTAGTATTAAAGACAATGAGTTTGTTCACCCTCCAGGTATTACGGATTAACTGATAGACAGACAACGTACTCAAACCTACACTGAAGCCCTTTCAAACAATTTCTCACTGGGACATAAGGACTATCGGTGTTTTGTGAGTTTTCATAAAGATAAAGAAAAAACACAAACCTCAAAATTGACTGTGTATATATCCATCATTACTCCCTTTGATGTTAATCTTACTGGCTATTCACATGACTTTGGCACTACAATGGCGGTTAGCGACATGTATTTTAGTCTGGTTTACTGCAGTTTACAAATGTTACCGGACGCTGGAGTTGAAAATTTCGCACAACTGGCAGCAAGATAAATTCTTTTTAAATACTTTATTAGAGCAATCTCTTTGTTACAAAAGATTTATTGATGGTTCGATGTGTTTATCTCTATATATGGTTATTCGACTATACAGTAGTGTTAGTTAATGAGCAACTTGTTTGCATACTGCATATATCCCGAGCTCTAGTGTTACAAAGGATTAAGTTACGGTCAGTCAAAACGTGACTGTATATACAACTTTTATCAGGAAAAAATTGGTTATTTAAAAAAATTATTTGCATCGGCACCGATTATTTTTGCCGATACCCGATTATACCGATTGTGCTAATAATCGGCCCGATTACGCGTACGGGCGATTAATCGGTACAGCTCTAGTCCAGGCCTTTATTTTTTCCTAAATTATTAAGCTTATACGCAAGTATATATACTGTGATAAAGAAATAATCGGTCTCATAACAGATATCGGCAATTTTAATAAAAGGCAATACGCAGTATCAGCATAATCGGCAAAAAGTGACATCGGTACAGCTCTACAATACAATTCACAATAATACAGCCTATGATGCACTATCATTATATATGTGAACATGATGGTCTTTCCATCTTTAAACTGGCTGTCCATGGTAGGTGATGCCTTTTAATGTGTACATACTGGTTGAATTTCCAGTATTCCTGTATGTAGATGACAGACATAATTATCATATATTTCAATTCCATTCTCATTGATAACATGATAACAAAAATACTTTCAAAACATACTGTTAGCTGTTAGTTTAATTCAATATTTTAGACCATTTAAGACAAGCTTTATTTGATCAGATGCAGGGCTCTTTTTAGCTGCCACATCCTTTGTCTACACTACATGAATGTTTAAAAATGTCTTGAATGCAATTTCATGTCTCACTTAATTAAAAACTGGGAAGATGTTATGATGCTATCTTCAAAACAAAAAAAATATGGAATTTCCTCTTGCAAAGAAAATTTCATTTAGAACAAATCTGGGTATATTTGAAACTGAATAAAATGAAAGTTCTAGAGCCACTTCATATCAATTTCAAATCACCTTACCTCGATCTTTGTTTTTCTGATGAATCTCTGCAAGTTTAGTCCTGTCAAACTCGTACTTGTCTCCTTGTACAAAAAAGTCATCTGATGACAGAATCATTCCATCCAGATTCAGGATCCTGCAATCAGATGAGAAAACGTGATAGAAAACAAATACTATATTAGTGCTATGATTTTAACATATGCTTAATATCTACGGTACTAATAATAAAAGTAGAAACCTTTCACGACCACTGCTATGGGAGGCCACCTGTCTCAATAACAGATATTTCATGCAGAGAATAATTTTTTTATTACTTTGTTGAGCTCCCATCAACATGTGATTAACAAACTAACATAGTTGTATATACACATCAATTATCAAATGACAACCATGCTCTTTGAAGCAGAACAAGACTGCTGTATGTGACTAAATAAATAAGCATGATACACAGTTGGGTAAATTTGAAAGCTTTTACAAGTGTTTAACTTATTCAGTTAAATAGCAAGTTTGGTTTAGTTTTTCATGGCACATCAACACAAAAAGGTTATTTAGCGATAAAGGCAATAAAGTAAAGTACATTGCTCATCAAAACATCACACACTGATCTGATGTTCAGTAAAAATGAGTATCGGTAATTGTAAGTTTTTTTTTTTAAAAATGATTTGGTAGTCTTTTATATCTTTTGATCAATCTTACTGCTTTTGAGAGTGTTATTCACCAGGTCATGAATCATTCAAACATGACAAGATTCCCAAACTATGCAATTTTGAATTCATTCACCATGTTTTGCACCTAACACTTTCCTTGCAAAAGTTAGTAACATGCCATAGATTGGTTATAATAATGTAGACAGTGAACTGGTCAAGCAAATGAGACTGTGATGCAGTCACCAGTAAAGTAACGAGTGAGAAATTCTGAAGCACATTACGTACAACAAATATAGAAGACTGTCAACAACTGAATTATTGACAAAAATAGTTCCAATGAAAGAACAGTACCTGAACATGGCTTGTTGTAAATTTCACAGGTACTTGGAGGTTCAAGTGTAGAGTCTGAGTGAAAATTTATACAAATCTATAAAAGAAAGCTGAGGTGCTGGCTGAGTTATTGACACTCTTGACAAATAAATCTTGTTGGTTTTGGTATACAGGACTCTGAACCAATGTCAGGAAACCAGAAGTGGCAGGAAAATCAAAACAATTTTTAGCAAATTAGACAGATATACTTGTTATGTAGCTTGCTGCTACCAACAGAAAAACCTACATGTATAACAGGGTTGAAACAAAAGATTCATGTATGTCTATGAAGTCTGTCAAAATATCTGGTTTAACTTGAGAAAACTCTCTCTGTTACTGGTTGCGTGTTTGTGTGTGCATGCATATGTGCTGTAGTATCCTTTATTTTCATGGGGCTCAATTTTTGTGGCCTTCTTTAAAAAAAGACATTTTTATGGGTACATAAATTCTTGGTTTTGCAGATCAGTAGTATTTACATTCATTGTTTATCCTCTACAAACATACAAAATAAATAAAACAAAAGAATAAAAGTATGCAATGCAGAACGGCAGTTACTTGAATGCTTGAAACAACACTACCACATGAATAAGTATAAATCAAAGTCATGACAAGTTCAATACTTACACCATACTTTTGTTTGTTTGTCTGATCAGGATTTTTAACGTAGCTTTAACAATTTTTCAGTTTTGTTTGTTTTTTATGGTTTAACGCCATTTTTCAGCACAATATATAGGCTATACATGGCGGCCAGTATTAGTGGTGGAGGAATAAACCAGAAAAACCCCGGAAAGAACCACCGAGCCACGAGAAGCTACTGGCAAGCTTTCTCACTTAACTACATTAGCCGAATCTTAGACTCGAACCCACGCAGACAGAGGTGAGATGGCAGTGGTCCGTAACGGACAGCGCTTTAGACCACTCGGCCACTCGGGGCCCCAAATTTTTCAGTCATATCGCTACAATGTCTGCAGTGAGGCAGTTTATAGTGATGTCTAGAACTGGTGCATCACCCAGTCACATTATCCTGACACCTGGCCGATCAGTTCAACACTAACCTCTTAATGCTGAGCGTCAAGCGAGGTAGCAGTTAGTACCATTTTTGTTAAGTCTTTGATATGACTCAGCCGGCGTTCAAACCCACGACCTCCCACTTCCACGTTGGGATGCTCTAACCACTAGGCCACCAGAGCGGTTCCCATACTTGATGAAAAATCAATGTTCATAAGTTTTTCCATTTAAGAATAATCTAATCTGCTGAAAATATTAAGAGTATTTAAGAAAATATATCATTACCATGTACATGTTTCTAACAGATAATGGAGTTTAGTAATTTAATACTAAACATGTTAAAATAAACAGTAGTTATTGCTATCTAAGTATCTTCATATAATGTGCATTGTTATAATCTTCATAAGAGGGCCTCAAGGGAAAATAGTCCTTGAATAATGAGTTACCCTCTATAAATAAAGCATTATTATTATTATTATTATTAAGATGGACACTCGTAACCATACTGGACATCAGATTATTTCATTTAGAAACAGCTAAATACCATAATAAGTCTTTTAGTGAAAACCCAACATTTATATGAATTTAGAAAGTAGTAATAACAAGATTTTATCAAACAACAAATGTGCGGCCATACATCAGATTGGTCACTTTTTTCAGTCTATGTACAAAATCTCGCAAGCCCATATGAACAGTGACCTGGAAGTGTTACTGGTCCTGTCCATAATTAACTGGTCATTTCATTATACAGTGGTGCAATGGTAATTACAGATAAACATGAATATCAGCCTTTATGATGACTTAGATAATGAAACATGGAAAATAAATAAAAATCCAAAATTAGACATTTACATAATCAAATTTATCAAATTCTTTTTCAGATGGCTCTGTTTACTGACTAGGACAATGTTTTCTCCAGCTGATCCAGAGCCAAACAAAAGACATCTAAAGACGGGGCATCAGAATCTGTTTTTACCAGTGAAGACCAGTCTGAATCAATGTCATAATATGAATTGGAATACCCATCATTTGACTAATTAATGACAGTATCAGAATTAGACACAGCCTACAAAGATGAGGTTCTGGTATACAAAGTGCAGATGTCCAAGCAATTAGGTCAGCAAAAAGATTAACTGCAGCAGTGATTAGATGCTGAACAGTTAACAGCATTGTTGTGACCTTGACATGCTTCCTGTTTTTATATACCATGTGAATTATGTGACCCATCAATGTTTCAGTTGTCATTTGATAGTATTCTCTCTGTTTTCCCTTGCTGTGCTTGTTTTTAGCCTGTACATGTTCACTCTGGGAATCAGAAGTAACATGCATCATCAGACATCACACAGATCTAGAGTTCTTAACTGAAACATTTATTGAATGCAGCTACTGCTAGGCAAGAATTGTTTTAGGATGTCAAGCACTAATGTTGAAACAACCTGATTGAAATCTGAGTGTTTTGATTCAAAACATGAAAATTTTCCTCGCTTATCTAGCACCAACATGTGTTAATTTAAAATATTGAGATGTTTGAATCACAAGAACAGTAGGGTCAAGTCCATGATCAAAAGTATTGCTGTAAAATGTTATTTCAATTTGGGCATTGGTTGTACTACACGCCAGGTAAGAGAATTTGGCTCAACAGGTATTAACATTGCCAAGCAACTTTGTAAATTACCTTTTTTATTTGAAGATGTTACTCAAGGATCTAGACCAAAAAATTGTTCTCCCCCTTTTTTAAAAATTTAGACTAGCGCCGCCAGTCAAAATAAAATAAAAAGGTGGAGAACAATTTGTTGGTGTATCAAGGATACAGATGAGGTGAAAGCCTGTCCTATTGCCATCACAAGGTACAGCATAAGGCAGCATGGGTCTGACTGCACTTGTGACATACCTAAATATCACAAGTGTAGCTGAGTTTGTTGAATACCATTAAATGACTATGTCTCTTAAGGCCTGCAAGAGGTGACTCAACCTGTCATACTTGAATTAAATCTCAATCGCCAAACTATAATTTAGCATGGCCATGACTAGCTCAGTGTCAACTACACATACAGGAGCATATAATGGTCAGTAAAGTTTTCTGTGTCCTATAAATGTAAAAATTTCATATTCTACTTGAGACCTACATACCTTGCAAGAGTTGTCTTCCCACTGCCAGGTAATCCTCGAAGGATAATAAGAAGCTTGACCCCCTTCTCCTTGTACTCCTTAACAATCTGGATGTACTGATGTATCAATGGTGATGTCATGGCATCTTTGGGGTTTGAAGATAAATGTCCTTGTTTCATATGAAACGACTTCATCTTTTTGGTAGAAGGGCATGCCCTAGTTGCAGCTGAATAACTAACAGTCCTTGATGACATATCATTTAGATCCATGGTTGAAATGGGTGCAGATGCATCAGCACTGAACATGTTACCTCCAATAATTGCTGAATGTGTTACAGGTGGTGAAGGAAGGATTGGCGGTGGTAAATGAGATACTGGAGGGTGCTGCAATAGTGATGGTGGACGGAGAAGAGGAAGTGGCTGTTGTAAAGTGGGCGGGTGTTGCAAAGGTGGTGGGTGTGAAGGAGAAATAAGTGGTGGTTGAGCTAAATTCTTAACCTGGAAAATTGGAGGTCCTGTTGTAAATGAAAGCTGGTTCATCACAGGTTGCGAAAAAAGAGTCGAATGATGCTGGAGAAAGCCAGGACTCTGAAATCTGGGACCATGGATTGTTGGTGTTGTGACAGTTGTACCTGGAAGTTTGGGAGTGATAAACACTGGGCTTCCAGTGAAATGTTTAATAGGTCCATCAGCTGCAGTTACTATCAGTGGTGAGGAACATGGGGCAACCTTAGGAGATGTACAGGGAACCACCAATGGAGATGTACAGGGTGTGTTTGACCTTTCTGGAGTAGACCCAATATCTGATATTGGAGAACAAAGACCCGAACTGACCACTTTACTCTTTGGTACAAATTCTGGAGCTTCAGCAGAGAGACCAATAACTGGTAAAGTCATAGTGGGAGTCACAGATTTTGAAGATGTTGTCATATCTATTGGAGTTTTAGCATCTTTAGTGACAGCTGCTTTATTTGAAACATCCTTGTTGGGTAAAGCTTTAACATCAAGCTCATCTTTCTTTTCATTAATCTCTTCATAGATGCTTTTCAGAATGTTTTCATCTAAATCTCCACTGTCTAGGGGTTCAACATCAGTGATTCCATTCCTGATAATTTGCAGAACAGAATTAGTGAATGCAGATCCTTCCTCTGGACTCTTACTTAGAAGCCTCACAGGAAACTTTCTGTCCACCCTACTACCGGATTCTGATTTTGCACCAACTATGCATGGATTGTGATCAAATACTGTGTTGTTACCAGAATGGTCATTTGAACTAGTGTCAGAATTTTTCACATTACTATCCTTAACAACTGACTTTTTTATTTCTGAATTATCTGATGTAATTTCTGCCAGTAGAGTTTTGCCTGGAATGTCATCCACTCTATCTTTCTGCACTTCCTGATCATTTCTTGGCAGTGTGTACCTCTGACCCATTGTAGAGTAATATTGTTCAAACAATCGATTTACATCATCAGATGAATTTTCACCACATTCTGCATCCCCATCAATTGAAATGGCAGTGTCACTACTAAAACTGCAAGAAAAATCTTCCAGACTGCTATTTCCAACATGCAATTTTAACACACTCGCTGGTGCACTACTTCCCCCTGAACATATGTCATAGTTCCCATAACCCCAATTGCTACTTAATGGTGAGTGTAGATTACCTGGCTGAATTAGACTGGATTTATCAGTTGTTATAGTACTGTCAACTTTACTTGATGTGTAAGTATTAGGCTGATAGTTAACAGAACTACTGATTGCAGAGGGCGCTATATCTGATAAAAGAGTAGACCTTGAATTTGAACTACCCCTGGCACTTAATGCAAGTGGACTGGTTCTATTATGCATAACTGCTGCTGACCTTGTGACAGAATATTGTTTATTATCACTGGCTAAAGAGGAGTCATGATGTAGAGGAGAATGTTTTGGAATGGAAGCTGATCTGGAATCCTGATTCTGAAAGTACTTTTCAAAATTATCCTCTTTCTGATAGTGAGCTGCCATTTTTTTGCTGTCAATTTCTCTTTCCTTGGAAGAGGTCTCTCTGTGTTGAGAACTTTCTCTACTGCTTTTCTCATCTCCCCGTTGTCTCTGTAGATGAGATCTGTTTGTATTGCTATTTGAACTTGATATTGTCCCTCCTGGCAAGAGAACCTCCTTTGCTATTGAAACCAAAGCATTTTCCCGTGCAGGTAAGGCTGGCCAGTTTTTCTGGTCAGGGGCTAATCCTGTCTCTAACATTGACAGCAATCTGTCTGCAGCTTGCTCCACTGGAATATAAAAAAAGTTTACAATGATCAAGGGCAAATGTCAAGAAAAATTTCACCATAACAAAAACCATTAATACAACTGTCCAAGAAATCAGCTGATTATGACCACACCACTTGCAATCAGTGCCATACTGTTTCATTTCAGTTCATAAACATGAAACCCTATGCAGCATAATTAAACAAACATACCTTACAGAGGCAAAGGAAAATTTGGTTTAATGTTTGCGTGTATATGCTGATGACCTGTTTAAATTCTCAAACATCAAATAATTCTTTCTCGTATTTTCTTCAAGTTTTTGAAATTTTTGGATTGAAATTTTATGCTGAAAAAAAGTCAGTGGAAGAAGCAAACACAAATCTAGTAAATCTGTTTTAATAAGTAATCCATGACCCAACCAACCCCACCAATGCCAGATTCCTTCCACCAACCACCTCCAGCCTCAATGAGGTGAATCAAAATATATACAGACAAATATAGTGTACTTTTGTTACAAACAAAAATAATATGTTCTTGCACATTTTCTAAGTTATGAATAGATTAAACACTTAATGAATCTTGCTGTGATAATCATGTACTCAAAAGAATTTCAAACAGATAAATCAGACCCAGAGGTGTCCCATCAAATAGCGTAACTTCTTGGTTAATGTCATGTCCAACAACAAAAATGCACAAACTCAGACCTACCAATGCATAATCAATGGTACATGTGGGTCTAATTAGTTTGTTATCAATACTCAGAGGGAAAAAAAAAATCACTGGTGGCCTAGTGTTTAGTACTTCTGCCTAGGATGCAGGAAGTTGCAGGTTCAATCCCCGACTGAGTCATAACGAAGACTTTTAAAAATGGTGGTAACAGTTGCCACACTTGGTGCTCAGCATTAAGAGGTTAGTGTTAGGACTGGTCAGTTTGTGTCAGGATAATGTGACTGCATGGGACATCATGCTTGGTGACTGTGGCATGATGATTTCAGGTGCAAGGAAAATTAAATAAAGCAATGTTACCCTTTACCCTCATTTATGCTTCAGGGATCCCCAAATTTTGTATTTGACTCCCAGTTTTGATGCCAAAGATCTTCTTTTTTTATACTCAGGCAGGCCTTCATTTCTGACACCATAGGGAACTTATACTCACAAATGTACATCCCTAGGGGAAACACTGAATGAAGGTAAACACAGAGAAGACTAAAATAATGATTACTACCATACAAGCAAGTCCTCATTTGGTTTAGACTTTTTGCATATGTGATATATGCATATATGCGTTTTTTTGTTTTTAAGATCAGATGCCACTTTTCAGAAATCAAACTAAAGCCAGATATAATCAAAAGGAAAGTAGGGATGATCCTGGGCTTCGACAGTATCACAAATTGTGCTTCTTTTCTTCTTATTGGTGACAAAATATACCATCTGGTGATTATTTTTTCCTTGTTTAAACTTGGATATAAAATCTTGGGTTTGGGGTGGAGAAATTCAAAGGAAAGGAAGCCAAAAACTGGATATAAAATCCAGTTACTAGAAACACTGAAAGTCATTGTTAAACCAAAACACATGTTCTCTCTGTATATATCGGTTTTTACACACAAATTATTTGTTTTTGTTTGAATAATATAAAGCAAAATAAAATTAGATTTGTGATTTTTATATGAATTATTGACTCTTTTCCTAATTATAGCACAATTCATGTAATGATGTTACTCCGTCGTATATGATATATGGTGAATCATGGCGTGAAAGGGAAAAACATCAAAGTATCAAAAGTATTTGCCAACATTATATTATATATTTATTATAACTTATAATAATATCGTTTTTGACAAATCAATAACATTTAATTTAATTTTTGTTTAAAAAGTTTCCAAATATTTGGCATACACTGATTGTAAGAAAGTCTTCTAGGAAATATGTGAATGAGGAATTGTCATACATGTTTAAATAATAAAAAGCAAAATAATTTAAATTTATATGAATTATTTATTCCTTACTTTATTTGACATATATCTGATAAACTGCGAACTGAAATGCATACACAGAGTGAAAGAGAAATGTAACAAAGAACCAAAAGTGTATATAATAGTATATATGCAAGAGTGAGATTAATAGTGTAATCGTAACAAGCCACAATATATGATGATAGACAAAGACAACTCAGGTAACATTAATTATGAGACTTGAATCAATATCAATTAAGATATCTTACACCATCCGTTCCAGAATGATCAGTCATTATCATACCACCTCCATTCTGGAATGATTAACCTATCTAATAAAGTATGAAAAATTGATGTGTGCTATAGCTTGGAAAAAGTAAATAAATTAATAATTCATATCAAAATCACATAAATCATAATTTATTTTGTTTTATATTATATTGAAACAAAAACAAATAATAATTTGTGTGTGGAAACCGATATATACAAAGAGAACATGTAAATATGTGTGTATTTCGGTGTGTGTTTCGGTTTTTCAGTGTTTCTAGTAACTATAAAATCCACAGGAATCTATATATAGTTCTACACAAGACATGGCGGGAAAGCACTAATCAACAACAGCCAGGCAATTAGTTCTACATATTAACCTTGAGAGATATGGCATGCCCATGATAGATAGGACCGAACATTACGTAAGTAATATATACATCATCCAGACCTTTCCAGTCGCTTTCCGCTAAAACGATGTGTAACACTTCGTAGTCAAATTTCTGCCCAAACATATCCTGCAGATTTTGCAGCAAGGGTTTCTTATTTGACTCCGACGGGGTCGACACAGATGTTCTGTCCCTTCGTTGTGACATTTTTTTTGTTATGATACTACACTTAAATTCCCATTTCTTTTATTTTCCTCGAATTTCATTAAAGCATGTTAATGTCTTCGTCGCTTTGTGAATCATTTTTCTTCCTCCGGAATTTCTTTCATTATTTACCTTTCACTCCTTACTACGCATGCTTCAAAGTACTTGCAAACTTCCTTTCTATTGTTTGTTAAATCTGCTCTGATTGGATTATGGACGTTTCGCCCCATGGACGTTTCGGCCCAAGACATTTCGCCCCACTTCAACGGACATTTCGTCCCACTTCAATGGACATTTCGCCCCACATGGTTAATGGACGTTTCGCCCCATGGACGTTTCGGCCCACATCGATGGAAATATCGGACATTTATATAAATTCACAACCATTACAAAATGATCAAAAATATAATGTAATGAGAGAAATGACACACACCAGCAAGCATAAAAATGAAAAAAAAAATCCCAAATTCTGTCTCAGTATAATGGTAATGCAAGAAACGACACACATCTGCAAGCATACAACAGCAAAAATCCCCAATTAAATTTAATATAATAAAACAATGACAAATTATCCTTGTATTGATTGTATCCAAAAAGAAAATATAATAATAAAACATGGGTAATTTGACTTAGTGGCTGTCCCTACACGGAAAACTGACATTTTTTGTTCAAAAATATTTTATAAAGTAAACAAACGACTTACGTTTGGCGAAAACATACACATATAAAACAACTTTTTTATAAGTAGGGGTGCATTTGTCTGGTGCCATAAAGAAAAAATGTTCTGGCGTTCACTATTGCTCACAGCAAGTGTTAATATGACTTAATTACAGCCAGGTAACTTCTTTGATCTTCATAGTTAAATAATCTACTAAATGTGGTATCAAGGTAATTAAGCTGCTGCCAGGGTTTTGAGTAAGTCGTGTTAGCTTTTATGAAAAGGAAATTACAATTTAGCACATATGTTATGGCGTTCACTAATAACTAAAATAATGACATATAAATAAACGTTTGATCTTAGTATATAAAAATCTGAGTTGTAGGATAAAAATTAGGATTTTTCAAGTGCATTGTCCAACAGATAGTTTGTTATAGAAGCTCGTGCATGTGTTTGCATGGAGATTTATCAGTGGCTCTATAAATTGCAGTATTTCCTTTTCTTGGTACTAGTTGTTTTAAAATCACGTAAATCAATAGATCGAACCATGTCTTCGTGCATTTACTGCAGAAAACCAGTTACACGTCGCCAGCAAGCCATAGATTGCGATATTTGCGGCCTATGGCAGCACAGAGCATGTGGAAATACTGGTAAGTTTATTTATTTATTTCTACATCATAGATCATTCCGTAATTGAATGGGCATAACAAAATAAATACATTTTTTAAATAATAATTGTATGTATCTAGTGACCTTTTCTCGCATGTTATGGTTCGTGTTTCAGTATATCCAAATGTCTTTCAAAATAAATGTTATCATAAGACAAATATAATTAACTAACTGTAGTAACTGATACTACGAAATGGCTTCTATTTACAGGTTTATCAAGCTACAAGTATGGTCTTCTTACACGTAAAAAGATATCTTTTCAGTTTATGTGTGACCTGTGCAGTTCTAAACCTGAGGTAAGATTTCATACAAACGAAATATTTTAAAAATAAAGACATGCTACAGTAGCTGATTCCCATTCGCATTCGGTGTATTTAAGCTACGGTTAAATAAAAATTGGCAACAAAACGTGGAACGCTGCCTACTTTCTCCCTATCACAAATGCTGGTAGATTAGTAAAAATAATGTTTCTTGTATCAAATATTTCGTTGTTTTTTCTTGGGCTACACGTTTTAACATTAATACTGTTTACAGGCAGATGGCTACGATGTCGAAATGGACTTAAGCGGCATACCAAATACATCTGCCAGATTTGAAATGTATACCGTTACAGCACGGGGGCCGATGGAGAGCACGAGAAATTCGACGTCGATTTCTATCAATAAAGATGATATTTCGACAAGGTGAATGTTATTTTATTTATTAAAATCGTACGGGTGCTTGCATACGTCTTTATGTGTAAATACCATATTCGGTATAGTCCGACTTGGTTTTTTTATATATATTTGATTGTATGTTTTCAACATTTTCTGACGAGTTAATACATATTTCTAATTACAGGCTGGATAGAAATCAACAAGTGAACGAGTTTACGGTCAACAATGATGCTGCATCAACATTTGCAGCCGAATCTCTTCATTTGACGTTGAGCGCCCACACAGATCTTTGACACCAGAAGAAGAAGAAGCGTAAGTTTAAAAGCGAAGCGGAGCGGACAAGAAAGCGCAGAAATTCGAAACAATTTATTTCAGTAATATTGATGTACATAACTAATTTTTGTGTAAAATATTCTTTTTTTTTTTTTGATAATCACGATTTTTCTCCTTTCCTCAGGTCAGTTAGGAATGAAAGAAAATCGGTTATCAAATTAATTATTGTACAAGCAAATAAAAGACACTAAACTATACTAAATTTCAGTATGTCCATGAATAGTTTTACTTTTTCCGTTCCATTTTCAGGTTTTTCAGTCAATCAAGGACCTGTTGCCTGAATCGAAAGTAACTTCATTTGTTGTTGACTTCGAAAAGGGTCTTTGGCAAGGGATCAGAGCAGTTGTCTAATGTTGTAGAGCGCTTAGAGCTTCTAAAGATTAGGCGCTCTATAAAGTCCTCATTATTATTATTATTATTATTATTATTATTATTATTATTATTATTATTATTATTATTGTATTTGTGTTTCAATTTCTTATTTTAGTAGCAGATGTTTTACTTAAATGCATTTTTTTAAAAATCATAGATAGTTACTGTTTAGAAGTATACTTTTGCACATCACAATTTGACACTTCTAACCTGTATTGAAGTGTAATTTTGACTAGTTATGTGTGTTGATTTAAAAATACAAATACATGCCTCATATTTCAAAAAAATAAATCTCAGAAACCATTTTTATATCTCGTTATTGTTAATTAAAATTAACATTCCTCGCCCCACGTGTTTCTCCTTGTTCGCGATATGTTGGGCTATTATGTGCACAGCTTTGAAAAGATGTAATGAAGAACCTTCGGGATATAGAAATGAAGTACATTAATTTGGACTGTTTCTGTCAGCAGTTAAGTCGAGTAATTAGATCAGATTTATAGCTAGTTTTAAAAAATCCAAAGTAACAATGCCAATAAATGGCAAGAGATGAAAAGCAAATTAAACCGATCTTGATAAAAATTACTCTCGCTGATTGGGTAAACGAACAGCATGATTGATAAGTGACGATGTGTCAATTTCCTACAAACGGTAAAAAAAAATGGTTTTCATCAGCTTGTGAAACAGCGAAAATAAAACTTTAGTAACAGCAAAAATAAAAGTACTGCCGTATCGAAATTGATCACTGTAAACGATAGATTAATTTCTGATCAATATTATTAGATAAATGAAGAAAAAAGGGAAAATATTGTCTGATATAACGGCATGCTGAATGTAATTGAAATCTAAGAATTTAATAATTTAAATCTTAACGGTAGGCCCCTAAAGTAAAATGAAGACAAAAGTGTAATGGTAGTGAATTTTTATAAATCTCCGATATTTCCATTGATGTGGGCCGAAACGTCCATGGGGCGAAACGTCCATTAACCATGTGGGGCGTGAAGTGGGGCGAAATGTCCATTGAAATGGGGCGAAATGTCTTGGGCCGAAACGTCCATGGGGCGAAACGTCCAGGTACCGCTCTGATTAGACAAAATGTAGTTCAACAACTAGTCTGGTTCCCTACTAATTATGCTAACTGCGTTTCGCTCTGTTATTTAGGAGGATACTAGACAACGAACCAGACTATTCAACAACTAGTAAAATAAACTCGATCTCACTCAACCACAAGATACCCCTGGACACCTCAAGATTTTCCATGAATACCCTAATACTACATATAATCGTACCAACGCTCTCAAAAACGGTTCAAGAAGCGGATAAACACAGTGTACACACACGTATGGGCGTCATATTATCAATGATATAATTTGTTGACGCCCATTTCAGATAACATACGGAATATCACTGATGCATCAAATCTCTTTAATTTAATAATTTCTTTGAACCATTTCCTCATTTAGTGGTAATACTGTATACTTCCTTGATTTATTCTCTTAAAAACTGTTTTTATACAAAGTTTCATCTTAAAATTATACATCGCAAATTTTGAAAGAAGCGGGTACATACGAATTTCTACGATTTTTTTTTGGGAGGGGGGGGGGGCTAAAACTTCTTACGAAAATGAAAATGTAAAGTCAATAACGCGTCAAACCGAAGCCTCTAACTAACCAAGATTTTCTCTATTTGGGTTAGTTTAATTTGTTGCTTTTTCTGTCTTAGTGTTTTTCAACAAGCATGCTCGCGAGTTTATCCGCCGTGACACTTATTTCTGGGCGTGCCCGCTCCCTGCTGCTGTGAATTAGATTATTGTTTTATCAGCGTCAACCAAACAATTTATAAATACCTATGCTATATCGCGATCGAGGATCCTGTAAATGTATTGTTATAAATCCGTGCGGGGTAGATTGCGCATGTGAAAAGAAGTTTTTAAATTTAATTATAACCATGTCCCCAAAACACCAAGTCTGATGAATATTTCTAAGCGTATGCGTATCAACTCCATTAAACACAACTAAAATTTTACAGTTATCTATGATCAATTTAGGTATTTGTGTATATCGCTGAGTAACATAAATCACGTCTGTATTGTCATGTCTTCCTCTGGGAAAATAACCTACCCGGATTTGATTGTTTATCCAGCATTACATCATCCTATATTTCTAAATTATTAATAAATCTATCAAGGTCATCTACAGATGGAGCTTCATCAATATCGGTGATAAATTCAACTACGTCGCTGCCATTCTAATATAACAATTTTGCTTTTTCATTAAAGTCGCTAAGTACTTTGTAACATAGCTGATCATCAACTGACAGTTACTAAATACAACTTATCCCACTTGAGCCATCTCATTGTCAAATTAAGCAGTAATTGTGTCTTACTAGACTCAGACAGACCGATAATAATAGCTCTGATATAATCTGGTAGCGCTGGATGACGTTTTACTAGTTTTTGCTTTTGTGTCGCTGAGAAACAAATGACATCCATGTTGTAGATATATACAAAATAATATGGATCTATTTGTGTAAAATGTAGAGCATGTACTCGCACGAGTACATTAACAAGAATGATAACAACAACAAAAAAAAGAACGTGCGGTTACAGTACAATTTGTAGAATGTGGCACAAAAAAATATAATAAAACAATATAAATTCCTGAGTTAGGGACAGTGTCTGTAGTGATATCGCTGTGTTGCTAACAAAGTTACCATCGGTTAAATACCCAGGAGAAAATCATCTTCCAGGATATAATTATTGTGGTCCTGGAACCAGGCTTGATATCCGACTCTATAATCAAGATCAATCAAGACCTGGTTAATATCCGATAAATGAAATTGACAGAGCATGCCATATTCATGATGTAGCTTATAAAAGTAAAGACTTACAACGAACACATATTGCAGATGTGAAATTAATTATTGCATTAAATTCTATATGATTCCCCCCCCCCCCCGAGAATCATTAGCTTATTGGTTGGTAAGATATGCGGTGAAAGGTTAATTATTATTCAGTGCCGGTAATTAATCAACCGATTATTAAAATGATGGAAACAATTTATTATAGTCCAAGAGGACATTGGAAAGGTAGAGCAGCGATTAGTAAAGTCGCCGTTGCAGCAAATGTTACACGTGTTTTTGCTGCAGATTCGTTAGCACGACAGCCAATATGGCAAATGTATATACCGCTACCTAAACGAATCGAGTACGCACATTTTGATGTCAGTGTTCTTAATGAAGTTCAGCAAACAGATATTTTGTTTTTACCACATGATATTATCAAAAGTGGTAGACATCAATCAACATACTGTCGTTGACGTTGCAAGCAGGTGGCCTACGATGGCCACATCTACTATCGGTTTAACCTGTCAAGTAATTTATTGGCGTATTATCCTTGTTGATGAAAAGGCATAACGTCAAAATCAGACAAGGACATATCACAATTCATCGTGATCAGGCAATTGTTGAACAATTTAATCGAACACTTGCTGAATGGTTATTTGGATACCAATACACGAAGGAAATAATTCAGAAATATATGAGATCTCGCGAATGGACTACAAGATTACCAAGTGTGATAGCTGCATTAAATAATGAAATTACGCGTGCAAATGCTATGAAACCGTTAATGCAATCACATAAAAAGCATATATCAATACAACGATGTGACTTTTCAAAACAACCAATATTAGGTAATGTAACTGTAACATATTTATATGAACCCGGTGGACTTAAAGGTGGTAAAAAAAAGAGAGCGATTAATCCTATTTGGAGCGTAACTACACATACATTTCCAGCGTTGTAGGTAAACCTGCAATATACATACTAGATTAAACTGATCCTCAAAGAGGATTTGTACGTGGACAATAACAAATAATTCCTGAATATATACAATTGCCACTCTTCATTTAGCGCATCGACCTTGATTACACTCAAGACAGGCCAGCATCACATTTTCGCGTGTGACCAAGACTACTTTTAATTCTATCTACGGTAAATTGCAATGAATTTTTATTTGAATACTGCCACAACATTACTGTGTTACAAATCGCACACTGATTAATTTGATGTTGTTTTAATGTCCTGTTAAATTCAACGTTGAGATCAAGGTCGCGCTTTTTTATCATCACACTGTGTATACCTATAAAAAAAAATCTTACTATATCATCACTAACAACTTCGTTATCGCCTGCAGTTTTTGTAAAGTTTAAAATAATCCTCCGGAGCTGATATAGTCTTCTTACTCAAGACACTGCGAGAAAAACTAAGTTTGACTTTGGATACGATCATCAAGGATCCAAACAACTTTATTAGCGATGGTTAATGATCGTGAAGAATGGATCGTCATTGCATATCCTAACGTCCACCAAGATTTGTTCATGCATTCTCAAGAGCAATGACATCAGCTAAAACAATATCATTTAATACAAGATTGTGTTGCGTCGTTGAATTTGTCAAGGGTCCTTATATATATATATATATATATATATATATATATATATATATATATATATATATATATATATATATATATATATATATATATATATATATATACTAAATCAAACATCAGTAAACCGAGCGACGTGTGTGAGTAATTGTATTATATATGTCTATATCGATACTCACTACTTTGCGTAAAAGATCATTCATTTAGGTGTGGATCGCTGATAAGCCAGTTATTATATTTAAATAATCATAACACCCGGGGAGAACATTGGCGTCACTGGGGGGGGGGGGGTGCGCGGGTACGGACCGCACTGCGTGACACCAAAATGACTGTCATAACATTTAGTAATTTTTGTGCAGGAAGGATGTCCATGGGGTTATACCATGAGTTACCGCACATGACTGTCTCAAACGTTTTGAATCTGTGTGCAGGAAGTAGGTCCATGGGGGTGATACCATGAATTACCGCACTGGGTGACATCAACCTTAGTAACGTCACTGAGGGAGAAGGCAAACCTTTTTGGCGAAAGGTTTGCTTTTTAAATTTAATTGTTGGACATAATTCAAAAAAGTAGTATTTAGAAACTCTGGCTGCGGAGATGGGGTGCGCCATCTATATATATTTTTCGGATAGAAAGTTCGTTTTTTGAAAAAGACAGATGCTCGGTTGAGGTGGGTGTCTGTCGACCAAGGTAATTTGTTTTATAGAAGGTTCATATATATATATATATATATATATATATATATATATATATATATATATATATATATATATATATATATATATATATATATATATATATATATATATATATATATATATATAATCAAAGGCCCACCCACAATACTGCTGGGTTTGCTATCTTTAAACAAGCATTGGCAATATAAATACAAAGTGACAAAATACGCCCTTCTCTAAAAACACGATATAAAATAATTTTTAGTAAATAGCTAATGTATTTAAATTGGGATAAATGAAACAATATTAGTAAAAGGACGAGAATTTTTGTTATTATTATTATTATTATTATTATTATTATTATTATTATTATTATTATTATTATTATTATTATTATTTTGCTAACATATGGACTTTGAAAATGATGAACGCATCAGATTTGAGTCACAAACTGCTTTTCCTACAACAGTAACAAATAAACTGCACTTTGTTGATTTTTTTTGGGGTAATGATTCGCATTAATTTTTTTTAAAGAAAATCTTAAATGATGAAGTACACGTATACCAGAAAGTATTTGTCCCGTGATACTACTTACACGCCTTTTAGGTACAACCATTTTAATGGCGCCTGTTAAAAATGTCCAATCAAAACTTGTGTTACAAAGCTTCGTATACGAACAAACGTATTCGGTTGGTTCGCGCCGTTTCCAGTGAAAAATATCATACCCTAAACAATTAACAGCATTTTTCTTGCTATTATTTTATGTCCATAGTAACTCAAAGCTATCGGTTATTTAATTGATAAAAGTATATTTCTACCAGCATAGCTGTAAATTAATCTTTGCAGCGATAGGTAAGACCCGGTAGTTGGCCCTGATCCCTTCTTGCAGGTTGCAAATCAAAAATGGCGAATGTAGTCTTCAATATATAGATGTAGATTCATTCTGATCTTGGAAAGTTGCAATTTTAAATTACAATGCAATAAGAGAAATCTCTGAAAAAGTGTTCGAAATAATTTTGCTGAGATGCAGTGTATGGTGCAGTTGTGGGCATGTCCGTCCTTTAAAGTTTTCTATTGTGAAGACCTGGTCGAAAGTTGTATTATGCACATATTGAGCACAGACCGACGATTTGAAATACGTAATTTAGAGAAAGGAAATACATGTTATTGTAGAAAGTATATTTTGTTTTTTTTGTTTTTTTTATTCAAGGCTTGTATTTAATCCAGAGCATAAACTTTTCCTTTGTTTGAACTGATAAGTAGAATTACTGCAGCCGAATTTGTTAAGAAATTTTTATTTTTGTATATAAAAATAATACACTTTATTTGTGGAATATTACAAATAGCTCAGCAGTTATTGTTGTGCTTGTAATCCAAGGATCATGGGGCCAATACCCACTCATGTCAGCTGCTTTGGTTTCCTTGGGAAAGACTAGCACCTATTTCGATATATAATATAGCCAGCAATATTTTTAAAGTGCTGTTAAAACTAGACAGTGATTTTTTTTTTTAGTTTACATTTTTGTTTCATTTACTTAACTGGAATATCTCTTTTCAGCAAATAGAATGCAAAGATGAGTATAATTCCACGAGGATCGACAAAACCAGTCAAAATACTTTACCCTTCTGGGTGCAAAGAGGTGTCAGAAGATTTGGGTAAAGATGAACTTGTTCGGCGACTTAAGGTATTGCATAACTGATAATTGTATTTATATCTTACCAGCGTATTAAAAAATTTCCGTAAAGCAGTGCTCACAATAACCAGAAGTGAATTTTGCAATCCTGACTTATTCCTATTCTAACACAAGAAACAGACTTATGCAATTTTAATATTTCAACAGGACGGTGTTTCTCTTTACAACTCAGAGACTCCCAAATTTTAAAGTTTTTTATTTGACACCCAGTTTTGATTCCAAAGTTTTTTAAATTACTCAGTTTTGACACCTATGAGATTTTACACTCTGTCTTGCACACCTAGGGGATACACTGACATGAATTTAGTCATAATCTTGCTGACCACGTGATGTCTGGTCCTACAATGTAAGACATAGTATATGTTATTTTTGTTTTAGTGCTGTCTTACTTTCCCAAAATTTGGCTTTCACAAATTGATATGTAATTAATATACTTATTGTGCTGTTTTTATCGTGCTAGAATAAAATTTGACACTCACAAATGTGCACGTTTTCATGTTCCAATGACATACATTTTGAATTTGTGGTTGAGGTATGATGAAGTAGGTTCATGTTGGGGATGTTTCTTGAATGAAATGAAATGTTGTTTACAGTTCATAATATATTCTTGATTCATTTTGTTAAAGAATAATATTTAAACTTAACCCGATTCCTGGCTTTCATCGCTTTCCAGCCAACTGAAGTCTAGGCCAATGAAACTTGAAAACATGTTTATTTCTTTTGTGAGAATTTGAATTTATTAGAGAAAAGACATCAGAGTAGGTAAAGTCTGACTAAAACATGACTTACTTTGTAGAAAAACGTTGTTATGTTTAGTTGCAAGTTGAGTGAAATATACCTGAAACAATGTTCGTTGACATCAATACACGCTGCATGGTGCCATTAGTTATGTAGCAAAATCTTGACACCCACAATAGAAATATAAGCAGCAAGGTCTTACAAGTAAGACCACCTGATGTCATAAAATACACTTCAAAAGACTTGCGAGAACTTTTACAAGCTATGCAGTCTTGGAAGTTAACTTTTAAATCTTGCATACTGTCCAGCAAGTTCTGTGTTGCATGCCTGAACTCCAAATAATTTAGCTTTTGCTATTTACTTTATGTACACAAATAGTTGAGGTTTAAACTTGAAAATTCTGAAGAGATCATAAGTGGTCTTCCATTTACATACATGCCAACCATTACGCTTTTGGCGTAATCATTACGCTTTTTTTCCCCACTAACTTATGGATTACACTTTTTTGGTATATCCACATCCCCAAAAAATCAATTATTCGTTGTATCGTTATTATTAGCATTCCATTAATCCTAAAGACCATATTTTTTTTTAAACAAAAGACGGCTTTTACGTAACTACAGTATAAGAGTACGCTTGACCGTGGATTTTCCTAACAGTATCATGTTCTATTTATAGTTCTATTGTCGACCTCAAATTCTATTTATAGCATCTGTATGCTTAGTGAGGAGAGAGCAGACTGGTTTTCTAAATTTAATCTTTATGCGCAGATTCCATGTTCTAATTTATGATTGCTGCATAACCAGTCTAACGATATTTGGTGCTGACAAGTATATTTTATTTTAGTCTATGCATTATTGTGAGCAAAAATATTTCCCAGATAAATTGGAAAAAGGCAACAACAAAAAAAACGAAACAAAAAATAACAATCCTCAGAACATTAAGACAAGAGTGCATCATCATGTGACATCTATTTCTGACTGTATGAAAAGAATTTTAAAAATTTTGGCGCTAAGTCTTAAGATGGTTTTTAGTCGATGTGTGTAAAGCTAAAAATGCTACATATGAAAACTTTAAACAGTAAAGGATGTTAAGAGACAAGAGGGGCAAATAAATCATTGTTTATTTAAATTTTTGCATGTTTTATGTGGATTACGCTTTTTCTGCCTGGATACCGCTTTTTGACCACTTTGATTACGCTTTTTCATCAGAGGTTGGCATGTATGCATTCAGTATGTACACAAAAATCTGGCAAAGCTTTGACCTCTCCTAAATTCTATCGACCGGCCTATATTTAATTCACGCAGAAACGATCAAAGATTAATAATATCAGCATGTTTAATAAAACAGTCCACCAACGTTGAATGTCTGGCTGCATCAAAGAAATAAGCTGCATAACATTAAACAGTTTGTCTAGTGTCTGCTTAAAGTCAAATGCCGCCTGAACCCAGTTGAACAGTTTTCATATTAGACAAATTACTATCAAGGTTTCACTCCTACCTCACCCTAAAGAAAACACGTTAATTAAAAACAGGTGCAGTGCATATATCATGGAATTCCGCTTTTCAACTGACTTGAATCTGATTTTTCTTGATATAGTCATTTTTTTCAAAATAATGTCCAAGCTGGGATTTTTCCCGGTTTTTAACCGTTCTTTTCGGTCCTATTCCACAATGGCCCTTGTATCATATTTGCTTCATATAATAGTTAGCCCACGATTCTTGTAAAGAGTATTCTGATTGGTCAAAAGTTTAAATTCATCAAGTGAATCTTTGTGTAAAGGAAACTGATGGCAATGGAAAGAGGAAGCATGCTTCACGGTGCTTGCAAAAAATTTTGTCCCAAGTTCCTTAGAGAGCCGATGACCCGAAAAGTTTAGATAAAGGTGGGGTTTTTTTTAAACGTAAGGAAATGGGAATTGCTGGAACGACTTTTATTTGGTCGGTTTATAAGAAAACTGTACGCTCAAGGACTGGCATTTTGTGACCTCTGCAACATATATATTATGGAAGTCGTAGTCTGTAACCGCACCTAAAAGAAGCTGCATATGGGAAAAATGAAGCCTTCTGTCAGAATATGTGCATTACATGTCACCAATACATGCTGGAGCTTGAAAAGAAAAAGGCAATTGTTGAAAAGAAAAAGAAACGATTGCACATTGAGCCAACAAAATCATTGGTGACAAAAAGGAAGACTAAAGAAATCTTTCTTAAAGCCGCATAAGGAGCTCAACTGGCATATCAACAGGTTGTGTTCAGTGGACAAAAACATGTGTTTATTGTACATATTTGTTATGAAAAGGGAGAATTGTAATGTGTTGGCAGCAAAAAATGCCTTTTTATTGACTTAATTACGATGTGGACACAGACATGTACATGAAATAACTCCAGTACCAATAGTATTGGAGAACAAATTTATGTGATAATAAATATTGTAAAATTATTAAAGTTGAAAATTTTTGGTAAGTGTTAGTTTTTCCAATGATTATTTTGTTACATATTATGACCATAAGTTGCACCAGGAGCAGCTTTTCATGCGTGTAAAATGCATTTTTAGTTAGGGACCTTCGTGCCTCGGAACTCCCTGGTTAGGGGCGCTGCCCAAAAGACATCCTGTTGGGGAATACCCACAAAACCCCCTTTTCACATTTTCAGTTGTTTATTTTTTGAAGACCAAAATCATGTCTGTATTTTGGACCTTAATACAGGTGTACGTTTTTTGGGTTATTTACAAAAATAATTAAACAATTTCATTCGAATTTTCAGTTTAGAGCGGGCACTCTGCTCTATTTTGATAGCATGTATCGCATGTATAAAGGAACACAGTTCTACAATACGATTGGTTCATTCATTATTGAGACTACCATGCCTGTCGTTATCTGCCATACTGGATTTCGCAAACAGTTTTTTGTATCTCGTCTTTGTTTATATTCTGCTACCAATCATGTTAAATATCAAAGCAGAATATTCAGAATTTTCTCCAAGAAAAAGAGAAGGAATGAACTGGAAGAACAATTGTGCCATCTTGTGTAGATTTGTGAAACCATATAGTAAAGGAGATAACTTGATGTTTTGCAAATTGTGTAATGTGATTTCTCTATTGGGCATGGAGGTGCCCATGAAATACAAGAGCTCGGAAAAGCTAATAAACATCAGCTTCCTGCTTCATTACACATAACTCTGTCTGAACGTACAACGCATATAAAAACCAGAGAGAACCTTAATGTAATTCAATTGATATTTGATTTTTAAAATTTCTTTTACAAATAAACCTTCCTATTTCAGTTACTACTGGTGTTGCTGGTGATTTATTTTGCACACGTTTTCCAGACATTAAAATTGCAAAGGATAACTCTATGCTTGAACGAAAACAGTTCAATAAGATAATCACAAAATTGAGATCATCAATGAAAGTTTGTACATTGGAATCGATGATTGAAAGAAGAAAAAAACAAGGTGTGGAAAAGGCTCCCATAAACAGCTTGTGTCAGAGTGTATTACCCTCCTAATCCTTCTGAATAGGCACCCAAATGGTGCATTGGTGCCCATCCAGAAGGTAGTGTGCAACACATGCACCTTTGACATCAAATAATTATGTTAGGTACCGTCCTACTTTTCTGACGGTTGTATATGTTGTAAGTAGTTGCATATGCATTTCAATTTTAAAAATCAGTGTTTGTTCCTTAAAATCAGTATTTTTGTCACAAGTAGTCAGTATAATTGTACTCTGGGGTTGGTAGCTTTGCATATATTTTAAAAACGGTACTATTTGGATCTGTACCACATTGTCAACAAACACTTTTGACTAAACAATTCACTATGTGACACGTTATCGTTGTTGGTTAATATATGTTTATATACAAATTGTACTTAACTGGACCTCAATTTTGGTATGCCTGAAAGATAGGTAACTAAATTACGCCTTACACGTAAATGTACTTGAATTACACATTTTCTGTATATCTAGATTCCTGAAAAATTAATGTTTTCTCATTTTTATTTACATCCCATTAATCTTTTAGATCATATTCAAGAAAAGACAGATTTTACACAACTACAACATAAGTGTATGCTTGTCTGTAGACTTGCATACACTTTCTCAACAGTATTATGTTCTATTTATAGAAGCTGTCCTGTTCCCAAGAAACATGCTGGTTTTTACTTAAACTTTTGACCTCAGTTTCTAATTATTAAAGCTGTCTGGCTTAGTTATGAGAGAACAGGCTGGATTTCTAATTTTTAATCTTTTATCGCATTGTCTTTGTTCTAATGTCTACCTGGTACAGAACCAGTCTGTATGTAGTTGTTGATAAAAGTCATATTTATTCTAGTCTATGTACGTGTTAGAGCAGAAATGTTATTCAGTTAATTTCACTAATGGATTAGAAAAAGATGAATACACGAATTACACAATACAGTGTTCTATTCTAGGGCAGCTTCACACCCATTGCAGGCTGTGTGTGAAGGATTTTAATATTATTCATGGTGGTAAATTTGATGTGGAGCAACACTAGCTGTGTGCAAGGTATTTTGAAAAATGGGGTCATTTTGGTAAAATAAAGAAACCTTGAATTCACTTGTTTTACTACAATACTAAGGTAGCTTCTTTTTTTTTACAGCACAACTAAATTGTTGACACAAATCTTATAAATGCAGACGGGCTATTTACCAAGTTCTCAATAGAATGCTGAGTACCCCAAGCAGTAGATGACTACATGGGTTAAATTGATGGTTCCCATATTAAAAAATTCTGATTGCAAAAAATATTCATGTGCAAGAAGAAAATCATCTAATATTAGTAGGTGTTTAGCAGAAGATAATTTACTTAAAATTCTAGAAGCCATGAAAATTGGGTTGTTTAGTATTGTAATAGACAGGAGCAGTGATTATGATGACAAAAGTTGTACCCCATCTTGTGTAACAGACTTTTTGATAATGAAAAGGACAAAGTCACAATGATCTTTCATTACCAGAATTAACAGTAGATTCCACGGGAGAAGTAATTTTTATTTGCTAAATATTGCTTGGAATAAAGGTGGCAGAACTATATGGGGTTTTCATCTGATAAAGCATCATTGATGACTGGAATTCTTAAAGAAGTTTCATTCTTTATTTTGAAAAAACGTGTCTTATCAGGTTGTCACCATGCTGCATGAAAGGCGGCTGATATATCAGGAGAAATCCTGAAGTATCAAGTTGTCATTCTACCTGGTGATGTACTTCATGTGGACAGAGTTGATTTGCAGTTGCACCTTATTTCCCAGCTAAAAGACCCAATAACTGGAAGATATCAATTTCCTCCTCTTTATCAGGTTATGAAAGGAATATTGATTCTTTACCATTCTAATGCTATCTATCCAGGTTCTGTAACCCAGCACTTAATGCTCTGCTGGTGTGCAAAACATTCATAGTCTCAACTGGTACAAATTATTTTTGTACTGCAATATGAAAGACTAGCTTTATTCAGCTCAAAGTGATATATACAAAAACTTGAAGCAGTAAAAGACCACAGGAGTAAATAACTCATTTTATACACATGCTCATTGAATGTTATTACGTTTAATGTGGATTACTCTTTTTTGTGCTTGGATTACTCCTTTTGTTTACTTGGATCACACTTTTTCCTCACCAAGGGTTGGCATGTATGTTATTGGAGTCCTGAGTTAGCTAAGATCAGTGTCAGTAAATAAATAATGGCCATTTAAAGAGATTAACAAGTATGTTTCCACAGTTTCATCAAAATGAAAATTTATAATCATCAGATTCTGTTTTTCCTTTTAGTGTTTCATATCCCAAAAGTAACAAGCTCTTGAATATCATAATCTTCCATGGTATATATTTTTGCTGTTTGCATTCAGTTATGTAATGACTTGCTTACTAAATTAAATTCAACAATGTATGATGCCTATTAAAATCTGAAATCCAAGAGTTAAGGTACAGTGATCATATTTTTTCTTTTTTTTTTCTTCAGCTGATAGCACGGGCATTCCAGGATATGGGTCAAGATGAGAATGAGCCCTATGCTGGTTTGGCCCTCCACTTGGCAACAGACTTTTTTTTGGACCATGCTAATAAAGATGTGCGTCTCTTGGTGGCTTGTTGTATTGCAGACATTTTTCGCGTTTTTGCTCCAGATGCGCCCTACAGGGATGCCTCCCATTTAAAGGTAGTTTTATTAAAGAGTTAAATAACTACAGCATGAGGTCACATATCTTACATAACACATGTTTTCAGATTATGGTAAATTGCTTAACAAGCTGCACAATTATGTAGACTTTGCCTTACTGTGTATTGTGAATTATCTAGAAAATTTGGACATGAAACTATTCACTAGAAAATGTTTCACTGCAACGATTATGGGCACATCGTTGAGAGAATTCAAGTTGGTATTGACCAGAGTCCAATCTAGATGGTGTTTCAGGTGAAGTAGACACCACAGTGCCTATCAGTTTTTTAATACTATGAGAAAGCATGTTGACTTCACCATGTCTCTGTTTGATGCCCCACTTCCTTCTTTTTGGCCACTAAAATTTTTTGATTTGATAAACAGTTTCAACTAGTGTCTTTTTTTGTCCAAAGTAATGTAAAGAAAGTTCATATATAATATTTGTCACGCCTTTTGATCAAGAGTTGTATAGCAATTTATTAATAATAATTATAACTGCAATAACGTTTTATTCTGAAATTCTTACAAAAAAATTAAATTCAAAATGTGATGAGCTGAGTAAAATTTCTTGCATTAAGCCTAATTTTGAGCAAATTCTTATTCTGTGGAGGGTTTATTTGCCGATTATTAGTAAAGAAAGCAAGTTTTTTCTTATATTTCAGCCATTAGAAATATAGAGAATAGACCTGCACCTTGATATCCATTGCCTGTTTTCAATAACCTTTTTCTTAATTAAAGTTACTATCATGGACAAAAACTAATTCATGCAACAATTTAGCTGAAGAAAGTTAAGAATTTTTAAAATATTTTCATAAACCTTGTTGAATAATTCTTTTGATTATAGTAAAAATAAATTGTCGTAAAGACTGTTTTCACAATTCAAAAGCTTGACCTCTGTAACTTTTACACAAGGTTATTACATTTAGCTGTTTTAAATCTGCCCCCTTATTGAGTCTGTGATTATTCCATCAGTGCCAAAGTTTAGTGGTTAAATATCTTGACATAGAAAGAGAAGTTCCAAATTTGTTCCCTATCTACAATTTAAGGAGATGCTGCCAAGATTTTATCTTTAGGGGTTCTAACCCCTTTGTTACTGAAAAAAGGGGAGAGTATAAAAATAGGGGGAGGAGGAAGCAGTCATGGTTCAGTATTTACCTAACACCTCAAAACTACACTTTATTTGAGTTCAACTGCAATTAAAATCCTTAAAAGATGTTAGCTCTAGTTGTATAATTATTAATCTGTGAATTATTTATGAGCATACTCTATTCCTGTGTATGAATATGTATTTATCCTTCTCAAGGGGCATATGTATAGCTAGTTTGTCAGCTTGAAGATGAACTGATCTTTGTGGCTGTTATTTAGAATTTTCCAGAGCTCACATGTTAACTTTTGGATACACCTGTTCCAAAATAGGATTTTTCACCAACACAAACTTTTTTCTTGAATCAGTGGTTTACTGACTACTATGCCAGATTTCTTATCTGTTCCAGAATGCTGTGTTAGGGTTTTTAGGCAATCAATGCCATAGTCTGCTTGTGCAGACAGAGGTATTCAAAATAAATATCTTTACTTCTTAATTTCATTTTTTTTTCTTCTTATTTTTTCCATTTATCTTAATCCTGATATGGATATATGGTTTTGTAGCATATGATTCTCAGAGCTAAATTGATTGATAAAAAAAAAACTAAAATTAAATTTTTTTTTTAAATTGTCCGTATTTTATTTAGGCTTATTGTTCTGTCCTTTCAACATTTCATTTTGAAATACTACTGAAATGGAGACTGGTCATTTATGCCTTTTTTTTTTTTTTTTGTCCATCTAACATGTACACTTGTCTCGTATATTTAACACCATTTAAAAGCTCAAAATCACTCACTGGTATCTCATTAACACTTTCCTACCTTCAATAATTCAGTATACAGTAGTCCCCGTCTTAAAACTGCCATCTTACGAGCGGCCACCTGCTTCTTACAGCCAGAATCCCATGGCACCAATGAGTTTGTATTCAAAAGTATCCCTCAAGAACAGTCACACCTCATGCCCTGCCACTTTTTTCCAAACGTATCCAGAACCAATAATTCATTCATATCGTGATGTAAGTAATCAGTTTAATAATCTATTGATGCTACATGTCTCCCAATGTCAAGTTTCCATTACTTAAAGATAATATTATATCATTGTCTATAAAAGATGACATTTATAGGAAATGGGGTCAACAGTGTTATGCTAGAGTTTGGGCTTCACACATTTGTCGAGTTCTCTTATCATAACAGGGTCAGCATAGGCTAAAAATAGATTTTGTACATTTACACACACACACACACACACACAGAGAAATGAACATCGACCTTGAACAAAACAGGATACCAAACAAAGACCAAAAATTCATGTGACAACACATTCATCTCTTTCTTTACAAAGAAGACATTTTGTACTCTTGACAAAAGTTTCAACTTCATTATTAATGCTGCTGGGTTAAGATAGATAGCATGGAATGGAGGGGGGTGGGGTGGATAACGAACCATGTCACTTTCTTTGAATTTGCAGGCTGTGCATATTTTTTTTCGTCTGTTTTCACTAATACAAAATGAGTCCCGAGAACCACAGATAAATAATAAGGAGGTGAACTAATAATAATTATTCAGAACTGCTAAAGACTAAAATAACATGGTAAATATCAGTTGATATATATTTTCCTTCTCTTTTATCGATGTGTACCATTCCAGTAATAGTATGCCCTTATATTGATTACAATGCAGAATATAGATAGACTAATCATATGTCATGACTTTTTTTTTTTTTTGCATTTCAGCTTAAAATAAAATGCGATGTTGGCATATTACCCATATTCATTCTTAAGAAGCTGTTGTTTTGGCATATCTCTTTGATTATAATTGATAGATTGATTTTTGGTTTCTGACAACAGTCCACAGTTAATTCTTCAAACCCTTTTGTCTATGTTGGGTTATAAATAATGCTGGCACTGTTTTTATTCTCCAAATCAATTACTTGTTATTTGTTCTAAAGTGGTTTGAGAACCACAAGAAGTGTAACCCTCTTGTTCATGGATATTGCTATAGTATTTCATAGATTTTTTCAGAATTATAAAGTAGTGTTTCATAGATATATTACAGAATTATAAAGTATTATTTCATAGATATATTTACAATTATAAATTATTATTTCTTTGTATGTGACTTTTATTTTTCAGTCTGGCTTTGTCTTGTACTCAGCATTGACATAAATATGGGTGAATGATGGATAATTTACAAAATAAGTGTATTGAATTCGACTTATCTCAACAGGGATACAGTATATCAATTATTTAGACTTAGCTATGTCACAAGCATCAGCTAAAAATAAGCTTCATGTAAGTCCATGTACACAAAACTGAAGAATGGGAATAATGAGTTATACTCAGCATTCACAGTATCAGTTAGCCTTGAATAGCAAATTTATATTTTAAGGTCATTTAATCAGGGTCGATTATTCTTAGGGATTGATTAATACATACTATTCTTTTATGAAAATGCATTTTGTTTTTGGATAGGTACATTTTGATTAGCATCCGTGACCATGAAGATTTTGTTATTTATCTTTCAGGAAATTTTCATGTTCCTTATTAAGCAGTTGAGAGGCCTTGAGGACCCGAATTCACCCACATTCAAAAGATATTTCTACCTTTTGGAGGTAAGTTAAGTAATTGGTTTTATTTTTTAAGCTTTGATAAATAACTGGTTCATACATTCGGTATGCTTGGAGACATGAGTAGATGTATTTAGAAAATTTGGTTATCCCTGGGCTCCTAGCTGTAATCAAATCTATTTTGACATATGAGTGCTAATTGCTCACAATACTTGCAACTCACCATTCATTGGAAAGATGCATACATATTTAATGTGTTACATGATGAATTTGTTGAGAACAGCAAATAAATAAAATGAAGACATTTTTCATGCTGTCTTGTCTCTTTATTTTCTTTTAGCTGAATTATGGTTCATGTTGTGTCTAAATAGTCATGGGACTGAAAGCTTCCATGTGGGATTTTTGTTTTAGTAAGTAAATATACAGCTGTAGTATGCAACAACAAGTGTGATTCGTATTAGTTCATGATTTATTCTTAAGAGCAATACCATTATACTCTTGAGAGATGATGGTGATGTCTTCATCATGCACTGCTTCGTATATTCATTTTGTTGACAAGATAGTTGGCGCACCAGTTTATACTTTTAAAAAATGGTACCAAATGTTAAGCAAAACAAGCTTTAACAATGTAACATGGAATGTTTTATGACTGAACATGTAAGAGCTGATTGATCTTTTCAACCTTAAAAACAAGTCAGATCAGTAAAAAGGTCAAATCAGTGTCACTTTTTAATCTTTATAAAGAATATGAGAGTGATGTAATACAGCACTCGTATTGAGCATATCATGCTTGTTGAAGAATTCACAAATTAATTCAGTGAAACTCTATTTAAAATGTTTTGAATATAAATAAGTTGTCTGCATGTTTTGTGATTATATTCTTGTTTGAAATCCACATGGAGTTTGCTTACTTGAGATAAGCTGTAGAACCAGATTAGTAGCAAAAAAAGGTACATTTTGTCATCTACTGTACTGTAATTATGGCATGTAATATATAGATTGCACGTTTTATGCTGAGATGATGCAATCTTTTTGCCTTTTACATTAGTAATATCTATGCGTATACATCATTCTGAGTTGGAATTTATGCAAATGGGGTCCAGAGAACATGCCTAATTACATCAGCCTTCTGGAAATGAGGGCTATAGTCAATGCTTTCATTTCAGCTCTTGGGGAAATTACCCAGCCTTTCCATTCTGGTTTTGGTGCTGGTGCTCCCACCTTATATGAACATCCAGATTAGACTTGTTCCAGCAAGCTAAATGCCCTAGTTGACTTGCTGTCAGGAAGAGCTCAGGTCCTTCAGTGCAAGTGATTAATTCATAAGGAATTATGATATTTTCCACTGGCCATTTGAGTAGAAAATGTTAATCACAATACTATGAAAGATGACCACTCATTGATATCCAGCACATTCAGGCATCATGGCAGCATGGGTATTAGTTATGATTAAGATCTGTCAAACTTGAATAGGCCAAAATCCCTCACCCTGTTCTTACTTCAGCCTTTTATCGTTCAGTTATGATTAGCATGCATGGTGAGTTGCATGCCTTTTAAATAGACCTGAACTGTCACCAGTTAAAATGCCATGGTTCTCTTATCTGAATGATACATTTAGGATTTGTTGTTGAAAAGATGTTTGGAACTAACTATCAGGCAGTTATGAGTCATATGCTCCCTGTCTTTAATAGATAGTCGAGAGATATGATGATGCAAAACCCTTTCTCTGCCCTCCAGCATTATATTAAGTGCACAGAGAGAAGACATGGAACACAGAAGTGTCTCTTGCGATGTCTGGGATTTAACCACTCTTGCTCTAGCATTGTTGCTGAAGTGAGTAATACACTTTGCATATTCAGAAGTTGCTTTATGAAGATTTCAGCTCATGAGAGAGTAGTGTCTTCAAATATTGCTTTCAGATATAACATTTTGATCTGAAAGATAGAAGCTTTTGGTTGGCACGCACAGTTGACCTTAAGAGTTTTATCTAGCTATGCAGAGACGAGAACTAAATCTTGTCTAATGGCTGCTACCCAGATGACCATCAGACTCACTTGTCATCAGTACAACCTTCAGATGGGCTTAAGTTTTAGTGCTTTTGTGGGGTTCACCTGGAAATTTTAAAGGTCAGAGGAGTTTATTATCTTCTCATCTGTATGTAGTTATCATGGATCATGCTGTCATCAGTTGTGCTGCCTGCATGTTAGTAGAGCAGATTATCCTTCATGTAGAGAATCCAGTGATTCTTCCATGTATAGTACCTGGGGTAGATATAATAGGTTGGGCATTTCTGCCTTCTGTTACCTGTTCTTTCAATGTTAATATTGGGGAATGTATTCAGAGAAAAAGCACATTTGCTTAGTAAATTATAGCAATGTAGTAAAACATGATTCTCTGATGATGCTTGCTTGATATATTACTATTAAAAACCTTCCATGCCTCCAAGTAAATGAGATCATCCTAGTTTTACTCAGTTTAATATTTGAGATACCCAACAGTGGTAATGGGGGTAGCAATGGATAAGAGTTTGTTCCCTTGGTCATTGTGGTTTATATGGATGAAAAACACATTTTTATCATTTTGGTAATTTTTTATTGCATGTAAACTTGATCTTGAATTTTAGCTCAGTTTTGTGATTTCCAAGACTTGATCTCTGAATTCAACGTCTCTCTCCATCATTTGTCATGTTCTAAAAAAATCTCCCTTTTATTACTTTTTGTATGTTTCAGAACTTGGCTTGGGTGAAGTCTTTCAACATCTGCATAGAACTGGATGATAGTCAAGAAATCTTCTGCAGCCTTTTCCAGCTCATGTTCTCCATAGTCAAGTAAGTTTGCTGTAGGATAGAGGGGAATTGATGTAAAGCATAATTAATTACCAGACTCGTTAGGAGAAATTGATTTCCCACTTCTGCTTTAAAAGAAAGATGCCACAATTGGTCCTGCAAATAATAAACTGAATCTTTAATTAAAGGGACACGCATACTGGATGAATAAATGGTGAGATTTCTATTAACGGTGAGTCAATATAGTCATTAGTGCTATGTCTATTTAATTTGCTTTGTTACCTTTAATTTTTTTAAAAGTATTTCATTACATGCTATTGTATTGTAACACTGTATGTTGGACTTAACCTCGTCTAAGGCTGAGTTAACTTTTGCTGTTCCAGGATATTTGATTTTAGGATTCCCGTAGATCTGTCTTGTAACTGATAGGATTTTTCGGTCATGCTTTAAGATTTAGCACTTTTAAGTTGTTTTATATGTTGTCAAGTATTTCGTTTTTAAGCTAAAAATTTATTTCTTCAAATTATTGAATATCAAGAGACCATTTTCTCAAGAAATACAAAGTGCTTTGATAAAATTATCTGGACAGACAGTGACAGGAATTTGTAGTGAATTCTAACCCAGAATTATATTAATTATGATTCATCACTCTACAAGCTACCACAGACACATCATCACCTTCAGTTTTATTATTTGTTGTGGACTGCTACTGAATTTTATTCAGGACTTTAATGTGATGTGTGTGTACCTGGTTTGGATTTATAATGTAGCAATGTGGCAGTTTATAGTGATGTCTTGCACTGGAGCATCATGCTGCAGACATGAAGCATCCTGTCCCACTCAGTAACATTATCCTGACACCAGGCCAACCAGTCCTAACGACACTAACCTCATAATGCTGAGTATCTAGTGATGCAGCTGTTAGTACCATTTTTTTATATACAAGTCTTTGGTGTGACTCAGATGGGGATTGAACCACCGACTCTTGCATCCAAGGAGGGCACTAACAACTAGGCCACCTGTTTCGTTAGTAATTGTCAGTCAACCATCCCTACTAGTGCCTTTATGAACAAGTAAAAATGGTATATAATGATCCATTCATTGTACTTATATTAATAATTGTGATACATTTGCAGGCGATGTTGCTAGGGTTGTAGGAATATGGGAGGGAATGTATAGTAGATTATTCTTTTGTAGATACAGAGTCCAGGTTGTAGAAGTAAAATGTCTGGGAATGGTTTGAATACACATTTCTTACATTTACAGTGAGAAACATTCTAGCAAAGTGAAGAATTTTATGATGGACATGATGACACCCCTGATTGCAGAGGCCGACATAGTTTCACAGGAGCTTCTGGACATTATTCTCATCAACATTGTGGAGCCACACAAGGTAACTCCTCTTTAAATATTAGGGTGAAATAGCTCAAGTAAGATTTTATAAGAAACATTACTGGTAAGCTGAAATTTTAAAAAATCTGGTACATTTTATATTCGTGTCATTAAATGTCACAATATATCAGCAAGTATGCAAAACTTAACACTGAGGGCACTGAGATTAAATTTGAGTGCATTTTGTGTCCTTCACTTGTGCTGAATTCACCATTGCTTAATATCTGATCTGTTTGTCAGTCCAGAACATGTCATAGTTGATGTTGTCTTTGGATTTTTTAATGCAGATTGTAGAGACACTTGCAATTCTTCATTCAGATGTAAGTTGGCACTATTGTTTGTGTGAAAATTAAAAATTAGTACAGACTTTTAAAGATGTATCTGCAGGCATCTTTGCCTTTATTGTGACATTGTATCAATAAAGCTGAACAGTCTTGAAAATACATGTGATCTATCAAGTTTTGATATTTTCTGTTTTTTCCAACATGACTTACTGATTAAGATATATGATCACTGGCAAAACTAAATTTCTCGATGTTAAATTATCTCTGTGATGACTGAAAATTATCTAAATGCAAAACCCTTTAGGAAGTTGAGAATTGATCCTTAAACTGCTATCTACAAACCTCATCTCTTATTTTATATTTATCTAAAGGGACATGCATTAAAAGGGTTTTAAACTATCTTCATTTAAGGGTCAGAGTCATTTACCTATATATAAAAATATGGAATTCACAGACACTGGTGGTGTTGTCATACAGTAGCTGCTTACTAGCTGTCCTAGCAAACATGAACAACCTTTGGGTCTTGGGCTTGGCCAATGTGGGTATGTGAGAAGGTTTGCTGGTTGTTCATTATTGTGGGTCAGTGGTTCTTTCCAGGGTTTTCCAGGGTTTCTTCCTCCACCATATATACTGGTTGCCATGTATAGCCTCTCTTGTGCTGAAAAATTATATTTAAATATAAAAGTAAAAACTATGGAAAAAATGATCATTGCTGAAAAAATCCAGAAAGTTTGTTCATCGATGTTTTGGTTTGGGTCTGGGTTTCATATTAGACTTAGAGTAATTAGTCAGGGAAACAGACTAACTTTACAGCACATGCTTGCTTTAAACTGCACCTATTTGTTCATGTGAAGCTCAACCTATTAGGTTTTTTTTAGAAACTGGTTCCAGCAAGCAATGCAGGTTGAAGATGAAAGGGAAAAAGAGCCTCTTGATGCATGTTAGTAGTCAACACAGAAAAATAAAAAGGAATATTCAGTTTCTTTTGAATAAAAGCTGGAAGGGACGCAATTACATATATTGGACATCATGTGCCAATATGAGTATGACTCATGGCGGGAAAATGTGATTGTCATCATGTTAAATGAAACAAGAATTTCCAAGAATTAGTCAAGTTGACAGACAGTAACAAGCCATTAAACTGAATAGGGTTTGGAACTAAAGTTTGTGCAACTTAACTAGTCTATGCATACTTTACAAACTTGATGATAATGTTTATCGTCACTGCATGTTTCGACTGCTAAACTTTTAATTAAGTTTTCCAGCTTTACAATGGCAGTTTAAGATACTTTGTTACACTTTACTGAAAACTGGTCAAACATACGTAAATCTAATGCCTTCCTGAGACAAACTCATCAGTGTTGGCAGGTCAGGATTTCACATGGTGTCTGCCTTTGAATGAGCTGGTCTTGATTCATGCAGAAGTTGTTGATTTTGGTGAAGAAAAAGTGTCAGCCTTGGTCTACATCTTGGATAGGTTTCTGTGCTTATTGGTAAGGTGTACAAGGAGCAGGATGGATAAAACCTGGATGAATGTTGATATGTGAACATGGAAATTTGTTATTTGATAATTGGCCATGGTTATGTTAGTGCTAATATTGAAAGAGTATTCTCAACTGTTAAAAAGAAGAGCTGACAAAAGAAACTGTTTTAAAGATGAAACATTAGAAACCTTATTTATAATGAAATCTAAACTTGGACATCCAGCAGACATACGGTATCATGTAAAAAGCTTGCAAAGACTAGATGGATCATAATACAAATGTTTGAAGTAACATGATTATTCATTCTTATCATACAAGTTTTCCATAACATTGATGGCCATCCAAAATTAAGCAATTTAGTAATTATTAGATACAGTGGTATGCAAATGGAAATAAATGTTAACTTAATTTGGAATTGTGAATGCTTGAATTTTTTTTTGGAGTGTATAAGCATGTTTATATATTAAAAAGTACATGAGTATAGAAAATATTACCTTTAATGACAAACTTTGAGCATTTATACTGGTAGTAAATATATATATATATATATATATATATATATATATATATATATATATATATATATATATATATATATATATATATATATATATATATATATCAAGTTGAGTGATAATGCTTTTAGGAAAGTGTTTCTTTTCTTGGTAAAATATTCAGCTAATGGTGTATTTTATCATTAAAGATAATAAATGTATTCCTGGATGAAGTTTTTGCAATTGTTGTACTGTTATCTTAGCTTTATAACTCAACTTCTGACAGCATTTGAAAACTAGTGGCATTGGATGGAACAGGAAGATGGTAAATAGGTCTGTTTCATTCATCTAGGTGACAATTTAATGTGAAGAAATTGTTTTGTTTTTTTTTGTATTAGAAAATATATTTTTTTAGTGATCTGTTTTGGTTAAAACCAAGCTAGAAGAGAATGACTCAAATTTTTTTTTTTTACTGTCTTAGCTGCTAATTATTTGTATGTGCTTGTTTTCAGACCCAGAATCGTCATGCATACCAGATAGCCCGTGACCTTCTTATCAGGACCAGTAACAATATAGAGCCATATATTCAGGCAGTAAGTCCCATATATATTCTATTATTTTTAAATTGGAGTAAGAAAAATAAAACAAACCTTGTTATTGTTTTGATTTTGCATCTCACCTTTTTTTGTGCAAGTTCAAGTCTCTTGCTCGACCATTGTGGGTACGTGAGAAAGCTTGCTAGTAGCTTATCGTGGGTTTTTGGTTCTTTCCACGGGTCTTTCTGGGTTCTTCCGCCACCATTTATACTGGCCATCATGTATAGCCTATCTTATGGAGAAAAATAGTGTTAAAACCCTACCACAACAATGGCATTTATTCAGGTTGTGTGAGTTCATATACACCAAATGGAATGATTTAGGATGCATTTAATGCAGTGCAGTCTCTGCATTATTATAGTTCCCTTATTTACCTTCTGTTTTTTTATTTTTTCATTTTGTATTCAGGAGAAATAAGGTACATAACTATTTTAACTATTGCAGCACTAAGTTGCAGGATTTCCGTAAATGTAGATGGTAAAATCTCACAATAACATAATAGAATTCCTTCAGTAATTTCTCACCGTGCTATCTTTGCCTGTTTGGATGTGTGCAGCTTCTTTTTTCTTTATTTATTTGGTCTGATATCTCCCCTGCCCCACCTCCAACCCTGATATAATATCATAGAAAGTTGTGATTCCAGTTATTGTATAGATCTGTTTAAATCCTACTCGGGAGCAATTTATGATAACGTATATAAAAAAACAAACATGGTTAACCTAGTTTAAGAAGTTGATTGATAATTTCTGTGCTTATACTCCTGTTTTTGTTTTAAAAACACCCCACCTTTCCCAACTTTTCCATTCTTTTGTCATAAATAGTATGTCATTGATCACAGCAAAACTGTCTCTGTGCTCCAAAAAGTACACTCCAACCCACCCTATGGGTATAAAAACATTGCCCCATTAGTAAAAAGTGATCCACATACCCCATCTTAAACAATCCCAAACTTGAGCATTGACTACAGAATAAGGAACAATCGGACAAGTAGTTACATAGAGTTTCTGGTTTTTTTTTCAATTCTTTTGTTGTCACACCTCAGCAATAGTATTATATATTGTGTTATTATTGTTCTTGTCTTTTGGTCAAGTTTTGTATGTTTGGTCATTTGAGACACTATGGATTGAAAGCCACATAACATGAAAACATTTATTGCTTTTCTGTTTTATTAATTTCAGTTTTTCAACAATGCCCTAATGCTTGGAAAAACTTCTGAGAGTGAGCTTTCAGAACATCTCTATGACCTGATCTATGAATTGAATGGCATTTGCCCATCTGTTCTACTTGCTGTTTTACCCCAACTGGAATTTAAACTCAAGGTAATACTATACACTGTATATCTTATGAAGAAAAAAAATGCTCATTCTTTCTAATCACACAGTGAAGTTTTAGTTACTTTTTTTGATTCTGTCGGCCATTTCACAAGGGCTTAAAAATCAAATGCCAACATACCTAATTGCTAAGCTACATCATTTTCCACATATCTACACATATCTGAAACAAAACTCTTCCCTATGAACCTCTACCATACCAAGCTTTTTTATCTCATCAGTCCTTATTTTTTCAAAATATAATAACCATAATTCAAACTTTCATTATAAAATCAAATCATGAAATCACCAGAGGGGTAGGGGGTGGACTAGTAGAATTGTAAAATGCATTTTGTCTTGTTAGTCAGCTGCATGGTCTAATAATGATTCGATAACATTAATGAAGATTTGCAACAAATATTAACATTTAAAACAAATATTGAACAATGCCAAGATATGTTTAGAGCATGTTAAAATGTTGTAATGGGAGGATTATAACAGAACCTATTCCTAATATTGATGCTGCATATATATTATAGCCCAATGTCAACTTAATGCATTCATGTCTGAGCTTGTTGGCTGAATGTTTATTTTAATATCCAAATTCTCATTTGTAAATAAAGAAATTGAAAGTCATCTTTATTTTGCAGTTATCAAAACCTGTCAGTAAAGTTACAAAGTTGTCACATTGATATAAGCTACATTAGGCTTGAATCTTGTCATTTCACAAATGTAGCCTTTGTGGGATCTTTACATATTGCTGTTTCATTAAATCAGCTCTCTTGAGAATTGAGTGAATAATAAATTAGTTGATTACAGTTTCTGTGATTGCTTTTGGATGAGAGCTTTTTCTGTACTATTACACTTTTTTTTGGACTTATTACTATTTCTTGATTACATATCTTACCTATATCTTACATTGATTACCACTCCAGTGGTTAGAGTGTCCGCCGCAGAAGCAGGAGGTCATGGGTTCGATCCCCGGCTGAGTCATACCAAAGACTTAACAAAAATGGTACTAACAGCTGCTTTGCTTGGCGCTCAGCATTAAGAGGTTACTGTTAGGACTGGTTGGCCAGGTGTCAGGATAATGTGACTGGGTGGGACATCATGCTACATGTCTGCGGCATGATGCCCCAGTGCTGGACATCACTATGAACTGCCTCGCTGCAGACATAGTAGCAGTATCACTGAAAAATTGTTAAAGCTACGTTACAAATTCTAAGCAAACAAACAATCAAACACTTTTTTGGACTGGTTACTGTTTCTTGATTACATATCTTGATGCCAGAATCAATTATAAACAGCATTTTCTCATTCCTTTGCTGCATATTATATTTTTTTTACATTATAAAAATTCTGGAAAGTTGGACAAAACATATTGGAAAGATATTCTATTCTCCAGATTACTCGTTGCTTTTATTTAGATTTTAAAAAAAATTATCTTTGGGTTTTGTTTTCAGAGCAATGAAGAGGCAGAGAGAAAAGCAGTGACAAGAGTTTTGGCAAAGATGTTCTCGGACCCAGGCTCAAATCTGGCTGGACAGAACAAGCAACTCTGGTTCTGTTTCTTGGGGAGGTAAGTACCGTTATGACTCTGTCTTAAATTAAGTAACATAAACAACTTTTGTACAGTTCTAAAGAGCTATTACCAGTCATGGACTGGTCCAGTATCGGTCCATGATGACTTCATAGTACTGGATATTATGAGACTAGCAAATGGCAACTAGTTGAAACATAAATATACAGTTTCTTAAGATATCTTGAGCAGTTTTAAGTTATGTTTACTTTGTGGGTGTAACACCACTTTTCAGCACATGATACATTGCAGCCAGTATATTTGGGCGAGGAAGAATCCAGAAAACCCATGAGAAGAACCACCAACATATGGGAAGCTGATAAGTTTTCTCACATACCCACTTTGGCTAAGCTCAGACTTGAACACGTGTGGATAGAAGTGAGAGGGGAGATGTCAGTGATATGTAAAGGTGAGCACCTTAGACCACTTAGATATGGGGTGGTGGTGAGAGGTTTGCTTCATGGTCCACAAAGCCATGCTTTGATCCAAAAGGATTTCTTATGGTAGTATACTCTTGCCTTACAAGCTGTCAGAAACCACAATCTGCGCAGATGTCAACAAGAATGACTGGAGTAATGAACTTAAATATTGACCTTAATCTGAAGTAGATATTGGACCAACAGACCTGTAATTTCAGTCAAGTTTTGCCAGCTCTTGTGCAGCAAATAGAGATGTCAATCGTTATGAATTTCCATAATTTAAAAAAAAAATGGCTATATGAATTTGTAACCCAGATACATTATGAATGAATTCAGAATTAGTTGGAGAAATGTTTAAGCAATTTTTGGTTAGACGACATCTGGAATGCATCATATTTGCTTGTTTTACACACATTTGGAGTAAAGTAGTTAGTGTAATGCTCTAAGTCCTTAGTAAAGTCCATTGTATATGATAATGTCCTTGATCATTGCAATTTGTTATCTCCTTAAGTTCTATATGATCTGTGGTATTTGAAATGATAGTACTTGATGAATGTAATAAGAACACACACTCAGATCCAGCTATAAAGTAAGTGTGTATGTGTAATTTGGATTTGATATAGTGTTAAAAAAATTCAGTTATATCTTTGCGATGTTTGCAGTGTGGCAGTTTATAGTGTTGTTTAGCACTGCAGAATTGTGCCATACATATATTTGTATCGTGTTCCACCCAGTCTTATTATTCTGACACCAGGCCAACAAGTCCCGATGTTAACCTCTTAATGCTTAGAGCCAAGTGAGGCAGCTGTTAGTGTTTTGAAATGCAATAGGAGAGCCTGTTGCTTTTAAATCTCAGTGTTATATAATAAAATTTAAAAATCCAGAGGGATAAATAAAATCATTTTGTACATATATATGCTCATTGAATTTTTGCTCTTTTTTCTGCTCAGATTACTCCTTTAGCTAACTTGGATTACACTTTTTCCTTGCCTCGGTTGGCATGTATGCATGATGAGCCTGATCAAATTCAGAACTTCTGCAGTTAAAATATAAAATCTCTTTGATAATACTTACTCTGTTATTATTTGGACTCGTTCTCTCAAGTCCTCGCAATGGAAAAACAGGCACATCTGCTTCATTAGTAACTGACATTTAAAAAGAATTTGTTAAACTTCTGTCTTAACAAGCAGATGCAAAATTGCACAATAATATTAGTTCGTTCAGCACCACCCCAAATACATTGATTCTAAAGCATTCTAATGATTTGTTTAATTTTTAGCTTGGAAATTTTAGATTTGTGAGATATCAGATGTTATCAAAGATTATGATAGGGTAATGGGATTATATTCATATATAACTTTGCTTTCTTTTCTCCAGATTTAATGATATCAGTATTACTGTGCGCACAATATGTGTACAGTCAGCCCAGAACTTTTTGATGCATCATCCTGACCTGCAGAAAGACATCATAGGTAATGATTTCAGTTATTTTAATTGCCTATAGATTTATTCTTAGAGCATATTATTTTTAGTTTACAGACCTAGCCCAAACCTGGATGACTTTCTCTTTAGGTTAGAAATAAGTTTACTGAATTTGATTTTATAAATTCGTCTTCGTAATATTCAACTTATAATCATGTTAAATAAGAAATGGGAATATTCAGAATTTTCTCCAAGAAAAAGAGTCCTAAATAGTCCTAAATCATGCTGATCTGATGTCACATATGGCTGAGTAAATGCTCATATCATTGTGGAATTGGTCCAATAATTTGTCTTGTAATGTTTTGTTAAATCAAAATGGCGCTGATGCGATATTCAGTATGTGGCTATCCTGAAATCTTGTTCCTCATAAAATTACATTCTCTTCAACAGAAGATTTCTTAAATGTCAAGCTGGTCGTTGTGGCTTTCTTTAAAATATTCTCTCAGCTCCTGAGAAATGGATGGCTTTATTTACATTAAGTTTTCACCAATAGACTCCTTATTATCCCTAGTCCATGCTAAATAAAAATGGTTCCAGCCATGATGATTGTCTTAAAAAAATATTTTTGTCACTAATTTCCATGAATGGATAATCATTATGATAAGTACCAAAATATTTCTAATGATGTCTACTTCATCCAAATAAATGGCACTAAACTGGTATCCAATATATGCACCAAATCAGCTATTTTGAAAATATGTTATTGCTGAAGACTAAAAGAGATAACCTACACACAGGCAAAGGTAGGTATAGCCTTATCTTATGTTATTTTTTGTCCATTAGAGCATCAGTCCTTTTGAGGGACCCTTGTTTAAAATATTATGGATTAGATCAGATTTATGTGGTATATCTTAAAGGTATCAGAGATGAGTTAAGTGATCTCGATAAATGACCTCCAGTCTAATGTTGGCAGCATTAACAAAATTTTCTTTATACTGCACTTACTTTGTCCTTGTTTTTAAAATAATATTTTTGCTTTCAAATTTGGTGTGACTAAGTTTCTCAAGAATGCCATAGCATACCTGCCAATTCCCATTTATTTCCCGTATTTTGGAACTTTTTTAGGAAAAAATATTTTTTTTAATTTTAAAAAATTATATTAATAAATTTCCTTGTAATTTTCAGTTTAAAACACAGAACTCTGTTCTATTTTGATAGAAATGTATCACATGTATATAGGCATACAGTTCTACAAATGATTAGTTCATTTAGAATCAAGGCTAACATGCCTGTCTTTATCCGCCATATTGGATTTCACAAGTAGTTACCTCTGTCTGAAAAATGGCTTATGCACAAAACATCAGTTATGCAAATTAGGGACTATTAATTAAACGTGTTGTGGGCAAATAGTGTGCTTGCTGTTTGTGGTATTGTTTAAAATAAGAATAAAACCCATTAATGTGCCTCTTATATTCTGTTCAGGTGCTTAAATTGTAAAAACTTGTACTGTTCGAGTGAAAGAAAATTTAGGTTCAGTTTTAATTGCATACATTTATTTGCATTAAGTTTTTACTTTATGCCTGTTCATTTATTTTTGTACTTTAGAGCAGCTGAAAAGCCGTCAACATGATCCAGAGGAGACCGTGAGGATGGAGGTGGTGAACACATTGCTGATTGTTGCAAGGAGGGACTTCAACAGCATGTCGGAAGAACTCATTGAATTTATAAAAGAAAGAACCAGGGACAAAAAGGTCTTCACAGAATATTTAACTAAGATGTTATTTGTAAATGTTGGTGAAAATTACTCATGGTCGTTTCTTTTCAGCTTTAGAAAGTTCATTTTTTTTCTAATCTCTACCTAATTAAGAATAGTGAAGTTCCAAATTGGATGAGAAATTGTATGGATTTTGCTTTATGTCTGCTTGGAAAAGGTTGGAAGAAGACTATAGAAACGCTCTTGTCTGCAACTACAACTAGAAACTTTAAAACTTGAGACACTGCTGCAGTCATTGTAGTTTAAAATGTTGATCAAATTAGAGGCTTTTCTTTAGCATACCTCCTGATGGGTGAACATTGACCAGTAATAGTGGAATACATCCAGGTTGAGTTTGTTGTCTTCTGCCCTGAGAATTAGAGGTATTTTGATGTTAACTTGATGAAGAAAATTTATGCTGATGTACCAGCTGTGAATTTTTTTTTTTTAGTGAATCTTACATATTTTACCCCATTTTTAATAAACACCTTTTATGGAATTTATTGTATGCACCTTTGGAAGATTTTATCTTGATATAGTTTTGCTGGAATTATTCTTTTGGTTGGTTCCACATGGCCAGTTTTATGTGGAGGTGCTGTTAGATGGTAATATATATTTAATACAGATTCTTTAGAAAATGCACATGTTAATACATATATACTTAAAATCTGATGTGTAAAATAGACATCGGATCACTAAAAGGGTGAAGATCACCAGAAAATGGCAGACAACACAGATAAGTGCAAAGTAAAATTGTACCATTCAAAATAATGAGTGAAATTAATTGCACAACTTAGGTAAAGGAAAGTTTTCTAGTTGAGCACAAACTTAAAAAAGCAACTTAGGTTTGACGTTCCACCAAAACAATTTTGAGTCAGGGAAGACACTTTCAGTTGCGAGTAGTCACACATAGATCTAAGTTAAAATTTAGTATCTTTCTCAGACAAACTCTTTGAGCAATCAGAATACCCTGGCATGTATTTGTAAAACTCCCTGGGTACCATTTTATGTTGAAATGAAGATTTTGGTACCAAGGAAAATCAAGATAGTCTGTGAAGAACATTGTGATGATTTTTGGCTTGATGCAACATGAGTGTACATGTGCCTGCAGTGGCAGCTTCTGTAATATTTCTTCTCATCCATGAATGCACTATCTTGCAAATCCATCCCTTGCAAGATAAAAAAAAAAGACAATTGTTGCATTTTTTTAAAACTTGTTCTTGCAACAGATGTGCAAAAAAATTCTGCCTAATGAGGTGGGAGTCAGATAAGTGTGATTTTTCTTTGTACAAAGGGATTGGTTTCCAGAACCCTTTTGCTAAGAGTTACTATTTTGTTTTGTGCCATGTCATTTTTTAAATTTTTGTCCGCACAGACACTTTACATCAATTTCAGTAATTCTTTAGAATTTTTTTCATCACAGGAGTGTGTACTTCATCAATTTTCTCCTTCATATGTTTCCCAATCACATTAAATGTTACTGATATAAACCTGCTACCTCAAGAATCCATTCTACTAATTGATATAGACAAACACAAGAACTTTATGTCATTATTTCTCCTTGCTATCACCAGGCATAGCTTTGCTGTTAATGTACATTATCCTACTTACAATCCAGTCCAAGTGTTAAAATTGGACCATCCAATGTTAAATTTAGTTTTATTGTGTTGGATAATCATTCTTCTTGAGGTTATATACGTTATTTTAATTTTTTATTAAAATTATTCACTTCTTTGCTAGAAAGGAGCATGTTTGATGAAATTGAAGTTGAACCAAAACTCAAATAGTCCTGATATTTTAAGCTAAAATAGTGTTTTAGGATCATGCATTTGACATCTGATTATTCTTAACACTACCATAGTGTGTGGCATGTAGGTTAATTACAGTGGTCTGATAGTTTCACCTTTCATTTGAATATTCATTTAAGGTCATTTAGCAAATGGGTATAAATGAATAAATATATTTTGTGTAATCAGAATTGACAAAAAAAGCAGGTATGCAAAATGCATGCACACAACCAGTTTCTGAATTAGGCCAGGTTTAACTGAATATTTTCATTTAGTGTTTAGCTACCATATCACTCACAACTATATATAATTGGGAATAGAGCTGGGTATAAAAATAAATATAGTACTGCTATACATTCCATGGTATACTGCAATTATTTTGGGGACCAATAATTCATTGTTCAGAGACGCCCAGGGGCCCCGAGCGGTCTAAAGCGCTCTTCGTTATGGATCACTGCCATCTCACCTGTCTGCGTGGGTTTGAGTCTAAGATTCGGCTAATGTAGTTATGTGAGAAAGCTTGCCAGTAGCTTTTCTTGGATCGGTGGTTCTTTTGAGAGGGGTTTTCCTGGGTTCTTCCCCCACCAATAATACTGGCTGCTATGTATAACCTATTGTGTGCTGAATAATGGCGTTAAAGATCATCATCAAAAACATCAGAGAAGCCTTGAATGACCGAATGGTCTTAAGCACTCACTGTTACAGATCACTGCCATCTCACCTCTGCATATTTTTTAGTCTCAGGATCGGTCAGTATGGGTACGGGAATAATCTCGCCAGTAGCTTTCTCATGGGTCAGTGGTTCTTTCTGGGAGTTTTCCTTGGTTCTTCCTCCACCATTTATACTGGCCACCATTTATAGCCTATCTTGTGCTGAAAAATGTCTGAAAACAACATCAACAATCATTGTTAAGAGGGAGGAACTTAGTACTTTTTTGTTCTGATATAAAACAAAATAACACCATATTATATATACTTTCATTGATTCAATCAGTCCGAAAATCAAATGAGCTTATCTTTTATTGTTTTGGGCAAGCTCTTGTTTATGCAGGTCATGACCCAAATTGGGGTCACAACATTTGGGAGGGTTGTCATGATTCTTTTCAGGTCTAGGCAAAATAAGTTTGGAAACCATTGCCCTGTACACTTCAGAAAAAGAAACCGGTACCAAAGATGAAAAATGTCATTTATGCAAGTGCACATCCAAAATGAATCCTAGAAATGTTATCAGTTAATCATTTAGACAACCATGCAAAAATGAATCCTAGAAATGTTATGAGTTAACCATTTAGACAATCACGCAAAAATGTATCCTAGAAATGTTATCAGTTAACCATTTAGACAACCACGCAGAAATGACCTTGCATCTGTGTGTCTGTCTAAATGTGCATACCATAATGTATGTAATTTTGTTATATTTTTTTGGGGTAATAATTTTAATGTACTTTATGTACTAACAATTTTCTCATGATTTCTTTTCCAGATGTGTAAAAAAATCATGTATACATTTTTTCTTTCTTGTGATCTTAAATTGGCACAATATCAGTAAAAGAAAACCATGTTCTCTTTGCCCACAATCAAATATTGTAAAATAATAATAATTATTGTAAGAAAAGAAGAGGAGAATATACAAACTTGGACATTACACTATTCATTTTTTGTCTTTAAAAATAACGACTGTTTATTGTGTCTTTGTGTAGTATAAAATCCGTCGAGAGGCACTACTAGGACTAGGACAGCTATATAAGAGTGTGATGGGTCAGGAGGATGTACAACAGAGACTAGTGGACAAGATTCATTGGTTCAAGGACAAGGTCTTTCATGCTTATTACCAGAACAGTGCTGAGGACAGGTCAGTTTAAGATTGTTTGCTTTAAACATGACATGATTTGTCCTGAGGAATTGTCAAACTTAGTCTCTTTTTCTGAGTTCTACAGCTGGTTCTTGTTTCAGAGTAACTAGTTACATTGTAATGCACAAATAATAATAATAATTGTACTTTGTAAAGCACCTAATATTTAGAAGATCAAAGCCCTTTGCAATAATATTAGATAACTCAAAAACAGTCAAATTACTGAAAATCTCAGTTTAGGGCAGTATAATTACTGAAAATCACTTTTTTGAGGCATTAAAACTACTGAAAATCACTTTGGGGACAGTCAAATTACTGAAAATAATCTTATTGGGCCATCAAACTACTGAAAATCACTATTTTGTGGCCATCAAACTACTGAAAATCACTATTTTGGGGCCATCAAACTACTGAAAATAACTATTTTGGGGCCATCAAACTACTGAAAATAACTATTTTGGGGCAGTCAAAATACATCTTAAAAAGTAAATCTTTGGGCTTTTAAATAGATATTTACTGAAAAACAATGTAGCCTCCATGCTTAATTATAAGAGCATACATGCCAGCCATTACGCTTTTTGTTCACTAAATTATGCCTTGCGCGTAACCGTATATGGATTATGCTTTTTCGGTATATCCAAATTCCCAAAAATCTATTCATTATTTTCTTGTTTTTATTAACTTTCAATTAATCCCACATACGGTATTTTAGAAAAGACTGCTTCTACATAACTACAATATAAGAGTACACTTGTCTGTGGACTTTCCTAACAGTATCGTGTTCTATTTATAGGAACTTTTTTTGATCACATATTTTATTTTTAGCAGCTGTATGGCTTAGTGAGGAGAGAACAGACTGGTTTTCTAATTTCAATCTTTATGCACAGATTCTTTGTTCTAATTCATATTTGATGGAGAACCAGTCAGGTATTTGGCGCTAGAAAGTATATTTTATTTTAGTAGATGCATATATGAGAGCAGAAATATCTCCTTTTAAATAATTTCACAGATGGATTTGAAAAAGTCAATAAATAAGTGAAACCAAAAATAGCAGAATCCTCTAAATATGAAGACATGAGGGAAGCATCACATAACGTCTATTGCGGGCCGTGTGAAAAGAATTTTAATAGTTGGTGCTAAAAGTCTTAAGATGGATACTAGTCGATGTGTGTGTAAAGCTAAAAGTGCTACATATGAAAACTTGAAGCATTAAAGGATGTTAAAAGACGAAAGGGGCAAATAAATCATTGTTCATTTAAAATGTTAGCATGTTATTTGTGGATTACAATTTTTCTGCCTGGATTCCACTTTTTGACCACTTGGATTACGCTTTTTCCTCATCAGGGGTTGACATGTATGTAAGAGTTTTGTGGCCCATATAAGTGGTTTTGTCAGATTAATTTTTTTGTGGTTATCTCCTAATAATTGAAAAAATTAAAATCTACTTAGCTGTTTGAGAGATCTCATTGATGTGATATTTTCTGGTATCATTCAGATTGTCTCGTTACAAACTGTTGTCTGATGAATGTTTTACAAGTTATCACTGTAACAGAATTGTTACCGAGAGGATGGTGGATTAAATGAACAACACAAACACAATATGTGAAAAAAAATATAATTCTCCTTTGAATACGTTCCCCAATCACATTACTTTAAGGATATTAGCCTGCTACCTCGCGAATCCAGCCCTACCAAAAGACGAAAATTCGTCTTTCCTGTCTACGTCATATAGACAAAGGGCAATAACTCTTGCCCCTTACCTCCCCTTGCTACCCGCTAGGTGTCGCTTCTTTAGTTTTTTTTAGCTTCGCTTGTTGTGTGTAAACACGTACAATTAGACCTCCAATGAATCCAAGCCATCTTAATGTAAATTCTGACCATCCGAAGTTAAATTTGGAATTACTGTGTTGGATAATCATTCCTCTACAGGTTGTATACATTATTTTACAATATTTTCCAATTTGAGTGACTTTGTCACCTTTTCTAGACTTCGGACCAGGTTGCAACGTGGTCAAAGCACGCTTATGGCGGTACTAGCATGTAATACATGTAGCACTCAATAATTTCGCTTATTCCGTATGTAACGTTTACGATATTAGCGATTAATAACTTGCTGCATTGATAATGTGTGCTTTATTTATCTTCTTTGACGTTTCAGTAGACTTCAAAAAAGTCTTTGAACGACCAATTTGCAACTTTAATGGCGGACTTCGTGTTGTAGTCACGAGTTCACGCGACACTTAATCATTTCGCTTCCTCCGTTAGTTACGGTTATGGAATAGCGACTTAATAGCGTGCTGAATTGTTAATTTGTGCTTTGTTTATCTTCTTTTTCGTTTCAGTAGACTTAGTCTCTGAACGACCAGTTGCGACTATTTAATGGCGGAATTCGTGTTGTAGTCACGAGTTCACGCGACACTAAATCATTTCGCTTCCTCCGTTAGTTACGGTTATGGTAATAGCGACTTAATAGCGTGTTCAATTGCTAAATGTGCTTTGTTTATCATCTTTTTCGTTTCAGTAGACTTCGTCTTGAACGACCTATTGCAACACGCTCACGGCGATAACTAGTGTGGTCATTAGAGTTGACATGGCACGGAATAATTTGACTACTCCGTTAATAACGGTTATAGTATTATCGAATTAATAATATGCTGAAATTTTTTAATTTGTGCTTTGTTCTCTTCTTTTGTCGTTTCAGTAGCAAAGTCGACAACGAAGGCATGAATGGCAAAATGGGTGTTGGCAATGTGGAAATGGAGGAATTATGTTGACATGGTTTAGGCTGCCCAGTGGATGTAAATTTCACCGCAGGTCCGTGCATGGCTTTCGGGCCTGTAAGTCCCGGACACATGGAGTCTAGGCTGGATCAATTGGATCCATTTTATTATGCACTTTCGCCGGCCGTCCAGCCGGCCGTCCAGCCGACACCGTCAGTTCAACCGGCACTAGCCGTCCATCCTGCACCGTCCGTTCAGCCCAAATGGCCAGCCGACCTTCCAGCTTGCATCAACAGGCACCGGCCGTTCAGCCCAAATGGCACCGGCCGGCCAGCCGACCTTCCAGCCTGCAACAACAGGCAACGGCCGTCCACCCGGCAACGACCGTTCAGCCCAAATGGCATCGGTCATCCAGCCGACCTTCTAGCCGGCATCAACCGGCACCGGCCGTCCATCCGGCAATGACCGTTCAGCCCAAATGGCACCGGTCGTCCAGCCGACCTTCCAGCCGGCATCAACCTACACCGGCCGTCCATCCGGCAACGACCGTTCAGCCCAAATGGCACCGGTCGTCCAGCCGACCTTCCAGCCGGCATCAACCTGCACCAGCCGTCCATCCAGCAACGACCGTTCAGCCCAAATGGCACCGGTCGTGCAGCTGACCTTCCAGCCGGCATCAACCTGCACCTGCCGTCCATCCGGCAACGACCGTTCAGCACAAATGGCACCGGTCTTCCAGCCGGCATCAACCTGCACCGGCTGTACATCGGATTTACGGAGATTATAGTGATGTACCCGTCAGTCAATCTGTACTACTGGTTACATATCACTACCATGAGAGAGATGTTATAAATGTATCTCCGTCCAATCAGACCATTCGAGAGGCCGGTGCCGGTCATAGCCGGACCTTCGCCGACATTCCGGCCGACCATATACTAGACAAATCAATCGGTATTGCCGGTGTACACCTCCCGTCACGTCAAATCCGTGACGGTGTGATTTTAAAACAAGGGAGAATTAATGACATTATCAAAGATGACGGAATTGAGTTATCTATGCCACTTGGTATGCGCTACCCAGATATGGAAGCTTTACCAGAACAGGACTTTCAGGCCGACCATTCCCCAGTTCAATCAGCCGTTAGTGCCGGCCGTCCATATGTTCACGGCTTCTCCACAAGGGAGATTTAGTGAAAGTGTCAATTATGACAGAATTGCGTCATCTAGGTCACCTGGTATGCTGTACAGATATGCAAGCTGTACCAGAACCAACATTCCCTCTGAGCGAATGGTAGATGGGCGCACAGTGCTGGCCGCACTACATAAGCATTATGTAATTATTATTACCTTCCAGCCGGCACCGGGCGTCCATCCGGCAATGACCGTTCAGCCCATATGGCACCGGTCATCCAGCCGACCTTCCAGCCAGCACTAACCGGCACCGGGTGTCGATCCGGCAATGACCGTTCAACCCAAATGGCACTGGTCGTCCAGCCAAGCTTCCAGCCGACACTTGCCGGCACTGACAGTCCATCCGGCTCCGGCCGTCCAGCCCAACAGGCACCGGTCAACCAACCGTATGGAGATTTTAGTCATATACCAGTCCGTCCGACTGTACCACTGTACCAGCACTTGGACTTTTATGATACCGCAATCCGCACAAATCGGATTGATGAAGATTCTAGTGATGTTTCCGTCTGTCAATCCGTACTACCGGTTACATATCACTACCATGACACAGATGTTGGCGATGAATCTCTCGATCCAACCCGACCATTCGAGCGGTCGGTGCCGGTCATAGCCGGCCCGTCGCAGACATTCAGGCCAAACATATGCCAATCAATTCATTCGGCACTGCCGGCCGTTCATAGGCTAACAGCGCATCCACAAGGGAGAGTGAATGCCGTTATCAGAGATGACGGAATCGAGTCATCTATGCCACCTGGTATGCATTACCCCGATATGGATGCTTTACCAGAGCAAGATTATGCACATAGTGAGTGCGATGAATCGCAGGCAAATCAGCTGTATGCAGATCCAACTATGGAACGGACTGAGTTCAGCTTCAAAGCCGCAGTGGAGGAAATTTATAGGGTGTTGACCCCTTGAGAATGCCCTCCACCTCCTGCTGCCATTACCGACTATAAGGTTAGAGCGTCGGTCGATCTGGATGAGGGGGAAGAGACTCTATCCTTCCGCCTCCTTCCCCAGTCGACAAAAAATTAAGGAAATTAATGACCGTCTGTCGACACGTATAGGGGATCCAGGAAATGCTAAGGCGTTCTTTTCTGAAAGCCAAGTACCAGCGTCGTTTTCAGGTCGATGGTACAAAACTCACTCCGATGCGTTCAGTACTGAGGTCCTGGCTCGGGATAAAATATGACAGCAGTCCATATGTCTGCGGCATTGTCTTATAAAGTGGACAAAAACTGTGTTCAATGCCACGTCCAAGCTGGTTCGAAATGTAGTCGCTACGTCTTCACTGTTAGACCTAGCCTCCCTAGCCATTTTCAGGATCGCTGAAAAATCTGGCAATGAACATGCTTGGGAATCGACGGCCCGGTTAGCTAGGGTTCTTAACAGGGCAGCTCACCATTCCATGGCCAATGCGCTGACTGCTTCTGCCAACCTAGACCTGATACGTCGTGACACATGTCTGAAGGGCACGTCGCTTAAACCCCATCATAAGCTGGCTAGATATGACCGACGCATATTTCACGTCCCTAGTGGTTAGAGCGTCCGCAGCGGAAGCGGCAGGTCATGTGTTCGATCCCTGACCGAGTCGTACCAAAAACTTACACAATGATACTAACAGCTGCCTCGCTTGACGCTTAGATAATGTGACTGGGTGGGACATCATTCTACATGTCTGGGGCATGATGCCCCAGTGCTAGACATCACTATAAACTGCCTCACTGCAGACATCGTAGCGATATAACTGAAAGATGGTTAAAGCTACGTTAAAAGAAAAACGAGTAGCGGACATTTCTCCGTTGTGCTTGTCGGGACTTGGTTTATCAGTTCCATGTCATACCTTTTGGCCTAAATTTAAGCCCTTGGGCTAGTACCAAGGTTATGGATTACGTCGTCACCCTGTTCCGCTCGACTTCATCTATTGCGTCGACAGTATATTTGGACGACATCCTCCAGAAACATGTCAAGTTCTACTCTGCTCAAAGGCAGAAACGATCTTATATCACTTTACATCATATAGGCTTTCTCGTGAACTGGATAAAGTCTGATCTCTGTCCAATCCGGATTTTGGTCCATCTGGATGTGGAGTTTCTCCCGATCTGATTCTGGTAAGGCTTCCTCGAGTTTGCGATCATCCAGATAATTGCACTCGTAGAGTCCGTTTGCGACAGGATGCGCATTTTAGTGAGAGAGTTGCAGATCCTCGGATTATTCAATGCGGCAACAGACTTGATCCCGCTCAGCCGTCCTTTTATGCGCCCTTTACAAAGGACGTTGCTAGCGTAATTGCGCCTTTTTCAAGTCCCTTCGATCCCAGAAAACAGTCATGCTCACGCCAGAGATACGATCATTCTTGAGTCAATGGCACAACCCCTGTAGGCTGTCCACAGGGATTACTCTGGAGATACCCCAAGCGGGGATAACGGTATGTTCCGCCACTAATACCTACGGTTGGAGTGCCCACCTGTTGCTGGACTTCGATACTGTCAGCGGCACGTAGGTGCCAGGGGCGAGCCCCTTTCCACATCAACCTTTCAGAAATAACGACTGTCATCAATGCCTTTCATTTCGGGCAGGATCAACTCTTATTACAAACTGCCCTCATTATGTCAGACAACATTTTGGTGGTGCCTTGCCTCAAAACAAGGGGACACCAATCACCAGACCTGTGCAATCTGAACTGGCAGTTTCTACATTGGTTCGACAATCTCCACCTCAATGTACAATTCAGACACATTCTTGGCAGACTCAATGTCTGGACTGACACTTTATCTAGTCATTTACACAGAATGGTCACTCCATCAGTCGGACTTTCTTCCATTTGACACACTTTGGGGACGTCCGATGATTGATCTTTTGCAGCAAGGTGGAATCGCAAGTTTTCCACCTTTCATCTCACAGGTTCCAGACCCAGAAGCTTGGGTCGTGGATGCTCGATCAATCAGCTGCGAAGGGTTGTGGTCATTCTCCTACCCTCCCACGGTCTTGGTACTGAAATTAATCCAGAAGTTAAGGGGTCAGAACTGTCATATGGTTCTGATTGCCCCTCTCAGATGGAACAACTGGGTCTCCGATCTACTCAACCTAGGCGATAGATCTACCCAGGAAGATTACAGTCAGCACAAGTATTCACAAGCAACCGCGGCCAGGGGTGTTCCACCCCTGTCCGGACCGTCTTTATGTTCAAGCTTGGCTCTTGTCCAGACAGCCTTGCAAGACAAACAATTTAAATCTTTGATTGCGAAGAGAATCTCGAGAGCAAGAAGGCCCTCTACTCTGAAGGTTTACGAGGGCAAGTGGCATGTTTTCAGAGACTGGTACCATATCATTCACATTGTTCCTCTGAGTGTCACAATCCCTCAACTGGCCAACTTTTCTCTGGCTTTTCGAGGAGAAACAGCTGGCTCCAGTTATTCTCAAATGCTACCGCTCCATGATATCAGACACATTCCGCCATTCTGGTACATGTGCTATCAGCCATGACAAAGATTTGTCAGATCTTTTAGACATTTTAAAAATTCAATCGACTTATATCCCTCACCCTGTTTCCAAATGGAATCTGTCCTGGGTTTTAACATGACTCAATTCAGACAGTATTGAGTCTTTAACCCACGATTAGTTAAAGCTACTATCATACAAATTGGGTTTCTTGATAGTCTTAGCTTCAGCATGCAGGGTGAGCGAGTTACTTGTCCTTTCTAGTGACCCGAACTCTCTTCCGTTCCGATCAGAGGGTTTGATGGTCCTCTTGACGCAGCCAGGCTTCGTAGTCCAAAATAGATTACCATAAATTGGCGATCAACGAGTCGTCATTAGCTCGCTTTCTTTATAGATAAGTCAGGATCAACAGCCATGTAAGATCCTGTTTGTGCACTCTAGCACCATTTCAATGCATAGAGGTGAGTCAGGTCACATACAAGCACCTCTTTCTTCTGGTGATAGCTGGGATATGAGATATCACCATTCAAGCCCTTGCTTCATGGCTGTAGTTTGTTATACGCTCGGCGTACTCTGAGAATTCGCAAATCAGTCACCTTATAGAAGCTGTTGGCTGACATGCAGAGTCAACCTTCTACAGTTTTATCTTCAAGTTTGTACTCGCAGAGGCAAACATTGATTCTAGTAGGTCCGGTGTTGGGCAGCCCAGACGCCCACCTGACCCATGTGCAACAATCAGCACAGCCTATTAGCTTCGCTGGATTTGCCAGATAAATTTTCGTAGGTAAGAAGATTTCAATAACTATCTTCTTAACCGTATAAAGGGGTCACATATCACGTGACCCTGGGCTGTGTTGCTGATTGAAAATTAGGAGACCGGGTTATCATTCACATGGGGAATCCAACCATCATTCCCTAGAGGATACCCGAGGTGGAGGTCGGATGCTCCGCATTCCCCCTCCTATTACTTATTCTCCTAAAGTAATGTGATTGGGGAACGTATTCAAAGGAGAAAGCAAATTTTGTAGTAAATTATGTTTCTCCGAGAATACTTACCCAATCACATTACTAAGAAACCCTCCCATCCACCCCGCCATGCGAGCATCCTTGTGTTTTATATACCGCTCAGCTTAAAAAACTAAAGAAGCGACACCTAGCGGGTAGCAAGGGGAGGTAAGGGGCAAGAGTTATTGCCCTTTGTCTATATGACATAGACAGGAAAGACGAATTTTCGTCTTTTGGTAGGGCTGGATTCGCGAGGTAGCAGGCTAATATCCCTAAAGTAATGTGATTGGGTAAGTATTCTCGGAGAAACATAATTTACTACAAAATTTGCTATTTATGAAATAAATTATTAATGAAAAATAATGATGTATCAACACAATAACTCATGCGTTCAACCCACAATTACACTCACAACCATTCACAATACATGAATAAATGAAATATTAATACAAAATAAAACACAGATACAAAGGAATCTCTTGGACTATACACAGATCCAAAGAACCTTTACAAAAGTTATATTAACGCAAGTATAAATTACGATAATAAACACAAGCATCAAACTATACTATCGCACGTATGGATTGCGACAACTAGCACGAACATATACATGTATTTAATCAAGTTGCTAGCTTTTATTGAGAATCATGCAATGCCTTGAAATACTATTGCGATTTGAAGTAACCATGTAAATACAACAATGTATTCAATTGTACTACAATTGCAACACACATGTGTCTCGATCCTGTATAACCGTACGATTCACTAACAGTTGAATCGCCGCCCAGTTTCCCCGAAAACCTAGGGTTGACTCAGTACTTTTATCGGTCACTTGCCCTTCACGGATCCACCACAGTTATACACACAGACAGCATACATCTACTGGAACTAACGTTCCTCAATACCCTAGATGTCGCCCCGGATGTTTACAACACTAGACAGCTCCGACACTCGGACTTCTAGCTTTCTGGATATTTACACGTCACGACAGATATAGACGGACAGACAATCTGACAGACAGACAGTCAGATACTTCAATTCGATTGCACAATAAATCAGCAACAATTTCAGCTACGATATCAGAGATGTTATCAGCCGACGTTATCAGAGATGTTTTCAGATGCGTTATCAGAGATGCTATCAGAGATGTTTCAGATGCGTTATCAGCTACAATAAAGAAACCAGACTAATAATAGTTGTCTCAAAAAATAATCTAAACCTTAGATCACGCTATTGCATTTAAAGTCTAATAGTGACTAGTAATTCCAAATATTCACGTTTAAAATCTGCATTGCAATAAAGGCATCATTATATGAAAATGATAAACTGAATAAAATTCACAATATAACGAAATATAAATTTAACACTCACCCCTTTGGCTGGAGATTGAAAGACGAGCTATCTATCCTGTGATTAGATACTTTAGGTCCCGTAATATTGATCATAAATATTCTGCCTTATATGCCCTCAAATAGGTGAGCAGAAATCACGGCAAGATTACCGTGCACCCTGTGAATCTAAATGTTCTGGATTTCATGTAATTCAAATTCAGGCACATGCAAATCGTTACACGCCGCTTACCTTGGGATAAACCACTTATTCACCCCAGGTAATGCATGTACGACGAAACATAGAAAATGGTGAGATTAGTTTGTAAATCCAGAAGAAAATAAATTAAATTAATGGTGAGATTAAAATAAATTAAATTAATGGTGAGATTAGTTTGTAAATCCAGAAGAAAATAAATTAAATTTTCGCCTAATTCTGTGACAATCACCATTTATTGATCACTTTGTCACACTCTTGACAGTTTATATCTTCTAAACAATTTGAGATATTATCATTAAATCTGGTGTGCTTTAGTATTGTAAGATAAAGTTATGTCCCATAAAACATTGGCTTTGTCAAATTTATACATTTAGAATGTGTGGTATGGTTTATTTTGTAAATACTCTTTTTATGATAGTTAAACACTTGTTGAAGTTTTTTAGGACTTGTGCACTGTTTATTAGTGTTGTGTCATGGTTGAAAGATATTTGTGCGGCCAATGCACCTTTTTGGGGTGTGGAATAGTCTGCATTTTGTTAAAGATCTGTATGATCGTAGTTTGAAACTTGCTTTAGTTACTTTATGAAATGAAAAGCAGCAAAACTCGAAATTTCAGATAACAATTCTGATTATTAGACAGATTTTATTGTTTATTTAATCTGATACAGTATAATATGAATCTGTGATTAATGCTTTTTCCCCCTACCTTTTAAGATTGCTAGTGGAGAGGATCTTCAACATGTTCCTGGTACCATACACCTTACCTACCTTGGAGAGGATGAAGAGACTTTTCCTTCTTTATGCTACCCTGGATGAGCATGCAGTTAAGTAAGGCACAACTTTATGACTACATTCTTGTTAAGAACAGAGTATCACTTCTAATGATTTCTTGTTGTAAACTCCAGATCATTGTGCAGTGCATCATAGCAATTTGTATTCTGAGGTTTCAGTCTTGAGAAACTGCAGTGTATTTATACGTATGGCATTTCATAAACTTTCATCCATCCTAGGTGAGGGTAAGGGCATTTATGCTGTCTTTCTTCACATCCATTTTGCAGTGTAACTTGTTTGCTGTGTCATGTCTTTTGTGGTTTTTTAAAATTCACAATCACTTATTGATAAGTCGAGGAAGAAGTATATTGATTTTGTGATTGATGGGTCTAGGATTAAGATCAGTAGAGATGATAACATGGTTTCTCTGTCCGGTACATCACCTGACCACATTATTATTTGGAGTTAATTTTGGTACCTTCTGAATACAGTCCCACAGGAATGATTAAGAAGTTAGTGTTTTTCCTTTTCTAAATCATATGAACTATATAAATAGTATACATGGGGAGAAACTCTTCCAAAGTCCAGTTTTTATTACCTCCACTTTCTAATCCTAGGTGGCTGCCTGTTCATTGGATGTTCTTTAGTTTAAACTTGACACAGGCAACACCTCCAAGATTGCCTAATACTTGCTATTGGCTACCATCACTTCAGGAAAGTTTATAACAGAAAGAATGGGAAACCATGGATTCAGCTTTCTTGCCATCTTATATCCTGCAAGCATACTAGATAAAATGACTTCTCTGGGAGACCATTACAGATTGTGACTTTCGGTGGTTTCTTTTTTGCCTTTCTACCTTGTAACTACTAACTAGATATGGCACCAATCAATATAGGCAATTTTGCTACAATGGAAGAAAAAGCTTGTAACAACTTCTCTAAGCTGCCAATTAACCTCTGATTTTAAAGTACTGGTAAGACAAAACTGTGGTTAGTATATAGTTTGCTGTTTTTTTTCTCCAGAGCCTTTACAGAGATGCTGAAGAACAGAAATTTGTGAGTATTACTACATACATTACATTGCAGAATCACGCCCACCAAATGTGGTCTTGTGCATCAGAATTGAACTGTTAAAATAGGGTATACATGGATGGTCCTGGCTTTTAAAAAGTTGTCGCCAAAAAAAAAATCGCCAACCTCAATATTTTGTTGCCAATTTTTAGTGTCGCCAGAACAAGTAGTGTACATTTTTCCAAGTGTTAATTTAGTCTATTAATGTAACAGGCAATGAAAATTGCAAAAGATTGGTTAGTTAATAATTTAATTACAACAAGCATTAACAAAATGTTACAAAGTTTTACATGAAGATCCGTCGTGATTTTAGGGCTGCCCACTTGTTGAATGCAGTTTCAAAGTCTAATTTTTAACATCTATAGATGCTGATTCTCATTAAATTCTCGAGAGATGAGATGCCAAGTTTATTTCTGATGTCAGCATCCCGCATCACCGTTTGTGCACGTGTATGACTATTGTTACCTGAAAAAAAATGCATTATCAACTTTAGTTTACATTTTAATAATAATAAAACCCTCGTACATTGCAATGTAAGATAAGTGACATATAATGCAATCGTTGATTGCATGCATTCCATAATTAAATAACCAACCCCACCCACCTTATGGCTAGCTTCACAAAGCTTGTAATGAATTGCTTCCTAAATCCCAAGAATGATCACTGAATGCTGTATAAATTTTCTCAACAAGCAAAATAGGATGTCCATTCCCACGAATGAAACTTACACGAGTCAACACCTGGCAATGTTGGACCGTATATATAAGCATAAATTCACACCCAATTTAGGGATTCTTTCACTCCTGTGTTTTGAGAAATAAATACTTATTTTTAATTATGCAAAACTTGTCTGTCTTTTGCTATTTCTTGTTGCGGAGTTTAAGTCTCTGTAGCCGTAACACGGGATTGATGGCAAAAGGAAAAGATCAATGAGTAAGATGCACAAATATTACTTACCCCGCCTGGATTCATGTTTGGTGACACACTCCTTCTTCAAAATATCACAACCAGTTGTAAATGAATTGACAAACTTTGCCTTGATACATACATCACAGAACATCTGTTTTAACTTATCATATCTCGGCCATGGACGCCCAAGTTTCCAACTGTCTTGAAAGTTTTGGGAATTTTTGCCCTGTTCATCGTAATGTAGTGTTGCACTTGAAGCACTACATGTAGATGATGTTGGACTGCAAGGTTTATCATTGGGTTCAGTGACTGTATTGTCTGATGAATTTGCACTAAATCCAAACGCTGTTAGTTTTGTTAACTTAGGATGAGATGATGAACACACAATGTCTAACTTCTGTTTGCTCATGATAATGTTGCGCTGGCGACATATAATTGTGTTTGAGATTTTTTCCATTTGCTTTGTATTTATACACAGTAGTTGGTACTTCAAAGGTTATCAGTTTTCTATGTAGATTCAGCAAAACTATTGTATTGGTATATGTAAAAGAAAACAAAAAAACTGAAGGATTAGCCATTCAATCAATTTTATCTGTTCTATTCATGTCTTTAGAAGTTGGTCAGTTGTAGGTGTAGTATGGTAGCATGATTGACTGTATCACAGCATACAGTACTCAGCCCAGTTAGTTTTAGTTTGCAGTAAAAAAAAAAAAAAAAAAAATAACTCCAAAAATCCTAAATCTTGCAGTTTGATTTTAAACTGCTCATTGTAGAGTTAATTTAATTTAGTATTTTGTTTATTTCAGAGTTCGAATGCTAGTCAGGCAGTTGTTGGAAGCCCTGGATCTAAGTATAAATAACCCCAGTGCTCAGATTTTCTTCCATCCTAAATTGGCAGCTATTGCAAGTAAGTTTAATTTTGACCACATTAAATCTTTTTTGTGTTAGTTCTGTTTCCTGTACAAATCCATGGTGTTAGTTTCATTTATCCTGGACACTTCCATGGCACTGACATGTAATACTCTGAAATTTTTCCTTTGCAATCATTTTCCAGACAAGTTTTTTCTCTTGACTTGAATAATAATAATAATAATAATAATAATAATAATGAGGACTTTGTATAGCGCCTAATCTTTAAAAGCTCTAAGCGCTTTACACCATCAATAATGATATGACTACACTACAGAACAACAAATGACAAAAACAATGAAATTGGAAAACATAAAAACATGCTGAAAATATATAAGATACAAATCATGATTAGGTCGCTAAGTTTGTCCCTGCAGTCGAAACAGGTGAGTCTTGAGAGCACTCTTAAAAGGGACCACTGTGTCTTTGTGTCTAATTTCAATGGGCAATTCGTTCCACGTCGCCGGGCCCTGGTATGCAAACGAAATTTGTCCATATGACTTTGTTTTCACCTTGGGAACAATGAGTATACGATTATCAGAAGAAGAGCGTAAGGATCTAGCTGGTATATACACATGGGTGAGGCTGGATAGGTATGTTGGACTGGAGTCTGTCATTGAAATATAGCACAGAGAACAAATTTTGTGTTTGATTCTGTATCGAATTGATAGCCAGTGTAGGATGTAGAGCAGTTGTGAGGTGTGCTCTGATCGAGGTACTCTAAAGATGATCCGATGATAATGATAATATGATAATTGAATCAGATTTTTCTTGATATAGTCTGTTTTTATATTATCTCTGATCTGTTTTTTTAATTTAAAAAAAAACATTCTGTTTGGTCCCATTCCACATTAATTATTCATTCCATATATTAGTTAGCAAACAACTCTTTTACAGAGTAATCTGATTGGTCAGAGGTTTGAATTCACCCAGTGAATCTTTGTGTAATGGAAGCTGATGGCAATGGGAAGAAGCATGGTTGTAAGATGGAGTTTTTTAAGAGAGAGCATGTCATGTTTAACAAAACATATGGAAATGGGAATGGCTGGAGTGAAAAGTTGACAGAAATTTAGTTAGTCCTTTTATAAGAAAATTGATCGCTTGAGGACTGGCATTTTTTTTTAACCTGCAAGAAAGATCTGAATTACGGTAATAGCGATTAGGTTTGGAACAGCACCTACAAGTTAAGCTGACTTAATTATGATGTGAACACTGACATGACCATTCAGCATTTATTTTCAGTGGTATATAAAGTCAAGGTTAATTTACCTGATGTATTTTGCATGTGTACTTAATTATGGTCTTTTTTACTGGTCATTGTTTTCCCAATAGTATCAATCAGTAACTCGCAATTTTTCATTGTGCTGTTAGTTTTTGGTTTATTATGCATATCAATCATTTTGGTAATGCAAGTTTGCCTATTTTAACAAATGCTATATTTGCTGTATACACTTGTTTCTCCTTAAAACTTAATGTATTATAAATATATCAATCTTGTTCACAACCGAGATTATTCATTCACTAAATGCTGGGATAAACCTAATGATATTTCATGCTCAGATCTCACAATGGAGCAAACTGAGTATAGCTTTACAGTGGCAGTACAATTTATGGGATGTTGCTGAATGTCTGCCACTTATGTAATGCCATGCAAGCATCAAGACCCCAGTTTTTGACATAGAGGAGAACCCTTAATATGTCAGAATGGACCTGTGACCTAGGCAGTTCTAAATTCTTTCATTTTATCTTTCTTTCTGAGAATCAACTTCATTTTCTTGTCATTGTTTGATTTGCAATCTTGCTGGTATTAGATCCATTCTGATACCTTTATCACAGATCTCCCGGTGTTTGACAACTACACTGTGGTAAATCTGATGCTTGCTTCTACATGGTCAATTAAGACATTCCACACACCAAGCGCCTTCACAATTTAGTGGCCATGTCATGGCAATATTTTAGACTTGCAGACAAAGTAATCCACATTGCGCCCTGATCCTGCATACCTCCATTTTGATTGCCTCTGAGCTTTGTTGGGAAATAGCTATCTGTTAGGTGCCCAATTTTTAAAAAAATAATTAAGCATTGGATCGGTCTCTTTCTGCGAAACCAATGAGTGATTAGATTCTGTATGGGACCCATTTTTTTAGCCCATAAATTGTATGTGGAAAGATCTCATTTTCATTTCTAAACAGAGATAACCAAATCAACTCCACCTGTACTGTTCACAATTGGGAGGGTAGGTTAGTCATTGGAATTGAGAATTCACTCAGAGGTTACCCAAGGAATAGATTGGATGTTCAACATTTCTTCTGACTGCTCTGGTGGCCAAGTGATTAGAGCATCCACCTCAGAAGCAGGAGGTCATGTTTTTGAGTCACTCCCATCATAGTCATACCAAAGACTTACAAAAATGGTACTAACAGTTACTTGTCAAGTCGCTTAGCATTAAGTGGTTAGTGTTTGGACTGGTCAACCTGGTGTCATGATAATGTGACTGGGTGGGATAAACACAAAACAGACTTAAGCATATGTCATAGACTTTTATCTTGGATTTTCCTCTCAGGCTCAAATATATTAAAACATTTCATTTCAAGGAATTTTGTAATTTAATTCATGGGTTATTTCTCCATTTTTACAATCTTTTCCAGGGAAATAAATTATTAAATTATTTTTTACATTTTACAAGGCTTGTTTTCACTTTTTCTGTGTTACTGTTTATTAGAGTCAGTCTAACACATAAGAACTCTTAATCTTATCTGTATGGATGCAATGCTTTTCATCAGTCAAAATCGCTTTTTAGAGGAGATGGTGTTCTTGTTTTAGTGGAAGTTTCGTATCCACAGCTTAGACTGGTTGATGATGGAATTCATTTATCTGTAGCACGTTACTTACTTAATTTGTTGTCAGTTGTGGGTTTTCGAGATTATAGTCAGTAAAAACAAATATGATTGTCTTTGGAAGTTGTACACCTCCTTTTTGATAAATTTTTGATGAAATATCAAAATTGATATTATCAGTCATTAAATTATAATATTAGTCCTAATGTTCATTTCCAATGTCCCAGGGACTTTACCGGATCCACAGAAGTCCTTGGATCAGATGAAGAGGCTGCACCACTTGCTTAGGGATGACAAGAAATTGCAGTCATTTTTTAAGATGCTTGTCAGTCCTGATTGCACCTGTAAGAGAGCACAGGAAATAGTGGTAAGTTACCTTAAAAAACACATTTAGAAGTTGATAAAAAGTTGCTTTGTGATTTGGTTTTAACCAAGTCTCATTCCTACATAGAGGATTGCACATAATTGGTAGATTACATGTTATTGTTTGGCTGGTTTGAGAGCAGGATAAAATGTTATATACACCACTACTACTGCTGGTGCTACAATTTTTTTTTATTTTTGTTTGAAAGAAAATCATGTGGTTTGAGTCCATGTTCTGACCAAGACACTGTTTTTGATCTTCAACTTAAAGCCATTTGAGACGAAGGAATAAAACTTGGTGCACTTTTCATCATCATTAGACACACACACACAATGTTAGCATACATGCCAACCATTATGCTTTTAGCGTAATCATTACGCATTTTTTTTCACTAAATTACGCATTACGCTTAAACGTATATGGATTACGCTTTTCGGTATATCCACCTCCCAAAAAAATCAGTTATTTGTTTTCTCATTATTATTAACATTCCATAATCCCACAGACCGTATTTTAGAAAAGACTGCTTTTACGTAACAACAATATAAGAGTACGCTTGACTGTGGACTTTCGTAACAGTATCATGTTCTATTTATAGCTAACCTGGTTCTACTGTTGACCTCAAATTCTATTTATAGAATCTGTATGCTTAGTGAGGAGAGAGCAGACTGGTTTTCCAAATTTAATCTTTACATGAAGATTCCATGTTCTAATTCATATTTCTTGCAGAACGAGTCTAAAGATATTTTAGCACTTAAAAAGTATATTTTATTTTAGTCTATGCAGTTATGTGAGCAAAAATATCCCCTTTCAAAATTTTCAGATAAATTAGAAAAAGGCAACCAAAAAATCCCCGAAACAAAATATAACAGAATCCTCTAAATATTAACCCTTAAAGTGCGTGTCGCGACTATAGTCGCGCTGTTGTTTTTGGTCCCGTAGTGCGTGTCGCGACTATAGTCGCGCTAGAGGTGAGCAACACTGATCGCATTCTATAACTTCATCTGGCCATAAATGCCTGTAAAACTATATTTGATTGGTTTAAAAAGGCCCGGAACGAGCATTCTGCAGTACTTTATTATTAACGATGTAATTTTACAAATGCTCGGTTCTAAACACATGGTACTTGTGCAAAGCAAAATGGCCAACACTAAATACGACGGTGATTTCTTGCAACAAATATTCGCTTCTGATAGTGATGCTAATAGTGATTTTTTTATAATTTGAGAAAATTGACATTATTGGAGCAAGCGAGGTATTGATGGAAATACACATGAATGATTTTGAGCCAGTAATTTACTTGGAACTGGAGTCGGATGTACATTCTCGCTTGACGTGAAAAGATGGCGCGCCTGTCAACCCCCATTCACTGGTAATTCAAAATTAAATGTCGAGATGGTGAAAAATGAACGTACAGACTATTGAAGACTTTTTCTTAGATGACGAGCTATTGCATCTGATAGTAGATCAAACAAATCTTAATGCTCATGGGGCAGACTTGAACGAAAAAAGTCGCATGAAGAAATGGCGACCTGTCTTACCTGAGCATCTAAAACATTTTTGCATCGATTAAAACAATGGGTTTGGTACATATGTCTGTTCTCGATTCCTAATGGGCTATTGATGATGTGATATCAACCGCATACTTCAGCAAAAAAAATAAGTATGGGATAAATTTCAAGCTATTCCAAGCAATTTACACCTGTCAGACAATGAGAACAATTAAGGTGACTCTTCACACAAAATCAGCCCAATGATTGAACAAAAATAAAGCCGTTGCTGAGGTTTAATCACCAGATATGGACCTCTGTTTGATGATATTATAATAAATAACACGTGATAGTTTTTCATGAACATTAATTGCTGACTGGAGGGTTTAAACATACATCTGACATTCATGGAGTGGATGTTTGCAAAACTGTGACCCTGCCTTTACCTGTGATTTTCACAATTTATATATAACATTGTGACAGACATAACATGTGCATGGTTGGACTACTAAAGAATATAACATTTCTTAGATATATTTGAACTTTTCCATAAAAAAAAAAAATAAAAATTACTGATGAAATACAATTTTAACTTATTTTACCTGTATTTACACCTGTACCTGCAAATATGTTAAACCTACACATGTCTTGATGCTAATCTTGAAGTATAGACACATACCATCATTTTTTATATAGGGTTTGTCTATCAATAGTGTATATTTAATGAAATACATGCAATTTAAAGACTGTGCAATTTTCTTCTTTTCTCCCCTGAAACAATTCAGCACTGAGGGACCTTTTACTGCAAAACAATTCAGCACTTTAAGGGTTAAGATAAGAGTACAACATCACGTGACGTTTATTTCCGGCCGTGTGGAAAGAATTTTAAAATTTAGCACTAAAAGTCTTACGATGGTTTGTAGTCGATGTGTGTAAAGCTAAAAGTGTTTCATGTGAAAACTTGAAACAGTAAAGGATGTTAAAAGATTAGAAGGGCAAATAATCGTTGTTTATTGAAATTTTAGCATATTATATGTGGATTACACTTTTTCCTCATCAGTGGTTGGCATGTATGTTTTAGGGTTCCTCTTACATGCCAACCATTCCACTTTTGGCGTAATCATTATGCTTGTTTTCTCTAAATTACATAACCTACAAAACTATATATGGATTACACTTTTGCGCTACATTAAAAAATAAAGCAGCAAATAGTTGTTTTTGTCATTTTTTTTTCTTCATCTCTTTAATTTCACTCATAAATTTGAGAATATTCTTATAAAGGTTGCTGCGCAAGAATAGGATAAGATCATTTCCTTGTTTGCTATTTATAGCAACTGTATGACCGCTCTCCAAGAAACAGACTGGTTTCTTCAATTGTGAGCTTTGTCTAACAGATTAATTTTATTGATATGCTAGTTAGTTAATGAACTAGTCTATAACTTTAAAGAAAAGGGCACCAGATGTTAAGTGAAATTCTTTATGATGTGAGTCATGGATGTTATTTGATGGAAAGCATTAGAGCAGATTGGTCTTTTCAAACTTCAAAACATGTCAGATCATGTTAACACCACTTTATAAATTTTTTTAAGAATATGAGAGTAATGTAATGCATCACGCTGAGCACCTCACTGTGATCATTGCAGGATTCCAGTTCATAAACATTCTGCCAAAGTTAAAAATGTAGACTAGTTTAAATTAGTGCTGAATAATAATAAAAATCAGTATATTTTGTGTTTGTATTTAGCCCTTTGTGACAAGAATTTTGTCAAGCTACTTAACCAAGTTAGTAGTAAAAATGTATCTTTACATGCTGTAATTCTGGCATGTATTAAATGGATTATGCTTTTTTTTTTTTTTGCAACTAATAATAGCAATAATTATGTTTATACCTCTTTGAGGTTTGGCATGTGTGGGCTCCATCTTAAGGTCTACCACTTGGAGGTTTGGTATATGTCAGCTCCATCTTAAGGTCAACATTTTGGAGGTTCGGCATGTGTGGGCTCCATCTTAAGGTCTAAGTCATGGAGGTTTGGTATGTGTTAACTCCATCTTAAGATCTACCTCTCGGAGGTTTGGCATGTGTGGGCTCCATCTTAAAGTCATGGCTTCAGATATTATTTTGCTTTTCCAGACCTGTTAACCTCAATAGATTCTCTGTATTTTACATGGAAGAACACCAAGTAATACTAGCTATGCATCATGAATTGTATTTTTTTTTGGTCACACATGGTGGTAGAAGTGACATTCAAAGATTTGTGTGCAAATCTCACAAGGAAATGATCCAGAATAAAAGACAAACAAGTCTCTGTCCTCATTCTTTAAATCCATGTCAGACAGTGATAAAATGCACATTATTTGTGCTAAAGTAATGATAAGTCCGCTTTTGGTTAAGTTAATCTTGCCATTGAAAACAGCTGATTCATTAAACAAGGATTTAATCTAAATGTTTCTGGAGGCCAAATTTGCAGCAGGCAGGTAAAATATTTTAGAGTATAGTTAGATAAAGTAGTGTGGTATGGTTTCAGGAAAAGGTATTTCTTTTCTGTGTAAAAGAAATAGATAATTGTTTATTTTGTCATTGTTGTTAAAGATCATAAATCTATTTCTGGATGAACTGGTAGCTTGATAGCTATACTATTAACAGCTGTTGAAAACTACAGATGGCAAATATTTGGACTTCTGATAGAGCTAGGTAAACAGGTCTGGTTTTCCTTACCACTCAGTAACTTTAAAGCCATTACATGAGTAAACTTGGTACTCTTACACCTCATCACTTGAAGACCACTGTGTTGGTGCTATCTTCAAGGTTAAGGTCATGGCTCAGTATTATTTTTTTGTTACACTTGTCATCATTTTAAAAATTGTTTCGAATTAAGTGATGGAACTTGGATTGTGTGTACATGCATATTACATTGAACCTGCTGTCCTCAAGGTCAAGGTATGACTCAATATTTTTAATTTCACAACTGTCATTTACATTTTATTGCATTTTGAGATGATGGGATGATGACCTCACAATACTTTGTGAGGAATACAAATTCACCAGATGACAATAACCTATCAGAGCAGACTTTTTACAGAAAAAAGTCCCCACCCATAACCAGTTGCACTTGTAATTAGAATTTTTATTTTTTGTTTTGGTTAATTCCTGTTTCTTGATTCAGTCACTACATATTTAGCAAGTATCACACACATTTGCAAATCATTTTATGTCAGTGTGTCCTATCTGTCTTGTGTAATTATGTTTAGGAAATATTGATATATTGAGTTGTGCATTTACTTTTCTTTCTTTAAGTATAAATGCCAGCAGATATGAGAAGTGATGCTTAGATCTTTTAGTTTTGTCCACAATTTATTTGAGATGGCCCATTTTGGATTTTTATTTTTATTAAAATGTAGCTTTAAAAAAAATCAGTCATATTGGTATGATATCTGCAGTGTGGCAGTTTATAGTAATGTCTTGCACTGGGGCATTTGTTTAGAAAATGCTAATTGTGAGTACTTTGTCAAGTTTTAGCAGAATAAATTTGTATGTTGTGTCCAGTGGGTTTTGAAAAAAATTGTGGCTGGAATATTTCTCTTCAAATTATTGAATTCATGTGATTTGTTTCTGGAAACACAAAAGTACTCTGATAAAATACTTGGATAAAGACATTCACTGGAATGTATAGTGAATTAAAACCAGGAATTATATTACTGTGATTCAACAAAAGACTTGACATATCAACACTCCATAAGCTATAATTGTCAATGCCTTTGGTTTGGGGATTTCTTTGAGAAGTATTCAGTTTTATTCAGGACTTTAAATTAATAGGACTCGTGTCTATAATTTATTGGTTATTTTTGGATTTAATATGCAATACCATCAATGTTTTTTACTTTGTATTCTTAGGAAATAAATTGTTTGTTAAATTTTAGAACGCTTTTACTCACTTTATTTAAACTTATTTTAAGAGCATATGCTCATAACAAGTGACAACTGTTTGATTGAGCAGCATGTGTAATAATTGCCAAGTTGCAAGTACAGGGTGTTTGCTCTATCTTGTCACACAATTAACAATTTGTTACATAGCAACCTTTAATAAATTTCAAAAACTATGATCAAAGTGTTACTTACATTGTCCCAAGCAAAGTCAAAAGAACTCGCTTATAACAGTGTGGCCAAGGATAGGGAGCCTGATAGTATTTATGATGACTAAACCTCAACAATTTACTACACAACAATGGAGGATTTCAGAACTTTAACAAACATTGTGGATGAATTCTTGGACAGTGTACCAGATGACATTAACATTATTCATGATTTATTTCTTTTATTTTGTTCATTTATTTACTTCATATTTTCATTCAAATAATGTGATATCAACCAAATGAGCAATTCTTTACACTTCAACATCCCAAAAAATACACTTTGCATGCTGTTATGCCAGTATCAACCTTCAACAAAGCAGTTCAGGTTTGTACACATTTAATAAAATTTCTTTGTGTTCAGGTAACTGATCATTAGGATCGAAAGGTACCCAATAAATGTTTATTCACTTTTGATTGTATTACTTGTGACTCCTGATATCAGAACCTACCATACCTACCACCAGGTCACACTGTCTTCTGTTTTTTGCATGTATGTACGTCCTTTTCAGAAAGAGGTACTGAAGAAGCTTGGGGGAAATAATGCAAGTCCACAGAACACATTGTACAATACTGTAAAGTATCTGCTAGAAAGGATTGCGTCAGTTATGATTGATACTGCTGCTATAGACCTACTGGTCAGACATGTTGATGAGACTGTACGAAGTCTGGGGAGCCTTACAGAGGGCATCGATAATGCTGGTGAAAAAGGTGTCAAGCTTTTATTGGTAAGTGATATTATATAGTGGAATGTTGGTTCATTCAGGATGAAAATATATGCCATATACATAGCTGCCAACTGTACTGTTTTTTCTGTATTTATACCATATTTTGGACCAGAATACAGGTGTATGTTTTTTCTCTCCAAAAAATGTTTTTTTTTTTTTTTAATAATAATAAAAATTAGCAAAAATTCCTTTTAATTTCCAGTTTAGAACAGGTACTAGGTTCCATTTTAATAGAAATGTATCACATGTTCATAAGAATATATTTCTACAATATGATTGTTCATTTGGAAACAGTTCAGTAAGAAAATCACAGAATTGAGAATGTCATGAACATATGCAAGACTGCATATCTTGAGCTGAGACGTGTCAGTTGGTACAATGGAATTGATAATGATTGAAGAAGAAAAAAAACAAGGTGTTGAAAATGCTTCTATAAACAGCCTTTATCTGAGTGTGTTGCACTCTTGCACCTTCTGAATGGGCACCCGATTGGAACATGGTGCCCATCCAGAAGATACCAGTGCGCAACAAGTGCATCTACATTAAATAATTATGTAAGGAACTGTTCTACTTTACTGATGGTTGTATATATTGTAAATAGTTACATATACATTACAATTTTAAAAATCAGTGTTTGTTCCTGAAAATCAGTATTTTTGTCACAAGCAGTAAGTATTTTTGTACTAAGGGGTTGACAGCTATGCATATATATCATTCCACTCCAACTTCCCAACCCCTCCTCCCCACACTTTTTAGCTCTGCTGTTGTAAAAAAAAAAATACCTTGAAATTGCATTCGCTTTCATTTAGTCTTAAGTGGTGCTGCTTAAACATCCAATGTGGTCATCTTGAAGATCTTGTTCATGGATGGTCATATCAGCAAAGGGTTTTCACTAATAATTATAATGTGTAGGTGAACTGACATCCATTATGACTACCACAGTGGTCATAATAAATTTCTTTTTTTCTCTACTCCTCCTGAATGAATAGCCATTGGAAAATTTGGTTTTCTTCAGAAAATTTGTGATGTCATGGACATCCAGTATGGCTGCATCTTGTTATTGCTACTGATGAGTAAATGATTATATCAAGATGAGGGGTTCACTGAAAGGCATATTAGGATGTCTACTTGGACCTTAATGAAAATAATACCAATCTGATATCATATATGGCTACCTACAGCAGCCACTTTGGAAACCATTCTTCCTGGACAGATGGTCATATCAGCATGGTTTTTTTTGTTTAAAGACTTGATGTCTTATTGGTTCTAAATGAAAAATGGTGCCATGGGTGGCATCTTTAAAATTTATTATTGCTACACCTTTTTAATTGAAAATCACATTAGCATGGGGTTTTCACCAAAAGACTTTCTTATGATGTCTAGATTGTACTAGGTGAAAATGATGCTAATAGGAGTCTTTATTGCCCGAATGGCAGCCATCATAAAAATGTTGATAATGTTACTGCTCTTAAATGAAAAGTCATATCTACTTTTCAGCAGAAGTCACAAGTATGATAACTATTTGGTCCTGAATAAAAATAATACTGTTAATCTAGTCTCAAATATGGCTGCCACAATGAACATATTGACAATCTTGTCACTAATTCTCATTAATGTATAGTCATATAAAAATGGGGTTTTCATAGAAGGTTTTCTAATGGTGTCCAGTTGCTCCTAAATGAAAATGGTATTGATGTTACATCCATTATGACTGGCAGAGTGTCTGCTTGAAAATCTTCTTGCTAAAGAATGTCGTAGATAATTTAAGCACTTGGCAAGTAAAAGGGAGAAATGGTTTAGCCTTGAATTCCTGGAAATTCTTTTCGACAAGTATGAAGCCAGCCCCTTCATAAGATTCTTGCTTAAAAATGCTTCCAAGCATAAGGTAGAAATAGCATCAAATAGTATGCACATGTCTATAAATTTAGTTTCAGCTTTGTTTAATTCAAAATGGAAAGCATATTTTACTGTAACCTACTTTGTGTTCCTTGTTAATGAAGTTTCTTAGATTTTGAACTTTGCTTTGTTTGAGCCCACATTAAGGGAAAGACAAGACTAAGTAATTTTTGTGTCATTAGGATTCTGAGGTTATTTTGAGGTTTTTGTTACATGTATTTCATATTAGTGTTTTTGTATTTTCATATAGCACTGATAGGGTTCCAGTGTGCAGATGTCCATTAGATTTAAAATTGGAGGCTGGGTTACCAAATTAGGCAGGTGGATTGAGGTACCTCCCTCTATAGGGATAGTTTTTTTTTTAATGTAGGTGGGTTTAAAGTGAACCTAACCTGGTAAATCACCCAACTTCCAGCTGAATAAGAAACCCTTTATAAGTAGTATGCAACTTAAATGACTATCTCTCATGTCTTTGTTATATTGTGTTTCAGGCACTGTCTACAGTTTTTCCCAACAGTTTTAAATCAGAAGAGACATTTGAGATCCTGCTAACATTCCTAAAAGATGATGAAGAAGTTGTTGGTAATGTTTCTTTTTTAAAATTATTATCGTTTATAGTTCTCAGTCTTAATGTAAGGTGCTTTCTATGAGAAATAGTCACTAGAATTCATATCATTAGGATAAAAACCATTTTTTCTTAGTGCAAGTGTAGATAGTATTCAATGTGCTCAGTTATAGTTTAGATGGAAATTATTGCAGCATTGACTCCAGTATTTCATTAATATTATGAAATATTGACATCTCATACCTTTTGTTACCATTTGAGTAGCTTAGTTCATGGACTATTCTAGCATTGAAACTTTATGGGGGTGAGTGGGGAGTTTCTCCCAAACATTCAGAGAAAAAAGGGTGGAGTGGGGTGTGTGTGATGAAATATAAGAGGAACTAAAGCTAGGTCTTGCAAATAGGATATGCAGTTTGTGCATGTGATAGATGTTTTAGCAGTATGTTTTTGAAAATGGTACAGCTCCCATCCTGGTTGTTGAACTGTATTTATCCTTGTACTATTGCACATCCATCTGAGAATGTAGACCCAGATCAGCCATTGCATAATGCACATGCAGAGGTTATGCTATTCACTTGAGATGCTATTGTGTCTTAAGTTGTATATCAGTTTTTATATTATTTAAGATCATCAAAATTTGCCAAAACACATATCTTTAATTTCCTGTTTTTAATTACCCACTATACATTTTAAAAAAAGAGTAAAAGGTGTCAGTTAAAAACTTAGTCTTCTGAATTATTTTCTTGACTGATGTTTAGCAAGTCACTACATGTGTGCCATATTAACAGGGATGCATTATTTGCAAAGAACAATAAAGTAAAATTTGTGGGTGAAGACTATATACGTTGAGAAACTATTAACATTATTGTAATATCATTACTCTCCATTCGTATGTGTTCGAGATAATTGCATTATTTTTTGACAATATTGAATAGCGTTATCAAAATAGGGATGACTATTTACAGATTTGATTGTGGCCATACTTGTGTACATTTTTTAGATTATCGGCTAATTCAAGGGAGTTAAACAACATTTTCTGATGGTATAAGAACCAATATTCAATAGCAAATCTGACATGGTATTGTTAAGCCCTCAACCTTCTTTTAAATAATTAAAAACACTAACACTTCAAACCGAAACCTAGGTATACCAGAATCCCCTCAAGACCGAATATTCTTTTTATTCCAAAGGTTTTACTTATTTAAATTTATCATTTTTCCCAGTAAACCAAAAACCCTTCAGCTCTGATTACTGAAAAAGTTTTGATCCTTAATTTCAATTTTATGCTACACTCCCCTAAACTGAAACTCATTGAAACTTGGAAATACATTTTAGCTGCTAAATTCTTGACACATTCTGGAACAGATTAATTAATTACAGGTACTGCAGTAGTCTGATCAAAGACCCAGAAAATGTCCCCAGGTCATGTGCAGTTAAAACAATACTTGATATGGACACTGAGACAGATTAGGGCTGGCTATAGGCTAATCTGGAGACTTTACACCATTCAGACGAATCAGCTTTTACGGCTAATTACATGTATTACGTAAATGCTTCTTGGTATGCCTTTTGTAAAGACTTGTTATCTGCTGGTTATCTAATTGTGATTGGTGCTATTGATTTGTATAAATGATCAATCGAACATTGCTTATTTTTTAACTTTAAATATCGGCTTTATTAACCCAGCAAGCATGTGGTCTCTCTTTTGGTGCTTTGTTGACAAAGCCACAATGCATTGCTCTAAAAGTCAGATTCATTTATTGGATTTTCTGTAGAGAAAAGTCATTACATGTATTTAAGTAGCCATAACTTGTTTGTCTTCACTCACATGTCAAGGTTTCAAACTGAGCAGGAAAAGTGTTGTAGGATTGTACGACCATTGCAGGAAAAAATTAATCTGATCAGTGAGTATAAATCTGTGCCAAAACTGACACTGAAGAAACTAGGGGAAACATTCGGCATAGGAATATCTGTTGTTTCAGTTATGCAAACATAAGTCATTCCAATTGACAAACTTATTAGAGATTAGAGTATGCTGCAATAAATTAATTGGGACAAGACAAGGTTGTTTTACCATGGACTTCCTGACATAACTTTGTCAATAAAAGTAGAGGTTTCAAAAGGCCATCCAATGTGATGATAACAGTGATCAGCAAGGACCAGAACCCGACTGCTTTAAGAACATTAATATTACAAACTTTCCAGTTGCATTACAAGCATCACATTTTACAGAAATACACTTAACAATGGTGGACCTTAATCCTTTCACATTGTTTCCATCATGGACAGGACATAGTGGTTGTCATGGATTCTCCACATCATGGCTTATTTTTTTATTTTTTTTTATGGTTTAGCACCATTTTTCAGCACAATATAGGCTATACATGGTGGCCAGTAATAATGGTGGAGGAAGAACCCGGAAAGAACCACCAACCCACGAGAAGCTACTTGCAAGCTTTCTCACATAACTACATTAGCCGAATCTTAGACTCGAACCCATGCAGACAGGTGAGATGGCAGTGAGCCATAACGGACAGCGCTTTAGACCACTCGGGGCCCCCATCATGGCTCATAGTGGCTAGATTAAGTTTTATTGCCCTAATTAGAAAGTCACAGCAATACAATTATGTAATGGTAGACATCCACTGCATCAGATGGAGCTTACGTATCAGCTCAGCTATGGTACACAATGCTATTCAAAGACTCGCCAACTAAATCGCATTCATGTATATGTATTGCAAGATGTGAATGATACATTTCTGAGCAAAGAATGCGGAATTATTCAAGTGCTTCACAAAATATGCAAAGTTTAATTAACTTTTATTAAGAAATATGCTTTTCAATAAGCAACAGGAAAAAGAAATCAGATGTGAGTATTTTCGGGTTTTATTATGTTATTATAATAAGAAAATGCAAGAAATGCTGTGATTTATTTTTTCTGTCTCCCAATTAGTTTAAGTGGCTGCTTTATACTTGCCACCCAGATATGCATTACCTTAGTCATAATTTATCAGGAACTTTCAAGTGTTGACTTTTACTGTAGAGCTACAGATTTTACAGTCTATGAAGCAAATGATGCTTCATTCAATAACAAACAACTTGACAAATATCAAATTGATAGTCTTCTGAGTTTACATGCACTATTACCAAATGAATTGATGAAAGGATTGAAATCGTGTAATCACTTAAATACTTTTTATAGGAGATAAACTTATATTATTTTCAGTTAATGTCGATTCAGTTTATTTGGTACCCATTCTTTCAATCCGCATGACAGTTTCTGTAAACAATACCCGAATATCAAGCTAACCCAGTTATCATTTTTAAGTAGTTGATACACAGCATGTATCCAGGTGTGTGTGTGTGTGTGTGTGTGTGTGTGTGTGTGTGTGTGTGTGTGTGTGTGTGTGTGTGTGTGTGTGTGTGTGTGTGTGTGTGTGAGAGAGAGAGAGAGAGAGAGAGAGAGAACAGGACAGAAGACATAATAGTCCACAACAATCCATTAGTCTGTAAATTGGAACATCCAACTACAAATCAGCTTTATTTTTCCTCCTCCGTTTTTGAATGTTCTTTGCAGACACAGCAAAACATGGTCAAATCGCCACAATGTTCTCTTTGCTTTCTTTGTTTTACTGTGATCCTGGTTAGAGCTGAACCGATGTCTCGTTTTGCCGATTATGCCGATACCGCGTATAGCCGATTATCAAAATTGCCGATACCGATTATGAGACCGATTATTTGATTATCATATTATCTACTCAGGTATAAGCAGACAAATTTAGAAAACAATAAAGGCCTGGAATGGGGGGGGGGGTTATCCGTGGGCCAATGTCAAAACTTTACAGGTTTTGGGTGTTTTTGTTGTCTGTTGTAACGGCAGTACATCTTGGGACAAAAATATCCGTGTTCTAAGACATAGGCATGTTAAAAAAGTAACTTTCGGTGACCCGAAAATTATTAAACTTTTATAAAGTACCATTTATTATTGATTTTGTTATTATTTTGCATGTGCATATTTTCTGATTTCCACAACACGCAATTACATAAAGGTAAAATACAGCCTTCATAATTCGCGGGTCGGTCGAGTTTACCAGGGAGACCATATACTATAATGTACAGTACTTACGCAATGCAAAGTGTGCATAGCGTCACTTAAATCCTTTTTTATTCCCAAATATATTAGTTGCAGATTTTGCTTTATTCTTTGTTTCGACCAAAGTGTATTCTTTCAGATAAAATTTCAGCTAATCTGTAATAGCTGTTTCATTTACTATGAATCACCTCTCACGAGTTACTCATTTTCAATGATATTAGTGATCCTACAAAATGAGGTAATATTTTGAGTGTACAAGGGACACAACCGGTATAATTTACATCTTCACGCAGCGTGGTAATAATAAAGGCTAAATTTCTCATATAGATCAACTAAGATCAACATCAATCAATTTTAGTTTTGTCTTTTGGCTGAACAAACATGTAACTTTCCACACAATGGAAAGCTTGATGTTTCAGAATCTCCTTTGTTGATAATCGGTCAATTTCCCTATCGTTTTGAGACAACAGTACAGGCCAGTTTAGCATTAAAATGCTTGAAACTGACTTGTAATAAGCAGAAGAAGGGTATTTTTGTTACAACACTGACTGGTTAAGAAAAATAAACCTGTAAGTGTAATGCAAGCATTTATTTTGCCATGCAAGTTAAAACAAAGTTGTTTATGCAGCAAGTGAATTTAAATTTGCATACGAAAATAAGCAGAAACCGGACGGCATTTACTTTGAAGTAATTCCAGACTAAACTTGATTGTTTCAAGTTCGACATTATGCAGAGCCGATATTAATAATCCAATCTATTCGGGCTCTTGAAACAATGTGTCCAAATAAATTACTACTCTGTTGTCCACGGACCGTGGGAGAGGGCGATTTTTTTTTTGTTGCAAACAGGAAAGTCGTGGCACAATAAATATGTTCTAATCACTATGTAAATTGAGGCAATGCTTTTGAGTTTATTGCCGACTTTCTATGAGCAAAGGTCGTCGGCTTGCTTTGACAACAACAAATACTCGTTATTGCTGCGGCAACATCAGATAATTGTAAAACATTGATATAGAATTGTTTTATTTGTTTAGTATATGTCGGTGCTTCAAAGGTACAGTAAAACCTGTTATGACTTATGAGAGACCGCCCCTTCTGCCAGATGGTGGCTTGGTGAAACACTAACAAAAGAAATAAAAAATAATTTTAAAAAATCCGGAAATGATTCTCACTTACTAGTATTAAAGACAATGAGTTCGTTCACCCTCCAGGCATTACGGATTAACTGAAAGACAGACGACGTACTCAAACCTACACTGAAGCCCTTTCAAACAATTTCTCACTGGGACATAAGGACTATCGGTGTTTTGTGAGTTTTCATAAAGATAAAGTAAAAACACAAACCTCAGAATTGACTGTGTATATATCCATCATTACTCCCTTTGATGTTAATCTTACTAGCTATTCACATGACTTTGGCACTACAATGGCGGTTAGCGACATGTACTTTAGTCTGGTTTACTGCAGTTTACAAATGTTGCCGGACGCTGGAGTTGAAAATTTTGCATAACTGGCAAGATAAATTCTTTTTAAATACTTTATTAGAGCAATCTCTTTGTTACAAAAGATTAATTGATGGTTCAATGTGTTTATCTCGATATATGGTTATTCGACTATACAGTAGTGTTAATGAGCAACTTGTTTGCATACTGCATATATCCCGAGCTCTATTGTTACAAAGGATTAAGTTACGGTCAGTCAAAACGCGACTGTATATACAACTTTTATCAGGAAAAATTGGTTATTTAAAAAAAATATTTGCATCGGTACCGATTATTTTTGCCGGTACCCGATTATACCGATTGTGCTAATAATCGGCCCGATTATGCGTACGGGCGATTAATCGGTACAGCTCTAATCCTGGTCAGTGTGACAATAACACTTTGCACACCATTTGTAATGCTTAATATAAAGCGCCTAAGTGATTTTGATTTACATATGGGAGTTACAAGAAATTCAGCAAAAATAGCAAGTTATTTGCCCACATTTCTGTTATGAAATTCATTAAAAAATACCAGGAAAGCAAATTTTAATAATTACATGCATTCATTTTTTATTAGTCAGGCGGGCTTGGATTGGAACATATTTATTAGTCCGTGAGGAAAATTAGTTGCGAACTAACGGACATGTGTTAGTTTCGAACCTTGTATACACACACACACACACCGCAGTTGATCCTAGAAGCTAAAATTATGCACATAATCACCCAAATGGCATGGAATCTTTGGGAATACAAATAAGCTTCAAGTTACATGAAAAAATCTTGAAGAAGTACAGGATACAAGCAATAATCAGGTGGGTCCAGTTAGTTGCTGGTATTGTTAATGATGGAAAAATAACTTCTTTTCCGCCCAAGTTGCAATAGCAGTTAATTTATCCAGTATATCCATCAGATAATATTTTCAGCAAACCTATATCCTATTATGCAAACTTAGTCATGAAATGGGTAACTAAAGTAGGTATGATTGTTTTTGCTGGTCAGTATAAATGACTGCCAGTTCTATACATCAGTTTTAGCTTTATCTAAGAGGCATTTCTTCTTGTGCATGCCTCTTCCACACACCCATCCCTGTTGTTCAACTTGTTTGGTATTAGACATCAGAACACATTGTTATGGCTAAATGTATATTAATTTATAACAGTTTTAAATGAGTCATTTGGGTTTATGACATTTTTATTTTAATTCTTTAAATTCAGTGGCTGGCTTTTACTGGAATAGAAGTTCACGTATCATGCAATTTGAAAATTACATTCTTAAATCTAGGCTAATTGCCGAGGTCAAGTCTACAACTATTTTTGGTCAAATGTGCATCACATTAGTTGGAGTAGAGGTGATGAAAACATCACATGATCCTAGGAGTATGTGTGCTTAGTAGAGAAGTAATGTACACTGCAGTTGGTGATTGGCTCAGTAATTAAAGAAGGCCAGAACATGACTGTTAAGTATTTATACTATAATGATTTAAATGTTCAAAAATCTTTTTAGTGTTTCAGATTTTGTTGAAACTACAGTAGTCCCCCTCTTATACGGCCACCCCTTCTGCACCAGGAAAGTGGCCTTATTAGAATGGTGGCCTTTCCAGAGGGGGACTAAAAAATTTTTTGAGAAGTATATGTAATGTATGTAGTAAGAAAGCTACATACTTCAAAGTTCAAAGCATTTACTATCTTCGTTTAAAACTTTAATCATTAAAAGGTTCTTGTTATAATAGCAAACTTATTTCAACTGAATATACGTTATTAATTCTTTTTCTTGGCATAAGTGTGATATGCGAGCGGGTATTGGTGTGATGTACATTGAAAATGCATTCAAAAACGTCATTTACATCTTGGTACATACATAACTATCTTTCCATTTGCCATTTTCCAATGCTGCTGAATAACCTTATTGGTTATGACTTTGTTAGAGTCATTTCAACATAAACTTGTTTTTTAGTCTTTTTTACATAAAATTGTTCAGCAAGTACCCCCCCCCCACCCCGATGTCATAGAGAATAACCAACTTTCTCCTAAAATAGTGTCTCTGTTAACATGATGACATGTAATGTTTGGTAATGGCTTGTTCAGTTGTTGTTAACTGTATGTGATTTACTTATGCAGACAAAACTTGTGTCAAGTGAACAAAATGCAGTCTTCGTAAAAGAAGCCATAAATGTGTTGCCACATGATTTTTTGTTCTTTGTCTGGTACCCTGCTTTCTTCAAGGTTCTCTGTGTCACAAAATCTATTTTTTGCCTATGCTGACCCTGATATAATCTTTACAATTACGTCTGGGGCCCCGAGTGGTCTAAAGCACTTTCCGTTACAGATTACTGCTGTCTCACCTCTGTCAGTGTGGGTTCGAGTCTAAGATTCGGCTAATGTAATTATGTGAGAAAGCTTGCCAGTAGCTTCTCGTGGGTCGGTGGTTCTTTCCGGGGGTTTTCTCAGGTTCTTTCTCCACCAACAATACTGGCCACCATGTATAGCCTATCGTGTGCTGAAAAATGGCGTTAAGCCCTAAAACAAACGAACAAACAAACGTCTGGTTATAATCATCAAAGAGAAGAACTCAACATAGGTGTTAAGCCCCAAACTCTTATCATAACATTATTGAACCCATTTCCTGTGGACATAGACTTTTATAGATAATATATACTATTAATCTTTAGTCAACACTTCTAACGGAAGCTTGACACTGGGAGACATGTATCGATGGTAGAGATAATCAATTGCTTACCTTCGTCAAGATTTGAATTAATCATTGGTTATGGATACATTTGAAGAAACAAAAGTGGCTGCTCATGAGAGGGTACTTTTGAATACAAACTTGTCAGTGCCAAGGGATTCTCGCCATAAGTGGGTGGCTGCTGGTCAGGGGGACCGTTCTATAGGGGTAATTCTGTATATGAAACACATACCATACTCCATAAGTTTCAAAGATATATAATTTATATTTAAATATTCACAATATTTGTGTCAATATAGACTCCATTTAGGGTAAATCCCAAAAATGGCTATATCACTTGCTGTGTTATTTCCTTTGCAGGTACAATTAACTCTCCATTCCCAGCAAACAAGATTGCCCTTTGTCAATAAGTGCATGTACACTTTCTGTAGTCTGCTTCGGTTCGAGTCTAAGATTCAGTTAATGTAGTTATGTGAGAAAGCTTGCTAGTAGCTTCTCATGGGTTGGTGGTTCTTTTCGGGGGTTCATCCGGGTTCTTCCTCCACTAATAATACTGGCTTCCATGTATAGCCTGTTGTGTGCTGAAAAATGGTGTTAAAACCTACAACAACAACAACAACACTTCCTATAGCTAGTAGGCATTTGGTATGATCTTTGCTCATGCCAGATAAAGAATTACTCTGACACTCATTTTGGCAAGAACAAAAGGTATTACTGGTTAAGAAACTTACATGAGTAATCACCTGGCATTTTTTAGATAACTTGAAGAATTGCGGTTATCACTCAGTCTTCAAGGTTATGTACATGACCTAAATGCCCAGATATTTTTTATGACTTCCGTTGTTTCTTTGAGCTTAATTGATTTTAAATTTTCTCATTACAGTGGATACAGCATTACAGATTTTCACAAACACTGGTCAGAATCTCCATGCAGCCCACCCTAACATCTATTCGTAAGTTGCATACAAATATATTACTATTCCTGTTAGAATGGGAGATAATTTTAATTTAGCTCTACTGGTCATAGACAAGAGGAGTTTATGCAATCAGGGTCTGTAGCAATCCTTGAAAACCAATCAATTCCATAGGCATCCTGGAAAACTTTGAAAAAGGCTTAAATTTTATTAAATTTCTGAATTTCTGTCAGGAAACCCTTGAAAATGAAAACTGGTACCCAAAAAATTACAATCTTGATTGAGACTTTTATGAAGTTTGGTAACTGTTTTTGCCTGGATGCATTTTTGCACCCATACACATGCAAAGATGCAAAGAATGAAAGATGTAGACATTTATTCAGCTTGTTGCAGATTATGTCTTGAGATATTTAGTGTGATTATGGGTGAAAGTGCTCTGAAATCTAATGCAAAATTACTGAACATAAAGAGGCAGTCAGAGGCATGTGATTCGAAGCAGTGGTATTGCATCGCACATCCCAAAGTCAGCTTGGATTTTCTCAAACCTATCCACGTAACAATCTCAGTGAACTTGACAACTGCTGAACAGTCTTTTGTTGATGACATCATTTGTACTTAAAGAAGACAATGTGGGCTGAAGTAATTTGGACTTGGCACAGATTCAAAGCATAATTTATTTGTCTAACATTAGAATCAACAAAGTCCTTGCCAGCATGTTCCAGATAGCAAAATTGCTAAAAATGTTTAATGTGGAGATAGAAAAACTTTGTATATCACCTTCAAAAGGGCTTGAATTGTATCAAATGATTTTGTGATGGGTCCTGTGCAATTGTATTTTGCACATTGTCCAATGTCCTTCATCTGTTGGCTCAAATATAATATCATTACACTCCGTAAACTATTGGGAGGATTGCTATGAAACTTGTGAAACACATTTGTCTCAAGGTCTACTTGATTATGAATGAAAATCTGCCTCTTCTACATTCAATCAGGGCCCATAAGGAACCTTGAAAAGCCTTGAAAATTCAAACTATTGTCTGGGTACTTTGAAAATCCTTATTTTTCTTGAAACCAAACCAATTTAATAAATATTTTTCATTTTTCCGATTTTAATAAAACAAGAAGGGGGAGGGGACACAGAACAGATTGCTCACAAAGTTTGTTCCAGAACAGAAATTTCCACAACTGGCTGCTGTGCACTTGTACATTTTGAATGTCCAATTGTAAGAAGCCCAGATGTAGCTGTGGTTTAAATTTGAATCATTTGTAATCTTTGAAATGGCTGGGGCCAATTCCAATTTCAGTTTGACGAAGAAAAAATATAAAGTTTGGATTATAAGATCTTTCTCAGAGAGCTTTGCAAAATGCAAATTATGCCACAAAGATATAGATTTGTGTGCAATGAGAGAAATGCTCTACGGTTACATGCATTTGGAAAGAAAACACCAAACTCTCTTAATGGCAGGTACTATGGGAAAACAAGAAGCCTTCAGCACGAAATCATTTTTAACGAAAAAAGTAAGTCTCTGATCACAGAGAATAAAGTTTTAAAATAGAAACTGTATATAATCTTATGAAATTAGTATGATCTGGTTTTATTTTTGGATTGAGTAGGATTAGTACTGACAATAATTGCAGTGAATAGGGTTAATCTAAAAGTATAGAAAACAGCGTAGCTAATAGAAATACTAATGTATCTACTATGAAATAGTTTAAAGTATCCATATGCTAATTTCAAATAGGTGATAATATAAAAAAAACATATCTTTTTTAGTTCTTTTTTGTTTGATGGGTGTGGGTGAAAAAGAAAGGCAGGTACTGAAAAGACATTGAGACAATGACAGCTCCTGACTTACTATGTATTGAAAATAGGGACCAATAGGAAAATGTCCTGTATCACAACATCTGATAGTTGGAGTAAAAATGTTAAGGACAAAATCCTTGAACATAGAGCTCTTGGAAAACAGCAAGATGACAAGCTACATCTCTAAATGGTTTTGTCTTTTCATGTTCAATATTGGTGGAGTTATTGTCCCCCACCAATATATATTAAATTCCCACTTGAGCAGATCCTTGGCCTTTCAATAAGGATGGCTCAGGAATTATTAAACCTATTCTGATGCAATTGTGATGTGTACATTATCTCAAGACTTGGCGGTACCATTTATTGGTCTCAATGTTTGGATGTAGTTATGACTCTTAACAATTAAGTATATAGTTTCACATGGGGTGTTGTTTGTAACTGGATCAGCACAAAACCAAAGATTATTTTCTAATAGAATTTGGTAATAAAAAAAACATGGTCTCCTAGACTTGCATGTGGCTTTTTAAAGTTTAGACTAGTTGCAGCTTCCAGATTTTCTTAATTGATTTCCAGAAGATAATTTTTCTCCAATTTGTTTTAAATTTCAGCTAACTTTAGCAAACATCTTCAAATTGATAAGTCCTTGAGTGAGTTCATTTCCAGTGTTCCACAAAATTATTTACAGTAGGTGTGGTACCTGAATGCCTTTCATCCTGATTTTGGTTTCAGTTTGTTTTGTCCAGATTTTACTGATCAAATGTTGAAAGAGTTTAAGTATCATAATATCATTTGGAAGAGTTGAGGCCACATCGTCATAACTCCTTTCCACATCTTTAACTTTTTACTAAGGAATAGTGCATTTCCTCCAAACAATTATTATTCACCTTCATATTGATGAGACCTACAGGGAGATGAATTTCTGGAATTTCACATCATTTAAATGAGTTTGGCCCCAGAATGCCCATCGTCTCCAGGCTGGTTTACCAATAAATGTTTTTTCTGTTGAAAGCTCTGCTACACAAATTGTACAGTGTGGCACATTGTGATGTTTATTTCGGAGCTGAAGTGTCTAAAAGACATTACATGGGAATTGTGGAATATCGTACATAAAGCAGTTTTCAAACTTGTTCCAGCTAGCTAAGCTAGCAATTTATATGCCTATTTAGACAGCAGAGTTTGAAAGCAGGTTCTTAATGCAGAATAATATTCATACACCGTTAAGGAACAGGTCCAGAAACAGTCAACACATTAATACGTATACAACTGGAGGCAACATCTTTTAAAGATTGTGATTTCAGCTGAGCTCTAACAGTGAAGCAGGAAGAAAGAGATGGATATTGAAGAGTTAGGTAAATATCGAATTATGGCCATTTCCTCCTCAATTTCCTTTAGATAAAATTTTAGATAAAATCCTGGCAGTATCACTGGAGTTTTCATCAGAAGAGGTCTTATTGTATCAGGTTGGTCATTAATGAAATGACTAATCCTCAACTGTGTCAGCTATCTTGAAAATATTGTTATTGATACTTCTGAGTGGAATCTTACAGCAACATTGGGTTTCACTGGAACACTTACTATGGTATCTAGCTGGACCTAAATAAAAATGGTGTCAGTCTGACATCTTGTATGGCAACTATGGCAGCCATCTTCATAATGACTTTGTCATAATTCTATTTGAACAAAGTCATATTGACAAGGGTTTTCACTGGGAACTGTTTTATGGTGTCCAGTTGGTCTTTGATGAAAATAGTGCCAAACTGACTTCTAATATGGCCACCACACAGCCATCTTGAAAATCTTGTTATTGCTACTCCTCCTGAATGGAAAGTCATATCTTAACAAAATATTGCTATCTCTACAGACTTCCAAGTGGATGACATTTTTAAAATAGGGTTTTTCAGGAATAGACTTTTTATGATACAAAAATAAGTTTAGATGTAATGCTCAATGATTGATCATTAAAGACTGTGTTGCAAGATACTATTGCCTATTTGTGTTATTTCATGTTATGTGATCTTTTTTGTGCAGTATGATTGATAATTCAAAACTTTTGCAAATTGCAGAAGTTTGTTACCAATTCTACAGAGTCTTGCAAAGATAGGTACACCCAAGCAAAGCAAGCATGCCATCCGATGTATCAATGCTGTTGCACAGAACAAAGAAGCAATATTGTCTCATGTTTTTGAGGTAATGATTTATATCGTCAAATATTTGTGTACGTGTTCAGTTTATATCTTTCCTGTTACCTTTTCATTTTGGAATAATTGATAATGCCTTTTAGTAATAAATTAGCATTCTTTCTAGGACAAAAATCTTTCAGGGTCTGTATCAGTCAGTGGCCCATTTGGCTATATATCATTCAGCCCCAACCCCACCAGTATTCATAGTTTGTTTACTGCATTCAGTGGTCAGTGCCACCTACAGTTGTTGTGAATAGGTGGTAGTAAATATTTCTCTGTTTGGTTTCTGACTGGGTTTTCAAATAGCCTGAAGGTTAAAACAGTCAGAAATGAGTTTACTTTTCTTTTATTTAAATTCATTAGCCAAGGTTATGAATCAAGAGCACTTTTACTACACATTTTACATTAGTAAACAGTGGCAGAGTTTAGAATAATATTTGATGATTGTTAGAGAGAACATGACTTGGACAATTAACACAAAATACATGACTGTGTAAACAAATTTATTTGGAACAATGGTGAAAATTTTGTGGATTTGTATTGGATATGAGAAAAAAAATTAAGGTAAGAATGCATGCATGTGCATGATGTTTAAAAAAAAATCTGATTTGTTAAAATCTTGGGGACACAAGTAACTAGACACAGCATAGTGATGTGTCATTGCAGCAATCAATAACAGTGTTGGGGCTGAATGAAATATACAACATAGTGAACAATGTTAGAAAAATAACTTGAACAGCAATCAATAACAGTGTTGGGGCTGAATGAAATATACAACATAGTGAACAATGTCAGAAAAATAACTTGAACAGCAATCAATAACATTGTTGGGGCTGAATGAAATATACAAAGTAGTGAACAATGTCAGAAAAATAACTTGAACAGCAATCAATAACAGTGTTGGGGCTGAATGAAATATACAACATAGTGAACAATGTTAGAAAAATAACTTAACAGCAATCAATAACAGTGTTGGGGCTGAATGAAATATACAACATAGTGAACAATATCAGAAAAATAACTTGAACAGCAATCAATAACAGTGTTGGGGTTGAATGAAATATACAACATAGTGAACAGTGTCAGAAAAATAACTTGAACAGCAATCAATAACAGTGTTGGGGTTGAATGAAATATACAACATAGTGAACAATGTCAGAAAAATAACTTAAACAGCAATCAATAACAGTGTTGGGGCTGAATGAAATATACAAAGTAGTGAACAATGTCAGAAACATAACTTAAAGCAAATTTGAATTGCCAAAGAACTCTCAAAAGAGCCCTTGGGCATTTTTTTTCAAGCACTCGTCACTCAAACATGTGAGCAAAAGGAGATACTTATTGCTGTTATGATTTTACTCAACACAGTATACTTATCCACTACATTATTTACTACAAAATAACAGATACCCAATGCAAGCAAGAGACTATAATGAAACCAGACCATGAAAATAGTATCTTCTTAGTGTTTAAACCCTTCTAATGTAAGAGGCAATGTTTGTATCTCAAGAAATTGTAGTTTTACAAATAGCTCATGATTTTTTAATTATTAGTAGTCTGGGTGTCATTTTAATATGAGAACTTTTTCTTTTCAATGAGCTTACACCTGACAAGTTATATATGTTCATGATTGAGAACCAGAAATTGTGAAAATGTAATGATAAAAGTATTATATTCCATCCAGGTCACTGTTATTTTCAAGACTGCAGATCTTTCTTTATACCTCCATTTCAAGAGAACTGTTTTACGCAAAATTCCTTCTTGTCCAGAAGTTCAGGAGGATTTCATTTCATTATGGCCCCACTTTAATATTGACCAACCAGCTGTCATCTCAGCATCATTGCTTTTTATTCCACCAAATTATGTTTTATACTTGAATGTAGATTGATTACATTTTTATAGTTCTTTAAGAATTTAAAAATAAATAAGTAATTTGTTTTGTCCTCTTTATTATCATAACTTTAATTCCACTCATATAAACATGAGAATATTCATAAGATGACTGCTCTTAAAGAATAGTGTAAAAGTAGTTTACTTATTTGTATATGACCTATTTTTAAAGAAACAAATCAATTTCTTTAAAGTTGAACTATTCCTCGCGGATTCATTATGTTGGTAAGCTATTAAGTTAGCCCACCAGTCTATATTTTTAAAAAATATGACACTATGTTTTGTGAAATGTTTTATGGTGTCAGTTGAATTGACAGAATTTTTAAATCAGGTTGATCATTTCAAACATCAAAACTTGTCAAATAAAGAACAAATCAACAAGCTTTACAAACTTTAGAAGACGAATTTGAGAGGAATGGAATACTGCACTTTGAGCCGATCATCATGTTTAGTGCAGAATTCAAGTTTATGATTCTTCATTGAAAGTTACATTGACTAGTTAATGAGAATACTGAACATAAAATATTTTTTGTTGTTGAAATTCCGGTTCTAATCAATTTGGATTTTGCCCTTTGTGACAAGAATTTTGTCCAGTTGCAGAACCTGAATAGTAGCAAAAATTAATGTATGTTTTATATACGTGCTAAAGTTCTGGCATGTTAAATGTAGATGCCACTTTTTGTGCCCAAATTACGCTTTTTTGCCACTTATACTAGCAAGAATTACACTGATACCTCTTGTGGAGTTGGCACGTATGAAGTAAGTAAAATAAGTGAAAGCAGTTAATAATTGATGCATGATAAATATTAAGCAGTGTGTAACCTAGGCACTTGTTAAGGGCAAATGTTCAGTTTTGTTCTATTGAAAAAAATAATTTTGTTTAACTATTGCTTTACTATCAGATTGACAGTATATGCTGCTAGAATACTCTCACATTAAATATCTTTCAGAAAACAGATTTTGTGTGAAAATTTGTTGATGTAAACTCTCATTTAATTAAGAGCAATATTTGGGGAATGTATTATAAATATTTCAAATTTTGATTAATTATTAGTGTACAGATTCTAAATGATGGCTGCATGTCTCTATCTTAGTTTATATATAATTTAGATGCAGGTTTCCATATGTGACAGTCTTTTAATTCTTTTTGAACTGATTTGTATTCACTGGGTTTTCAAAATTATTTTCAGCATGTGAAAAACCACATAAATCCTGACTCAGCAAATTACATCACCTCTATAGTGGCACTGGGTCATATTGCACAGCTCTGTCCTGAGCAGTTCTTGTCAGAGATTAAAACGATTGTCTCCAAAGTCATTGTCAAGGACCTTCTTATGCAAGACAGGGTAAGTGCAGCTGGGCAGTTTGTGAAGAGAAAATTCTAATATAAATGAATTGATAAAAAGTAAATGCAGTTTGATACCCAAAAACATAAGACATTTGCAGCATGAATTAAAACTTAGTCTGGTTTCAAATTTATATCAGCTTTAGAAGGTGGTCTGTTTTTCATCAGAAATAGAAGAAAACATGGTCCATTCAGATATTGAAGCATTACTTTTATCAATGTCTAAAAGTTGTAAGTAATTTAGTCATGGCTTCAATGTGACAACTTAATGCTGCCATTTTGCTTTTTGTGGGCCTTTCTAAAAAAAATAATTTTGTAATGAAAGAGTCCATTTTGCATTACTTACCTTAGTCCCAGCTCAAAATTGTAGTGCACTTGTTCTAAATAAATGCAAACTTACTTATATGCTTATAATTGAAGGTAACATGAAATATAAAACTAATAGGTAATACAAATAGTATGTTTTTTCATGTACTGCAGACATCAGGTGCCCCTTCCACAGACAGCTGGTGTCCTGACCATCAAGTAAGCGAGGAAACTCAAGCCAAGGTTTGTATGACCTACACATCTGCAAGTTTTAGCTGAATGAAGGTTTATGTAAACTTGCTAAAGGGGCAAGAGTTGCAATAGATAATTGTCGCTGTTAAATCTGTACTCAAGCATAGAATACTTAGTCCCTCATCACTGTACCCCTAGAACATTTAGGCCCTGTCATTATTGTACTCAAGCATAGAACACTTAAGTCCCTCATCACTGTACCCCTAGAACATTTAGGCCCTGTCATTATTGTACTCAAGCATAGAATACTTAAGTCCCTGTCATCACTGGATTCCAGCATAGAGCACAACACTACATATATTATTAAAATTCCAGACTGCTTTGGTGGCTTAGTAATTAGAGCGTCTCTCTCGGATGCAGGAGATCGTGGGTTCGATCCCTGCCAAAGACTTTTGTTACTTGCTTAAGCTTGAATAAACAGTAACATAGAAAGAGGGAAAATAACAAGCTTGTCAAAACTTAATAAACAATTTATTGAGCACAAATATTTTCCAGAAAAGAAAAATAAACTTACGGTTTTGAGAATAAATTCCCAAAATTAATCCAAAAATAATTCAAAATATAATCCACCAGTGAAATTGCAAAAGTCCTGGTAATAAAATGTCCTAATAATTCCCAGTTCGAATCTTAGTGAAGCATCCAAGATGGAAGACGATGTCACGTGATGAAGTCAGTTCTGGTCTTATGAAATTCAATGAGCACAATTGTTTTCCAGATAAATAACAAAATAAATCCTCTTGATCCAAACGAATTGAAATAATTTCCAGTACAAGAAAATTTAAAATAACTCAAAACAACACAACTTAGTATTCTAACAGCCCAACTTCTACTAAATAGTTCGCTCCAAAACAATTTATATACCTGTTTTTTTACATAAACAAGGAAGGGGTCACATGATCTTCTAAAATCTTTAGAACAAATTTTACGTTCAAAAAACCTTATGACCCAGATGAGAATCAGTTATTTTTACTCTCAAGAACTAAATATAGAAAGATGCTTATAACAAAGCTCCATAATGTTCTTGGAATCAACCAATCATTTTAAAAGCTTGTTTACAACTCTGAAGCCAGGTCAGAAATGAGGTCAACATCTGGTGTTTATTTGTAAAGTACAGGTCATCCCACTTTTTAAAAAAAATATCTCCCAATGAATGAATCTTAAACTTAAAATGTCAAATTTGAATCTGACAAGCAAACAATTAAACAAAAATAATTGACTTAAATCAAATATATGTAACACTTGTCAAATTGGTACTAATAGCTGGCTGGCCTAGTGTCAGGATAATGTGACTGGGTATGACATCATGCTACATGATGCCCCAGTGCTGAATATCACTGTAAACTGCCACACTGCAAACATTGTAGTAATATGACTGATTTTTTTTCTTCTTCAAGTTTCATTAAAAATCAAAACATCATATTAAAATTTCACAGGTATGCAATACAGCCTTCATATGAAATCAATCCAAGCCACATATTATATTAGGCATGAGTACAAAATTCAAGCAATCTGGTGATTATTTCCCTTTTGTTTGCAATTTTATTGGGTCCAGTTTTCAGTCAGATAACATATTCAAACCTTTTTAAACAACCAATCACAAGTTGTTTATGATCAGATCAGTGAACAATTTTATGTGAAATATCGGACATAAGCAGTATGCGCTACAGTATGGATTCCTACTCTACATATACAATGTTCCTGGATATATTTTATTTTTTAATGCTCATGATGTAAAGAAAGAGGAATATGTAATAATAATGCAAGATTAGTTTCTTTCATTTTATTTTCAAATAAGCATTTTGTCTGTTTTATTGCAAATGGTGGGGGGCACACAAATTCAGCCAAATTTGTTTAGTTTCTTAAGTCTTGAGACATATGACCTAGCTGAAAAAAACATTTCACCATATGTTCTGGGACTGGGATTTTTTTATATCGTTTCCCAATATATATGGTAAGGTCCAAGTAAACATTACAAATATTTTAATTGAATATGAAGTTTCCTGTTGCTCAATCAATCTTGAATCACACTTCTGAACTATTTAATTTGGTTTTGAACTTGACAATAGCAATACATGATATTTTGTTACACCTTACTGAAAACTGGTTTAACTTGTACAAATTGACTGCATTACTGAGGTTTTGTTAGGTTTTCACATCTGTATCAAGTTTGTGTCGAGTACCTGTGTTTAAAAATTAAAATGCTGACATGTATTCTGGACTGATAGCAAGAAGGCAAAATGAGGCTAATTTAATATGATGTTAGAAAATTATGTTATGGATTAGAATATGTGGATAATTAGTTGAGGTATGTACAGCAATTTTGTCAAGGACCACAGTGTGATTTTAGTTTCATAAATGAGGTCTCATTTGAAATATTTTGCTTAATAGATTCAAGCCATGAAGATGCTGGTTAGATGGCTGTTGGGGCTGAAGAGTAATGTAAATAACTCTGGGATATCAACATTGAGGCTTCTTTACACTGTCATCATTCATGAAGGGGATTTGATGGAGAAAGGGAAGATTAAGTGAGTTTACAATTCCATTTCTGATGATTTTAAAGGTTATGAAATACTGACATGTATTGTCTGTTAATTACATTCACAATGTTTATAAGAATTTCCTCTCTTAGATGGCATGCAAGTTTAAAATTCTGCAGTGGTATTGAAGCAAAGTATAATTAATCACTGATCTTTCATAACATGAGATGCTACAGTTTAAGGTAGATTTAAATATAATAATAAAGAAACAAATCATACATATCAGGTGTCATTTGACACATAGAAATATCAGTTTTGAGATAAAAAGGGTATCTGAGTTCAGCAGTTTGTGAGATAACACAGGAATCTTGAGCCTGTTAATCTCACAAACTGCTGTTTCATTAACATAACTATTTTGTCATATTTAGCCAACAAAATCTTATGGTAAGGGTTTTGTGGATTGTATTATATAATCACATGTTACTGCATAACTTTTCCTGCTACAAACTTGGCTGCTGTAAGTGTAGCCAATTAGTACTGTTTAGGTTGGTGCCTGCTCTCACAAGTAGAAGTGCAAATTTTAACATAAGCTGACCATTTAACATCACGCTTTGTCAATGTGTCTTAATCTGCCATTGTTGTGAATCGATTGGTCAGTTATACACATGATAAAAGTGTCATTACGGCATTTAAAGTGAAAATGTGCCAGATAAGGAAATTGTGACCAGCACTTTCTTCCTTATATATTACTGGGTCATAGTATGATATGGATAATCAAAGTAGATAATGTACTAAGCACTTCAAGCTCTGGGCTAAACCAGCTCCATACATGCCAACCATTACGCTTTTGGCGTAATCATTACGCTTTTTCCCACTAAATTCCGCGTTACGCGTTAACGTTTATAGATTACGCTTTTTCGATATATCCATCTTGCAAAAAAAAAAAAAATTTTTTTTTTCGTTTTTATTAGCATTGCTTTATTTTTTACATACTGTTTTATTTTTAATTAAAAAATACCCCGCTTCTACATAACTACGATATACGAGTATACTTGTCCGTGGACTTTCCTAATATTCATGTTCTATTTATAGCAACTACATGTATCATGTTACTAAGATACTTTCAAACTTTCGACCTCATATTCTATTTTTAGCGGCTTAGTGAGGAGAGAACAGACTGGTTTCTATTTTGTTTAAATCATTATGCACATACTCTTTGTTATAATTTTGTATAGTGCAGAACCAGTCTAAAAGTTTTTTTTTTGCGCTAAAAAGTATTACAAAATTCTCAATGCGTTTATGAGTGCAAAAAATATCTCTTAAATAATTTCACAGATGGGTTAGAAAAAGTCAATAATAAACAAAGCAAAATGTAATCAATCCTCCAAACACGACGAGGGCATCATCACGTGACGTCTAATCGTTGGCGCTAAATGGCTTCAGATGTTAAGATGGGTTCTAGTCTTTGTGTATGTTAGAGCACATTTGTTTCCCCAAGAATTTCGCAGATGGATCAGAAAAAGCAAAACAACGAGTCCTCCAAAGATTCAAAGATGAATATATGAATGGCATAATACAGCGTTCCATTCTAGGAAAGCATCATGCTCATTGCAGACTGTGCGGAAACGATTTTAGCATTGGTCATGGTGGTAAATTTGATGTGGAAAAACACATGAAAACAAGGAAACACATCGAATTAGCTCGCCTTACGAACTCTAATACTAAGGTAACTTCTTATTTACAGCAGAGCTCAAGTGCAGACTTGAATACTATAAATGCTGAGGTGTTATTTACTGAGTTTTTAATAGAACACGGACTACCCTTAGCGGTAGCAGACCACGCTGGTCCCTTGTTCAAGCGGATGTTTCCTGATTCGAAAATTGCGGAAAAATATGCTTGTGCAAGAACAAAATCATCTCACATTGTTCGGTGCCTAGCAGAAGATAGTTCACTTAAAATTGCAGAAGCAATGAAAATTGGGCCGTTTAGTATTGCCACAGACGGGAGTTGTGATTATGATGATAAAAAGTTGTACCCAGTATGTGTTAGATACTTTGACAGTGAAAAAGGCAAAGTCATGAGTGTTCTTCTTTCTTTACCAGAATTAACAGTAGATTCCACTGGACAAAACATTTTTGATTTGCTTGACAATGTTTTGAAGAAACATGACATAAGTTGGCAGAACTGTATGGGGTTTGCAGCTGATAATGCATCAGTGATGACTGGAATTCATAAAGGAGTTGCATCCTATATTTTGAAAATGTCTCCATCAGTGTTCATAACAGGTTGCCCCTGTCATTTGATGCACCTTGCTGCTGGTAAGGCTGCTGATAAATTAGAAGTAGATATTGGCCATTTGTTAATAGATATCTACTATTATTTGGAGAAAAGTAGTAAAAGGAAACAGGCTCTAAAGTTGTTACAAGATCAGTTTGATCTTGAAGACTATAAAGTTATAAAGCATGTGTGTACAAGATGGTTATCCCTTGGCAAATGTGTTAGCCGTTTACTTGAGCTTTGGGATGCACTACAAGCATTCTTTCAAACTGAAAGTGATTCTGCACAGAAAACGTGGTGGAAAAGTGAAGAAGAGTGGTACAAAAGCAGAATCTGTTATTGCAAGTCAGAAGAGAACAAGAGATGAAAGTATAGACAGACATACTAACAATAAAGAGATTGGTGTAGCAGAAAGAAAGAAATTTAAATCCATGGAATTTTTATTTGAGAGGCCTCTGTCTATCCAGCTAGAGGGCCTCCAGGCTCAGACCATGACTGTGAAAGATAAATCTTTTGACATAAAATCTCATCAGCCATCTGGATCAGGTTCTTCAGAGTATAAATCTGTTAAAAAGCATACTGGATCTTCTCATACTTCCAAGGGCAAAACTAGCAAAGTGGATACTAAGATGGCACAGAAAGAAAAAGAATCTGTTCACTGCTTTGAAGACTCTAAATGTGAGATGGTTTACAAAAAGCTTAATGATCCAGTTACAAAACTGTACTGCTTGTTTATGAAGAGTGCCATTCCATTGTTTGATGCAGCAAATGTTGTATTGCAGAAAGAAGAACCATGCATTCATATTATGCACAAGATTCTGTCAAACCAGTTGTCAGATTTACTAATAAGGTTTATTAAGCCAGAAATCATCACATCAGCCAAACTTTTAACTGATATTGACTTTCATGACCATGCAAACCAGAAAGATAATGAAGATCTAGCTATTGGTGCAGAAGCAAGAGAATTCATAGAACACAATTCTACTCTTCCTGTGAAGATGTTCTATGATAATGTTAGAGATTATTATGCTACAGCCTGTGATTACATGCTCCATAAATTCCCATATGGAGATGAACTGCTTTTAAATGCTTCAGTTGCTGATGTAAATGAGAGACAGTCAAAAAGCTTCAAAAGTGTTAGATTCTTTGTCAAGAGATATCCCTTTCTATTGCCACCTTTGTCTAACTTGGATCATCTGGAAGAAGAATTCCTGAAGTATCAAGTTGGGATTCTACCTGACAATATACTTAATGCAGATAGAGTTGATGTGCAATGGCACCTTATTTCCTAGCTAAAAGACTCTATCACTGGAAGAAATAAATTTCCTCTTCTTTGTCAGGTTATGAAAGGAATATTGGTTCTTTACCATTCTAATGCTGACTGTGAGAGATTGTTCAGTGTTGTTAACAAAAATAAAACTGAATTCAGGTCCAGGCTAAGTAACCCAGTACTGAGTGCTCTACTGGTATGCAAAATATTCATGGCCTCAGCTGGTACAAAATGTTTTGAAATGCAACATGACAATCTGTTGCTTTCTAAAGCTAAAAGTGCTACATATGAACACTATAACCATTAATGAATGATAAAAGATGAGAAAAGCAAATAAATCATTGTTAATTGTTATTGTAGTATGTTATATGTGGATTACTCTTTTTCTGCTTGGATTCCTCTTTTTGACCACTTGGATTACACTTTTTCCTCGTCAGGGGTTGGCATGTATGCAGCTCATTTAGATGCTGAAATCAATTTAAGGTTGTTGTTTTTGTAATAAAAAAAAAAAAAAAATTAAAAAATTTGTTTAACCAGGGTCTGTGTGCTAAGATTGATATTGAAATACAGGGATAGTTGGCCGACCGGAGATGTACACATTTTCTTTTGTTTTAGAAAGTTGAGTAGCTAACTGATTAGTCCATGCATAAAGTATAATAAAAGATTTCTATGATCCAATCTGTCATTAGTCCCATCCATCAGTATCAGTGGGGGTTATTTGTGACTCCTGAAATGAAACTGCTAAATAACAAAAGGGTTATAAGGAGTTTGAGATGTACAAGAAATTGTATTGAGTCAGTCCTTCTTCATATCATCACAATCTTAAGATGTAGTAGTGTTCAGTATGTCAAGTTACATTGTAACACTACAATAAAGTGATATGATAAATTGGGATATTAACTCTAGTGGTAAAATGGCAACCAGACATACACAAAAACACATTTAAATTTCCACAAATGGAGAAATTTATATTTTTTAAAAAAAAAATCATTCATTTTTTATTCCAAACTTAATGAAGACTTTAATGTTAAAATGTGAATTGAATCATTGGAGATTTTCATTGTTGACTTCTAGGGGCAAGTTTGTTTTCCTTTTTAAAAATATTTAAATCTAAATATATAGCTTTATAGTTTAAAATAGGATAAAATTGTATTTAAGTCATCTTTTTAACTTTGGTGAGTCATTTACGTGTTACCCCATCAATTGGAAATACATTACCATAGGAAGGTTAGACAGTTTTAATATCTTCCTTTTTTATAATTTTCTTTACTGTTTCCATGGCAACTGGAACATAAACATAAACCTTTTCTGAGAATGAAATAGTGAGCTCATACTTGTAATAAATATCATATCAAGAAAATAGGAGAGGGAAGCAGGAACTGGCAGATTCAGTAGTCATTTTGTTAGAGAAGTTTTGAATTTTATTTGAACTAGAATTTTGAAGCTTTTGAATTAAAGACTCCCTGTTTCTTTTTTGTTTCTTAATTGTTACTTTCCCTGCAGGACAAGAAATTGATCAGTTTGTTGCTATTTTCTAAATTTGTTCGTCTTTATCCACCCAACTCTAATTGTAAGTAGCAAACATTTTTAGTTTTCAGTCCCTGACATGTCCTCAGCAGACAAGCTAATTTTTCAAGCCCTAGCATATCCTCAGCAGACAAGTTGATATTTTTAAGTTGTCAAGTTTTTTCAGCAAACAAATTGATTTTTTAAGCCTGACACATCCAGGAATTTTGTTAACTTGACACTTTCACAGTGGTTTGTACTTCTTATTCAGCAAACCTGAATTAGCACGTTTGCGCCTCCAGGCTGGCTGTTGTATGTTGAAGTTGGCAGAGGAATTGGTTTTTGCTGATCTCATTTCCAGAGAACAGTTTCAGGCTCTTGCTTTACTTATAAATGTAAGTATAGTGTTCATGATACACATTGTATGGTCATGATGTTTGTATATGCCTGCCATAAGGTGAGGCATATTATGCTATGATGTGTCACTAATAATCAGTTTGTTATCAATTTTGGTTTCACAATAATTCGAGTTGTCCTCCATCTACAATTACAGTTTGGATGATTTGCATTTAGGTTAGTGAAGACGTTTGGAACCTTAAAGATCAGGGTCAATTTGATTGAAAGAAGAAAAGTTGCATCAGCATAGTGACTACTTCTACAGCAAATGCCAAGTTTTGTGGAAGGCTTGCACTTAGATGAGGAAGAAACTTAGAGATTCTGGGGTCTATAGATCAGAGGTCACAGGCACGGAAAGTGAGATAAGAAATAATAGTTTCTGCACAAAATAATGGTTTTTGCAGTTAAGTTTACTGCTTGACAAGATAAATGGACCAAAGGTCCTGGTTATTGGGACCTATTGGGCTGTAATCTCCAGAGTTAACCACAGTCCTGCATAGAAGACTACTAAATGCTACAGGGTTCACATGGTAATTAAGGATCATTATAAGTCATTAAGAAATGAACACTTCACTTCAAGGCCTTGAAAATCATTGATGCTTCACTTGCTCATTGAAAGTCCATGAATTTGAAAGATTTGCTGAAAAAACATAATATGATGGAAAATGAGTTGTCGAGTTGTTTACGTTATGTTGTGTGAAGATTGGAATTAGAGTTTGATTTTCCATGGTCTGCTTGCCATGATGTCATTACCAGATTTACAGGAAGTAATCAGACATTGTACATAGTATCCCTTTCATGTGATTTAAATAATGCATTTGCACTCTTTCACTTAAGTGCATTCCGACAATCAAGTATGGAGGATAAACATAGCTATTTAAGGAATGAACATTTCTGCTCAATGTAGCTATGCTAAAGTAAAGAAACAGAGCTAATGAAAACAAATGAGCATGCTGTTATGATGTTAGTGTTCTTAGAGCTAGTGCAAAGAAAGTCATTTCATTGTCATCACTGTCACCTGCATTATAAAAAGTCAGTTCAACATCTTCAACGAGTTACACAAATTCAATGGCCAATAATAAGGGTGCAGTTTTTGGTGGCATGTTCATGCAAATCTGCAGTGCATTGATGGCTGAAATCTTGTGGATGTTAGCAACCTTTTCCAGGTAGCAGACAAACAGGCAGATGAAGCAGAAATGAAAGGGCAATCACAACAATGTCTCAGTCCAATGTAAAAAACGGAAACGAGAAAGAACAAATGAAGGCACTAGAGTTTCACTAGAGCAGAAGAACAGTAGCTAAAGGATATTTAATATTTGGGTCCAGTTATGTTGATTTGATTATCATTTTTTTAAAATGTATTTATACCTTTATTTTGTTTTTGCCATTTGTAATTAGATTAATAATATAAATTACTTTGATACTGAAAGTAGTCCTTGAAACTATCAATTTAAAGGTCTTTGAATTTCAGTTCTCCTGATCTGTATGAACCATGTCTTGAGTAGGTGCATTGCATATGCTGGGTTTTTTAAACCAATAAATTCTGCCTCTGTACCAGAAAAAGATGAGGCTGTCAGTAATCTTGTAAACTGTAAAACATGTTTTAAGTCTTGAAAGTTAACTTGTAAAGTCTGTGCGAAGTCAACGTATTTGTTTCATACAGTTGTAGTCCCATAACCCTGCTGATTGTCAGGAACTACACAGCACCAGAAGGAGGGATGGTTTATCTCTCTAATGGATTGCATGGATTTGATACTTAAATCAGGATGAAACGATAAGAATAGAGCACTCTTTTCTGATTCATAGATGTTAATCCAAAGAGTTGCTTTCTGTTCATTCCATTTATGTTGAAGAATCTGAAATCATGGCACAGCAATTGAATAGTTTTTTTTTTTTTTTTTAAGTCCTAATGATAAATCGGTGGCTTTTTCCAGTACAACTACTGCAGATGAAGCTGAACATTTCAAATGATTACTTGTCACATTTAAAATGATTACTTGTCAAAGGATTTTTCACCTTTTATTGCACATAATTCGAATCCAAGTACAGAGAATCTTTTTTAAAAAAATTTCAAAGAAATTACAAAACTTGGATTTTCCTTTTTCTTCAGGCAATTACATATTTCAATTTTCTGCCTAAGTTTCAACCGTAAATCAGTTGCACTGGGACTTGAAACCCATTTCTTGAGTTGTTAAATAAATGCATGAATAACATCATTTTTTTTTTCTTCAAATTCTATTAATTTTTATTTGTTATACCACTGGTACTTTTATTTATGCTTATTCAAACTAAATTAATAACCACATGTTTGTTTGCCGGAGGGCTGGCATGGTTTGGATTTTGTTGGTTTCTGTTTAAAGATGACTAAGTGATGTGCAGAACTAAAAACTTTCACTCACACCAAGCCACTAAAACTAAACATTGTATGTGGTGTATGGAAACTGTTACTTTATAAATGAACTCTGAGCCAAAGTTGTTATGGATAAAATTGGAGACTGACAGTGACAATATTGGAATGGGATTATCTAGGTGTTACTCTAGACAGTACTCTCACATTGCACCAACATGTCATGAACATCTGCAGGGCTGCATATCTTGAATTGAGACGCATCAGTTCCATTCGTCACAATATTTACTCCAGAAACTTCAAAAAGTTCAAAACACTGCTGCACGGATCATCTTTAGAGTACCTCGATCAGAGCACACCTCACCACTGCTCTATACCCTACACTGGCTATCAATTCGATACAGAATCAAACACAAAATTTGTTCTCTGTGCTATATATTATTATGACAGACTCCAGTCCAACATACCTATCCAGCCTCACCCATGTGTATACACCAGCTAGATTCTTGCGCTCTTCTTCTGATAATCGTATACTCATTGTTCCCAAGGTGAAAACAAAGTCATATGGACAACGTTCATTTGTATACCAGGGCCCGGCGACGTGGAACGAATTGCCCATTGAAATTAGACACAAAGACACAGTGGTCCCTTTTAAAAGTGCTCTCAAGACTCACCTGTTTCGACTTCAGGGACAAACTTAGCGACCTAATCATGATTTGTATCTTATATATTTTCAGCATGTTTTTATGTTTTCCAATTCCATTGTTTTTGTCATTTGTTGTTCTGTAGTGTAGTCATATCATTATTGATGGTGTAAAGCGCTTAGAGCTTTTAAAGATTAGGCGCTATACAAAGTCCTCATTATTATTATTATTATTAAACTATAGTTTGTTCCTCACAGCTTCATGAATTTTATCCTTTATGTAACTAGGTACATTTTCAGTTCTTTGTCAGTATTCATGGCTAAAATTACCAAATTCAGTTTAAATACTTCATGTGAAATGAATGAGGTTTTTTTAATTTACAGTTAATGATGCAGACCTAATAATTTACTGAGTTACCGATAGGATAAAATTTGCGATGCTGTGGGGATTTGATCTATAGTGTCATGGTGTTGACTCATTCATGACACTGTCCTTAACAAATGCAGCTCCTGTAAAGGTTGGAAACTCATTCATTTCATTTTCTTACTCTAAAATATTGTTTACAACATAATTTTCTCCTTTGAATACGTTCCCCAATCACATTACTTTCGGGATATTAGCCTGCTACCTCGCGAATCCAGCCCTACCAAAAGACGAAAATTCGTCTTTCCTGTCTATGTCATATAGACAAAGGGCAATAACTCTTGCCCATTACCTCCCCTTGCCGCCCCGTTAGGTGTCGCTTCTTTAGTTTTTTAGCTTCGCTTACGCGAAAACACGTACAATTAGACCTCCAATGAATCCAAGCCATCTTAGTGTAAATTCTGACCATCCGAAGTTAAATTTGGAATTACTGTGTTGGATAATCATTCCTCTACAGGTTGTATACATTATTTTACAATATTTTCCAATTTGAGTGACTTTGTCACCTTTTCTAGACTTCGGACCAGGTTGCAACGTGGTCAAAGCATGTAATACATGTAGCACTCAATAATTTCGCTTATTCCGTATGTAACGTTTACGATATTAGCGACTAATAACGTGCTGCATTGATAATGTGTGCTGTATTTATCTTCTTTGACGTTTCAGTAGACTTCAAAAAAAAAAAAAGTCTTTGAACGACCAATTGCGACTATTTAATGGCGGACTTCGTGTTGTAGTCACGAATTCACGCGACACTTAATCATTTCGCTTCCTCCGTTAGTTACGGTTATGGAATAGCGACTTAATAGCGTACTGAATTGTTAATTTGTGCTTTGTTTATCTTCTTTCCGTTTCAGTAGACTTCGTCTCTGAACGACCAGTTGCGACTATTTAATGGCGGAATTTCGTGTTGTAGTCACGAATTCACACGACACTTAATCATTTCGCTTCCTCCGTTAGTTACGGTTATGGAATAGCGACTTAATAGCGTACTGATTGTTAATTTGTGCTTTGTTTACCATCTTTTCGTTTCAGTAGACTTCGTCTTGAACGACCTATTGCAACATGCTCACGGTGATAACTGGTGTGGTCATTAAAAGTTAACATGGCACGGAATAATTTGACTACTCCGTTAATAACGGTTATAGTATTATTGAATTAATAATATGCTGAATTTTTTTAATCTGTGCTTTGTTCTCTTCTTTTGTCGTTTCAGTAGCAAAGTCGACAACGAAGGCATGAATGGCAAAATGGGTGTTGGCAATGTGGAAATGGAGGAAATTATGTTGACATGGTTTAGGCTGCCCAGTGGATGTAAATTTCACCGCAGGTCCGTGCATGGCTTTCGGGCCTGTAAGTCCGGACGCATGGAGTCTAGGCTGGATCAATTGGATCCATTTTATTATGCACTTTCGCCGGCCGTCCAGCCGTCCGTCCAGCCGACACCGTCAGTTCAGCCGGCACTTCAGCAGGCACCAACCGGCACTAGCCATACATCCGGCACCGTCCATTCAGCCCAAATGGCACCGGACGGCCAGCCGACCTTCCAGCTGGCATCAACAGGCACCGGCCGTTCAGCCCAAATGGCACCGGCCGGCCAGCCGACCTTCCAGCCTGCATCAACAGGCACCGGCCGTCCACCCGGCAACGACCGTTCAGCCCAAATGGCACCGGTCGTCCAGCCGACCTTCCAGCCGGCATCAACCGGCATCGGCTGTCCATCCGACAACGACCGTTCAGCCCAAATGGCACCGGTCGTCCAGCCGACCTTCCAGCCTGCATCAACAGGCACCGGCTTCCACCCGGCAACGACCGTTCAGACCAAATGGTACCGGTCGTCCAGTCGACCTTCCAGCCGGCATCAACCGGCACCGGCCGTCCATCCGGCAACGACCGTTCAGCCCAAATGGCACCGGTCGTCCAGCCGACCTTCCAGCCGGCATCAACCTATGCAGGCCGTCCATCCGGCAACGACCGTTCAGCCCAAATGGCACCGGTCGTCCAGCCGACCTTCCAGCCGGCATCAACCTGCACCGGCCGTCCATCCGGCAACGACCGTTCAGCCCAAATGGTACCGGTCGTGCAACCGACCTTCCAGCCGGCATCAACCTGCACCGGCCGTCCATCCGGCAACGACCGTTCAGCCCAAATGGCACCGGTCTTCCAGCCGACATCAACCTGCACCGGCTGTACATTTGATTTACGGAGATTATAGTGATGTACCCGTCAGTCAATCTGTACTACTGGTTACATATCACTACCATGAGAGAGATGTTATAGATGTATCTCCGTCCAATCAGACCATTCGAGAGGCAGGTGCCGGTCATAGCCGGACCTTCGCCGACATTCCGGCCGACCATATACCAGACAAATCAGTCGGTATCGCCGGTGTACACCTCCCGTCACGTCAAATACGTGTCGGTGTGATTTTAAAACAAGGGAGAATTAGTGACATTATCAGAGATGACGGAATTGAGTTATCTATGCCACTTGGTATGCGCTACCCAGATATGGCAGCTTTACCAGAACAGGACTTTCAGGCCGACCATTCGTCAGTTCAATCAGCCGTTAGCGCCGGCCGTCCATATGTTCACGGCTTCTCCACAAGGGAGATTTAGTGAAAGTGTCAATTATGACAGAATTGCATCATCTAGGTCACCTGGTATGCTGTACAGATATGCAAGCTATACCAGAACCAACATTCCCTCTGAGCGAATGGTAGATGGGTGCACAGTGCTGGCCGCACTACATAAGCATTATGTAATTATTATTACCTTCTAGCCGACACCAACCGGCACCGGGCGTCCATCCGGCAATGACCGTTCAGCCATATGGCACCGGTCATCCAGCCGGCACTAACCGGCACCGGGCGTCGATCCGGCAATGACCGTTCAACCCAAATGGCACCGGTTGTCCAGCCAAGCTTCCAGCCAACACTTGCCGGCACTGACAGTCCATCCGGCTCCGGCCGTCCAGCCCAACAGGCACCGGTCGTCCAACCGTATGGAGATTTTAGTCATATACCAGTCCGTCCGACTGTACCGCTGTACCAGCACGGGGACTTTTATCATACCGCAATCCGCACAAATCGGATTGACGAAGATTCTAGTGATGTTTCCGTCTGTCAATCCGTACTACCGGTTACATATCACTACCATGACTCTGATGTTGGCGATGAATCTCTCGATCCAACCCGACCATTCGAGCTGTCGGTGCCGGTCATAGCCGGCCCGTCGCAGGCGTTCAGGCCAAACATATACCAATCAATTCATTCGGCATTGCCGTCCGTCCATAGGCTATCAACTCATCCACAAGGGAGAGTGAATGCCTTTTTTTAGAGATGACGGAATCGAGTCATCTATGCCACCTGGTATGCATTACCCCGATATGGATGCTTTACCAGAGCAAGATTATGCACATAGTGAGTGCGATGAATCACAGGCAAATCAGCTGTATGCAGATCCAACTATGGAACGGACTGAGTTCAGCTTCAAAGCCGCAGTGGAGGAAATTTTTAGGGTGTTAAGGCCTTCAGAATGCCCTCCACCTCCTGCTGCAATTACCGACTATAGGGTTAGTGCGTCGGTCGATCTGGATGAAGGGGAAGAGATTCTATCCTTCCGCCTCCTTCCCCAGTCGACAAAATTAAGGAAATTAATGACCGTCTGTCGACACGTATAGGGGATCCAGGAAATGCTAAGGCGTTCTTTTCTGAAAGCCAAGTACCAGCGTCGTGTTCAGGTCGATGGTACAAAACTCACTCCGATGCGTTCAATACTGAGGTCCTGGCTCGGGATAAAATAGGGCAGCAGTCCATATGTCTGCGGCATTGTCTTATAAAGTGGACAAAACTGTGTTCAATGCCACGTCCAAGCTGGTTCGAATGTAGTCGCTACGTCTTCACTGTTAGACCTAGCCTCCCTAGCCATTTTCAGGATCGCTGAAAAATCTGGCAATGAACATGCTTGGGATTCGACGGCCCGGTTAGCTAGGGTTCTTAACAGGGCAGCTCACCATTCCATGGCCAATGCGCTGACTGCTTCTGCCAACCTAGACCTGATACGTCGTGACGCATGTCTGAAGGGCACGTCGCTTAAACCCCATCATAAGCTGGCTAGATATGACCGACGCACATTTCACGTCCCTATCCCACGAGTAGCGGACATTCTCCGTTGTGCTTGTCGGGACTAGGCTTATCAGTTCCATGTCATACCTTTTGGCCTAAATTTAAGCACTTGGGCTAGTACCAAGGTTATGGGTTACGTCGTCACCCTGTTCCGCTCGACTTCATCTATTGCGTCGGCAGTATATTTGGATGACATCCTCCAGAAACATCTGTCAAGTTCTATTCTGCTCAAAGGCAGAAACGATCTTATATCACTTTACGTCATATAGGCTTTCTCGTGAACTGGATAAAGTTTGATCTCTGTCCAATCCGGATTTTGGTCCATCTGGGTGTGGAGTTTCTCCCGATCTGAATCTGGTAAGGCTTCCTCGAGTTTGCGATTATCCAGATAATTGCACTCGTAGAGTCCGTTTCCGACAGGATGCGCATTTTAGCGAGAGAGTTGCAGATTCTCGGATTATTCAATGCGGCAGCAGACTTGATCCCGATCAGCCGTCCTTTTATGCGCCCTTTACAAAGGACGTTGCTAGCGTAATTGCGCTCTTTTCAAGTCCCTTCGATCCCAGAAAACAGTCATGCTCACGCCAGAGATACAATCATTCTTGAGTCAATGGCACAACCCCTGTAGGCTGTCCACAGGGATTACTCTGGAGATACCCCAAGGGGATAACGGTATGTTCCGACACTAATACCTACGGTTGGGGTGCCCACCTGTTGCCGAACTTTGATACTGTCAGCGGCACGTGGGTGCCAGGGGCGAGCCCTTTCCACATCAACCTTTCAGAAATAACGGCTGTCATCAATGCCTTTCATTTCGGGCAGGATCAACTCTTATTACAAACTGCCCTCATTATGTCAGACAACATTGTGGTGGTGCCTTGCCTCAAAACAAGGGGACACCAATCACCAGACCTGTGCAATCTGAACTGGCAATTTCTACATTGGTTCGACAATCTCCACCTCAATGTACAATTCAGACACATTCTTGGCAGACTCAATGTCTTGGCTGACACTCTATCTAGTCATTCACACAGAATGGTCACTCCATCAATCGGACTTTCTTCCAATTGACACACTTTGGAGACGTCCGATGATTGATCTTTTGCAACAAGATGGAATCGCAAGTTCTCCACCTTTCATCTCACAGGTTCCAGACCCAGAAGCTTGGGTCGTGGATGCTCGATCAATCACCTGGGAAGGGTTGTGGGCATTCTCCTACCCTCCCACGGTCTTGGTACTGGAATTAATCCAGAAGTTAAGGGGTCAGAATTGTCAGATGGTTCTGATTACCCCTCTCAGATGGAACAACTCCTGGGTCTCCGATCTACTCAATCTAGGCGATAGATCTACCCAGGAAGATTACAGTCAGCACAAGTATTCACAAGCAACCGCGGCCAGGGGTGTTCCACCCCTGTCCGGACCATCTTTATGTTCAAGCTTGGCTCTTGTCCAGACAGCCTTGCAAGACAAACAATTTAAATCTTTGATTGCGGAGAGAATCTCGAGAGCAAGAAGGCCCTCTACTCTGAAGGTTTACGAGGGCAAGTGGCATGTTTTCAGAGACTGGTACCATATCATTCACATTGTTCCTCTGAGTGTCACAATCCCTCAACTGGCCAACTTTTCTCTGGCTTTTCGAGGAGAAACATCTGGCTCCAGTTATTCTCAGATGTTACCGCTCCATGATATCAGACACATTCCGCCATTCTGGTACATGTGCTATCAGCCATGACAAAGATTTGTCAGATCTTTAGACATTTAAAAAAAAAAAAAAAAAAAAAAAAAAAATTTAATCGACATATCCCTCACCCTGTTTTCAAATGGAATCTGTCCTGGATTTTAACATGACTCAATTCAGACAGTATTGAGTCTTTAACCCACGATTAGTTAAAGCTACTATCATACAAATTGGGTTTCTTGATAGCCTTAGCTTCAGCATGCAGGGTGAGCGAGTTACATGTCCTTTCTAGTGACCCGAACTCTCTTTCGTTTCGATCAGAGGGTTTGATGGTCCTCTTGACGCAGCCAGGCTTCGTAGTCCAAAATAGATTACCATACATTGCGATCAACGAGTCGTCATTAGCTCGCTTTCTTTATAGATAAGTCAGGATCAACAGCTATGTAAGATCCTGTTTGGGCACTCTAGCACCATTTCAATGCATAGAGGTGAGTCAGGTCACATACTAGCACCTCTTTCTTCTGGTGATAGCTGGGATATGAGATATCACCATTCAAGCCCTTGCTTCATGGCTGTAGTGGGTTATACGCTCGGCGTACTCTGAGAATTCGCAAATCAGTCACCTTATAGAAGCTATTGCAGAGTCAACCTTCTACAGTTTTATCTTCAAGTTTGTACTCGCAGAGGCAAACATTGATTCTAGTAGGTCCGGTGTTGGGCAGCCCAGACGCCCACCCGACCCATGTGCAACAATCAGCACAGCCTATTAGCTTCGCTGGATTCGCCAGATAAATTTTCGTAGGTAAGAAGATTTCAATAACTATCTTCTTAACCGCATAAAAGGGTCACATATCACGTGACCCTGGGCTGTGTTGCTGATTGAAAATTAGGAGACCGGGTTATCATTCACATGGGGAATCCAACCATCATTCCCTAGAGGATACCCGGGGTGGAGGTCGGATGCTCCGCATTCCCTCCTCCTATTACTTATTCTCCTAAAGTAATGTGATTGGGGAACGTATTCAAAGGAGAAAGCAAATTTTTTAGTAAATTATGTTTCTCCGAGAATACTTACCCAATCACATTACTAAGAAACCCTCCCAACCACCCCGCCATGCGAGCATCCTCGTGTTTTATATATCGCCCAGCTTAAAAACTAAAGAAGCGACACCTAACGGGCGGCAAGGGGAGGTAATGGGCAAGAGTTATTGCCCTTTGTCTATATGACATAGACAGGAAAGACGAATTTTCGTCTTTTGGTAGGGCTGGATTCGCGAGGTAGCAGGCTAATATCCCTAAAGTAATGTGATTGGGTAAGTATTCTCGGAGAAACATAATTTACTAAAAAATTTGCCTTCTCCACTCAAGTGATGAACCATGCATTGATGAGATCAGTTGTTTATCATTTGTACTTGTAAAATTTGGTCTGGTATTGATATTTCGTCCTTGCCGTAATGTTCATGGTAGTTTTGTTGTATTGGTTTTGGATCAGGTCTTTTTGACCTGCATTGGTAGAGTAGATTTGGTCCCTAGCTTGAAAAGCATGCAAATTGTCATCAACACAGTTCATGATACAGTTCAAAGAATTCATTACAAGAACACATTTAAGGTCAGCAATATAAATATTATTATATTGCTGGATTAATCAATCACTTTAAGGTAATGTGAAAAAACTTTTGAAAAAGTTATCTCCATAATCACAGTTTGTATTGCTAATGTGATTCAGTTTATTACAAACTTTTTAACAAGTAAAGGTTGCTGTGTGTGATTTCGTGTATTAGTACATGTCATTTTTTTTTTTTGTTGTAATATACAAATTTTTGAATCAAGAGAAGATTTTGCTATGATACATAACAATTGTTATAACAGGAAAGAAAATACAGATAAGAAAGTGACAGGAATTCTGTCTGTTTCAGGATAGTTGTTACCATGTGTGATTAAAGTGACAGGAATTCTGTCTGTTTCAGGATGGTTGTTACCATGTGAGATTAAAGTGACAGGAATTCTGTCTGTTTCAGGATAGTTGTTACCATGTGAGATTAAAGTGACAGCAATTCTGTCTGTTTCAGGATGGTTGTTACCATGTGAGATTAAAGTTTGCTTTGAAGCTACACAAGGGCTTAATGTGCATGAAGCTTCCCCTTGACTTCATGGCAATCTTTGCGTTAGCAGCCAGTGATCCCATGAGGGAGCGACGTAATCAGATCAAACAGTTTCTCCAACAGAACATCAATAAGAGACGAGAGTATCTCAAACAGAATCCCTCCATCGGAAGTAAGTTCCAATTCAAATGATTGTTATTATAAGCACCTTTTATTTCTCGCTGAAACAATTATTATGATGTCTAGTTGGTTGTAAATGAAAATAGTACTGATTTTTAAATTTTTTTTATGGTTACTCTTAAATAGAACTTTCTGTGCCAGTCTGGAATCCATAATGTTTCCCACAGCAGCTGATTAAATATTCTTCTAATCATTGATGGTTTTAACACTTACCAGTTAACAGGAAGAAATTGTCTTGAAATTTTGGAAATTCTTGTTCGACTGTAACATCCCAACATTTCTTTGCTTGATGGAGTTTACACATTTAGAGGTATTTAATTTCATGCATTGGTCACTGATGACATAATAATGTTTCAAAATATATGCTCAGGAAACAGTTGGAATTATTGCATTGCTAGAATATTATACTCCAAGGAACTCTGGAAAGAAATTGCACAAAAATACAAAATTATGGTTTGACAGTACTTAACCCTTTGAACCCGACAGGCCAGTTTACCGGCCTATTCTAACGGCGTATATACCCGAAAGGCCGGTATACCGGCCTCGCTATCTACCATCATAACCCGACAGGTGTGTTATGTTATTTGCTAGATTCGCTATAGAATTGTCAAAATTTGCCGTGGAGGCTCGGGTTAGGGTGTCGAAATATGGGGGAGATTAGGGTTCAAAGGGTTAAATTAATACATCATGATGTTGGTTGTCTCTTACTTCATAAAATGTCCTAGAAATTAAGACTTATTTACCAGTGAAAATACTTTAGGATTTTTTTTTTCTTCACTAAAATGGTTTGATGAAATATTTAATGCTGTCAGTTCTAAATAATATTGCAAAGGGCATAAACTGTTACCTTTTTCAATCATCCAGATCTAATTTGACTGATGAAAACTTTGTATGAAAATGTGTTGAAATATTTTCTTGCCCAGATCCTAAATTTTTAGGTCAATCATTTTCATTGCATTGAATTGATACCAAATTAGCAGTTTTTTTTATACCAGAAAACCTTTAGTACTTGGCTTGGCAGCCATAAAATGTGTGTGGGATCATGTTAGATCTATCATATCATGTTTAGAGCTGGATATTGGGTACTTGTATTCAATTACAGGTTAAGACAAGTTGGCTCAGAGCTTTCAGTATCATATCATTATTTATGTTTTAAAAATTACCTCAGATTCTTCATGTTTTCCATGTGTTATAGTACAGTCGCAAGCAAAGTTATTACTTTGGAGGTTTATGGCCTACTGCTCGTAAATATAAACAAATTTATTTCATATTTGATCCTGTAAAAAAAAGAAGTTACACAAGATAAAACATTCACCTTTTCATATAGGAACCTAATTTTTATGTTACCATCTGTGGTATAACTGAGCTGTACAGCAGTTTTTCTGAATGAGACTAAGACAAATGTAAATAAATTTATTATGAATTTAATGAGTATTTCTTTTGTTTTTTTTATTTTGGCTCAAAGGTTTAATAAAATGGTTGTTTTAAGTGACTATTTTGAACATTCTGTATTTTGCCACCATTTTGCCCAAATCTTGTGCAATCAAGAAATCACCCTAATATTGGATATTCATTATAAAAATCCATTCTGTTTATTTTATAGTTCTATGTAGTCCCATTAATAGTATTTACCAGTAAATAATTTAATATTACTTGTATGACTTGCATATAGCTAAGTGAGTAGACACCTCCTTTAATTTTTTTTTTATTAGAAGTTCAAAATGCAGTTATAATGCTGTTTGATTTTTTTTTTTTCCATTTGCTTGAATAACATTTTTTTTAGATGCCTACATTGTAACATTAATTTTTATGTTTTAATTACATATATTCTTGTTTTCATTTCAGACAAGATTTTTTTGTACTTGCCAGACTATGTCATGCCATACACCATTCATCTACTGGCCCATGACCCAGACCTTAAGACATATGATCATGTAGAAGCCCTAGGAAATATCAAGGAGTAAGCATTGTTAGCTCTACTGGTCATTTTTTTTTTTAAATCAGAGATTTTTTTTCTTTCTATGTATTTGAATGAATCGTGGAAGTTTTTAACAAAAGTCAGATTTGTAAATTTATAAATTATTGGATCCATAAAATAAAACAAATCATGTCTATGCTTTTTTTGGCACTCAATCAGCAACCTGTGATTTTAAACTAATGTTCTGAATAAGTCCATAAATTTGTGAGTTTTTTTTTTTTTTTATCAAATACAGTAGTTCCTCTATTTCATTTCTTCATTTCTATTAGACTTATTAAATCTCTTATGTTGCAAATATTGCATGCAGACAACAGTTATGACTGTAATGTGTCATCCTGGAAACCAGAAAAAGACAGGCTTGTCTCTTTGCTTATAATTTACCTATCATTCATATATGTACTGTAAAAACTACAATGGAGGACAAATTTTGTGTGGCCATGATCATGCCTGCTTAATAAAAAAAATTGCAGTGTGCTAAACGGATGACTGCCTATTCATTGGCCAATACTGCATCTATTCATAATTTATTTCCTTGATGCTTTTCATTTATAAAATTGGTTAGGGGGTACAAACAAATTGAAAAGTGTGCAAATAATCTAGGTTATTTTATTTTGGTTAAGCCAGATAGGTTTTATTATAGCTATAATAAAGATTGTGTCATTAGGCGTGTATATAATATGTGGTCTTATCCCCCCTCCCATATGCACACATATGCAAACTTAAAACCCCCACCCTCTCAATGTTTACTAAATGGACAAATACTAAAAAATAAAGTAATCCAAAGCCAGCATAAGATTCACACTAAACATACGAAAATTTTTGTGTACAGTCCAAATGTTTAGAACTGACTTGTACCTAGATAAAATCTAGTTTTCCTTATGACTAAGAAAATAAAGATGCAGATTTTCATTTTGTTTTTGATTAGTAAATATACATGTACTAGTCTTTCCCCAACTGTTTTTTAGCTGACCAATGAAAATGTTTTTTTAGTGTATGTCCAATGCAATTGATTGAAATAGAGATTCCCTTTATTGGCAAAAGTAGTCTTCACTGAAATACAGAATGCATAAAATAAAATATGAATTGATGGCTGTATTTGTGAAGTGGAACTTTCTTATTACGTTGAGCTTGCACTTTTTCCAAACCAGTTATTTAAACCACAAATAGAGGCGATTTTATTGAATAACTCGTTCAGCCCCAGCACTGTTATCAGTATCACTGCTACTGTGCCCTAGCAACACAAAGCTGTGTCTAGCTGCTTGTGCCCCAGACAATTTTTACTTGTTTGGGAAATTTTGTAAAGAGCATGCACATGCATTCACTCTTTCATTAACTTCTCTTATTATATCCAATAAAAATCAACGAAATTTTAACCAATTATTTCAAAATGAATTTGTTTACACAGTGATGTATTTTTTCCCAATTTATCCAAGTCTTTCACAATTTATACCCTATTTACGAAATTATGTGCAACATTTTTAGAATTATGTCATCAGCACTAACAGCATCCACTGATAAAGACATTTCAATTTCAGAATGTCCAAATCTAAATCTCGTAAAATATCCAATTACCAATCTGCTTGCTCAATATTTTCCAGATCAAACCCAAGAAACTCGTCATATTGGCTCTCATCATCATCAAAAATCACTCTTTTGTTCGCCATCATTTATGTTGTTTGATAACGGAACACATGTAGTGAAACTGCTCTGAATTAATAACCCATGGCATCTAAAGAATGCAAATTTGCACAAAAGAAAGTAAAATAATTTCAGAAAAGTTTAATATGGTCTGATTCATAGGGAAAAAAAACATTTTTGACCAATCAGAGCTGTTGTATCAAACACATTTACAACAGCTGGAGATGGGATCGGCCCTTGAATGAAGTCAGCAAACCTCGACCATTGAATACAGAAGCCAGATCATGTACAGATGGGATCTTGGTTAAATGAGAGAAACAATGGGGAACAGAAACTAATTTTGAAACAAAACTACCCTGGCATATATGTTTTTAAAATACTGTCCTCCGGTCCCATGTATGTTTTAATGGAACAGCCCTAACTGTTTACCATCTAGTTTCTTAAGCTTGACATAAACTAAATCTGATTGGCATATTAGGTCCTAGAACAAGCATTCTGTCATAGTTTGAAGCTTGCATCAAAGAAGTTTTACAATTGTGCATTTGTAATATGGCCAAGCTATAAACTTAAAATGACTGATTCCCAGTATATTTGATCTTTACCAGTGAGTATTTTAGAACATTACAGGGTTCGTACGGTCTTTGAAGGTCTTTGAAAGTTTGGGAAAAATGAGGTAGCGTTTTCAAGGCCTTGAAAGTTTGGGAAAATCGAGCATATTACCCTGAGGTCTTTGAAAGTCTTTGAAAATTGAAATAAACCCCCCAAAAAATAATTTCTTTCCAGAATCACAAATAAAATTATCCGAGGTTGTTAGATTCAGATGTAATCTAGTTATCCTGGTTTCTTTCTTTTTATGACCCGTTCAGTTTATTGCCGCCGCAATAACAAAAGAGGCTTTGTTTTGTTTGGCCATCCAAAGTATGCCCCGGCGGCGACTTCAATCACACATGCACTCTTCATCAAAGCAATACGGTGCCGCTACACACTTCATCAAAGGAAGTCACCAATAAAATTGCCCAAGGTCGTTAGCTTCGGATGCAGCTGGTTTTCCTGGCTTCTTTCGTTTGACGAATAGTTCAATTTGACTGGACGAGTCCATCAGTTTTAGCCAATCAAAATGTTAATTACACTAATTCTACGTAGAAAGTTCGCGAAAGTTATACGCTCGAGAATTCAAAATTTCTTCATTCGATTTACATCGTCTGCAAGTTCAGTGTTTAAAAATGCCAGGTCTTTGCTCTTTCAACGATATCTGGCTTGAACAAGAGAAGTACAAGGAATGGCTGCAAAAGAATAAGTTATGCAAACGAAAGGCGTTTTGTACGCTGTGTAAAAAGACGATCAACTTGGCTTCAATGGGAGAAGGAGCCCTTACAAGTCATGCCAAAGGTAGGTTGCAAATAAGTAACTACATGTTCATTTAGTGGAACAAAGATGCAGAAGTATAAGCAATTGGTAGTTTTTGAAAAAATAATGGTAATTCATTACTCGTCGGGTATAAAATAAGATCGTTTAGTTTGATGATTTGGGAGATATAGCAAAAGAGGGCCTGTTTAAATTTACTTCTACCGTCGGTTTATTTAACACGTTTGAGGAAAAAAGAATCATTTTCGAAAATTTTGTTCTACATAACAATATTCCTTGATTTAATACAGAAACATCCATTGTAATAAATTAAATTCACGGATAAACAGTTTCAAAGTGCGCATGCGTACACTATATTAGAGTTAAACAAGAGTTCTTGTTCTTGAATTGCGAGTAAAAAAAAAAAAAAAAAAAAAATTATAAAAAAAAAGCCTCAACGAAACAAACAGGTTGCTATATATAGAACCTGTTTTGTCCAGCACTTTGAAGTGCGTGAAATATTACTAAATTTAAAGATGTTTATTACAAAAAATGGGGGAAAACCCGCCTAACCTAATTTTAAAGTCAGAGAATTAGGTGCCACACATCACAGCCTTTTTTAATAAAAAAAACAATATTTTATTTCACTTTTTCAGAAGCCATTTTTAAATGGTAATTTGTGTCTAAATAGCTTTTCTTACTAGCATGTAAAACCGATTTAAAAATTACTTTCATGCATCATGAAGTTGTATGTTTTCATTTAGATTCATTAAAATTCTTGCAGTGATAATTACTTTTGTTTTGTTTCTAGGATATAAGCACCAACAAAATACAATATCTGCAAAACAAGTGGCACCAGTAAGTGCATACTTTTCACAGCCAGCAGCAGATGCTGTGGCAAGTACAAAGCAGCCTACCAAAGCAGCTCCAGCAACTTCTACTTGAAAGACTAGTTTAAATACTTTTTGCACTAAATCTGAAGTACTACGGGCTGAAGTTCTCTGGACAATGAAATGTATTCACAGCCACTACAGCATGAACTCATGCAAGGGCATCAACAATATTTTCGAAGCAATGTTTCCTGACAGTAAGATTGCTGAACAGTTTTCATGCAGTGAACGCAAGACAGCTTATCTTGGTGTGTTTGGATTAGCACCTTTTTTTGCTGATCAGTTGTTGATGAAAGTGAGAGAGGCCAACTTGTATGTCCTTTTGTTTGATGAGACTCTGAACAAAGATATGCAGGAGAAGCAAATGGACTTGCATGTACGGATATGGGACTGCAACAAAATCAGCACATATTATCTCACTTCTGAATTTCTTGGTCATGCTCGTGCTGAAGATCTGGTGGACAAGTTTGAGCCCATTGTGTCTGACATAGGATATAAGGGTCTTCTACAGCTGTCGATGGATGGACCAGCAGTTAATTGGAAATTGTATGACTTGTTGCAGTCTCATATTTCACATTCAACACCCTTGAAAATGTTAGAAGTTGGTAGCTGTGGACTTCATGTTATGCATCATGCATTTCACAGTGGCTGTGCAGCAGTACCATGGGATTTGGAAACTCTTCTGAGCAGTGTTTACCACCTATACCATGATTCACCAGCAAGAAGACAAGATTTCATGGACTTTACAGGATCAACTGTATTTCCACTCAAGTATTGTAAACACAGGTACAAATATTTGTTTGGTTTACTCGATGTCTATTTATACAGTCTATTTTACTTTTTTAATTCATTTAATTTCTGAAAGTGTTTAAATTTAACTTACTTGGTATTGAAAGAAAATTCAAGTTCTCTGACTCATTGCTACCGTAATTATTTGTATTTTTTTGTTTAGTTTCAATTTCTATTGTTGAATTCTTTTCTGTTTTAATCAAACTAATTATGATTTTCCTTGTTTCAGGTGGCTTGAGAATATTGAACCAGCGGAGAGGGTCATTTTCCTTTTGCCTCATCTTGCTGACTTTTGTTCGGCTGTGAAGAATAAAAAGATAACAGTACCAACCTGCAAGTCCTTTAAGAATGTTCTTGATGCTATTGGGGATCCTTTGATTAAAGCTAAGCTGCAGTTCTTTGTAACTATTGCCAGAATCACACTACCTTTTTTGGAGGCTTACCAAACTGATAAACCTATGCTTCCATTCCTTGCCACAGACCCAGGAGTTTTAGTGAAAGACCTCATGTCACGTTATGTGAAACCTGAAATCATGTCCAAGGCGAATTCTGTAACCGCATTAGTGAGCATCGGGTTTGATACGAAAGAGAATTTCCTTGATGCAGGAAAAGTTAAGGTTGGCTTTTCAGCTTCAGAAACATTGTTAAAGGTAGGAGCTTCAGACAGGGATAGATTTGCTTTCAGAACAGAGTGCAGAGACTTTATGATTGCAATGGTAAAGAAGCTGTTTGAGAAATCACCTCTAAAATATCCCTTGGTGAAAAACATGTCCTGGGCTGACCCTGGACTTATGCAATCAGGATCAGACAAGGAAAAGGGAGAAACAAAACTTCATAGGGTCCTAAAAATTATGTGTGAGGCAGGAAGAGAAGTAGAGTCCCGATGTGATTTAATATTAACTCAGTACGGAAAATTAGTGGATGAAGTTATCCAATCGGACAATCATCCATTGAAATGCTTCAGTAGAACAGATGACAGACTTGATGAAGTGTTTTATTCTGTCCTTTCCAAAAGAAATGAATATGTTGAACTTTGGAATGTTCTCCAGAAAATGTTGTTGTTATCACATGGGCAGGCAACAGTGGAGAGAGGATTTTCTATCAACAAACAGGTATCTGTTGAGAACCTCAGCAGAGAAAGCCTCAGAGCTCAAAGGTTAATCATTGACAGACACAATGAGAAAAGCTGGTGGACCTTTGGAAATCATCATTAGCAATGAAATGATGACATATGCCTCCTCTGCAAGACATAAGTACCATGCCTATCTGGATAAGAAGAAAGCAGAGGAGAAGGATGAGAAGAAAAACCCAAAAGGAAAGAAACGGGAGTTGGCCTTGGATGAAGTGGAAGAACTTAAAGCCAAAAAGCTGCGTCTTGACGCTGACATTGCCAGCCTACATGCTTCCTCTGTACAGAAAGCAGAAGAGGCAGAATTAAAAGGACTCATTGTGCTTGTCACAGAGTCAAATGCTCTTAGGAGAAGAGCAGAGGAAAAGATGACAGTGGTGGCATCTCTTTCCAGAATGATTGAAGAGAAAAAAAAGCAAATAAAATAATGCATTTAAAGCAGTGCTGATGTCTTTTAAGAGAACAATTTAAGTTGTATTAAATCTGACACGTATGTTACATATTTCTGGAGAAAAAAACAACAAATGTTAACCTATTTTCTAGATCATTATAATGCAATTTTAGGCAATTAAGTATAGTTTGACTTTAATCAGTAAAAAATATTGTGGTATTTGGCATTTGTTGTTTTCTCTTATAACCTGTATACACAATGTTAGCAAAAATAGGTCTTGGAAATCTCTGTTTGTGGTCTTTAAAAGTTTGGGAAAAGTCTTTGAATTTATCAGTCATAGTTGAGTATGAACCCTGCATTATTATGGTGTTAAATATGAGTCAGATGTTCATTCTGGATGGAAGAAAAACAGACAGCATGCCAGTGGTATTTAGAAATAACAGGTAGAAATTGCAGACTAACAAACCGAACTAAAATACAGACAATTTAAAAGTAGAGTGCAATTTTCATTTCTTTCTCATCGCAGTTTAGACATGCGGGACCTTGTGCTTGAAAATTATTTAGCCATAGTACAAGGATTAAATCAATTTAATAAAAAAGAATCTAAAAATGATATGACTAAGCAAAGATATTTTTCTGAACAAAATACCTCAGTCTAAATAAGAAGATTATGGGATTAATGGACTTGAATCTCAAAGCAGCATTATTGAAAAATAAATCTGGCATAGTAATCAGTAAAGCACTGATTCAAGAAAGTTATGTTAGTAAAAAAATCTTATTTTGAAATCCAAAACACAATACCTGTTAGCCGTGGAAAATTGTATATATATAACAACCATAAAGAAGATATCAAACAGACAGTTGACTGAAATGGAGTTCTCTGGACATACAAATATTCATGTTTGGGTTCAGAATTAATCAACAGATTAATGCTTATACTACTAGAGACACAAATTCCAAGTGTAGCAGTACATGAAAGATACTATGTGGATGGCTGAACAAAAAGTGAAAGTTATGAATCCGTGGAGATAAGCACACAAAAAAAGCTGTACAAGTTTTATGGAATTGCACTAAAATTAGCTTTTCCATTCATGCTGAGCTGAAACATAGCAGGGGCTAGATCTAATATACTTTGTAATTGTCCCCTTTTATTTACAGCTGTCTCTGGTTTATGATAATCTAATATACTTTGTCTTGCCTCCTTTTCTTTACAGCTGTCTCTGGTTTATGATAATCTAATATACTCCGTCTTGTCCCCTTTTCATTACAGCTGTCTCTGGTTTATGATAATCTAATATACTCTGTCTTGCCTCCTTTTCTTTACAGCTGTCTCTGGTTTATGATGGAACCTTTAGTGAGTAGAAGTGAGGATTACAACTATCAGTTTTTTCGAAGACTCATTGAAAATATTAAACAGGCAAAAGATGCTCAGGGACCTGATGATGAAGACATGAACAAGGTGAAGATTTTCAGTTTTAACTTTTTTAAGTAAACAGTTTTAAGTGCAGAAGGATCTTCAGCTGTTTAATGGCTGTTTAGTCTTTTGTTAATCCAAATTACAGCTTTGTCATTTGTTTTATGAATAATAATTGTTTCATTTCTTAGTACTGTTTGTACAACTTTCTGTCTAGATTCAGGGGGTGTTTTTATAAATTATAAATCTATTAAATTCTTCCTTCCAATCCCTTCAGGTTATTTCACTATATAATACAATTTAGGTGGTAGCTGTTTTGTCCTGTGCTTAGGGTTATTACTGTGGAAAAAACGTATGGAGCCATGGAAGGCACGTTTAATGTGGAGTTGTAACCCCTAGATGAAGTTAGAATGTATCATAAATGCCAACCATTACCCTTTTGGCAAAATTATTACGCTTTCAGTAAAGTACGCCTTACGTGATAGTGTATTAGGATTACGCATGTATGATATATCCCCCCGCCAAAACAAATTATTTTCTTCTTCATTTTTATTAATGTCCTACTAATCCTACAGACCATATTTTAGAAAAGATGGCTTCTATGTAACTTCGACATAAGAGGATGCTTGTCCGTAGACTTACATGCACTTTCCTAACAGTATCATGTTCTATTTATAGCAGCTGCCCTATTTCCAAGAAACTGTCTGTTTCTGCTTACAAACTTTTGACCTCTGTTTCTTTTTATAGCTGCTGTATGGTTTAGTTATGAAAGAACAGACTATTATAGGGTTTAACTCCGTTTTTTGTCACAAGATAGGCTATACATGACGGCCAGTATTAATGGTGGAGGAAGAACCAACGACCCACGAGAAGCTTTTTCACATACCCACATAGGCTGAGCCTGAGACTCTAACCCACACAGGTGAGATGGCAGTGATCCGCAACAGTGAGTGCTTTAGGTCACTCAGCCACTCGCAGCCTAGAGAGAACGGGCAGGTTTTCTAACTTGTAATGTTTCTTTGCTTGCAGATTCTTTGTTCAAATTCATTTCAGGCACAGAACCAGTCTGTAGGTATTTGGTGATAAACATCAAGTTGGCTTTATTCTAGTCAATCCATGTTAGAACAAAAATGTTACGATTTTGGTGTAATCGTTATTTATTTTTCACTAAATTTTTCGTTACGCGAAAATATATATGGATTATGATTTTTCGGTATATCCACCTTCCAGAAAAATCTGTTATTTGTTTTCTCATTTTTATTAACATTCCATTAATCCCACAGACCATATTTTTTAAAAGACTGCTTTTACGTAGCCTAAATAGAAGAGTATGCTTGTCCTTGGACTTGCGTGCACTTTCCTAACAGTATCATGTTCTATGTAAAGCAGACCTGGTTTACTTTCAAACTTTCAACCTCGAATTCTATTTATAGCATCTGTATGACTTAGTGAGGAGAGAACAGACTGGTTTTCTAATTTAATCTTTGCTTTCAGATGTTTTGTTCTAATTCATATTTACTGCAGAACCAATCTAAATGTATTTGGCACCAAAAAGTTTATTTTAGTGTATGCATATATGAGAGCAAAATTATCTCCTTTCAAAAATTTCACAGATGGATTAATAAAAGGCAAAAAAAAAAATACGCAACAAAATATAACAATCCTCTCAATATGAAGACACGAGTCTTCACTTGCAACATCACATGACTTTTATTTCAGGCTGTTTTGAAAGAATTGTAATATTTGGCGCTAAAAGTCTTAAGATGGATTCTAGTTGATGTGTGTGTAAAGCTAAAAGTGTGCTACATATGAAAACTTTAAACAGTTAAGGATGTTAAAAGACGAGAGGGGCAAATACTTAATTGTTTATTCAAATTTTAGCATGTTTTATGTGGATTACGCTTTTTCTGCCTGGATTACGCTTTTTGACCTATTAGACTACGATTTTTCATCATCAGTGGTTGGCATGTATGCCCTTGCAGGCTGTGTGAAAAGGATTTTAATATTGTTCATGGTGGTAAAACAAAGAAACCTCAAATGAGCTTGTTTTACTGACAGCCGCCTGTAAGTTGGATATAATATGAAGGGTCACTTTGCTATGCTCTGGAACCACTCTGGATAATGTGACTGGGTGGGACATCATGCTACATGTCTGTGGCATGATGCCCCAGTGCTAGACATCACTATAAACTGCCTCACTGCAGACATTGTAGTGATATGACTGAAAAATTATTTAAGCTATGTTAAAACTCATAATCAAACAAACAAACTATGCTTTACATTTCTCAAACCACACCACAATTACTTTGCACTGTCACATTCCGATCCCCACTCTTGTTTCCAGGAAATCAGATAACGGGCATTGCATCCCTTAAATTGTTGACACAAAATCAATTTTTGGTTGTCTCGTCAGGATCAGCTTTAAAGTTTAAAGACAGAACGACATCAATCTGACAATTAATAGAGGTTGTACTATTAAAGCTACAGAGGTCAAGAGAGCAATAAGAGATTATTTCCTTTTACTTCTTGCAGTCTGGGGTGGGGGTGGGGCGTGTGAAAACAGGCTTTTTTCTCCTGTTGGCCTGCCAATGCTAAATAAAGACGTGCCCCCTTTACTATATCCTGGCAGTTCTCCATTGGGTGCCAGGCTTCTTCAGTTCTATAATTCTTAGATTACTGTATTCCCTCATAACCAGTTCTTGGTAACTTCTGCTTTGGATGGGCTAGGGTGTTAGAGATGGTTTTTGAAAAATTTCCCAGCTAGTTTTTCTTGGTCAGGATGATTGGTTTACCAGAGCAATGATTTTTACTGACTTTATGTCTGTCAATAAAATAAATGCTTATGGCCGTTTGTGAAATGGGAAGTTGATTCAAATTTCATTTCATACACTTGATAAATGTTCATCAGTAGTCTTAGTAGTGAATACAAAGTAGATCCAAATCTGAGAATAAATGTAAAGTCCTAGTCTTTGGAAGTGCACAGTTTTTTGCAGCAGTTCTAATTCTACTGTTCTAGACACAAAGACACAGTGGTCCCTTTTAAGAGTGCTCTTAAAACTCGCCTTTTGACTGCAGGACTAAACTTAAGAGACCTAATAATGTTTTGTACCTTGTATGTTTTCATCATGTTTTTATGTTTTCCAATTTCATGGGGGTTTTTTTTTGTTTTTTTTTTCTGTAGTGTAGTCATATCATTATAGATGTTGTAAAGCACTTAGAGCTTTTAAAGATTATGCACTATACAAAGTCACTATTATTATTATTATTATTATTATTATTATTATTATTATTATTATTATTGTTGTTGTTGTTGTCAGTAAGTACATTCTGTTTTCTTGACAAATATTGCTAGCAATCACACGTGACCAGGCGTGGTATTGGCACAGAAAATTATGGCTTTTTATGCAGTGAAATAAAAATTGTTTTCTCTTTATTTAGCTTTGTTCACATGTTAGCTTTCTTCTTTTTAAAAACAGAAACTATATGCTGTGTGTGACGTGGCATTGGGTCTTCTCCAGGCAAACATTACCAATGTTGTCCTGAAGGAAAGCAACCTGGATCCTATTCTGCCAATGCGGCTTTTTACACAGCCTGATAAGGTAATTATAACCATAGATGTAGCAAGAAGTGTTGTCTTTTTCTTGTCCTTAGAATATAGGCAGCATAACTTCTCAAGAATTTTACAGATACCATTCATACAAAAACATTTTTTTCCATCTGTGAATGGCAGTATAGAGTTAAGAGTGTGTGTGTTAAAGTTTGTGAAGGTCATCAGGTGCTTTATTGATCTGAAACTAGGATCTTGTATTATCATATTACTACAGTAGAACCTGTCTTGAAAGACTACCCATTCTGCCAAAAATAATTGTCTCTCAAGACAGGTGGTCTCTGGTGGTCATCACAGGTCGTAACTTTATATAATCAGTAAATCTGCATGGAGATCCTGATCTCTCAGAACAGGTGATATATCATAGCAGTGGTCTCTCAAGACAGGTTTACTGTATTTTTTTTAAATTTTATTTTTTTTACCTGATTTATTGTAATATGTCTACTGTCTCGCAAATTCAAAGCTCCCATCCAAAAACAAGAGAAGGTAGCTAGCAACAGATGTACAAAATTATCTGCTGAGGTGGAACTGAAAGAGTTTTTTCTCATTAACTTGAGGAAATGGCACCAATTCATTTGGTCCTCTGTTATTTCTGGTGCAGATGTGCATGCTTTTCAAGTGATGTAACTATTGGGAGGGTGTTCACATTTTAATTGGGCAATTGTTATTAAAAAAATTAGTCTTGTTAATAGGATATGTAAGGAGTAGGTAAAAGGAGGAGCAGGGAATTAAGTATGATCAAAGAAAATTTAATCTATCAATTGCTATACCTCACATTTGTACTCAGACATTGTAGACCATTGTTTTTGCATGCTTAAACAGAAAACTGCACCATATATAATTTTATGTTTTGTGTGATAGTTCTTTTATATTTATCCATTCTGTCATGGGCCAGTGTAAAGTTGCCATTTCCCCTGATCTAACATATTACCCAAGTGTATGTAACTACATTTCTCCTAATACAACATTACCCGAGTGTATGTAACCACATTTCTCCTAATACAACATTACCCGAGTGTATGTAACCACATTTTTCCTGATATAACCAGAGTCAATGTAACCACACTTTCTCCTGATCTAACATTACCCGAGTGTATGCAACCACATTTCTTCTGATATAACATATAACCAGAGGGAATTTAACCACATTTTCTCCTGATCTAACATATTACCAGAGCATATGTAATCACACTTTCTTCTGATATAAAAAAAATGACCAGGGAGCATGTAACGATGCTTTCTCCTGATACAGTCCTACCCACTTGTATCGACATCACTTTTATCGTCGACAAGACACCTATTGCAACAAAAAGTCAGCTATTACTACCAAATTGTCATGCTTATGTCGACATTGAGATAAAAAATAAACGTTCATGTCAACAAAATCCCTTGGTCTGAGCTTCAATAAATTCTTTGTTTTCTAATCATTTATTCAACAAGCTGCCAATTCTGACCCATACTTTGTTCAACAATTAGTTGATCTTGCCTCTAGGCTTTAATGTCTTGTTCGGATAAAAAAAAATGAACCCCAAACTTTTGTTTGGGCCTTTAAATCGAGCCTCTCACAGCAATGAAATCTGATCAATTCTTGCATTTTTCAAAGTCTGCACAGAGGTCTCGTTAGGATTTTAAAACAAGGAGTTCAGGAAAAAATTAAATTTACAGTCTCAGGAAACTAAATATCTGGCTGTTAAGGAAGTTGAGGGCTGAACATCTTGCTAAGATGTCTTTGAAATTTTTTCGCTTAAACATAACACCCTGTTAGGAAGGTTGAAAGCTGCCGAGTCTATTAAGAAAGACTATGTTGAAGGTAACTGCACTCCCCAAAGGAGGAAGCAAAAGACTGCTATATTTGAAGACGTGGAGGAAGCCACAACAAAATGGTTCAATGAAATATTTGCGGAAAAAACTGTGGAGAACTTCATTGCAACAAGTGGTTGGTTCTATCACTTTTAAATTCATTATAAAATTGGATACAAAAGTATTTGTGTACTGTTTAAACCAACTTGTTGACAGGTTTTCATTTCCCTGTGAATTGTGCCATCCCCTTGTTAGCCTCAATAAGATGGTAACAGACTGACCAACATCTATGTGAATTTATGTACATGTGCTTGAAGTGTGTAAATAACAAATATGCAACCATATGCTAATGCCGACATTGAATATCATCATGTTTTTCGTATCAGGATGTGATCGATGCAATATTTTATGTGGATTTTATTACACAAAGGTAACCAAAATGTAATTTTTCAATATACAAGTGTATTTCACACTGATTCTGTCTTCATGTACTCAAAATTTCCATACTTTTCTCAAAGTGTAAATGCTACTCACTGACGATATGTCACCCTTTGTTGACAAACTTTAACTTGTATCTTTTTTTTATAAACCCCCCCCCCAAAGAAACCCCACTTATCTCCAGAGTGAATGTAACCACATTTATCTTGATATAACATTTCCAGAGTGTATCCAACCACACTTTCTCCTGATAAAACATTACGAGAGTGTATGTAACCAGATTTCTTCTGATATAACATATATCAGAGCGTATGTAACTACATTCTCATGATATAACATATTACCAAAGTATGTAACCACCTTCTCCTGATATAATATATTACCAGAATGTTTGTAACCACACTTTATCCTGAGCTGCACAGTTACATTTATTTCATTTGATAATTACTTGAGTATAAACCATTATAAATGCTAAATATTGACTGAAAAATACATTTTTATAAATAATGCTCATTTTTAATTTGTATATGTTATATTGTGCAGTTCAGCTTGGTAATGGACTGTAAACCAGAGTGTACATCAAAATTACCATTGTGACAATGATAACATAGTGCCTAATACCTTTTCTAGTAGTAATAGTAGTCCATGTGTATCATAAGGTATGTCTGACTTGTTTTTTTGATTGGAAGAAATTTGATTTGAAGATAAGCTTCATTAATGTCTATCATTTTTTAAAGCATGCTTCTTGTACTACTATTAAATGTGCTTTTGTTTCATATTTCAGTCTAGCTTCAATACTCAGTCATATTTACCAAAGGAATTTAACTTTGACAATAAGGTAAGAAATGATTATTTTCAATCATAAATTAGCCTATTGTGATTGTGTCGCTGTTCTGTAGTTTATGATAATTACCAATTATCTAATGTACCAGAATGAGATGCATTATGAACTTTTCTAGTTTGTATTGAACTTGTATTCAGCTTTATTCATTACCCATTATTAATGTGTATTCTCTTTCATAATTTTATTCTTTCTGAGAAATTTTATTTTTAGACTAATACATGTTTGTTTATTGCTGATTAATGCATTTTTATATATTCCTTTATTAAGAAAAGTATTTTTCATTATGTAAACAAGCTTGAAAATACTCTTTAGTTTTTTTGTTAGTTCAAACCACGAGTTTGAAAGCCCAGTGAAAATTGTTATGTAGGAAGACAGTAAGTCTCTATTCCAAATCCACAAATTTAAGTAGTGGTGGGTGTTATTATCAGAATACCAGTCAACTACAGTGTTTTCTTCCAGTGGTAATTACCTTGGTCATTTTTCACTATACCAGTACATCAGTAAGGAGTGTACAGAAATTTCCAATTAATCTTTGTTATGTACAGTGGAACCCCGCTATAACGCGATGATCGGGGTCCATAAAATCGGATCTCGTTAAAAGCGGGGTCGCGTTAATGCGGGGTTTTACAATATTTAACTTTTTTCCGAGAACATATACGTGTATACATGTACAATGATCAAAAGTCGGCTTATCATCAGATGAACATACATGCCAACCATTACGCTTTTGGCGTAATCATTACGCTTTTTGTCACTAAATTACGCTTTACGCTTAAACGTATATGGATTACGCTTTCTCGGTAAATCAGCCTCCCAAAAAAAATCAATTATTTGTTTTCTCGTTATTATTAAAGTTCCATTAATCCCACAGACCGTATTTTAGAAAAGACGGCTTTTACGTAACTACAATAGAGTACGCTAGACCGTGGACTTTCGTAATAGTATCATGTTCTATTTATAGCTAACCTGGTTCTACTGTTGACCTCGATTCTATTTATATTTATTTATATGCGTAGTGAGGAGATAGCAGACTGGTTTTCCAAATTTAATATTTACTCGCAGATTCCATATTCTAATTCATATTTCTTGCAGCACCAGTCTAAATATATTTTAGCGCTTAAAAAGTATATTTTATTTTACTCTATGCATTTATGTGAGCAAAAATATCCCCTTTCAAAAATTTCCCAGATAAATTAGAAAAAGGCAACCGAAAACCCCCGAAACAAAATATAAATCCTCTAAATATTAAGAACAAAAAAAAAAAGTACAGCATCACGTGACATCTATTTCCGGCCATGTCGAAAAATTTAGCACGAAACGTCTTAAGAAGGTTTCTAGTCGATGTGTGTAAAGCTAAAAGTGCTACATATGAAAACTTGAAACAGTAAAGGATGAGCAGGGCAAATAATCGTTGTTTATTGAAATTTTAGCATGTTATATGTGGATTACGCTTTTCCCGCCTGGATTCCGCTGTTTTACCACTTGGATTATGCCAATTCCTCGTCAGGGGTTGGCATGTATGGATGAATATTAACTGGAATGCATTAATTAAAATATATTCAAAATAATCGATGGCTAATATATTTATAGGTTATTACTGTGCATTAAAAACATTTACTAATTTTTATTTGTTTGAACGATAATACGGATTGACCGATAATACCAGACTATCGCTATATCATGAAAAGTGTATCAACATCGTATGCTACCGTGCCGTCGTGGCACGCAGTTCATCCATAATGGATGTAATTTCATTGAAAATCGTACAGATTTAAAATATTCAATAATTTTGTAATAGTCTGAATTCGTCGTGTAAAATATAGGATGAACAAAATATTGAAACCATTTACTTGCCGTCTGATATCGTACGGTCATTGCATGCAGCTATTCCCGGGACTACATACGGTGTCTGTACAAATTTCATACCGCTAAAATTTTATCATATGCGACAACTGCAAGAATAATTAACAATCACCACATGATTTCAGCGTGCAAATAACTTTTATTTCAGATTTTGTGAACATCAAAACAAACATGTGAAAACTGCTAAATTAATCGTTGCGCAAAGTGCAAAGTCAGTGTGGTTCCAAATTTAAATTTCATCATTTCTTGACAAATATATCCAATGACGTTTGCTTCTTTGCTCTAGGGCATACAGTTTCTCTTTAGCAGAAAACGACTTGCGTTTTTGAACTTGCTTTTCCATAATAGTAAAATATTTTTTTATATAAGCAGACAACGTACACAGATAAAGCTCGATAACTAAGTAATGAAGGCCTGCAATGGTTACGAATCACTTTTTATATAAAACAAAATTAAGCTGAACGGATGTACAATTTCATACCCTTTTAATTTACAGATAATAAAGTGGATATTATTTACTTTCAACTGTTTGTTGTTTGATCACACCGCCAAGCACAGCATACATGTTGGCGGCTTTCGTCCTTTGATGTTTATTAAATTGTGCGACTCTTGTATCAACCACAGCTTTGTCTGCTGCTTGGCTGTGATTGCAGTTAAATAAGAAGCCCATGTCGGCTATTGTTTGAGCAACGACTGTATACAGAATTCATGGAAGACAATCACAAAGACGATTTACTGGCTTTACTCATGGGTCCGTAATAAGTAACACTTCCGATAATGTTTACTTCGGCTTAACAATTCAAAAACCTAATGAAACCTAATGAAATTTCCTCTTCTAGAGTAGAATACGGAGCTTCACCACAACCTGTTCAAATTGATAAATTTCAGAAGCCAAGCGTTGTACACACTATTTCTCGTACGTTATATATATCGTATTATTTTAGAATTCATACACGATCACTTCTCTAAAATCACTTAAAGAACTTGAATAAATTGTTAAGTTCCGATCGTTTATTATTAAAAGTCATACGCGAATTCTTCCACCAAATTATAATAAACGTTTTACACACTATTTCTCGTACGTTAAACAAATATTTTCACGGTCCGATAAAAATACACGTAAATGAATTTCTAATTTCAGGAACCATGCCACGATCATATTATTTTAAAAGTCACAACTAATCTCATGCCCAAAATAAAGTTAATTTCTTGTTTTTTTTTTTACTTTTCTCCAAATTTTTTTTTCCATGTGTGAATGAATATACGAAATTTCGGGAGCCATGCTACGACCGCGTTATATCTGAATTTGCGTTATGGCGGGGTGCGTTATAGAAGGGTTCCACTGTATTTGCTACTTTGGCCTCAAATGATGCAAACAAGGATAGGCATGTACTTTTGAATGACCCAACAAATTAAAGATGGCAGAAGTAATACAAACTGCATTGGCATTGAGGAAATCACATCTAGAAATGCTTTGTGATTTCTTAATTGTATTAGCCACAACTATGTACATTAAATAGGTAATACTATTGATTTAGGGTATGCCATTATGCAGGACTGAAATTTTTCAGTCAATATAAGGGGTGGGGTTGGTTTACAATAAGACCTTGTACATTCGTATGTTTTTGCTTTAATTGTATCGGAAATGCTTATTTTGAATTAAATTTTGTGTTTTACCAATTTTTTTACATGAACATTTTTTAAATGACAGATTTTCATGTCACGCACAGGATATGCAGATTTCAAGGTGATCAAAATCAAAGTGCATGAATCAGTTGCACATTTTGCAGGGGCATTTAAAACACAAGTGTCTGGTGTTTTAAATAATTTCTTTTTCTTTTTATTGCATATATACTTGTCAAGTCTTGCTAACAAAAATTCTGCCCAAGCATTCTTTTCCAAACCATCGCATTGCACAAATAGGTTTTTATTGTATTACCATTGACCCAACTGCAACCCACTATAATCTGCTTCTTTGATGCATACATGTGACAGAACCAGGATCTCAAACCAGTGAATATACACATTTTTATCAGTGGATAGGCTTCTAAACCAGTAGATTTTTTTTATATTGGCATAAATTTACAGTTTTCATTTGGACTGAAAATAAATAAGGACATTGTTTGGACATGTGTATTTGCTTCATAGTATAATAAAACAGCAAGCTTTGAAAATAAATCTAATTTAGTTTCAGGTGTTATAATAATACATATTAGTCAGTATGTCATCAGTTAATGAAACAGGAAGAGTTATATATCTTATAATTCATTGCAAATATTTTTTGATAGCATCCAATAGCATTTCTTGTTTCCTTCACAAGATCACCATCTGGTGACCAGTGATGAAAATCACTGTGATTATTAAACTTCACACTTGACAGTCCCTCATTTGTTTTCTGGTCCAGATATCCCATTGAATCACATTGTATTTGCAAAGAATGGGTAATGTCCTCTCTATATATGCATTAGAATGTTGTAACAAAGGGACAGCTATGCTCATCCTGCACAGGACATCCATGCTCATCCTGCACAGGACATCCAACTTCTTTTTGCTGGGTTTGTAAAATTGTTGACTGTTTTCCAGTAGTTGTTCCTGTTATGTTCACTTCACTGAGGCAATTCCTGGCCAATAGTCCAAGTTATGTTCACTCCATGGAGGCTAATAGTCCTTTAAATTATGTTCACTCCATGGAAGCTAATAGTCCTTCAAGTTTTATTCACTCCATGGAGGCCAATGGTCCATCAAGTTATGTTCACTCCATGGAGGCTAATAGTCCATCAAGTGATGTTCAATAGTCCTTCAAGTGATGTTCACTCCAAGGAGGCTAATAGTCATTCAAGTTATGTTCACTCCATGGAGGCTAATAGTCCATCATGATGTTCACTCCATGGAGGCTAATAGTCCTTCAAGTTTTGTTCACTCCATGGAGGCTAATTAGTCATTCAAGTTATGTTCACTACATGGAGGAAGTTCTTGGATTGGACACGAGATTATTTCTGAATCACTTCCTCAATGACTTCTTTCTCTATGGACTCAAATCCAAAAATCTGTTGGCGGTCAACACACCACTGTACATAAAAAAATAAAGATTTGATTTAGACTTTAAATAAATAGACTTTGAAAAAAAATACATGATGTATTTATGCTTTTATTAATAATTTGCCCCAACATTTAAATTCATTTTCTTGCAATATGCTGTTAAATGATATATTTATGTAGCGATTGAAATGAATTTATGTGCATGAAATACAAAAGATATATACCATTGAAACACACAGTAAACTTTAGACCTTTGTTTTTCACATGCATACACTTAAAACACTGATAGCCAAGCACTGTTGAACCTGTAATATTTCTTAGCTATAGGAAATAGCATGTGTTACGGCAGTTTGCCCTTAACTAAAAATAATAATGAAAAAGCTGCTCTTAAATATCCCTCTTACAACATCATGAACAATACAATAATAGCTAAACATGACAGAAAATCAAAATACTTGAGTGTGTCTAACATAATTAATTTTTATGCATGATCTTCCAGCCAATTTTCATCAAACGCTCAGAAAACATTCCAACCACATTTTTATTCTTTTATTACTTATAACACCTCAAAAACATGGCCATATACTCCCAGTATTCCAGCAATAAGGTACATGTGTCAATTGTTTTTTAACAATGAATCTGCCATGCACCATCACACCATTAGTTGGATTGGTGAACATTTCTGGTCCCCATTAGACTGGTTCAGGTTTTTTTTTCTTCTAATGTGTTGATAAAATACATAAAAATACCATGTTTGGGTTTGTTATCTAAATTTGTAAAACATACATTCTTGTAATTTTTAAAGCTGTAGATTTCACCTTTAAAACTGCATATGCAGTACATGGCCTTTAAAATGATCCGTAACGGTGATCGCTTTAGACCACTTGGCCACTCATGGCCCCAGAGTTTATTTTGATGGGCCTCTAATAGTAATTCAGAGCATGATAGATCTTGGTGATGAGAGCATGTTGTCCTCACCCAATTATGCCCTACCACCAGTAGATTGACATGGTACATTCAAATTGGTACACAATAAAGCTTAATTTAAAACAACTATAAAACACAGTTGATCAAATTTTGATTCAAACAACAAAGCAATCTCTCCCCTTTTAACGCCGTCACGTAACAACTGCAAAATGACAGTACTGCATAGTGACACTCATTGCCTCTTAAATGGACAGTTATGACTAATACAGTCATACACCCAGCAATGACACACCTGGAAATATCTGATTTAATATGATTTCATTATTACAACCATATTACCTCTGCCATCTTGAATTTCTCCATTGGTATCAGCCATTCAACAATGCGTGTCTGGCCCTGTGTACTGAGCATCATGGAAAGCAAAGTCACCAGGCTAATGAATTTGATATTAATGGCACATTTTCATTTTTCATGACAAGATAATTTGAAAAATGATAAAACTTTTACAAAATAGTTGTTTGTCACAGTAATTTAGAGTTATTCTTTGATCATGTTTGACACTACACACATGCAGATATGGATGGGATGTTGTGAAAGATGTTGAGGCCAAATCTGAAAAATGTTGGATTTAAAAAAAAATGTAATTTTCAGTTATTTTCTAGGGTATGTTAATGTGTTTATTACATGCATTCCTTTTTTAAGACCAAGAATCTTCCTAAATTTTTTCTTTCTTCTGGAGACCAATTGTTTTCTGTTTAAATTTCATGTAGTTTCTCAATTCCTGTAAAATATTTTTTCTTTCGTTGTCTGAAGTTTGCTGGCTGTCCTTGATAAATATCTTATTCAGGTATTGGCATTCCACTAAGAATTTCAGTGACTACTGTAGCTACTAGATTACATTTCCTATTTAATGCTGCTTAATGTTAGTCTCTTGCAGGGTGTCGGCTCTGAATCATTTTGCTTTAAATATTGTTTAGATGACAACTTATGTAATAGTTAACATACATATAGCAAATTCATCTAGTAAAATATACTGATTTCTGCTTTGGAGTCTACAATTTTATTTTGAGTCTGGAGTATACATTTTTCTTTTTTTTTTTTTATAAGTAATAGATATTATAAGTTGGCAGGTTTAAGGAGTTTTAAATCTGGGTAAGAATATTTTATTGTCTGTCCCTAATATAATTGGGGTACATATTACTGTATCTCCATAAATATTCCAGTATACCATGGTACAATATTTTTTGTGTGGTTCCCAACTCTTAGCACCAATAATCATTTAATTCTTTGAAAAACCACAAAAATTGATGTCCATGAAAAGCAAAAATCCATACAACAGCATATCCCTTAAGTTTTCATTGTCAGGTATACATTGGATGTACACAAACATGGTCACTATTGCTTGACACAGCTCATCCATTTTTGTGCTATTTTTCATGATATGTGTGCTTGTTGTCTATCTTCGTATACAACTTTTGTTTCATCATGCATTGGCTGTTCAGTTCATGGAAACAAGAACAATTATAATTTTTCTCAGCCATCTTGTTCCCCTGTTAAGACATCCTTTGTTTTTTAATTGCCATCACGTGATCGCCATTCAACCTACATAAGCTATGATGGACCCTCATTAATTGCTTTAAATGACCACACCTTGGCTCTTCATACTACATTGTGTTCAAGATTGACTACTTTGATCATTACTTAAATGTAAATGGAAGCAACAAAAACAAAAAAACGTTTCAAAGCTGGTCGGCGTAAAAGAGGAAGAATTCCAGTTATCTCCCTTTTGCCCTTTCCAGATTAACATTTTAAAAATTCACCCGTTAATTTTGATAACCTGGTGAAAATCCATTTTAAAACGTCAACCCATCCACGTCAAAACTCCTAGGTTCCATTCATGTTTTCAACCTTAACAGTCAGTTAACCAACCCACCCATAAACTTGGTCCCATTTTAGACTGGATTCTTCATAGACCTGATGACAATATTCTGCAATCCACCCTTGTATCCCACGAACTTGCATCAGATCACCTCTGCATTATATGCAATCTCAACGTATTAGTCCCAAACCCTCCACCTTTATTTGCTACTAAGAGAAACCTCTGTATAATAAATAGAATCAATCTAATGCATGACATCCAAGAAAACCTAACAACCTGCTTACCTCCTTACAGCAGAACAACTCGATAACTGACTGCTTTTATTGCTTGAAAAATATGCCCCAGCCACCAAGTGCAGAGTATCAATAAAAAAAAAAAAAGGGTTTCAGTGGTATAGCAGTCTTCTGGACCAGCTTCACACTGTTAAAAGACATCGCTGTAAGGCAGAGAGGCTTTGGGTTTCCACCAGACTCACTTTTAATAAAGAAATCTATGAAGCTTCTAAGAAGAACGTCCCAAACATAGTCCATTTAGCCAAATTATCCCACTACAGTACCAAGATCAATGAGAGTTCCAGCTGCAAAGAGCTGTTCGCAATAACTAACAAACTAATGTCAAAGAGCAAATGTACAGCTCTTCCAACTACCTTCTCTCCAGTAGACCTTCCGGATGTATTTGCAAGAGATTTGCTTGACAACACAATTTCAGTTGACTGGTTGTCACCATACAGAATTTCAGCAACAACCATTAGGAGCATTTGAACCTGTCTCTATAGATTTAGTACAGAAAATCGTGATGAAGAGTGCACCAAAGTCATGTGAACTTGATCCATTTCCAGCATCACTGCTGCTTGAGTGCTTAGGCCCAATATTGCCTTCACTAACTGATGTTATTAATATCTCTCTCATCGAGGGAATTCCCATCATTTTTCAAAACTGCCATTATAAAGCCACTACCGAAGAAACCAACACTTGACCATAACGATTTAAAGAACTGCCGCCAGTTTCTAATCTCCTGTTCATTTAAAAAATCTTAGAAAAAGTTGTTCTAACCCAACTAGTACCGTTTATTCCGGCCTATAAGTCAATATTTTTTTACTTGAAAGTCCGGTCTTCGTCTTATACTCCAAATCAGCTTATATATGGATTGAGTCATTGAAATTGCATCAACTTATATATTGATTATGATACCCGGTATGCTATTAAAATTGCTCTAAATTCGGCATTATTGAAAACAGGTTACACAGAAGTACAAATTCTTGTTAAAGTACTATGTCAATAAATTGTCATAAAGTAATATTTTTGCGTTTATATTTATAAGTTTTGTCATTATTTATTTTGCATTCTGCGTGTATTTTCTTATTTCTCAAATATAAAATAAAAGAAAATAATTACCGGTAAAAATTTCACAAGGCCACATAGCACACTTATGGTCTATACTCTATAGTGTACTGGGGGTCCCGAGTGGTCTAAAGCGCTGTCCGTTACGGACCACTGCCATCTCACCTCTGTCTGCGTGTGTTCGAGTCTAAGATTCGGCAAATGTAGTTATGTGAGAAAGCTTGCCAGTAGCTTCTTATGGGTCGGTGGTTCTTTCCTGGGTTTGTCCGGGTTCTTCCTCCACCAATAATACTGGTCGCCATTGATAGCCTATATTGTGCTGAAAAATGGCGTTAAACCATAAAAAACAAACAAACTATAGTGTACTGTATTAATTCAAAGCATATTGGTTGTTCCTAAAAATAAAAGATTTAAAGTAGTTTGTTTTATTGATCCTTTTTAACCATACCGCATTCTTCCTGATTACATTTTAGCAGCTGGTCCATTAATATTTGATTTTTTAGTATTCAGTTGGACACATGCGAGCGATTACCGGCATAGCTTTTTGATTGATCTAATTGATCCTACAAAGGGATGTAATCCATATTAACTCTAGCATTCTATGATTATTTATAAAATAATGTAGATCATGCTTTCTACTGAATCCCCCAAATCGTGTGTTTCTAATTGTATTTGACAAAGTTTCTCAAATAAATATGGTTTAAACTAAACTAAATTCAGATATATATGGTAGAATGACTACCGGTACTAATAGATCATCAGTGATCCATTTTTAGTTTTGCAATTCAGTTTAAAGCAATATGTAATGTCAACGCTTCACCTATATTCATTCTTAACCAGCTGACATTTCGTTGTTTCTCTTTGATTATACTGGTAGTTGATAAATTGTTCTTTGGTTTCCAACAACAATCAAGTAAGTTGCTGCAATTGTTTAAACCTCAATATTGGCTTCGGCTACTAATAACAGTTACCATATTGGTACCCCATTGTTCTTTATCATTAATCCGCATCAATTATGCTACCCATTTTTAATATCAATCGGATTAAGAACCCCAGGAAATGATGCCCATTCCTTTCTCTAGATGTAAATAATGAATTTAGCCATGGGCATTGTTTTCATTGCTATAGTATGGGCACATTTTAATGAGTTCTGTATATTTTGATCAATCTTTTCAGCTATTATCATTCATATAAATATCCCTGTACAAATCTTACAACTTATCTCACAATGCCTCCCGTCAAATCATGCAAGTCTTACACAGCGGCATTGAAGCTGGAAGTTGTTGCAATGGATATCATAATTAAAACAGATATGGTTTAAACTAAATTAATATCAGTAATATAGTGAGTGCGTGTGTGTGTTAATATAGTGAGTGCGTGTGTGTGTGTGTGTGAGAGAGAGAGAGAGAGAGATGAAAAAATTGTCACTGTACAAGACCGTTCTTTTATTCAGGGCGTTTTTTATTTGTAGCTTTTGCAAAGAGAAAAAATACTATTTTGAGTTACCTGATAATTGTGATAATCCTCATGTATTACAAGCCTACTATATTCCATTATCAATAAACACCTATAAATCAACAATTCATTCTTGTTTTAATTACGATATACATTGTCACAATAACCACATGGCTATGCAGTGTTATTTACAAGGTAATTAAACATGCTTAGCACTTTGCTATAATTGAAACCAGATTGAGGGCAAGAATCTACAGAATAGGTCAAATCAGCGAGGCTGTCAGTAGGGAAATGAGGCTCTTTTTAGGGAAATGAAAATCTGTCAATATTCTATTGAAGCCATTGTCCATACAAAATGTGTTAGAAGGACAAGAGATCATTCCCATTACTTTGTATTCGAAATGCCAATAAAGATAATAGTGGGATATATCGTTGAATAGATTAATAATAAAATGTTAATTATATTCAAGTCCAAACAGAACAAATACTTAAAAAATAGTGTCTGTGTGTATATATATATATATATATATATATATATATATATATGAGAATCGATTTAACGTAGTCCGTGACTTTCAAACTTACAACATAAAATGACCAGTTTTTATAAGTTACGTTCGTAACTACAGGTAATAAAATGAACTACAGATGGATGTGCTTTCAGTTATAATAAAACAAGCATGGATTGTTTATTCAGCTGTGTCAGTTGATAACAGAATAGAGCAGTGATTTGTTCAGAAGTAATATCACAAGTATGTTAGCATCGGTAATGCAATATCACGATTGCCAGTAATATGGAATATCATACAACGATACCATTACTAGTGTAAAATACAAAGCCAATATATTGCCCTGGCCTTGTATTATACACCGAATCGACTTATATATGGACAAAGGATAGAAAATTTACAAAATTGGTGAATTTGACTTATACTCCGAATTGACTTGTAGGCCGGAAAATACGTTATCTCTTTTTAATTCAGTCTTTTTACCAATGTACAGTGTGCATATCGCCCTGGCCACAGTAGTGAAACTACTCTTCTGAAAGTATTTAATGACATTCTCTCTGCTTTGGATTGCAGAAAGATTACAGTCCTCACCCTCCTTGATTTGTCTGCAACATTTGACACAATAGACCATGATATATTACTTCACCATTTCCAGCATGTATTTGGCAATCGGAATATAGCCTTACAGTGGTTCAAGTCCTACTTAGTCAACAGGACACAAATTGTATCTGCTAATGGAATACATTCCAGCCCAGTTGATCTATGTTGTGATGTTCCGTAGGTGTCTGTTCTTGGACCTGTTCTTTTCTTTTTGTACACTCAGCTGCTCTCAAATGTCATAGATCATTACCCAGTGTCTCACCAATTGTAAACTGAAGTTGATGTTACCATCCAAGGAGTAGAGGTACATTTCTGATGTGAAATCATGGATGACATGTAACAAGCTGCAGATGAATGACTGAGGCCATTATGATTGCAACACTTTCTCATTCACTTACTTTACCTCAAACAATAAAATATCAGCAACACCAACATCAAATTCTCACAGTCAGTATGAAACCTAGGTGTTACTCTAGACAGTACTCTCACATTGCACGAACATGTCATGAACATATGCAAGGCTGCATATCTTGAACTGAGACGCATCAGCTCCATTCGCAAATATTTTCCAGTTAATAAAACACTTGTAACTAAATTCTGGCTGGTTCGCCTGAATATCTACTTCAGAAACTTCAAAGAGTTCAAAACACAGCTGCTTGGTTCATCTTTAGAGTACCATGATCAGAGCACACCACACCACTGCTCTGTACCCTCCACTGGCTATCCATTTGATCCTGAATCAAACACAAAATTTGTTCTCTGTGCTATGTTTCACTGATGGACTCCAGTCCAACATACTTATCTGGCCTCACCCATGTGTAAACACCAGCAAGATAATTACACTCCTCTTCTGACAGTCGTATATCATTGTTCCCACTATGAAAACGAAGTCATATGGACAACGTTCTTTTGCATATTATTATCATACATGTATTTTTATTGAAATTGAATCAGAATCCTAAAATTTTCATTGCCATTGGTGATTTTTGCTAATATTAACCTAGATTACATTCAGCAGAACCCTTCTCTGGTTTTTGTGTACTGTTTTGTTTAAAAACTTTCATTTCCAAGTAAGTTTCCCTACCATAAACAATGGGGATCATCATGAGAAACTTCTGTACTCAGACAAAAACCCTTTTTGTTAGAACAACTGTTTAAATGATTTCAGAGAAAAGGAGTGTATGTTTTCACTGAGCCACATCATAGAGGGGGCACCATCAAGCAGACCAGTCTCCAAGAAATCATTGTGGAAAGCCCTGGTCCAGTTGTGAACCCTAATCCCACATGTCCACGGGAGCAACGTATTAAAACAACGAGGAAGCTTAAAATGTAAGCATGATTTTATTACATTTACCAGTGTACAAAAATTGGTCTATTTTAGTTCTCTTTCTGTGTTTATGTCACACTTATTGAATACAGCCAGAATATTTAATTCTGTATCTCATTTAATAATTTTTACTTTCCTAACATTTCAACCTTCTTGATGCCTGTTATGTAATTATTGCTTTGTTTGTCTGTCCATAACCTGTCTTTATGGTTATGATCATGTTTTAGGTGCATAACTCTAGGTATTTTTATGAATCTTGGTATACATATTGGACTAATGGTCTTTTTGAATCTTGAATCTTGGTATACATATTGGACTAGTGGCATCTATGAGTGATGGACTAAATATTGGACTAGTGACCTCTTTGAATCTTGGTATAAATGTTGGACAAATGGGCTCTATGAATGTTCATATACATATTGGACTAATGGTCTATTTGAATCTTGGTATACATATTGGACTAATGGTCTATTTGAATCTTGGTATAAATATTGGACTAATGGTCTCTTTGAATCTAGTGGCTTCTATGAAACTTTGTAAATGTATTGCACTAATGGCCTCTATGAACCTTGGTATAAATAATGGACTAATGACCTCTATGAAACTTGGTATTAATATTGGACTAGTGCCTCTACGAATCTTGGTTTTTTTATTTTGTTGTTGTTGTCTTCTTCTCTTTTTTTTTGGGAGGGGGGTGGGGTGAGAGAGGTTGGTGTGACCAAATATTTATTGATGAAGAATTGTATAGAAAATTTAAAATTTCGGTAGATCTTGAGTTTTATGTCATACAGGCATGATAACATTACAGAAATATCCATAAATTTGGCATCTGAGGTTTTCGTTATACATGTAAGGATACTACTAAAAGATTTCATATGAAAATGATAAGAATTCTAAATCGCATCAAGGGGAGATTACTCCACATTAAAAGTGTCCTTACTTGGTCCCAAGTATATTTTCCTGGACTAGCCCAAAGACATTATGGAAATTTGTTATCCTACAATATATGCCTGATGATTAAAGATGCCAATAGGTAATTGGGTATACGTCCATTGATAACCGAGGGAATAAAAAGAGCCATACAGTACCCATTTAACCTGTTGCTTGTAAAGCACTCACTCTGTTTTGAAGTTGACAGACCTTCCGATTGATACACAAATTCTTGTACATGTTTAATGCAAAGCAGAGCAATGCCTATTCCAATGAATTTTTGACCTTAATCCCATAGCTTGATTTTCCATATGACAAAACTTTGATTAAGCTATGAGTGTGGTACAGTGGTAAATAACAGTGGTTTTATTGATCTTGCCACACAACTAACATGTTTAGTTGCAACCTTGAATATATTTCACAGATTGTATTGAAGTGTTACTGATGAAGCTCAAGTTCAGTCTCTAAATTAGCATCTGCATATATAAGTATTCAGAAAATAATAGTTTCCCTTGTGCTTAATTTCTGTTCTAATTTTGACACAGAGCAGAGAAAGAGAAGGATTTGTCAGATTCTTCACGAGATGCTGAATTTTTGTTAACTCCTGAAAAAGAGAATGAAAATGAGGAAAATGCTTTAAAAGAATTAGAGCCATCTCTTGCAAGAGGTCATGCCAAAACGGATGATAGGAAGGAAGGTATTGTTCCTAAAAAGGCACGCAGACTTAACAAGAAAGGAGATGAGACAAAAGCATCCAAGACACGGCAGACAACTTTGGATGAATTCTCTGTCAGTTCTCAGGACAACACAGCACAAGAAACACTTTCAGATTCACAAGATATTACTGGCATGGAACTTTCAGAAAAGTCAACAGATTCTCAGGATACTACTACTTCAGATTGCAAACAAACTCGACGAAAGACAGTGAGACAAAAATCTTCAGATTCTAATGATTCAAAAGTGAAGGTAACACAACAAAATTCCTTGCCATCAATGAAGGGAAATAAAGAAACTCAGCAAAAAGAGAAAGCAAAAGGGAAAACAAAAGATAATGGTAAACCAAAGAGTACTTCTAGAAAGAGAAGTAAATCCAACACAGACTCTAGTGGCACAGACAGTGGTTCCAAAAAAAGAAAAATAAGTGATTCAGAGGAAGTTATTCTGTCAAAGAAATCCAAGGGGCCATTGGTGGAAAAAGAGTAAGTGATCTTAGTGACAAATATCATATTTACCCTATAAGTTGGAATTATATATGTTATGACACCATAAGTTTTTAAGTTATTTTTTTGTGCACTGTATGTTCTGGATCACATGAATTTTTAAAGTTGTAAGTTATGGGATACCTTTGAAATCATTTGAAAATTAGATGTCAGAAAATGCAATAAGCAATACACACTACAGTATGGATGTCTACGCTACATATCCAGAGTTCATGGATATATTTTATTCTTTAATGTAATGCTCATGCTGGAAAAAACAATAAAGCATGTAACAAGTAATGAAGCAATTCTCTAAGGGTGCACCATCATGTGATTTGTGGAAATTTGTTTGTATAAATTTCTGCCGTTGGAAAGCAGTAATGTGCAAGAACTTGTGCAAAGCAGTTTCAAGTCAGGCATATGAAAAAGTATTCTGAGTGCTATAGAACTTTATTCAGCCTATCACCCTTAAAAGTGTTTATAATAATGGTATAAATATTGAGTCACTTGTTGTGACATGTTTTTTTTCATCATGACTGTTTACATATCTGGTTTCTTTGGCTTGACATAAGTGATATTTGATTGGCACATTGGACACTGTAACAAGCATTGTGTTGCACTTTGAACCTTGAATCAAGAAAAATTTAAAAATTCATGTTTATAATTAGGGATATCTAGAGGTCCCAATATGGTAGATTCACGATGTTGTTCAAAAGATTAAATAATGATTTAGTTAAGTAATTACTGGTGGATCATAATATTGAAGTCACTTTATTGTTAAAATTTGGAAATTCTAAATGCTGGGAAAGTGTTATGGAGATATGATTGAGTGCTTTTAACACATTAACCCCTGGAGGTTTTTGCTGTTTTCGCATGAAATGCGAGTAGGAAACACATTTTGGGGACTATTTCGGAATACATCATAATACATCGATTTCCAATCAATAATCCGTTAGACAAATGGTTGCTAATGATACAGGAAATTGGTTAGTTTGCTGGCACATGAGCAGAAAGGCAAAAATCGGCCTTTTTTTTTTTTCATTTTCGTATGTAGAAGACTCTTTATTCAAAATGTCCACCTTATCCTACTTTTTGCACAGGTTCACCTGTCTGTGTGCGTCTCCGACCGGTCTTCCATAGATCTGAGGTCATAAAGTCTAAAATCTGGACACATTCGGAATCCGACCATGGGCGATTTTTGGATGAAAAAAAAACGGGTCCAAAAACTTCGGTTTTTCCCTCTGTATTTTGTAATGCAATTAAAATGTCCAGATTACTTGCTATCATTGTAAAGCTACATCTGTCTACTTTTCAATGATACCACCCACTTTAGTGTATCATGTATGACCTTGACGCTACAGACCATGGAAGTAGGCTACTACCTCATACCCCGTAAAGTCGTCGCTAGGGGTTAATGTGTTAAGCAAAAAAGGGTAGTGTAGATGCTGGATGGACAAAAACAGATGTCATGCTGGTCAGCCCCTCATTTCAGTGGTATTTTGGAATTAAATGTAGAAAAGGCAGACAAACAAAAGCCAAAGTAAAATACAGACAATTTAAAAGTACAGTGTACCTTTCATTTCTTCTCACAGTTTTGCTCTGCAGGATCATGAGCTACAAAACCATATCATCATCCTAGCATACATTTTACAATAAATCATATAAATAAGAATCAGCAAATGAAATTGAAAAGTAAAGATTGGGGGTGGGGGGATCAAAATACCTCTGTTTGAACAAGTTAAGCACACCACTAGTGGACTTGAAATCCTAATACAGCATAATGGAATAGTAAATCTGTCGGTAAATTAAAGAAAGTTAAACTTTGGCAGAGCATAGGTTAGTGAAAAACCATATTTTGGAAATTAATTATCCAAAAGACGATATGTATGAGCTGTGAAAAGGGGTTATCAGTACAGAACAGTATTCATACATGGGTAAGAAACAGGTTGAGCTGAGAAACAATAGATTAATGCTTACACAAGAGTCCACATCTTTAAAAGATTTTGTTTTTCATAGGGGTCTCACTGAATGGATCGCGGGGTGGGGGTAGATGTAACTATTTCTATTTACTCTTCAACCAATCCAGTGATCTAGTGGTAGAACATTAGTCTCGGATGTGGTAGATCGCAGGTTTGAACCTGGTCCATGTCATACCGAAGACTTTTTAAAATGGTACTAACAGAAGCCTCGCTTGGTGATCAGCATTAGGAGGTTAGTGTTAGAACTGGTCAGCCTTGTGTCAGGATAATGTTACTGGGTGGGACATCATGCTACCTGTCTACGACATGATGCTCCAGAGTTAGACATCACTATAAACTGCCACACTGCAGACTTCGTAATGATACAATGGATTTGTTAAAAATTACAGCTCTGTTCAAAATCTAAATCGTACACACCATTTACCTGGAAGTCTTCCCCTTCATTTTTGTTCTACTGGGGAGTAGAACAAAAATGAAGGGGAAGACTACCAGGTAAATGGTGTGAATGATTTAGATTTTGAACATATTTTTGTGACAAGGGGGGAAATCACCCCTTACGATAAAATCTGAGAGCATCTCTGGTTCTTTATGAAATATCATCATGGAAGGAGTGGGTTTGTTCCCCTTCCTCTAAGATTCCCAGGAGAGATGAGAAGAATTCTTGCTCTTCTGACAAGATGTTTTATATTCATCAACTGCAGTTGAAGGGACCACTATCTCATATTCACTTAAAATAAGGGCCATATAAATAGGACACATTATGAGAGCTGGTGACAGATTAATTACTGTCATTACCAGTATAACTCGAGTCATAGAAAAGTTATGTCTCAAAGTTGATGATCACAAATACGAGAACTTATTCTTATTTACCTAATTCCCACCGAAATGGCAAGCATGGTGAAAATTGTATTGTTGTTGCCAGTCTCAACCAAAATTATAATTTGGTGGTCATATCTAGGTCTAGATATAATAAAACTAATCATTTTTTCCAGTAATTCATTGTATAAACATATGAAAGAAGTGCTTCTGCTATGAAAGATGATCTTCAATTTTATTTTGAGAATTGGTTTGGGGTTCTTTTTGTTATTAACAGTGGTAAAAGAAAAAAAGAAAAACTTTAACATTTTTATAAATTTTCGATAATTTTGAATCATCACTTTTGTAAAGTTTTGATAAAGTGACATGAAAATATACAAAATTTCAAGTCTAAAAACTTTTAAAATTTTATACCCACTTTTCCCAATTTTCATATTCTGACTTAAAAGGTAATTCATGCAAGCATTATGTTCCAGCTGTGACCCTGACTAATCACTTAATGCACTTAAGAAGCTTTTGAATGATTACGATGACATCTAGTAACTTAATGCACATAAAAAGCTTTTGAATGATTACGATGACATCTAGTAACTCAATGCACTTAAAAAGCTTTTGAATGATTACGATGACATCTAGCAACTTAATGCACTTAAGAAGCTTTTGAACGATTACAATGACATCTAGTAACTTAATGCACTTAAGAAGCTTTTGAACGATTACGATGACATCTAGTAAGTATATAGTGCACTAACTTACCGTTTGCTTTAGTAACGCACATAACAGATATGAATGGAATGAGGGAAAAGTTCTAGCAAGCATGATTTACTAACTTTTGATTGGGATATTTCAAAATTAAAACTGGTGCTGCATGTGGAAAATTATGTCCACCAGGTGTTCTATAAAGGACAGATTGTAAAATGTCCCTAGAAAGTCCTTTATGTACAGGTTCAGTGTTACAGGCTTTTAAAACTAGTTATCCCAGCTTGAACTCATTTTAAACAATTCTATTGTAACAACAAAATTTCTGACTTTCATCATGGATTTTACTGATGCAAATCATTTTAAGTTTGCAGACATGCTGGAACAGAATTTATTACCGTTTAACTAAAAGTATATATGATCGTATTTAGCTCAGCCCCCATGAACCTGGAGTCTGGCCTCAGTTCAAGTTCATCTGCAGAAACAATGTCACCATCACCATCAAAATCTCGCAGCCGAACACCATCATCATCACAGAGTAGTAGTGGTAGTTTCAAGTCACCCACATCACCACCTCCCACAGCCAAGGGATTATCACGTAAACGAGCTGCAGCTCCAGAAAAAATTGTAGCTGAAAAGTAAGTTATTTTAATTGAAATAGGGATTATTGGATCTGTGCAAGTTATGTTTTAAAATAACTGGTCCACTATAAAAATATGGCTGCTGCTACTAAAAATAGAAATTTTGTACAAAAGATGTTTATTTTTCATTTTCATTATCAAAACTGTGGAAAAATTTAAATGACTTATTGAAAACCACATTAAATATGGCCACTGTATTTTAAGGTAGAAAAAACATTTAAATGACTTTATAGAAGCATCCTCACATAAAGGCTATCAAATTTGTAAAATGGTGCATCCTTTCAAGATCACATGCACTATACTTATTTAGCTGCACTTGGAAATAAACACATCGCATAATTAATGAGCATGACCTCAACAGACAGTGTAGAAAATCCTTGAGACCTATGTTTTGAGAAACTTCAATGCTTTCTGCAAGCTGGAAATCATTAATTTGTTTGCATCCTATGGTAGGCTTAGGCGTTTTAATATGTCATTTTTAATTGTGTCAGGACACACATTTGTATGTTATCGGAAGCCCTGTGTTTATACTCGTATACAAGTTAGGTCCAACTGCATAAATCTAGGTCTTTGCCATTTTGTTAGGAGTAATCAGTAAAATAAACTTGGATCTGACTTGTTTGTATCTGTATACAGTATCAAAAACTAAACATGGTTCATAATTATGGAGTTTATGTGAAGTCCTGTCTTCAAACTGTGGATCAGGCTTCATATCTACAATGCCGTGTTTTAGATGTCAGTTATAAGTATAACTGTACCCCAATATCTGTTTCTGTGCTTGCAGAGGGCGTATTACCCGTGGAGTATTAAAAGACAGTTCCCCATCTCCTTCTAAAAGCAGTCACTCAGAGGTTCCAAGTCCAGTATCCAAAACAGTCAAAAGGACAGCAGCAACTCCTGTGTTAAATAAACCTGTGGAAAAAGTCACGTTGAAAATAATGAATGTGTATGTAGAAAGAGATTTTTTTTTTGTTTTATAGCTTTCTATACTGGTCAACTAGATCAATCCTAATGATTGGATGCCCCTGAACCTGATCAAAGAAAAAGTATATTAGCTATAAACAAGAATTGCTTTGTTGTTTGTTCACTCCCTGAGAGGTATTAGCAGTAATAATATTGATTTGAGAATGGCAAAAGAGTGCAATCTGAACATAAAACGAGTAAGCTATATATTATATGCCATAATTACAGAAAATAGCTTGAAACATATATATACATTTAAATTTGCTACTTACTCGGATCTGCAGTTAGTTACAGTTCTTTAAGTTTGCTAAATCCATGTTGATTAGTACACGAATACAGACACAAAACAAAATAATAAAGTATTTATACTCATCATTTACTTTAATTAGCCTATGTCATGTATTTAACTTTTCCTGAAAGTTAAACATAGTTTTAAGTCCACAAAACCCAAATGCTGTTTTACATCATAGTTGAATATTTTCAGAATTTGTAAAATGCTATTTGTTTGTACTTTTCTTGATGCAACATGTTTATCAGTTTCACCAAATCCCTCTCCTAAATTTTTTTTGACTTATAACGTCCTTAAGTCACATAGGTTTAACTTGATATTTGGCACCAGGTTTTTTTCAATATAGACTGGTCTGCTGCTTAAGTGTGTATCAAACTATAATGAATCTGTGGCACATGGTTTCAAATTCAAGAATCTCATCTATACTTTTGGAAATGTGTCATGTGCAGTTGCTATAAATGTGGGAACTAAACTTAATTTCAAAGCTGTGTCAATATGATCTGGATAATGGCTGTGTCATTGGGAATTTTGATCAGCATCCATATATCTGTATCATATTAGTCCATTGCAAAAAAGGCAAATACTCTGGTAATAGGAGACTTATAATGGACCAGTCTTCCTTTCACAAAAACTTGTTACACCCAAGTCTTAATGTTCTTATAGACAAAGAGGAATATTTGCTTTCCTATGTCAGCATTGACCATGCTATCAGTATCATTACTACTAAAAAAAAAATCGTATTGGTAGCTAGATGTGTGAAGCTGATATAAAAGATGCTTTTAAACTTTGACAATTAAGTCCCTTCATTGATGTGAAGTGGGACAATACAGATTATTTCCATACACGATAGGTTTTTGGCAGTAGGTCCAGCCCAGTAATCTTTGATTCTTTCTTCAAGACTAATTGAAAGCTTGTTTAAACAATATTTAAAAAAAACCACCTGATTGAAATCAGCACAAATCCATACAAATAGTTTGAGGCTGAGACCCTAAATTCATTGTTTGTTCCATTAAAAAACCAGAGAAGTGAGATTCTAAATTCATTGTTTGTACCATTGAAAAGCCAGAGAAGTGAGACCCTAAATTCATTGTTTGTACCATTGCAAAGCCAGAGAAGTGAAACTCTAAATTCATTGTTTGTACCATTGAAAAGTCAGAGAAGTGAAACTCCATTGTTTGTACCATAGAAAAGCCAGAGAAATGACTGATCATGCAATGTTGCATACAGATTATCTGCTTTGGTTGGCTCTTTGAATTACACCATGTTTAATAATCTTAAAAACTTTGTAAATTTTGGAGTTACATTTCTTTAAACAAATGTATACAAAATTTCATCCTTTTTTATTTGTCCAGTATTTTTTTTTTAGATATATTGAAACTAGACATTGCAAATATTGGATGAAGATCACACATTTTTGACTGCAATGGAATGCTTGGGGAACCATACAAGGACATGGTGCTCATATTGTTTGCTTATAATTTACCTATCAGTCATACTAAATTTTAAGATAACTATGGGAGGACAAATGTAAGATTTAATGCTGATATTTCAAACTAAATTTCCTGTTCTTTTTTAAGTAATTGGCTTATTGGGCCATGTGCACTGGCAGAAATCTTGGGAAATATCACTTAGGAATTAAGTCTAACTTATGAAAAAGGGAAATAAAAATTAAATCAAACTTTTATAGTATCAAACAAAGTATTTATACAGCAAAGCAAATATATTGAAAGGACATGAATTCAATGAATTATTTCAATCAGGTGTTTTTTTTAAAATATTGTTTAAACAAATACCAATACAAGTTGTTAGTACTTGCAAAAAAAATGGAAATAATATACTTGCTATTATACACCTATGGTAAACAACATTGACCTACACTTCATTTTGTGATTAGTTGTATTTTGTTATTAAAATGCAGATAACTAGATCCAAGTACTGTATTATGATTACTGTCATGAAATGGATCAACATATTGTATAGCATGTATCATTTCTGAATGGGAATAGTGACATGAAAGTGTGAAAAATATTTGAATTGACAGTAACTTTGTGTACTGACAACATTACCCCTAGATCTATCAAATTGTTTGATTAAAAAGACATCAACGTATAAACAAGTATATATGATAGTTGTTCTGTTGTCTGGTAAATTTGAATCAAATGGATCAGTAATTGATAATGTAACTGATGTAGCACTGAAAGGATTATTTATACGTCATATACTCTCTGTGACATTGGTAGGGTCAGCTAGTGCTACCCATATCAATACATCCATGCACCTGTTCATCACGCTTTGGTTATGTTTTGCTCTTAGGATATTTCAAGCAATGTGTTGGGACATCATGATCACACTTTTAGACTTAAAGAATTATTAAATTAATAAACATTGTAAGCTTTTTCAATTATTTAAATAATAAACATTGTAAGCTTTTTTAATTATTAAAATAATAAACATTGTAAGCTTTTTAATTATTAAAATAAAAAATATTGTACACTTTTTCAATTATTAAAAAAATAAACATTGTAAGCTTTTTCAATTATTAAAATAATAAACATTGTAAGTTTTTTCTTATCAGATGCTCATTGTCAATGTCAGGTGCTGAAAAAAATGATCAATTCATACACTTACTGAAGAAATTTTTAATGAGTTATTCACATTTAATTTAGGCGTCGAGCTCGATCAATGATTAACGGCACATCAGATGGAGAGGACAGCATAGAAACTGAACCATCTAAATCACCTAGTAGAGCTGCAGCCCTGGCAGAGGCAATACAAAAGGTTGGCCTTGAAAAGGAAGAAGTCAGGGTTAGTCATATGTTTTGATGTGTTTGAACACGAGTAAATTATTGATATTTGAATTACTGGTTTTTTATTGGGGCCTTTCATGTCCTTTCCATAACCAGGGGACAAGAGGTGGGCAGACAGTATCAAGTTTGTCTGTCTGGCCATGCATTAGATTACAGATTTGGTTTCTCTGTTTTCTAACATTTAGATGTGAATCATTTTTCCTCTTCTTTCCTCCATCTGTTAATTTGTTCATAACTATCACTAGAAATAACAGTAGTTGTCCTTAACTCATTCGACCCCGATACCGTCTTTGCGCGTAATTTAGTTTCTGCATTCAACGGCCAATACCGTCTTCACACGAAGTTTCTCGACTGCATTCAGTGGCCGTTACCGTTCATACACGGTCCAAATGTGTGGTCAAGAGAAAGTTTCTGATTGGATACAAATGGGGCTTTTCCAATAATCAGGCCCACTTGTAACCAATCAGAAATGAATTAACTTTCATTTGGGCAAACTTTAAATGTTTTGGAAACCAAGGATTACTACTTGAGAGCAGTTTCAATACATGTGTTCTTTTCTTGAAAAATCGTAAAATGATGGCGGAAGCACAAGTGATTTTTTATAGCGGTGAGAGCGAAAATGAAGAGTTTCTCGGGTTTGATCTAAAAAATATTGAATAAGTAGAGGAAAGATATGTTCAACAGTTGGATAATTTGCGAGATTTTGAATGGGACATTGAAGATTCTCGAGATCGAATCGTCAGAAGAAGTGGATGCTGATAGCGAAAATGAAAGAGTTTCTGCCAATCTAGCAGATTGGAGTGATTGTCTTCTGCCTGTCCAAATCAATGATTTTAGTGGAATGAATCCTGGACCTACAACAAATACTGACAAATTGACAAGGAAAAAAGAGAACTCTATCTTTTTTCACTTGTTATTATTTCCGGAGAAACTGTACATGGACATCACAAACGAAACCAATCCATATGCCTAAAAATGCATATTGTATTATTGGTATCACCAAACAAAACGTGGTATCCAACCTGCAAAATGTGTTTATTGAACTAAAGTTCTATCTGAACCAAAAACTGGATGTGAACATTGGCAAGTAACTGTATGTACAAATTGTTTCAAACCATATCAAATATTAAATTTTCCTGTTTTATTTTAATGGAATTAAGTGCTGATGATGTGATATTCCTAACAATGTTGCACATAATTTTGTAAAAATTGTATAAATAAATTGTGAAAGACTTGGACAAATAGAAAAAAAAAATACATCACTGTGTAGACAAATTCATTTGGATTAATTGGTGAAAATTTCATGAATTAATATTGGATACAAGAAGAGAACTTAAAGTAAGTGTGAACGCATGTGCATGATTTTTACAAAATTTTCCAAACAGGTAAAATACTCTGGAGCACAAGCAGCAAGACACAGCTTAGTGTGGCTAGGGCACAGTAGCAGTGTTACTGATAAGTTTGTTGGGGCTGAATGAGTTAAGGACATGGAATTGTTTTGCCTGCAGTAGCAAATGACATGACCTAGACATACGTTTCCAGCAGCGTTGTTGTCAGAATTAAGATTCTCTATTTAATGTACAAGATATTGCAAGTCAAATACAGTGATGATACGTCTGAAATTACTGCATTCAACAGAACCTTTTTTCTTATCCTGCCTATTGTATTCATATGAAGACTAGATGCTGTTTATTTAGTTAAGTTTGCATGTGTACAGGTGTATTGATATGTTTATTGTCCACATGGTACCCAGGTGCAAAAGGTAGTATAATATTTGGTTGATTCCCTTGAGGTCCCTGGAAGGTGGTTACATGTGTAATTTTCAATCACAGAATAATTTTTTTTTTTTTTGAATAATAAATGATTACATAGACCCCTGGGTCATTTTCTAGTGTGATCTAGGTGTATCGGGGTTTAAGGGGGCATTAAAAGTTCTAATGTGATACCGTTTAAATTAGCTTGGACATTTTGCTAAGGTAGGTCATACAAGTGTTGGAGTTTTTTGTTTTGTTTTTACACATTTATGATGATAACTTACTCAGTTTTTTTTTTTTTTTAACAGGGCAAGAGAAAAACAAAGGCAAAGAAGAAGTGATTTCAAAGCTTGTTATTTTTCATAACATAACTTAGTTGAAAATAATAGTTGCACCTTTTTATCCAGTTCATATCATTGCATTTATAGATTATGTCATTTTCACATGTCTTTGTTAGTCACCATATATTTTTGTGATTTAAATATCTATATATTTACCTGACCTACAAATTGAGTCAAGAGCTTCAAGACCATATTAAAAAATGACAGTAATACCTCTCCCTGTGACTGCATCCAAAATGTCACAACTCCAGAAGAAACTATTGGCCATTTATAGACATTGTAATAGAGCAGAGATGTCCTCAGAAATGAGACCATTCCTCCATTTAGACCATCTTTGCCCCTCCACCCATGCATATTGTGGTCTTTATTTTGATGATGTCGTTTTAACTGGAGACTTTAAGAAAAGATACACATGCTGGGCATCTAAGCCAAAATGTTTACCTCATTTCCTGTATTCTTGCACAGATATGCAGAGAACGTAAATTTGACATTTTCCTTTCATATGATTTTTCCCCTTTTTTTGACTTTAGAATTCTTTCATATTCTGAATTTTAAAAATATTTAAATATTAAAAGAGCAATAGAAACACCTGGCAAATAAAATGTGTAGATTTTGCAAGATTGTTTTATTATTTTTATTATATCTTTATGTGACTATACTGTTCACACTCTTCATGCAAACATAATGAAATTATGAGTCTTTTTAATTTTGGGTTTGTGGGGAAAGAGGTTTGTAATAGATAACTTGTACAAAATGAATATCAGATTACAGGTGATGTTATTTTTTAGGTGGAGTGGGAGATTTCTTAAATTGATGGCATTCAGATGTAATACAAACAGATTGAATATATAGTTCATTTTTCATAATGATAAACTACAAAAAAATAATCATTAGTTTATCTCCTTTGGTTTTACTCACTTTAACAGAATTCATTGTTTGAAATGTAGAATGAATGAGTTGACTGTAAACCATACTTGCATTGTAGGTTATGGACCGTAGAACTGAATAATCTAATGTTGTTTCCTTCACAGACTAGATATCAAATTGTAGAGCATCCATGTTGTTGTTTGTTGCAGATAGATCAAGTGTATTGCAATATAATTATGTACTAATGTGAGAAATGTTGGGGTTTATTTTTTCATTTCCACCATCACTTTTAAACTGTTTGCTTCTCATGTTCCCACACAATGCTGTTATATCCTAAGGCCTTCTGTTGGATTAAAAGTTGGAGGGATAGTTGCCAAAGTAGACGGGTTTTTTGGGGGAACTGTCTTAATGTTTTTTATTGTGTTGTTGAAAACGGTGTCAAGTAAAAGCACCGTGGTAAATCACCCAGCTCTTCTCTGATAAGTACAGTATATACAGCTCTATTCAAAATGCATCCTCTACTAGTCCAGCCTATGTTATGTTTTTTTGTGGCATTTTCTAAACAAGTTTCAATTTACCATACTAACACTGTTTATGAAGTCTGTGAAGTACATGAAGCTGTAACCAACAGTTTAATATATATGATTTATGCTTTGGACATCAGAGACGTTGAATATTATCAAATGGACCGGTGAAAATGATGTAAAAGCATATTCACTTAAATATTTTCAGTAGAAGATAAACTTGTATTATTTTCATTTTAGATCCAGTTTCATTTGATGTAATTATTTTACTGCACATGACAGATACTGCAGAACTGTTTTTCGCATCGCAGTTAATTTCTCCTCGATATCAATCGTATCATCTTTTTTTACATTTGAGTTAAAATGATTACTAATATGCAAACTTAGTAGTGAAATGGGTATCTATAATTGTTATAATTGCCTCTAATTTTGTTTCTCAATTTGGTTTTAGCTTTTCTATAAGTGGATTTCTTTTATTCATCCCCACCCCTATTTAACTTGTAATGCATTATGCATATGCTGAATACATATCCAGCAATATTACCTTGTACATCACCTGAATTTGCTAAGCCATGCATTTGCCAGGGCTACAAAATTTATTTCTAAATGCATTTTTTGCTACCTATAGGTGGCTTCACATTTTAAATGCTTAAAACATTTAAGAACTTTTATCTTCTCCAAACTGGAAAAGTTTAATAGCTGTGAATATTGTGACTGTTCATTTTGATTATGCCACTTTGCATCTTTTAAATTTATGAAACTCTTTAAGTTGATAAATGTTAATTATGACCTTAGCTAATAAAGAAAATATGAAAACACACAAATAGGTTAATAATTTTGTTTTAAATATAAAATGAATTGCCTGGCAGATATTTACTTATTCTGAATAAAGAGTCATATACAAATTTAATTTCAAAATTTAATCAGATTCCAATAGAAGATAATTACAGCACATTTGATAAAAATGCTTACTCTCTAATGATCGATACCTGTTTCAGACTTAGTGAGTCACAGGTATGTCAATCAAAAGTCAATAGAAATAATTAATCTATCTCTCTCTCTCTCTCTCTCTCTCTCTCTCTCTCTCTCTCTCTCTCATTTTCACTTATAATATCTTTTAATACAAATTACTACATTAGAGTATATTTTTTTCTTCTTTTTATTAATTAGTTTTAGTGAAATTATAATAGTAGATACATAAGGCATTAGTTTAATACATTATAAAAAAGTAATCACATAGATAATTACAATAATTAAACAATCAAATATAATTATGTTCGAAATTTTTTAACTGATGAAAAGAAGATAACTAAGGTTAGTTCATTCTTATTACTTTTTCAGATATTGTACTGCACAAGAGTTTCAGTGTTATGTTTCATTCTGAGCAATGCCCTTTTCTACATAATAAATTGTTATATTACAACAAATAATATAAATTGGGAAAGAGAGCACAACAGATGATGTAATCCTTGTGATCCCAAGATCTTTGCAATTTTGTATTATTTATCAATTTCTTATATTGAGTTAGGTTTCTAGCTCTACTGATCCTAAATGAAATTCAGACCGTGTATGTTCACCACAGTGTTTTAATTAAAAATCTCCCAAATGGACAGTCATGAAGATAAGGTTTTCACTAAAAGACTTGTCATGTCTGGTTGGTTCACAGTGAAAATAGTAATCATCTGATGTCCAATATAACTGCAACATCAGCCATGTTGAATGTCTTGTTATTGCTACACCTGAAACGAAAGACATTGACCAGAGGTTTTCACCAGAGGACAATTTGGCCACAAATAAAAATGTTGCCAATGTGACATCCAATATGGTGAACTGTGGACATTTTGAAAATCTTGCAACTACTTCATAATGGATAAGTCCTGTCAGCTCAGGAGTTTCACTGAAAGACCTCTTTTGTTTAGTTTTTCCTAATTTAAATGTCCAGTATAGCCATCATAATGGTTTTCTGGGGTCAAAAGACTTGTTGCAACAGCTCCTGAAAGAAGTAATATACCATGGGGTTTTCACCAGAAAACATCTTGTGATGTCTTTGTTTTTCTTTATTTTTTTCTAATTAAAATGGTGCCAATTTCTCATCTAGTATGTCGGCAGCTAATTTTTAAAATCTTTTTATTACTGAAAAATATCAGAAATGGTTTCAACACTCAGCAGTTAAAAGGAAGATATTATATCTTAAATTCCTGTAAATTTCGTTAAACTGTTAAAGCAGCCAGCCATTGCTTTGATGGGTTTAGTTTTGTTAGTTTTTTAATGGCACTTTTAACATGTTTTTGGCTCTAACAAGTTGAGGAAATGGAAGCCAAGTGTTTTTTGGAAAGACACACATAGACAGCAAAGCACAGATAGGTATCAACCCCATGATCAATTGATTACGAGTCTGATGCCTTGGCTCCCGTATATTAAATTGATACATGTCATTGCAAGGATTATGATATACTTTTAATAAACAGCATAAAAGAAAAATGCTATTTCTTCCCAAAATGGCAAAAATAAGCATAAAAAATAAGCAAATATTTAAAGAATTATTGGTGGTTGTTATTGTTTAATGCCGATTTTCAGCACAAGATAGGCTATACATGGCGGCCAGTATAAATGGTGGAGGAGGAGCCTGGGAAAATATCGGAAAGAATAACCAACACATGATAAGATACTGACAAGCTTTCTTGCGTACTCATGTTGGCTGAGCCCGAGACTTTAACCCACACAGAGGTGAGAAGGCAGTGATCCATAATGGTGAGCTCTTTAGACCACTTGGTCACTCAGGGGTCCCAGAATATTTGGTAATTATGGTGATTAATAATTGCATTCTTTCATATTCAAAAAAGAAGGTAATAATAATGAATAGAACCATATTTTTGGCTAATTTGTGATAATATATTAGAAAGTACAAAAATTATACTAGAATTTTCTGATAATAATAGACATTTTGGTCTCATTTTTTGACAAGTAACTGGTTGAATTTTTTAAAAATCTCTTTTACTTAAAATCTTAAAGCTAATAAGCACATGTCAATGTTTCGGTTAACTCTGCATCTGGTTTATTGCTAAATTTTCTCAGAATATAATGAAAGTAAACAAATGTCTTGATTAAAATGTCAGTTTTTGTGTACTTTTCATACATAAAATGGTTATTCTTGTGTTTATGGCTAAATATTGGAAGCTTTCTACAGAAATAAAGTTTATTTGTAGCATAAAAAAGTACTAAGTATTTATTCTTGCTTTTATTATTTGTTCAGTCTTTCTGTTGTCAGGTGCATATAAATTAGTACCCAAATCGGTACCTTAATAGCATGTGTATTTGTAGTGATACATGATCAACTGGGGAAAGTAAAGTAAAGAAACTGGAAAGGTGTGTATGTGTTCTTACGTGCAAAGAGAACTATTCATATTCTCATTTTTCATCTAGAAAGATTTTTCTTTTTCACATTCTTTAGTTTTCTGCTAGTATTTATTTTTTTACAGCTTTTTTTAAAAGAAATGTTTGGGAAGAATTCTTATATGTACAAGGTAATTTTTTACTTCAGACTTTGTACTTAGTTTCTCAGAGATTTCATCAGAGATTGTTAACTGATGTATAAATAATTTATACTGAAAAAAGAATGGAAACTGAGGAATATCTTCAGTGATCTAAGTTTTGTTCTGACTTGTAAAAAGGAAATTGTTCTGTCTGTTGCAAAAGGATTTTTGTTTAGTTTTTGTATGGTGAACTTTGTAAAGATTGCATTAAGTTTAAATGTGTTGCCTTTTCATGATCTCTGTACATGAAACAGATGAGTGTCCATCTGTCTTTTGGTCAACATTTTTGTTTCTGGTTTATATCTCAAACCTTTTCAAGTATTTCAAGCAGACTTGGTACACATATTATTAAACAAGAAGTTTAGAGTTGATACCTTAAATTTTCCACCATCACTAATTTATGTGTTATCATGGAAATGAAATGTAGGATATAAATTGAGAGGACTTGATTAGGATACTGTCCATCAGATAAAGAGATGATGTCCTCAATGTATTAGAATAATAACCTTAATTGTCATATACATTAATGACAACACATATCATGTAGGTGCCAGTGGACATAAAAGTTGTTTGTTTTTAATCCAAAATATAAATTGTAAAACAAATGTGGTCATCTAAACTGACATGAATAATTCTGACTTCAAATTTACTTTCTCTGATAGCTACTTGCACAGTTTTGTTAAAATTAAAGTTGATTTTACAAGTTGAATAAGGCTAGGCTGCAATTGGTTCATTCATAAGTAAAGAATTGCATTAGAAGTATTCCTTGGTTTCAATGAACTAATTCATTCATATATTAATGGTTGGTTGTGTAGCTTTAATGCCATTGTTTAGCACATGTATTACATCTTAGAGAAATGTAACCAAGGTAAATGCAGTTTTCCAAATGCCTGTTAATGTTTGTACTGCTTTGCAAATCAATCCCATGCTGCAAAGTGATTTTTTTCTCACCTGCAAAGCATTGGCATAAAATAGGTAATACTTTTCTGGCACCATTTATGCTGTTATTGCTGGTCCTGAATCTTGATTAGTTGGATCATTCAAGATGACACTGTTCATTAATGATGAGGTCACAGTTATGTACCAATAAACATCTTCAAGAATCAGGCTGTCATTGCTGACCTGTCCTGAATTATCAAGTTCATGACAATTTCAGATAAGAGAATCAATTCTTTGTTGAAGTTACACAACTCAAATCATGTTGATGAGCCCATTTAGTTTGAGAAAGAGACATAGTATGCTAGTCATTTTTCAGATGCCACTAGCATGATTAATAGATTTTTAAAGGTCTTGGTTAAAGATTTTCATTACAGTTTTGGTTTTAAGTTTTTTTTTTAAATTTGCCTATATTTTGTTAAATCCTTGATGAATTTGGTTCATACTTTGGATGAATCATTACTATTACATTCTGCAGCATGTTCACTTCCCCTTTTGACCTTGGATCAAGTTCACTCCATGAAAAAGGTTTGTTTTTTATTTGCTGGTATTTTCCACACTCCTTCATGGATTTTGTTTATAATTGGGATGAACCGTTACAAAACAAAGTGTTAATTCTCTGACATGCTCCAGCAACCTTTTGACCTTTGACCTTGATATCAAGATCACTTGTTTTAAAGCAAAGCCTTGATTATTAGCTTGACATGCGGGCTCTGGGCTTCTTGGAGTATTTTTGTATTAACAAACATTTACATCCTTAATTGAAGTTGTTACCAGTATTACTTGTAAATGCATTGTAACATCAACCTATATGGTATGAAATATGTACAGTACACCACTAGCCAAGTTATCTTTTCCAGAAATTTTATGTTGGAAATGAAATTTTTAAGCTTGACAAGTCTTTTTTCTTCATATGGTGAAATGTGATCATATTAATTAGATAATATATTGCATATTGCAGCCCGTAAGATGTCTACTTGATTAGATTTTAGTTATTGTTCATCTGTCCACATTTTCTTAATCTTTTTTCACTTATAAAATCTATTCTTGTTCACTATGTGCTCATGTATACATTACTTGTTTTATTGATTTTAATTCCTGTAAATTTTCTTAATTTCTGTATATAAGATATCCCATAGTTACATGTAAGTTGTCAGACCCAAAGAGCAAAGTATATTGAATAAAACAGACTAGGTCACATATAATAGCAATCAAAATGTGTACATATACTGCTATATATGGATTTATTGTTCAGATGATTCATTTAATTATTTAAAAAATGACCATTGGGTCCATTTAAATACGGAAATTCATCCCAATGCATTGGGTTGGTTGTGAATTGCTTCTGCCATCCACACTCATCCTCCTTCCTAAAGAACACCAGTCCTCAGAACAGCAGACTTGTGTTCCTTTGAATGATCACTTCTGCCCTCCAAAATTAATCAGAGCTCATACAAGTCTGCACATGGAATGCCAAACTTGAGCTCTGGTCTTTGAACAAAAGGCATAAATAATATGGAGCTGAGTGATTAAGTAGGCTCCTACAGTAATCAGAGCTTTATTACCAGGTCTAGTTAGGAATTTAGCAGACAATATTTTGTAAGACATAGTTTCTTCAGAGCTTTTTCGCTTTGTTGTTTTGAAGATATAGGTTGCATTGGCTGATACTTTTGGAACTACTTGTGTTATAGAATATATAATGTACATAAGAATACAATAACATATTCACTTTGAATATCGTTATAAACTGTATTTATTATTAATTTTGAAGTATGATTAATTACTGATGCTAAGAAAGGCCAGTCAAATTTCCATTCCTCAGCTCCCCACATTACAAGGGTGCGAGAGTGACTTTATATCACTTAATAATGTTTGTGAACCCATTATTATGTTGTAAACATTTTTTTAACCCCATGATTGATTATGAATAAGTGTTTTTGCTGATATTGGACTATAAGGTGATTAATAAGTTCTTGAAATAAAATGGAGTAAATATAGTAGTTTCTGTATTATATGAAGACATCACATGTGCATCATTTTGTAGTGGTGTATTGGCATTAAGCTCCAATGACGTTAAAGTTTACATGAAAGGAAATGTATTATATGGGAGCAGGAGGTGTTTTCTATTTGACAGCAACTGTTGGGATAGAATTTCAATAAAATTGGGACACTTTAGCATCATCAGTCAAAGCACATATATTTTCATGAGAGGTAGTAACATTCCATATATTGACAAAAGTATCACTAACCTGCTGTAATCATCTGCATCTTTAAGGTACTATGTAAAAGTTTATGAAAGTGATCTTTCAGCCTGATTACAGACATCACTTGTTTGATTAGGATTTCTAGCGTAGCTTTAAAAATAGTTCAGTCACGTCACTACAATGTCTGCAGAGAGGCAGTTTATAGTGATGTCTAGCACTGGAGCATTATGCCGCAGATATGTAGCATAATATTGCACCTAGTCACATTATCCTAACACTAACCTCATAATGCTGAGCGTCAAGCGAGGCAGCTGTTAGTACCATTTTTGTAAGTCTTTGGTATGACTCAGCCAGGGATCGAACTCACAACCTCCTGCTTCCGCGGCAGACGCTCTAACCACTAGACCACTGGAGCAGTTGTCAGTTGCAGTATGCAACTAAATTTTGATAAAATATTACTAAGCTTGTCACATGATATGCTTTCTGTTTTAGTGACCTTTGTGTGCAAGCCCGAATTATTATAACTCATGTTCAATGGTAAGACTCAGTATTCCCTAGAAAAGTGATCACTGACTGGTCGAGAAATTGAATTACAGTAGTTTCCCTTTACCATTCTTTTGTATTGTACAAAGTTGAAGGTTCAAGTACATCATGAGCAATAACATTGTACTTGAAAAACAGGTCTGAAAATTGATCAGAAATTTCATGCTAATTAGTGATAAAGGTAGCCTTAAATGTTAGTGTGTGTCGAGTCATTTAGATTGAAATTTCTAACTTGCATTTGGATTTACTCGTAGAACACTCCAATATTTTTTGTTCTCAAATGCAATTACAACCCAATTATAGCAACCATTTGTAAGCATTTCATTGTTGGATAGTCTAAATGCAAGCATCACTAATTCAAATTTAAGTTCACCATCCACTGGACTGATTAGTTGTGGATTCTGGCAGAGATGTTTAAAAAGTAATTTTTTCAGATTCATTACAGGAAAATTAACCTTGCCGTCTGAGCAGTGTTAAAAAAAACCCATTTATTTTACTAGAACTTCCTGAAATCCATTTAAAATTCAAATAAAGAGCTGTACAGTTCATTAACGACAGGAAGTTGTACGGTTTTTCTGTACTAGCTAACTAAATAAAAGTATGGGATAACTACTGGTAGGTCAGCCATGCTTCCATGCTATTTTACACAAACTATTAATGTATTTGGTTTTAACTTTGCAGGTTTAGCCTCAGTCAGTTGAGGTAACTAAAATGTATTTTTTCATACAAATCATGTCTGGTCTAAGCTTTTTGACCTAATTATTGTTTTTGTATTGCATGATTGAACAAAACTTTTTTCATTCATGATGTGTCTGAGTTACCGTGAGGTGATCATTCAATAAAATGTTTATGATTTATTTGTGTGCACTTGTGACTTTCGTCACTTAGCCTTTGCAAGAGATGTTGAAAGAAAGAAATATATTTTTGCCATTTAATATTAGATGGTTGGATTCATTGCTGGAACTGTAAGTTGAAAATTATTGAGTGCACTTCAATGTCAATTTTTCGATCTACTTGAATAATGCCTTCACCTTCGATACAACAGGAACAACTTGCGAGTGTCAACATCTTCATTCGTAATTAACTCAATATCACCAGTATTGTTAATTTTTTTTTATATAAAAAAGGACATTGTCACATGATTGTTAATCTTTTATTTTTGTTAATATGGATTTATAGGTAATTTAGTTTGTTTTTCACATTCCTGCAACAAATTTGGATGGAGTTCTACCCTTGTTTGCTCCTACCTTTTCAAAAATAAAGAAGAAATATGCAGAATTTTTTGGCCATCAATCTGTTAATTCGTCTGTGAACTCAGTGTCATCTCATTATAATTCCAAAGAAACGTATGTCAATTAGGGTATGCTAGAATTTTATTTAATACTGGCTTTATTCGATTTTGCTGTTGTTAAAAGTAGGAGCATGGTTGTTGGTACATGGTCTGAACCAGCTATGAATGTGTTGTTTCATTTTTTTTTAAGGTCCTTTTTTGCTTACATTGGTCTTCTACATCCTTCTGTTTCCTCACAACGCTTCATTTTGGATTTGAACCGGATATCAGAGATGCTCAATTGACAACTAAAACATCTAACTAAGCAGTCATTTATTAAGATTTTAAAAATTGGATAGTCAAAGTTTGAATAGCTCCAGAAAGAGATGATGTTCTGAATGTGGATCATACTCTATGCATTTGACGTAATCATTATGCTATTTTTCATCGAATTACCTCTTTTTTTTCCACTTGTGTATGGATGTTACTTATTTAGAATATCCCTTGCCGATTGTTGTACCAAAAAGCAAGCGTAATGGAAAATGGTTTTAGTGTCAACGTTGCCTGCATTTATTTACAATCTAACTGTTGTTTGACAGCAACTTACAGCAATGTTATCAGTGAAATACCGCAGCATGCAATCAAACCAGAATCGGGCAGGAACATTTTGAAATTTACCAAGCTGCGATGAAAATTGAGTGTCCCGTTTCTTATCTACGCGAACTAAGAATGCCTGAACGTTTCCAAGGACAACCAGAGTCACTAGAGGTTTATTCAGACATGATGCAAGCTGCTTAGCAAGTCATCTGCTGAATTTATTACGGTGTTGTTAGGTGAGACAGAGCGTCTGCGATTATGTTGAGCCTCAGGTGTTTCTGAAATCACTCGAGGTTACCGTGAACTCTATTTGGCATCTGCTTGCCTCACCAGTGGACATAATTAAAACCCATGATGACATTCACAAACGTTCTCTGTCCACACAGTGCATGCAACTTACATTTACAAACTTGACCTCAGCAAAACTAAAATTTTGTTTCACAATTATTTGGTATGGTAGCGCTAACGATGAATGTTCAAGTTGCTCACTCATAAATGAATCTATCCGTACGAGTACGTAAACAGCAAGCGTACTGCCGTTCTGATGACACCCACCCACCCATTGAAGCCTTCCATTCATGGCAGTCTGACGAAGGTATTTCCGTAAACAACTTCGCTCACGCACTTGGTTGTCAAAAACCTCGGCGACTATCATGATCTGTATTTACGCACTGACGTGTTGCTGCTCGCGGATGTTTGACCTTGAGACTTTCTGTGATACCGCCATGTGGTTAAACCAGAAATTATTCGTTGCCCTTGGGATTTTTTTTTTATATTTGTTTTTTTTTTATTATTAAGAGTTACTTCGCTTACTGACATTGACTAACACTTAGTTATATATTAGCGGTATGTGTCGACGTGGAGGGATTTCCATGGCGAGTCATCACTGTGCTTACCCAAATAATCCACTCGTGAATGGATATGACCATGCTGTCCAGAACAGTTACATCTTGTATGTTTTCGCCTACAACTTATATGACTTTGCGATAATGCAATCAACATCTTTTGAGTTGAAGTGGATCGCCTGCAGTAGTTTTATCCAGAGATATGCTTTTTACCACGGAGATATGCTTTTTACCACTGTATATACTCAATGTAGGACCGATCCTTTGTCCTAGTCATTAGAGCGTCAACCTCGGTCGTGGGTACGAACCCCAGCGGAGTCATACTAAAAACTTATAAAATGGGAACTAGTAGCTGCCTCGCATGGCGCTCAGCTTTAAGAGGTTAGTGTTGGGACCGATCGGCCTGGTGTCGGGATAATGTAACTGGGTGGGACATGATGCCCCAGTGCCAGATATTACTATAAACTGTAACAATGCAGACATGGTAGCAATTTAACTGAAAAATTGTTAAAGCTACTGTAAAAATCCAAGTCACACACACACATACTCCACGAAGTTCCAAGTAGTTTAGCTAACAGCCGCGATATCATCGTTGCCATTTTTTAGAAATAATACTCGTGCTTGCGTCCACTTGATGCGGTAGTTTCTTATAACTTATTTTAGCAACACTAGATGCAAGCTGTAGCGGTGTCTTTGTTCTTATGTGTTTGAACTAGAGATGTAGTTGCAGTACGAACTTTCATACATCATTGCACACAGTATAAAGGCACGGCTGTGTTTTAGTACAAATTATGTTAAACATGATATGACGAAGAAGAAAAAAGGTCTGCTTTCAGTGTCATTCGCTACTCTGCGCGAGCAATACAACGGCCACCGTAAGTTCGCGCGTTGATTATTGGTCCGGGATAATCCAAATGTTAAATCTGATCAGGAGACTGTTAACGCGGTGCTATCTGTGTTTAAATTGTGTTTATTGGCTTTTTATGACTGTACGTTATGCACATCTGTATTTTGTACTTGACCTTATCTAAAACATGACTGATTAGACCATCGCGTGAAACAGTGGAAACTTTGAAGAATGTCGCACAACCAACGATCGTAATTAATGGAACTCAAGAGGAACCGGGCCAATGACATGACCTACCTAACCATTTGACGCATGACATGGATGCTTGCAATATTAGATCAGAGCTTCGGAGAAATACATATGAACATTCCAAAGAAACAACCACCCTGGTATAAGTCAGAGATGAAAAGTCTCATTACTTTACCGACTTATCCGTGAGTAGATCCATCAAGCTTACGTGCATGTCTACCGCAGTTACAGCACTCCTTATCTGGGAACGTGGATGTTGAAACTGCCAAAGAATGCACATCTTTAACAGATAACTGATGAGTGACCCAAGTTACTGATTGGGGAATTTTGGGGAAAATCACAAGCCCGGGGTGATGCATGGAATCTGTTTAATCAATCACGTAAGGGTTATATTTGGGGACCATGAAACAGCTTAAAATAATTTAAGGAGAATATTTATGGGAAAATGTAAGCAAGAAAGTATCCCGTCTCGTCCACATATGCAGCTCAGTAGTTAAACCCTTTCCGCAACGTTTCGATAAGATTTATTCTGTGAAAGATACTGGTCATCACAAGAACTCGAACCCGTAACCCGCTACAAAGCTCCACTGACACAATAATCCTCGCTTAAAGAACAGTTTTTGAGAAACATGTAGAAATTTCCCAAACCCAAAATGCCGTTATCGAGCAAAGAATAAACTATGCAGAAGCGGACAAAGAACTTCAACAAACAAAGTGTATTTTAACCCAGGCCTACACGCGAACCCATACGGGAAAAAAGTACGCATCGTCGCACGTGTATTACAGTTAGCCTAATAACCGATCGCAACCTTTTTGTTGTCTTCTCGCAAATAAGTCTTTCGTGTTCTATGCGGCTGATGTCAAAGCGAGAAAAATCGCTTATGTAACATATTACGGAAATGGTCTAGGTGTTGTTCAGGGATTGTTGACAAGCACGCCAAAGGTGCGCTCCGCCCTGACCTCGAGCGCTGTACCATCCGTTAAACGAATTATAATACGAGTCGATAATAGCATTAAGAAAAGTGCTGCTGATCTGTTGACAAATGGTCCAATGACGACTAATTACTCAGACTTCACCAAAGTAATTATTTCATCAATTACAGCAATGCCAATTACGATTTTTAAAATTATGAATGAAATCTCTCAATAAAGTTATAGTTATTCAACGATTGGAATTTGGCAATGGAAAGCTGATTACAGTTGTGGAATCGAGCATTGAATATGTATTAGACAAAACCCAAAATTGACAAGTAAAAACAATAACAAAATTCTAAGATAACGCTTTTGACGTGAATATTCCTAGGAGGGTAGATCACAGCTAACCGAGACTTTCAGTATTATTTTATCCAGCTAGGAACCTCGACAAAACCCAAAATTGACAAGTAAAAACAATAACAAAATTCTAAGATAACGCTTTTGACGTGAATATTCCTAGGAGGGTAGATCACAGCTAACCGAGACTTTCAGTATTATTTTATCCAGCTAGGAACCTCGGCCATTAAAAATACAATTATAAGTGCAGGATATTTCTTCCATGTGATACATTCTTGGAAATCTATCGAAAACTCGTACAGTTGGACGATATAAGTTACCGCCCAGCGCCGATTCCATGGTTGAATTTGTTAATCATGACATTGTTCGACAGCGCATGATATCTCATTAATGCGAATACAATTAAAACAATTCTCAACATTGTCTTGAGGATTCTTGAACACGCCAGCATCATCGATTACGGAAGGTCGACTGATCCTTCTATGATGTTTCATAAGGATTCAAACGAACATGTGGTTCAGATCTGAACCACCATCCGTACTAGCGATGCTGACACCCATATACAATGTACAAACCCAAAGATAGACTCTGGTTTCGCACAATGTCCATTACAACTTCATTGACCTGAGTTGTTGTTTTCGTGTATGATTCCTCCAAGTTACGTATTTTTTGGGCAGAAATGTACACAAAGTTATTTGTTCTTGGCACACACAAAACTACGGTGGGATATTTCCATTTCTTGCAGTTATTTTGGCGTCATTAACGACTGCGGATCTCTCGGTTGCAAAAGCTTATGGGCCATCGGAACTACATCCGGGATGACTCTGAAAAAGCGGTCATTGCATAGTATCTCGCAGACGAATAAAACAAAGGAAAGGCCTTTGATTATCCCATCGATTTGCATAACACCATCTGGCAGAGGTACTTGATTCATGGGTACAACTCACTAAAGACCATACGTGCCCTTTAATCAATTTCGATTTAAATTTATGACAAAGTCAAACATTTCCGAGGTGTCTTTATAGGGAATCAAGTAGGAAACCAGGATTGTTAACACAGATTCCCCAACAGGACATGGAAACAAATTGGGTCACATATGCGGTAACATCTAGTGTATTCTGACTCGTACACTACTGCAAGTCTGCATTGCCATTTGAAGTTGTTGATTATTATTTGATCCCGGGGCGGTACACTGCCGCTGTTTTATTCCACGCTGCCGATGAAAACTCGGATGGACGATAGAATATGTGGACGTCTTGTTGTTGAAGCACTGAGTGCACATGGAAAACCACCGACGAATACGTGCACATATACGGAACTGGGGCGTTAGCGACCCAAAACAGGTATCTGAATTACAGACTGTGACAATATTGTCTCTTACTGCACTTTATGTAGGGAAATCAGACTTAAAGGAACGAAGATTTTCATTTGAATTAGTTATCATTTAGAAGAATCGAAAAGGTTTAACATCTCGTTTCATCGGGGATCCGTACTGCATTTTCTGCATTACATATGTCTGATCACAAAGCGTAGGAAGGATACTTTTAACTATTTTTGTACCTTCATTTGTTTCTTAAACATTTTTTTTTCTTTTCAATAACCGACCAACTCACAAGCTGATTCTTGAAGAGTTAATGTGGCTAACTGAACTACATGTTTTGTTGAGTAAACTAAGGACTACCTAACTTGTTCGGGTTTGTTTTCAGACAGATTAGTCCATTTTGTTTTTGCACCGCCCGTAGAAGACTTGTTGTGAAGCAGCATTTTCGTTGTATGATTCGCAGATTTATACAATAACTAACTGATATAGGAGTACTTAAATATAAACAGATCACATATTATATTTGGAATGTGAACTAGCGTAGGATTATTTGAATATCAACATATCACATGTTATATTTGGAATGTGAACTAGTGTAGGATTATTGAATATCAACATATCACATGTTGTATTTAGAATGTGAACTAGCGTAGGGTTTCTTTGAATATCAACATATCACATGTTATATCTGGAATGTGAACTAGCGTAGGATTATTTGAATATCAACATATCACATGTTGTATTTAGAATGTGAACTAGCGTAGGGTTATTTGAATATCAACATATCACGTGGTATATCTGGAATGTGAACTAGCGTAGGATTATTTGAATATCAACATATCACATGTTATATTTGGAATGTGAACTAGCGTAGGATTATTTGAATATCAACATATCACATGTTGTATTTAGAATGTGAACTAGCGTACGGTTATTTGAATATCAACATATCACATGTTACATCTGGAATGTGAACTAGCGTAGGATCATTTGAATATCAACATATCACATGTTATATTTGGAATGTGAACTAGCGTAGGATTATTTGAATATCAACATATCACATGTTATATCTGGAATGTGAACTAGCGTAGGATTATTTGAATATCAACATGTCACATATTATATCTGGAATGTGAACTAGCGTAGGATTATTTGAATATCAACATATCACATGTATTTCGAATGTGAACTAGCGTAGGGTTATTTGAATATCAACATATCACATGTTATATCTGGAATGTGAACTAGCGTAGGATTATTTGAATATCAACATATCACATGTTATATCTGGAATGTGAACTAGCGTAGGATTATTTAAATATCAACCGAGTGTTGTATTTGGAATGTGAACTAGCGTAGGAGTACTTTGATATCATAACGCCACTTTGCATTTGCAATGGTAACAACACGTGTTGTACGATAACTTTATTTGGCCACATATACTATTTTGAATGAGAATATGTTTTATAAAAACGACAGGTTATAAATTACTCCCTTTGTCTTCAATGATATTTCGTTTAAAATCTGGAAGAGCAATGAGAATTGTATGAGTTTAATGGATAATTGAATAACAGCGAAGCCGTTGCAATATCTTTCAAAGTTTTGAATTCACTTTGTTTTTACTAGGCCACATTGGAAATTTCAAGAAATTAATCAAACTACAATTATATGCAAAAGAACTTTGTCCATACGACTTCGTTTTGAAAGTGGAAATAATGAGTATACGATTTTCAGAAGAGGAGCGTAAGTATCTTTTGCTGGTCACATGGTTGAGACCAGATAGGTATGTTGGACTGGAGTCCGTCAGTGAAACGTACCACAGAGAACACATTTGTGTTTGATTCTGAATCGAATGGATAGTCAGTGTAGGATAAAGAGCAGCGTGGAGGTGTGCTCTGATCGTGGTACACTAAGGATGACCCGAGCAGCTGTGTATGTATGTATGGATGTTAGTGTATGTATTCATGCATGCATGTACGTATGCGTGCGTGTGTGTGTATGTGTTTTTTTATGGTTTAACGCAATTTTTCAGCACAAGATAGGCTATATATGGTGGCGAGTATTAATGGTAGAGGAAGAACCCGGAAAACCCCGGAAAGAACCACCGACCCACGAGAAGCTACTGGCAAGCTTTCTCACATACCCACATTGGCCGAATCCGAGACTCGAACCCACGCAGACATAGGTGAGATGGCAGTGATCCGTAACGGAGAGCGCTTTAGACCACTCGGGGACACGTGTGTGTGTGTGTGTGTGTGTGTGTGTGTGTGGAGGTATGTATATTTGTATTTTGTAGTGATCGATTCATAAAATACATACATTTCTAACATGGCTTGTTTTCTCGTATCAGTCTTAATTAAGATGGAAGTAATTTCAGAGACAGAGGTTAGTTATCTAATGCATACATCCATTCATATCAGTTTTCTGCCATCCGATTATTCATAGTAATCATGAAAAATACTAACAATTGATAGATAAAACTACAACAAATACTGTTGCCCGAGATAATTACATTAATTTTCACGATCCCCACCAGTTTAGGTCACCTCTGATTGACTTCTGAATGAACTTATAAAAATAATGAAACCAATCGTTTTTATCAGGGTTCAGCAAAGACAGTTTTCTGATATTTATTTGATCCTAATTTAAAGTTTCCTGCGAGAATCGTAAATCATGTCATTCCCATGAACAATTACTTAGTACACGTGTTGCATCTGTACAGTTTATTTTTTTAAATCCATAACTGTGATGCCAAAACAACAACTGTATGTATTTTAGAAATTAAGAGGTTGTAGTTGAGGAGGTTGCCCGTGTGGTTGTTTGGTGGGTAAACAAACACACAAAAACACAAGCGTCAAAAATAACGTAACCCCTTTAGAGAAAATCTCGGTCAGTTAGAGGCTTTGGTTTGGCGTTATTGACCGGGTATTTTTTCATTTTCGTGGAAGCTTTATTTGCGCGAAGGGACTTGTACCTAAAAATGGTTTGTTCAAACCACTTCCACCCCCTGCTGCTCCAGTTTGGCTAGTCAAATTCGACTCTTTTCGCCGTATCTATTTCTGACATTATTCATTATTTATAACCACACATCTAGATTTTTCCCCTTGTACCTTTTTTGTGGATGGTGTTCTCTGTTTTTTATTTGAATTTTGTACATATTGTATCTTTTTTTAATTGAAAAGAAAATGAACATCTATCTATTCGAGGCATTCGTCGTCGTCCAGAAGGTATGTTTAACTCATTTGAGTGTCTTGTTTAATATTTTCTCGTTATCTTGTTTAATATTTTCTCGTTATCTTGTTTAATATTTTCTCATTATTGCCCTTCTTCTACGTGAATCTTTGTTTCTTTATTCTTCTTCTTGCGAGGTTGGTTGTTTTGGTTCCATTATTTCTGTCCCTTTTGGAGTTATCATTGTGTTTAGCCGATTTTCCATCATGTATTCTGTGCTATCGTCATAGTTTTCTGGGTACTCTTCTCTCTGTCAAACTTGACAGTGCCTGTTGGATTGTTCCCATTGTTGTTGTTGCAATTGTCACTTTGCTACTGTTTTTCTCTTTGTTCCTTATTTGGGCATTATTATGTGTTTTTCTTCTTCATAATCGGATGTGTTTGTTTATTTTTTTCTCCCATCTTATTTTGTTTTTCTTTACTTTCGTCTGATTTTGGTTTCTATACTTTATGTTGTTGTTGCTGCTGTACTTGTTTTTGCTCTAATTGACGTTCTTGTTCTCCGTGCTGGTGTTTTGAGCTTTTATTTCCAGGTTTTATGTTTTGTTTTTGTCGCTCCATCTCCTGTTTCTGGTTTTCTTATTGTTGTTGAAGCTGTTTTTGTCCATTTTGTTGCCCATGATGTTGCTCTTTTTCTAAGTTTTGTTTTTCCTCATGGTGTTGCTGTTTGTTTTGCTACTTGTTTCTGGTTTTCTTGTTGATGTTTTTTTGTTGTTGTCGTTTTTGTTCTAGTGGTTCTTGTTGTTGTGCCTGTTGCCTGATAGTCGGAAAGATTTCCAGTATAGTAGTGTACGTTGCTTCATTTGCTTTTCTTCCGTTTTTTTTTTTTTTTATTTTTTGTCTCCACTGGATTCTTTTGGGCATTTATGTGGAGTGTGCCCCTTCTCGCCACATCTGTTACACTTTCTGTGGTGCATGCATCCTTTGTATCCAAGCTTAAGTATAATATTCATATGTTTTTAAAAATGTAAGTAGAAAGCTCTTTTGATTCCTATAAGTTTTGTATGTTTCAATTTCTAGTATTTTGATTCCGTTATATATTGAGAAGGACGGTCAGGCGTATCTTCTAAGTGTATTTCCATGGGGATATCTGATAAATGGAGTTCTCCTGTCTGCTTCTTAATTCTTTTTAGGAGTGGTACTGACTTTTGTAACTACAACTGTTTCTCCCCAAATAGTTGGTTCTCCATACGGTAGGACCGCAAGATTGCTCTGGATCTTACTATTTAACCCTCAAATCCTTTTGTTTATCGAGTAAATTTGCTGCAGGATGTCCGGGTTTCTGCTTTTCAGAGCTAATGTTACGGTTGATGTAGCAGATACTCTTTCTTTCGGTATATTCCTCATGTGTATTTCCTGTGTGCCTTCCTGTTAGTAATATTGAAGGAATGACCCTTCTTCTGTCTCAATTCTTCTTTTGGAATAATTTTCCAGGTTTCTTATTGCAATACGTGCAGCTTTCCTTGCCTACGAGTATAGTTCACTATGTTTACTTTTCTTGTAATATTGTAGATTTGTAGAACTTCTTGTGTATTTTTTTTATACTATCGTATAATAGTCTATTGACTGTTACTTCTTACTTCCCCTTATTCTTGTTTGAGAGTTCTCGTTTGTTTCGAATGAAGTACGATTCCTTTGCCAGTCTCCCTCTTTCTATTTCCATCGCAAATGGTGGGTTTGTCATAATTCTCTACTTTAAATGTTGCAAGTTTTCAACACAAGACAATTCCCCATCTTCCCAGTAATTGAATATAATCAAAAAAGGAGCTGGATCGGGATTTTGGTCGGGCATAATATGTATCTTCACATGTCTTATATTCGTTTATTTATCTCCAAATCTCTAGCACTTTCTATAGTCTGAGTCTGTATTCCCGTTTGTTTGTACCCCCCTGCCGATTTCAGTAACGAAAAGCATAAACAAGATAAAAAGTCAATAAATCCTACTCAGTTCATTCATTGATTTATAATTTCTAACCTGATTGCGACCAGGGTGTCCATAACGAATAGCGGAGAACTCGCCCCATGGAGAACTCGCCCTGGGAGAACTCGCTCCATGGAGAACTCGCCCTGGGAGAACTCATCCCAGGTGACAGGAGAAGTCGGCCCATAGTGGTCGGAGAAGTCGCCCCACTTTGCCTGGAGAAGTCGCCCCAAGAATAATATATAATAATTCTGAGATTTCGCCACATGATTGTCAAGGCTTTATTAATTGTTGTTTTTCTTCAGCTTACTTATTAAATTTATATAATTTGCAATTTTTTTTCCTTCAACTTTTCCCTTTGATCAACTCCACTTCTGTACTTAACAAAAAATAAGTGTTATCTGACCCTAACGAAAAATAAGTGTTATCTGTCCCTTTCGCTCTGCTCTTCAAATCATTAGATGCGTTTTATTTGCAAAAATAAAAGAGAGGATTACGCATGATGGGATATTTGCAGTTTTAGATATAAAACGGTTCCAACATAATAACCTAAGTCATCCTGAGATGACGTTATGATATTGACTTTTATAACCCGACATCGACTGAATTGGCGCTGTACAGACCCAGACTCAAGATCAATCGGACTATAAGAAGATAAATATAGAAAGTAAAGTGAGACACAGTAAAATAAACATAAAAAAAACTCACTTTATCAAAATTCAAAACTAAAAAAATATTAAACACCCTTAAGAAATGATAAATGTGATTAGATATATATATATATACATATTAGTATACATACAAATAGCACCAACATTAATAACAAACACAGGATATAGGAGATCACTAGCCATGGTCAACCCAAAATTATTAAGAAAGTGGATCCGAAGGATGGTAGATAAATTCCACCTCGGAAAACACTTTTATAGTAACACTAGGAAAAAAAGACAATAAAAATACCCTTTTTAAAATATTTTATATAATCCCGATGGGAAAAACTAAATTTAAGGGAACTTAAAGAATGGGGGAAAAAAAACAACTAAAAAAACCCCCATAAAATACATATCGGGGAAAGCACATAAACACAAAAACGTTTTACTTTTTTCTTAATTGGGGGAGGGGGCATCTGTCTGGTGTCCCAAAAAAAAAGAGAGTGAATTGGCGCTGACGTCAAAGTGTTATGTTATTATCTCTCTAACCGAACACTTTAATATGATTTTTCATTGAGATTTGCTAACCATCAACAAATGATACTTGAACTTAATTTTAAAAAAAACAACATTTTTTATGCCTAGTCAAGAAATGCGGTCGCTATAAAATTAATCATCATGGCTAATGCACAGAATTCGGACGGTTTCTGAAAAATCAGTCGTACTACATCATTTAGTTTATTTCTTCTTTTTATGTCAGTGTTCCTAATTTTATTATTTCTCAATAATAACGAACTATTTCAAGTTAAAAGAGAAGTTTAAAAACAGATTTCACTACTAAATTACCAATGTAAAATAAACAAGATTACGTTATTTATTCATATATAATAACACCATGATCACGTGTACTAGACCCAAATACGCTAATGAGGCACAAATCAATGTCGCTGACACGTTAACTCATTATATACGTTTCTTTCCTTAATGCATACATTTTTGATGAATCAAAATACGTCTATCATTCCAATAAGGTCATGATACATAGGTAACACTTTTTATGCACGGCGGTTTTTGTTTTTTTTTGTGTGTGGTAAACCAAGAGTTTTTCTGAGTATAAAAGGCGCTCAAAATTGACTTGTACGTTTTATTATAAATAATACAACCAAAAAAATGGTTATTGTTGATGCATATTATTTTTTATGGGTAACTTACGTTACTTGGTGTATGTTACATTTAGATGACGAAAATGTTCTTTTTCTTTTTCTTTTCTGTCTGTTTAGTATTAATTAAAAGATCTTGCAAATTATTGGGTCTTTTTTAAGCGATAATTGATTTTTTTTGTAAAGTATTTTTACGCTGGTATTTTGATACATTTAGGAGACTAAAATTTATTAATTATACGACGTAGATTAGATAATGAAGGATTCGATTGTATTGTGAAAGGAATTACATCTCTCTCTCTCTCTCTCTCTCTCTCTCTCTCTCTCTCTCTCTCTCTCTCTCTCTCTCTCTTGTACATACTGCTTTGTTGAAAGCCCAATGTTGAGTAATATTACGGGCATTGTTCAGCGCAGAATCAATTATATGTGTAGGATAATTTCTGTTTTGTAAATATGTTTGGAATTTATACAACAAATTTTGTAATTGACAATCATTTGAAATAATACGTCGGCATCTTTTCGACTGGCTATATGGTATATCGTTTCTACATGACATGGGATGACATGAAGATTATTCCACATATTGGTGGATATTAGTTTCCTTGATATGAATATTTCCAAAGATAGTGTTATCAATATTTTATATCACATTTACATCTGAAAATGAAATATATGGGTACTAGATGCAGTATAAGTAAATTTAATTGTCGGATGAAAATGATTTAGGAGATCAATACAAACTTTTCGTTTTGAAGAAAGTCCTTTTCAAATTAACACATGAAAGGAAAGCGTATGAAGGAGCCATATTAATTCACATTGCCGTACACTTTATGTATATGTATTTCGTATTATTAAATTGAAAATAATTATTTTCCAAGATAAGTTTTAATATTTTGCAAATATCTTCACAAGATAGTGGGCTATTATTAGGATTGTTAGCAAGAAAATGTGTACACCTTCAATACTAACTGCATGCGGAAAGTTGGTATGTAGTGATGTTACATCTAATAATACCAGGATTGAGATTAACAGATAGCTGTGGAAGAGACTTCGAATTTTTAATGAAAGAGAATTGAGGTGTACGCATGTTAAGAGGGAAAGTACCAAATTCTTCATATACGGATTTATTTTCAGCCATCTCATTAATGCATGTTTAATTTTTTTTACATTTAATTTCTATTGACAGATGTTCGCCAATATGTTTGAAGTAGTTTTCATCATTTAATTGACGTTCAACTTATTTAAAATAATCTTCTTGATTCATAATAATGATAGTGTTTGACTAATCATCCTTTTTAATCACTATACTGTCGTCATTCATTATATTATATACAAACTAAATTTCGTCTTAGAAATATTACTGTGATATTGCTTTTATGATTACCAGTTAATATCTTTTTTTTTGTGATCGCGTATAAATAAAAATCTAAAAATGAATCACGTAAAAGATGTTTTAATTCTGTTATTAAAAGGTTATCTGGGTTTTAGGGCGACTTCTCCAGATATGTTGGGGCGAGTTCTCCCAGGGCGAGTTCTCCATGGGGCGAGTTCTCTGCATACCGTCCAGAACACTTTTATCGTCTGCGCGCCTGACGCTTAAATCAAATTGGCGATATCATCTGGCCAGCCTCCCTCGGTTTTGTACTGGTAATGTGCCCCGTGAGAAACTACGTGTGCTGTACACGATTCAAGATAGTAGAATTTCGTTTTCTGAAAACAGTGTGACCAGGCAATTTCACTAAATAATCGACTCAACTTATCTGAGCACTCCTCTTTGTCTTTGTAGCAAACCAGTTCAGAAACCTAGAACTTAGTGACTGACGCAGAAAATGCAGACGTTTATGTTTGTTGCCTTCTCAATAATACTTTCAGGTAAGCCCGATTTAAGTTGTGAATATTAAGAAATCAGTTGAAATTTTAGATTAAATTGTGTTGTGGAGAAGGACATCCAAGGCGAGACAGCCATTTTAATTACATAAACTCTGCTCATCATTTATTTTTCGCTCGCTTCGTAGAAAAAAGACTTGCATCTGATTCAATTAGTAAAATGAGGGATACTCAAGATAACACTCTTATACAACCAATTAACATAAGGTTCTTAATTCATGCGGTTCGAAATTAGATCTAACAATGACTTCATGTTGTTAATCGACTTAAATTTTACTATTTGCGCATTTAGGCCTGTCATTACCGGTTTGCTACGCCTCGTCAGCTATTTCAAGGATTGCCATGTAAATTTACAAGCAAATTCAGCCAATGAATTTTGGTTGGTCCTAAATGAAAATGGTGCCGCTTAGGGGTCCATTATAGATACCTCTGTGGCCACGTTGAACTAACAATACTCCTGAATATATTGTATAATTGTATGGTTGGATTCATTCAGAATTTTGAGTTTTATTGAAGGTCACCATTTGTTGCACCTCTATGGCCTTAAAGTGCCACAACAGTGTATCAACATTTATTCAGTTCATTTCATGGTGAACGAGATTATATATTCAAAATACGAATGTAAAAAATCCGAGTGAAATATTTTCAGTAATAACAGCATAGGAGCCTACATAATATCGCGTTTGCACCTGTCTACGAAAATAACCGAGTGCAAATGCCGACCACTTCCGGTATTCAGTGAAACCAAAGCGCTACGTCACATTTTGAACACTTTTTGTAAACAAAGCCCGAGGTGGTATCATCATATTATGGAAAACTCTTTAGAAATTCAACACGAAAGCAGCGATTCTGAGGAAAGTTAGTTATCACTGTCTTGCGGGTCTTCGTCATTCGAAGATGGAGAGGTAATAAGCACGGAAGATTCTGATAATGGTGTAAAAGCGGCTGCCGGCATCCAGATTAATTCGTACCAGTTTGAACCCTATATTTCCAATACCGACGAATCCGAAGTTGCAGATGAAGATGACGAAGAGGAAAGACAAGATAGATTGACAGACAATTCATGGTAATTGTTTTCTGAATATGTATACAGCCACAGTTACGATAAATTTATTTATCCCATGATATTTATAGTACTGTTCAACACGTTGATAAATAAAAGGTACATCGGATCAGTTGCAAGCTTCGAAAACCTGTGAACAAATTGATACTAGTTAGAAGTATTTAAGATTCCTAGGTCAGGAGGTCCTCTTTGTACGACTGTTGAAATAGGCAGGATATTACCCTCATGACATTAAAATTGAATTCATATTCTGTATACTGTATTATAAGTTAAAATGTCGAATTTCTCATATGTATTCTAATAGTTGATTTTTTAAATGAAATATGAAATAAACTTTTTTTCCCCAGTGGTAAGCATCTACTTGCAACTTCTATTTTCTTTGATATCTAAATGTTTTACCTGTTCCTGACTTTAGTCAGCTTGTAATTGTACTGTGCTATTGATGAGTTCATAAATATGAGATTACATTTGGCAAGCAAAGCACTATCCAATAATGAAGACAACTCTATTTTAGGTGTAATTGTGGACACTGCTTGAATGTGTATGTTGTTGTGAAGTAGAGAATGTCACAAGTGTCCGCAATGAATACCAGGGGATACAATGTATTACACACCATCCAGGGTTCAGTCCAGTTTGCCTTGACATCCATGTTTTAAAAGTTGCTTACTACCAGTATAGACAACAATTTGGAGAACGTCCAGAACAAGGAAATGAGTAAGTATGAAGTCGGAGAAATTTTTAATGTTCTTGTGTTTCCATAACTTTTGTTTTCAGGATCTATGCATGACAATATAGTATTTGGAGTTACAGCAAATAAATAAACCATTTTTTCCAGTCAATTTATGACACCTTCATGACTTGAACCGCTGTTTTGGAGGCCTACACTATCTAACCTTTATACCACAGTTATACTGATAAATCATGCCAAAAACAACACATATACATGTACAAATGTCTTATTTCATTTTTTTGTCAGAATATAAAATGGTTATATATATATATATATATATATATATATATATATATATATATATATATACACATGCACAGTTTATATTGGAATCATTTAACTTTATTGATATACAAAATAAAGATAAATCACACTGGGCCACACTAATACTAATCTACTAAAAACTTTTGATTTCCTAATTTGATCTAATGCATAAAGCATATTTTATTTCAACTTAATTTTCAAATTATTATTTCAGAAGACATCGGTATACAGCATATAGACAATTTGCTCGGTGGTGTTGGCACTTCATGGGCAAGGAAGTGAGGGTCATCATTCCAGCATGTGTTGTTCAGAGGATCCGCACCGCCTTTCCTGATCAGAACCTGCACTACACTGGCTGTCATGAGGCTGACAGTGATTAAACCTGCTGAGAAACTTTTGGGTGGCAATATCCTTGTCAGGCCTCTAATACATACTACATAATGGTGATGGTACATCTACCAGAAGTTTCACTCCTTCCTCATTCATGTGAGACACCTGTCCAATTGTGAATGCTGTGTCCATTAGACATTCAACATAATCTGTAAAGTAAATTTAATATGCATTGTATTATACAAGCCAAAAAATGCAACCTTTTTGTTCAAGTTAATATTTGAATTAAAAATATTTGTCTTTACAATTGTTTGCATATTTGTATTATTTTACCACAGGGCAAAATCATGATCTTTAAAATTAAAGGAGTGTCAGCATAACAAATATTTTGACTTTACTGTTTGAATTTTAAATATAGGTACTTTCACTTCATATATTCTTTTCTGTTTATTAATTACTAATGTGTATTCTTACCATATATTGAATCGACAAGGGTTTTCCTGATAGTGTATTCGCCTTTCTTGTACTTTGGATACACTATCTTATATCTGGCTCTCCCATCCTTTGTGCTTGCTTGCTCTCTTTGGCTGTTTTCGTTAAAATGCAGTGCAGCTAGCCAAAGCCTATTTTAAAGTAAATAAAAATGCAAAATATATAATTCTATCAAAAACCAGATATTTATTTTTATAGATACTTTATTTGCAAACATTCCAAAAGATAAAAAACTGTGATACGATTTTACATTGTAGGATGTCAAAAGATATGAACTTGATATCTATGATTTAATTGAAGATGAATAAACTGGACTATAAATAAAACATTGAAATACCTGAATCAGTATTTTTTGTGTGCAATAATTTAAGATTTACCTTGAAAGCATTCCGTGATAGGAGAAACCAATCATCTTTGGTGAAAAATGATTGATCACGGAGTGGTATCCCTCTAGTGCTGAAGTTTGTTGACCAGATGACAGCATTGGTACATCTTTTCTCATTTGTCTACTGGTCACAATTTCGTCAAGCTTTTGAAATACTTTAGATCCTATAAGTTATAAAATATATTCATCAAAGCTTGGTTTTATGCTATATTGCATGAAAATTAAAGTGTGCACTAACAAAAATGGATCTAAATTCCAACAATTACTAGGCCAATACAGTTAAGTCAAAATCACATTCATATCTGACATGTACTCCATAAGATGATTTTGCTCACCAAATATCATTGATGAACTAGAAATAGATCTACTAACTGAACAAACTCGATGGACCTAAACAATTGTTGATAAGAATACAAGTATGTTTTTAAAAATAAAGAAAGATTTTAACCATTGTGTACTACCTGGTTTCAACCACTTCTTTTGTCTCTCTCTTCCCTCCAAAGTACCATATTCACATGATGCAAATAAATCACCATGGCCTGAATGCACATTTGAGATGTGGTTTATGACAGAGTGCCACTTTTCCAGCATTAATTCTTTGTTTTGGTCAGGTGATGATGCTGCAGTCCAATACAGGTGGTTGACCAAACTCTTTATCCATGGAGTTATATCTGAACAGTCTTTTTCTTTTGACAAGGCAAAGAGTTTCTTTTTCAGTCCTGAATATAGAAACAGAAAAAGAGCATCATCAAATATTTGTTTCAACAATACCTTTTGCAAGTAAATTGTAAGTTCTAAAAAAATCCTTTTTGACCAACTGATTGAACAAATTGCTATACAGTATTATAAATATCTAAAAATTCTATACTAAATGAAACACATATAGGGTATGATTTTGAGCGTCACATTAAAAACATTAACACTTCTTGCATTGACATTTACTTTAATCTGGTTCTTCTTCACTTCATAACTTAAAAATGAACATCAATGCAAAAACATTATGAATTTTGTTTGTCTTTCCTTTAGCAACATGCCAGACATCAAAGTAGTGTTGAGTGTCTGTCATATTTTCCCTCGCCCATTTCACTACTTGGACATGTCTGTCTGTAATTAGGGATTTGATTGGGATCCCATGGTACTTAAAGAATTCTACTCCTTACAAGACCTTCCTTTTCCATGTGACAGCTGCTCTTTACCTCATTACTCTGTAACATAATGTTGGCATAATATTAAATTATATGTAATTCTGTATTTGATTTTGAGGTGCTTAATGCTGTGCCCAACACTATTTCACTTACATTATGTAAACCAGTTTTATTACTAATTTTCAAGCATTTAATGGCACTTTTTACAGTAATTTAGTTGTTTTGTGTTGGCCAATTTAATTTATGGAGGAAGCTGTAATATTTGTACAAAACCTCAAACCATGCACAAGCAACAGACAAACTTTATCATATGATTTGAACCTATAACCTTGTGGCAAGCTAGTAATCAAGAGATGTTTAAACAAATGGCTATAAGATCAAGGCCATGGAGACCACTATGTAATTAAGAATAAACATGACACAATTTTAACTGTAAATTACAATAAAATCATCAGAGCCCATTTTGGATTAAAATGTAATTTTTATTTATATATTATTTTATACCTGTACTAGTTCCACATCCACAACAATGCCCTTGTCTAAGTCGAGCATACTGTAGCTGCCATATTTTCCACTGTGTCCTGGAGTGTCAGCTCTGCCATCTCCTCCAAGTGTAACAGATATCTGCTGCTCAATGATCTCTTGCACATGGGTTTTTTGAAAATTGTGCCAAACACTTCCAATAGCAGGATACAGGTAGAATTTCTGATGGTTGATAAATGTTGACATGCTTATGCAGGACACGTTCATGAATTTGTACATGTGTAAGGATTTGCTAGGAATTGAACCAGAAAATAAAATTCCTGCTGATATTAGCAAATTTCCAGCTGGTTTACTTCCAATAAAAGGCTGGCTAAACCAGTGGCGCACATAAAAGCAGTTCTTGCATTCTTGTTTTATTTTTACCAAAGATCCATTCACATAAATAATTTCACCAACTGTGTTTGAACAGCACTTGGTACAACATCTAAATAAATCCATTAGATTTGATTCAAAGACTAAAAATTTAGTTTCCACATCAGCTGGAACATTCCTGAAAAATAAGAGTTTGATCTATATATCGAATAGCCATAGTGAAGCATACTACATGTGAAGTGTCCTATATAGAGCTGTTTTGAAACTTTATTTTCTTTACTTTAGCATACTCATACTGTACTTTCATCTAGGTACATTATCATCTTCCATATTCTTCAATAAGCAATTTATAACTTGCCTCTTAAGTTTATCTTAACATTGCAGTAAAGGGCAGAGGGCAGTATCTGCATCAGCTACCTTGGCATATTTGTCAGCTTGATTGTGCAAGTGAATTCAGCTAATGGGCACATACTAGAGGAATATGGTTATGTTACCTGTTTTCCTGTTCATCAGTTCTGTTATCTTCATCTGATGACTGAGGGGAAGTTGGTGGCTCATAGTCACTGTCTGACAAGTCATTTTTCACTGGTGATGAGAGTGGTTCTTCAAATCGGCTGGCTGATGCACTTTGGTTGAAAATGTTTTTAGCTGTTGGTCTGGTATCAAACTCAAAGTAATTCGGGCGGACTAGCTGGAATGCATCTCTCATCACTGGTCTGTTATCTATAAAATCAGTCTGCACTCCTAGATAATTTAAAATAGTTTATAAAAGCAGAACAATTTTACATACATGAATACAGATTTAAAAAAATGTAATTTCATCTACATTGGGAATTTAAATAGTGTGTTCCATGACAAAGATAGTTTTGATGTACTAGTATTCAGCTTAACTATCAATTTCCTGGTATACAACACAGTAATTGACAAAAGAAAAAGCCAATCACATTTCATCAAAATTCTTTAAAATAGTACATGTTTAAAAAGAAAGCATACATTTTAGTTTAACTTACTAATAAATTGGAACAGTATATATGGACATTGTTTAACTGTTGCCTGGAAAAAAATCTTAACAAAAAGTGATCATATGAAAGTATGAGTACCTGTGCTTATCATCTCCACTGCAGGTCGTGTTGTTGATTTTGGCACCTTAATATAAGTCTGGCATTTCTTTGACCGCTGTTTTGTCTTTTTGTTGACTTGGCAACCAATGGATGCAGACAGAGGCTTCACTTTAGCAATTTCATATTCAACTACCTGAAAAAGGTCAATTGCATCAGTTTTATTACTTTTGAATACTGTACTTTGTTCAAGTTATTTTAGCATTTAGACATTTTAAGAAGATGAAATCATTTTTGGGATAAAGAAAATAGGTCCCAAACTTATTATGATGAATTCAGTAATCCACCATAACAGAATGTGTTTGAAACGTATACAAAATGTGTTATTCAAAACCGACATTTTTTCCTTACGATGATCAAACCTATCCTTTTCTCCAAACCTTTAAGCTGTAGTTCTTCCTTTATTTCTAGAAATCTTATATGTAGTTTGTTAAAACATGTTCTTGTCTGAAATGTCACTCTCATTATATATATATATATATATATATATATATATATATATATATATATATATATATATATATATAATTATATATAAGCTAAATTTTACCTCTTTCATAATGTCAAATGAGTTTTCTAATCCTTGATCCTGAGTTGTCTCACTGCCTGTTTGTTGTGAACATTGTTCCTCGTGTGCAGCAATAATCTAAAACAAGATGTACCCTATTAGAGAACGTTTATCACTCATGTTTGTAAATATCTATATTTAATCTGATTCACACATTAGTCTGACAATGAAATATATATGTAGACCTTCTAAATCTACCGGCAGAAAGATTTTTATATTCACATGGTCAAAGTTGAAGGCAAAATGAAAATGTTGATAATATTTATCAGATGTTTATATCTCAGTTCTTGATTGATTAGATATTTACAGCATTTGTTTTGAAAACTATGCAAGAACGTTCTAGAGGGTACAAATGGAAATGTTGCAGTGACTGGTCTTTTAATATCATAGATATAATATATGGTACTTGTCATCATAAACTCACCCTTGCTGCTTCTCTCTTTGAATAGCCCATTCTTATTTTCTTTGGTGGTGACACTTGACAAGTTACTTCCTCTGATGGTGACAACATTTCAAGCATACACAGCTGATGTTTTGGTGTTGAAGGTTCTGATACAGTAGCAGTTACTTGGTTGTCAGTTTCCTTCAAGCATTGTACAGACGGGACAGCAACATCATTGAGTTTGACTTTCTTTGGTGCCCTACCCATATGCTCAACCTCAAATCTATACCTAAATGGGAAGCATTCTGGTGTGAAATGAAAGAAGCAGAGGGCAGAAAACTTAGTCGGACCATCCCAGTTTGCTCTTTTGATTTTTACAAAATCTGTCCACCTACGACAAAGTGCTTGGTCTTTCGGAAAGGAATGCATGGAAAACCCATCGGCATTTGTATTCCCACAATTTGCGGCAACACACCTGACACTGCTGCCCTTGCTTGTACCTCCATGATCTCCTCTTGGCATGATTGTGATGATAAAAGCTTTAAAACAAACTAATATGGAACGGAACACGAGCTTTGTTTATGTTTCACTAGAAACGGAAGTAATGCATGTGGTCATGAAGTGACGTCAGACGGTCTTCACTCTGCGGAAATTACTGAGCGATAAAATCGGTCCCATATGTATTATTTTCGAAAACACACCTGAGCGTATTTCTCAGTTATTATGCCGAATTTTTCCATGGGGTTTGTTTATACAGCTTCCAGATTTTATTTTCTATTCAAATAATATTGAACTGTATTTTCGGTTTTTACACTGTTATGGCACTTTAAAAATAAGCAACAAGGAAAAGCAAAACTTACAAGTTTAGAAACATTCATCAAACCATTTATTTCTATTGAACACAAATCGAAAATTCAAGAGACAGTGTTGTAAATTAAATCTCAATACAATTTACTCTTGCATGTTCTATCACAAGTACAAAAGTATGGAATTTTATGGATGAATTCCAGTAATTTTGAATGTGCTGATGTGCCAATAATCTTGAAATTGTTGTTTATCTTCCAATAGGCTTGGTATATCTCAATGATAAAATCCAGAATCTCTTTGAATGAATTCATAATAATCCCAAATTTGTTTTTCTTGTCTAAAATGTCATTTGAGCACTTTGTAATTCCAGTCAACAGTTTAAATAAGTGATTCCTCTCAAATTAAATCTGAACACATGAAACAAATTCTGATCATAGATTCCTAAAGATTGATATGAAACTGGAATTATTCATTGTTTACCTTGTCTCGTTTATATATGAATTGTCACCTGATATGTGATGCTGTTGTATTTTCAGGAAAACTTGTGATTTCTAATGGAAAATTCACTAATTCTTCAACAGGGTCAGACCTTAAACTTTAATTTTAATAACCGTCGTGTTTACCACATATAATGCAGACTAAACCAGGTAGACATTATATGACAATAGTCTGTCAGGGCAAAACTCTACCTCAATCACAGACAAAGGTCGAACATACAGTATAAATTAAATATACATATACCTTTCCACTGTAGACCAAAACAAGGTTCCATATAACCGCTGTTGCCATCCTTAAAGTGTCATGATGATGATACCTTGCATAGGTCCGATTTTCTATGTTGTAAATGGGAAAACTACTCTTCATGTTGTTCAGTCCCTGTAACAGTTAGCTAGGCCCAGTACAATTTATTTGCATATTTGACCTTGGGCTAAAATGATGCAGATCTGCACCTGGAGAATAAATCTGAGTGTATTTTCTACTTTTAACAGACTCTGAAGTTGAGTATCAATTAACGTTGAATGTACAGTAGTTATAATTAACCTATGCATAAATTGTTTTCACTCAAGAACATGCTGCAGAGGAAATTATTTTTTTTTAAATTTTTTTTATACGGGTATGCTTGATATTGAAATGGGTAAATGTTATTCATATAGTGTTGTAGTTTCACTTTGAATGAGCTTTAACAGATTTTGACGAGTCAGAACTTGGCAATTGTAATGTTTTAATCTGATCAGCCAATGTTACAGTTGCACTGGGTCACTAATATTTTAAGCCTGAAGTTTTATTGGTACTTCATCATTCCAGAGAGTGGGTGCAAGCAGATATTTCTGTAAGCATGTAATTACTTTTTAGAGGAGAAATTTAAAAACTTTAATTTAAAACATGGTTTTTTTTTGCATCTTAACTGATTCCCACTAACTTTCACAAAATAAATGCTGTTGTAATTAATTTATAAATCAGGGAATTTTGAGACAGAAGCTGATTGGTTGAAATCTACTTTAGGTAATAACATAGAAAGGATCCAGTTATTTTGTGAATTAGCAGTGTCTATGATGCCTTTTGGCAGCTCTCTTGAATGGAGCCTTGACCTAAATGGGTCATTTTGTTCAAAAGTTGGTGAAAATTGAAAAAATTCATATATATATATACACCAAGGTGATCAGGGGCATGAGATAGATGCACATCCTTCTGCAGAAAGGTGCAGTAGGGAGGTTGGAAGAAAACCACTTTCCAGCTTTCTTCTCCCGAATTTTCCTGGTGTCAAAGAAATGCTTCAAGATTTGACTTGTGTTCGATCTTTCCACATGAAATACATTCATGTGAGAAAAGCTTTTCAAGATGAATACTACCACATCTTTCAGGAATTTCGTAAGGCCCAGTCTCCTTCAACCTTTCTGTTTTCATTGGAGTATAAGGCTTATCAATCTCTGGTGTTACCTTTTGGCCTAATCTCCACTCCAAGAGATGAATAGTTACAGCCAACCTGAGGATCCATATCCTTCATACTTCAATCACTGGTTGATGCACAGTGTCCTGATATGGTCCCTTTGGCAAGATCTGTCCAGCTGTTGGTCAAAACTGACCCATTTAGGGCATATTCCAAACCTATATACATTGGTGGATATGAATTTCATAACCAGAATAGGTCAAGTGCTTGTTGCAATGGACATGATAGATGAAATCATGTAGTTTTTGTTGGTTCTCCAAGCAAAGTCCTAATTGTGGGCTAAGCTGTACCATTCACTCTTGGTGACCTTGAACTCAGTGGCAGACTTTGTTTCTCTAGAGAGACTTCACTTGTGCTCTTTTCAGTTTCTTGTGACACAATGGAGTGCATAATGACCCCTGTGAACTTGGATAGCTTTGGGGTCTTGATTTGGTGGTCCAAGCATGACCAGTTCCTGGTGGGAGTACCCATTTATACTGCCAAACCTCACTCATATCCATACACCAATGTTACAGGTTCACAATGGGCTGCTTGCCTGGAGTCAGAATGGTAAATTCTTCATGATTTGTGAAGAAGCTACCCTCAACTTCAGTGATTTGGAAATGTGAGCAGTACTCGTAGCCCTGCTGGGGAGCATCAACTAACTAAGGAGCTATTATCTTGGTCTCTGATGAAGACAACACATAGTGTACCTCAGAGACCAGGAGTACACATATTTAATCTCTTTGCATGGAAGTTTGGAAATTCTTGTTTTGGGTTGCTGTGGAGGACATCATGCTCTGAGTCTAACATATCCAGACAAAAGGATTATCTTGGCAGGCGGTTCGTCCATTGGTGGCTGAGTGGTCCTGGTAGAGTTGTACCTGCACCAGGAGGTACCAGACTCACTTTTCTACCTGTGAAGGAGACCTCTTGTGAAATTGTTTCTGATGAAACTAAGAAACAAGCTCCCTTTATGTCTCTCCAGTCCAGAAGCAGAGGGCCCAGCAGTGGACTTCTTCAGCCTAAAGTGGGATTATCTGTTCACTTATGCCTTCCTACCCTACAGAATGAATATGCAAGTGCTCCACAGTCAATACTCCACCTCACGACTTGTTCTGGTAGCCCTACTGTGGTTGCAATGGCTGTAGTTCAGTGATCTTGGTCTGTTGGTAGATGAAGCCCTGGAGAATACAAGAGTTGTCAGTAGATGTCGCAACACAATGGATCTCCGCTTACAGCACCTCAAAGATTCTCTTACTTGAGGATTTATAATCCAAAGTTGAGAATCTTCTGTTATTGGTGCAGTACTCAGAGTAGGGATCCCATTGATCCTATCTGTCCCCTCTGAGCACAGTGGCAGACTTTCTTCTCTTCATTTTGAAGAGAGAGAATGTTTGGCCACCTTTTTTTAGCTGTACTGGGCAGCCAATTCTAACATGTGCAAGTTCTGTAAGGATCTATCAGTTCGGTAGGGCTGTCATCGTTTGAATCTTATCAAGCATTTTAAGATGTATAGACTGGTATATCACTAATTGATGCACTGAATCTGTCCTTTTGGGTTATCATGTATCCCACCCTTTAGGAATCAGAGTACATACTCTCTTATTTGTCAAAATAATAAATTTGGTTAATGGGTAAGTCTTGTGTGTTGAGTTATAACAGTGGAAGCACATTTCCCACAATTCAGAATGGTAAGGAATGGGGAGACGGGATCATCCATCTTCCCAGGATGATGTGACCTTCCAATTTTATGTGACCTGATGAGGTGCTGATAGTGGCACACAAGATTTATCATCACTTCAACAATGTAGGCTGGATCCACCATCACATGCAGGGTATACAGGACCAATGACTCTGATATGCAGTGCTCCACTTCCTTAAAATGAGAGAGCATTATGCATGTGCAGTTCTCCACCACCTTTTCTGGAGATAGCAACCGTTATGCAGCACTATACCATCTTGTCTAGATTGAGCAACACATTTGTCATGCTCTATCTCCTTATAAGGAGGGAGCAACACACTTGTATGATGTTCCATCTCTTTATCTTCAGACAAAAACATGATTGTGCAGTTTTCAGTGCCCATATATTTGCTATAGACCAATCATTTGCAAACATGCAATGATTGTTGAAGGAGGTATGAAGATAGTTTCTTGTCATGTAGTCATCCTGATAAAAAAAAATTGACGAGATTAAACTATGAAGCAACTTGTGAAATCCTAATCATATAACAATTATGTTATTTTTACTTTTGGGAATATACAGTACATGGTCTTTGTTCCATTCTTTGTATTTGTGTCTATTAAATTGATATCGGTTTTAAGTAGAAGAATGCCCTGTGAGTTTTGCTTTTTGGCTCTTGATGCAATTCCTGAATGACTTTGAATCAGAAGTAAGTTTTAATCAAGTTATGTGAATTTGAAATATTTCTTTTCATTTTAGCTCAGAACAGTTTCCATTTTGTTCCTGATCTTTTACTACCATTCTTTTGTAAAGATTTTACAATTTTCCACTTCAGTGCAAGTTTTATTTTTAATATTGGAATTTTGCAATTAAACTTTATGTAACCAATATAATGTTTGATCACATGTTTCTTGGGTGATTCATGTACTGGTATAGTTAGGTACAAGCTTTGTTGCTGCTGAGTGTAATGAATGCTAACTTGCTGTTGAATATATTATCTTGCTGTTAAAAGGATGGGTACATGTACTTTATTCAGCAACTTATGCAGTGTTGTACCTTGGGCTCAAGATCACATGTAGCTGTTTATCTCATCTCCCCCAAATTGACCTCAGATTTGAACCTCGTCTATCCCAGGTTTGCACTTTATCATCTGAAGAAAAAGAAAACAAATGCTTACTTTTATGTACATTGTTGACACTAGCAATAGCTAACTGTTGTTATTATAGGGTTTAACACCATTTTTCAGCACAAAATATGCTATACATAGCGGACAGTATTAATGATGGAGGAAGAACCCATGAAAACCTCAGAAATAACCACCAACCAACAAGAAGCTACATGCATGTTTTCTCACATATTCACATTGGCAAAGTTCAAGACTTGAACCTATGGGCACGCTTTCTCACAGACCTACATTGACTGAACCCTAGTGATGGGAATCGGTCAGAAATTCATAATCAATAATCGGTTCCCCTTAACCAACTGATCATCGATTATAAGAGCAAATTTCAAATTTTGTTAGTTATATCTTTGATCAAGAGTTCATTATGTTTATAACTGTACAGGAGTAATCTCTTTTAATGACATGTATACTTTAACCTGACAATAATATTACATTATGTGTTTCTTTTGTTCTACAACTTTGTTAAATGAACGCAACTTTTTATGGCAGATCAGTCATATGTAACTGAAATACTGCTACAATCCCCCAAAATTCTTTCGCTCACATGTGATGTGTCTATAATTTAAAGTATAGAAGGACATGTTTTTCTTTTTTGTCATTGTTTATAAATACATGTACTACAAAAGATGTTGCAATTTGACTGAAACAATATCAACAAAATGTGTTTAAATGTATTAACTCAACAATTTAACAACTTGACCATGTAATAATGACTATAATCATAAGGTTTCATATTTGTATTTGTGAAGGGAATTAATAAATTTCAGGTCAACTTTAGTGGCTGGGAGTTTTACTAACCTTTGTGCTTTGCATACACCTAAAAAGTAGTCTCCCTTTACACACAATTGATTCTTGAGTTCACAATCGATTATCTGCTCAACCAACTGATGATCGATTATTATCGATAATAAATAGAAAAAAGTCTGTATGAACTATTTGCACACTGCTCAGAAGGTTGATACTATTTGTCATTCTTTTTCATGGACACCAAATGTGTAGACTTTGCCAGAACCTATAACCAGAGAAATCATGATGTAGCAACTGTAGGAAACTGTATGGTAACTTTTTCCGTTTCAGAACTTAGTTCTTTAAAGGACTCCTGAGGTTGCCTCATGTACTATCTTTTTTGGGGTGGGCACATGCTCATTACAGGCTAAGATACAGAAAAGTGCCTGTGTTCTAAGAAAAATATAATAATAGGCCCTGCCTAATGTTTTCTCTATCTTTAATTTCACAGTGTATGCTTTTAATGTTTCCTCATATCTGCAGTGACATTGCATATGTATTTGCATGTTACTTTAAGAAGTTCACGGGTTAAAGATCTTATTTTTCTGTTGGAAAAACTGCAGGTAATATCCATAAGGTCCACTCTATTGTTTACTTTATGTAGATGGTGTTCTTAGTGCATACACATGGTTGTATGCAGTATGACACTGCCAAGTGAGTTTTGCAGCAACAAGTGATTGGACATCACTCCATTCATTCTTTGTTACAGGATAATGTCTGGACAGTCCGAGGGGCAGTGTGGCCACAAGAAGGGATCACTTGTGGACATGGAAAAATCGTTATGATTTATGGTCATTCTGATACCTGTAATCTAGCTGATTCCCATTGTACATGTATTGAGGGTGGAAACCTTTGCTCGCTCTCATCTTTGGATTTGTCCAGCTTTACTTGAGTTTTATTTGCTGGAACTAATATTTTTGACCTATGAAGCCCCCTACAGATCGAGGGACTAGGCATTTGATGAGTTGATTTGACTTCCCCCTGTAGGGAGAAGATGGAGATGAAAACATCTCACATTCTGAACAGTATATATGCCTCAGGTAGCTGTTTTTTTCCTCTTGTTTGAGAGGTAAAGCACTGTGACAGCAGGACCCTCCCATTAGGGAGGTAGAGCATTGCAACAGCAGGTTGTGCCCTCTTATTACAGAGGTAGAGCACTGCAGCAGTTATCATGCTCCAGTTAGGACGATGAGACACTGCACCCATTATGCAGATAGATCACATGGATACAAAGTCTTCTAAAACTCCCTAATAGTATGGGTCAGGGTACAGACTTGAGTTATGCCCTCTCTATCTTCTATCCCATCTTGTGCGGGATTTGGAGTCTACCCACAAGACTTGGGCTAAGGATGGTGGTTGCATTTAGAGCTGTATCGATGTCACTTTTTGCCCATTATGCCGATACCGCATATAGCTGATTATTAAAATTGCCGATACCGATCATGAGACCAATTATTTCGTTATCACCGTATATACTCGCGTATAAGCTGAATAACTTAGGGGGGAAAAAGGCCTGGAATGGAGGTGGGGGGGTCAGTCAGATTATCCGTGAACCAATGTCTAGACTTTACCGTTTTTAGATCTTTGTGTTAACTACTGTAACGGATGTAAATCTTGAGACATGAAACAATTTTTTCCGTGTCCTAAGACAGGCAAGTTAATATAAAATAACTTTCGGTGACCTGACAGTTATTAAACTATTATAAAGTACTATCATTGATTTAAAAGAAAAATTAATATTCGTCTGCAAAGAGTTACCTGTCGTCAGTGAGTAGCATTTACACTTTGAGAAAAAAAAATGGAAATTTTGAGTACATGAAGAGAATATCAGTGTGAATTACACTTGGTTGGATAGTTGTTATTTACATGCTTCATGTACATGTACTTAAATTGGCCTTGATTTTGGTCAATCTCTTCCCATCTTATTGAGGCTAACAAGGGCATGGTGCTATTCACATGGAAATGAAAAGCTGTCAACAGTACATGTATTCTCCACAAATACTTTTGTATCGGATATGACAAACATTAAAGCGACTGAACCAACCACTTGTTGCAGTGAAGTTCTCCACACTAATTTTTTTCGCAAATGTTTAATTGAACATTTTGTGGCTTCCTCTACATCTTCAAATGTAGCAGTCTTTTGCTTCTTCCTTTGGAGAGAACAGTTACTGTCAACGTAGTCTTTCTTTATAGACTCTTATGCTTTCATCCTTCCTGAACGGGTGTTATTTTTAAGCGAAAAAATTTCACAGACCTCTTTGCGAGATGTTCAGCCCTCAATTTCCTTAACAGCCAGATATTTAGTTTCCAGAGACTGTAAATTTAATTTGCATTTTACACTGCTGTTGGTAGCCATCGACGCATCGTAAAAGTAAATAAAGTTAAAAACGAAACTTTCACAGCAAAATAAACTTCTTTTAATCACCGATCACTTTCAAAGGTCTCGGAAAAGCATACTCACGTGTATTTGGATGCTTTTTTATATCTGAGATTCAGACAATAATGTATACAGGAGTTCTCACTACGCATCAATTTGCTGGACGACAAATTTAAAGGTTTGCGAGTCCTGCTTCAACCACTTGTTGAGTGGGAAAATGTGTTGATCAGTTGATTATTTTAGCTGTTTACAATCAGAAAATTCAGTGGCTGAAAGACCAACAGATGTACATGTTGTCATTATAAGAGTACATCTGAAGAACATGACCCACAAGATATGTGGCAAGATCAAAGACTTGCCTAGATTCAGAGTGGTGAGAAAATGTGCGATATGACTGATTTCAGAGGTAGAATGACCCATTGATGTACTTGTGTATAAGAAGAGTACATCCAATGAATAACTTTCACCTTCATTATTGTTTTCATTTCCAAGTGTAGCAATCTAAGTAGTGCTTGTGACTCAAAATCAAGACATGTTGAGAGTTAGACAAAATGCTGTCTGCAAATTTTAACACGAAGGGTTAAACGGCTAATTGGTCAATATTGTAATGAAATTCAACAGTGTTAGAAGTTGCTAGAACTGACATTTCATGTGGAACACTATGTATGATGCCTAACTTAGCGCTTGGAATAAGACCTTATCTTGACATGACAATTCACTCTCACTCTAATGGAAAAACAAGGGCTACATGTCAGTGCTGTAAAGAAGTTTGAAAATTAAACTCGATGGCAACCGCTGTTTCTACTCGTATGTAAATATAGCCATTTCTGGTATGCCCAATTTGCTTCTGGTAGGGGACTGCAACGTTTACTGGTGGTACTCCTGTTTTAAAATCCTAGCTATACCTCTGTGCATTCTTTGGAAAATGCTAGAATTGATAAGATTTCACTTCGTTTAAGCTGCCGCAAGAGGCCAGCTTTATAGGCCCAAACAAAAGTCTAGGGTGGTTGTGTTGGTTTTTTTTATCCGACCGCGACATTAAAGCCTGGTGGCAAGATCAACTAAATGTTGAACAATGTATGGGTTGGAACTGGCAGCTTGTCAACATAAATGATTAGAAAACAAAGGATTTGTTCAAGCTGGGACCAAGAGCTTCTGTTGACATGTACACTTATCTTTTATCTCGACGTTGACATAAGCATGACAATTTGGTAGTTATAGTAGACCAAGGGACTGGGACTTTGGTTTTTTGTCGACATAAGCAGCATGTCGATACAAGTGATGTCAATATAAACGGGTAGGACTGTATTTAATGATGAATGTTATGATTGAATTTATATTTTGGAAATTTGTTATTTTTTATATTTTTTTACATCGGCACCGATTATTTCTGCCGATACTGATTATTCTAATAATCGGCTCGATTGTGAGTACGGACAATTAATCGGTACAGCTTTAGTTGCATTGGTGTCCCCATTTCCTGATTATATGAATGAACCCTGTCGGGATGTGGGGCACTCCATTTGCTACATCATCAGTTGATAAAAACGTTTTTACATTAATACAGGGGTTTCAAACATACAGCCCGCCAATCCATATCACGTGGTCCGCAAAATGATTGGCATCACAAGGTGTCATGAGAGATAGCAAAGTTGGTGCAGCCCACAGGCCATTGAAAATGATGATCTTGTGCAGCCCACAGGCCATTGAAAATGATATTGTGCAGCCCACAGGCCATCGAAAATGATGATCTTGTGCAGCCCACAGGTCATCGAAAAAGATGATCTTGAGGCAGGCCACAGGCCATCGAAAATGATGATCTTGTGCAGCCCACAGGCTTTCGAAAATGATGATCTTGTGCAGCCCACAGAATGGTTTGAGTTTGAGACCTCTGGATTAATATAATTTATTTATATACAAGTCCACATAAAGATGACAGACAGTGCAAACAACAAAGTGTTGCCAAAATGTTTTGAAAACAAAATTATCTAAAAAAGAAAACGTTGTTGTCATTAGTGTATTAAGTATTTTCTGTGTCTCTTTAAAATATGTGAGCCCTGTATTTGTAGTACATGGTTACACAGTATTCTGTCTGTTCTAGGTGTAATACTGCACATGTATAGCAAGACAGATGACACTATGTATCCAATAGCATACAACAAATATGCAAACTCACAACATTCTAATTTGTATAGATGCAATGGTAGATAGATGATGCAGAATTCAGCAGATGTTGCACAACTGATGAAATGATAATACAAAATGTGCCAGTACAAATTGATTTGAGCCACAGGTGTAACGTGACTTTGGAAGCTTGGATGTATATAATGTGATTTAACTGGGTCTCACTTGTACCATATGAACTCATAAGTGAAACCCAGCTGAAAAATGCAAGGATACAGATTTGTCTTTACATAATGTACTGGTAGATTTGGGTCTATGCAGATTATGAGAAGTAATAAATAGAACAAACATAGACCCTTATCTGCCAGCACATTATGCAGTGTCAGATCAGATTCTGTTTTTACAGTTGGACTCAACTTCAGTATATACTCTGTATATCATGCTTGTTCCACCAGTTTTAAAGTTATTACATAAAAACCAGCTTGATGAATCCTGAATTTCCAAGTCATTTTGCCTCCCAACCCTGTGTGTTGTTGTTGTTGTTGTTCAGTATGTTGTTATTTCCAGGAGGGGTATACATGTCATATCATAGACCTTGCTGTGTATTAGGTTGTATTAGTAAGGGGCCATCCATAAATGACATCACGTTATTTTGGCTGATTTTTTTTATACCCCTACCCCCTCACACGTTGTCATAAAGTCAGACCCCTCAAATATGATGTCACAAAGCTCTGCTCCCCTTCCACAGAAAAACCCATATTTCCTATTTTAAAATTGTAAGCAATAAAAAAAATTAAGTGGTACTATTATTTAAAGTTGCACATTTTGATGTGACGTAACATTTTTTAAACACCTTCCTCCCCCTCGTCACACATCATCACAAATGTGTGACACCCCCCCCCACCCCCTGGCACGATATCATTTATGGACAGTCCCTAATGAATGTTGAAGACATTGTCAACAGTACATTGCCACAAGTGACTGTAGCATAAGCAGACAAAATAAGCTATATTCCACTGGTGACAATAGTATTTATACCACTTCTTGTTGTTTTAGGGTTTAACGCTATTTTTCAGCACACGATAGGCTATACATGGCAGCCAGTATTATTAGTGGAGGAAGAATGCGGGAAAACCCCAGGAAAGAACCACCGACCCATGAGAAGCTACTGGCAGGCTTTCTCACATAACTACATGAGCCGAATCTTAGACTCAAACCCATGCAGACATAGGTGAGACGGCAGTGATCCATAACGGAAAGTGGGGCCCTTATACCACTTGTTATGATTTACGTATTCAGGGGCCAAACACTACATAGACAATTTGCTGTTATTGTTATGTATATTTCACACATGTAAAAATTGTGCCAGTTTAACAAAAGAAGTCAAAACTATACATCATACACTGCTAAGTAAAAAATCAAAACTGACTAATGTGAATCAAAAATGTGTAGGAGGAAACAGCTGCTTCCCATACATCCTCTGCCACGGATAGTCACTGAATTTTACATTGATTAGCGTTCAGCCTGTATGTAATATTTCTACCAACCCCTCCACAATTAAATTGTTGCCCCACCTATCTGCCATCATGTTATCAGATGTCAGTCAATTGGGGTACTGTACATATATGCCCATAATTCTGTCAACATGGTATGTGTATTTCATTGCAAAATCAGAAGGTTTAGGTGCTGATAGTGTTACAGGTCAAGTCCTTTGTTAGCTAAGTGCTTTCACTTTATACACTTATGGCAAGGTTTAAGTGGGTGAATTATCATGAATACACTTGAAATGCATGGTGTAATACATTATGGTACTTGTATACAATTATGGCAAGGTTTAAGTGGGTGAGTTATCATGAATACACTTGAAATGCATGGTGTAATACATTATGGTACTTGATACGAGCTCCACAGTATTATGTAAACTTAACACAAGGCATGGAGATAGAGCCCATTGCAGTTTGTTTTATTATCACAACCTAATCTGTTCTACATTGTTTGAATTCTTGAATATGGTAATAGGAATAAACATTATGTGTACATGTATATGTAGTCACGTTAAATTACCAATGTTGATATTTTATATGCTCAAACCTCTAGCTTGATGAACAGACTATAATATTGGGCTGCTGTTTGTGTATGTGTGTGTGTGTGTGTGTGTGTGATATGGATTTTTAAAGTAACTTTACCATTTTTTCAGTCATATTTAGACATATTACTTTGATGTCTGCAGTGTGGCAGTTTATAGTGATGTCTAGCACTACCTTAGACATGTAGCATCATGAACCACCCAGCCACATTATCCTGACACCAGGCAGACCAGTCCTAACACTAACCTCTTAATGCCAAGCGTTTAGCGAGGTAGCTGTTTGTACCATTTTTTACAAGTCTTTGGTATGACTCAACCGGAATTCAAACCTGCAACCTCCTGCATCTGAGGCAGACGCTCTAACCACTAGGTGATGTCTGAACTGCAGGATTATAATAATACATAATGGGCACTGTTATATACTCTACTTAGCTAGCTCATTTGTTTCATTGGTACTTAGCACTTGTGATATAAGTATACATGTAAGTAAATATAATCAAAATTTGAAATTGAAAAGCTATGAAGTCTGTATGGAAACACCTAAAATAGACACTCAACTCCTGACCTAAATTGCAAGTCACATTGCAGTCATTTTGTGGTATAGTACATGTAGAAATATTCTGTATTGCATATATACAGCAGAGTCGGTTCTAAAACTGCAAATGTTTGTGAAAAAACTTGGGTAAGAGTCGATTTCTGATAGTCAGAAATACAGACATCAAGATGAGCTTCGCATAACATAAACGGATCAGAAATGTTATCCATGTTGCATTGTTGTGCATAAACAGTGGTAATGTTAATTAATAATGTTATGAGTCTATGCTCTTAAAATATGTAACAGAAAAGAGTTAAGACAACAAGCTTTGTAAAACTTTGCAAATAATTTATTTCCCAAGAATACAAAGTGAAAATAAGGTTTTACAAATTAAATCCAAAATAATCCAAGAAATAAAAAAAACAAGCCCTATCACTGAAACATTTGAAGTGAATCCCAGTTCAAATCGCAATGAAATTCAAAATGGAAGGTGATGATGTCTGTAATAATCAGCATTGTACTGATGTGTCAACAATCTCTTGTTGAAACACGGAAAATATTATTAGTTTTTTAATTCCATACAAATTCCAGTAAATGACTTGGTCTAAGAATTATATCGGAGCACTTTTGTATTTCCAGAGAAAATCACTCATATTCAATAATTTGACGAAAATAAAAATTGAGCCCAAATTGGTCACAATAAGAGCCTAACCGAGTAGATAATTTTCGCAGTGTACCGAATCAGAGTATTTGGATGTACTATTTGCAGGATATGGGCACAAATCGAGTAGTAGGTGCGACTCCAGAGAGTACCGTTTGTTTCATTATCGTATGCGAAGCTTAAACTTTTCGTGTACCATATACCGTATATATTGGCTATAAGATGAAATTTTTTTTATTATTAACTAAAATTATTATGTATTAAAAAAACTTTTTTTTTTAGGTTCCATATTTATTGAATTATTTTACTTGTAACCATTTGTCCACGTATTATTTGCCAAGGCGAATATTTCCAGTTAGGCCCTAATCACAATATAATAGAAGTTTCTTTACCAATTGACACGTGCTTGATATCAGCGAAGTTGTTTACCAAAACTAACATTGATTTTGAGCCAATTCACAAAACTAACCTCATCGATATTTTGTTCCAAAAAAGTTCTGTCAAAAGTTTTTGTACATATCACATATTTATCTGGTAAGATAGTATAAAGAAATTGACATACAACTAATTATGTTCATATTTTAAAAAGAAAAATTACTACTTTTTGATAGAAGGCATTTTATTGTATATAATTTAAGTGATGACTGTTGGATTTATTCAGTCCTTAAACAATGTGCGCAACCTGAGATGCTTGCTACTTCTTGTCGTATTTTAACCATCATAGTTTCATAATTCTACCAGGAATTCTTTGTAATGTTGCTTGAATGTCAGAACAGATTTTGGAATTACAATGGCGAGGGATTGTGAGCTGTTGTTTTAGTTGTCAATGATAATTCCATTTTAAAGCAAGTTATTTGGAAGGAAGGGTTGTCCAAAAGCATAAAACAATATACATGTATGTGCATATATGTATATAGATAGATACCGGTAGTTAGGTAGGTTGATAGATAACACTGCCCCTAAACCTTAAATCTTGGCGTCTTTGACCCTGACCTTCGCTTCATAGCCTTTGTCTCAATGGACCCGACATGCACAGGGGTACACGTCATAGGGTTAGGTTGGGGCAACATATACCCACACCCTAATATTACGTCTTGAGACACACCCGACAAATACGCTTCTTGAATTTGTCCCTTTACATATGGCGAATCAAGATCTATGCTCACTGTTTCCAGGTCGGTCCCTACCACCACAAGTGGTTAGACGCGCATAAGCTGTCTCATAGCGCTCCGCCATCATGCTTATCTTGTCAAAGTTTGAGAATTCACGCTCCGCTAAGAATACTATTAAGATTTTCCTGTACATAATTAAAATGTGCTTTCAAAATTTCCTCACATACGCCCTTGTACGCTAGCGCGGTGCCAGACATTTTCATCCATTTATAAAAAAATTACGCATACTCGACTATGAAATTGCGCATGTGTTTTGGTAGCTCTCTTGACGAGTCTTTTAACACATTAACCCCTGAGCCAAATAGCTAGGCATTCCCCTACAGCATAATTGCAGAGATCACCTAGAGCAGTGTTAGCATTACCAGTGATTGTATCCCTGAGACTTTCTGACAGTACTTGGCTTGCAGATTTTTATAGAGGGGCCTATTTGCAATAAATTTGTTATTACCGGTACTTTATTTCTATTCATCTAATTAAGCTGAAATTTGACACAGCAGTTCTCAATAAAATTACATACATAATGGTATAAATTTCATGCTACATGCAGAAATATAACTCATGCATAAAGGTGACAACAAATGATGTACTTAACAATTTGCTTCTTTTGCCATGAATATTCCATAAAATCCATTATGAATTCACACAGAATTATGAACACCATCAACCCATTATATAATTATATTTATGTACACTGAAATAACATTTGTCATCTCTTTTGTAGACTTGACATCCTTTGAATACTGTACACATATTGGCATATTTTTCTTGATCTTTACTTACCTTTCTTCCTTAGAATTCTAACTGAAAATTTAAAAACTAATAAAACATTTATCAAACATTGAATTATGAACACTCGTAAAAAAATATTTCACACATATTTATTTAACGATTCTTCAAAAGATCTACATGATATGGTTTAAAACAATCTATACATAAATGAACATTGCAATGGATGGACATAACTTCACGGCATAACTTTTATTTACTGCACTGTCGACATCTTCCCCTCTTTTCACCATTCTTAGGATAGTGGCCTCCTGTGCTTGTAGCTAGTGCTGCTAGATCATTTTCCCGGTAATCTCCAATAAGCAATTTTGCCAGATTCATATTGAAATCAACTACCGTATATACTTGCGTATAAGCCGAGAAATTTAGGACAAAAATAAGGCCTGGAAGAAGGGTTGTCGGCTTATCTGCGGGTCAAGTTCCAAACCTGAAATTTATAATGCTTTTTCCCCTCAATTTCCAATATTTGTTGTTTCCGTCGATCGCCGAATATGAGATCACATGCCTAATGATGCCACATGGCTGATAAGATTTGTCCTGACGTGAAGTAAAACAAATATTTTTTTCTAACATAAGTGGTAGGATAATGAATGAAAAACATGTTTTAACGTACTTGACGTCTATTTGACAGATGTCCATCCACCAGAAAATACAGCCATAGGTGTTATTTGAACTACGCAAATACGTGTATTTTCCAAAAGAACCGTCATATTAGTAATCTCTATTCAAGTATTTAACCCTCAGCTAAGCAGTAATCATTAAACTCTACGGTTTTGTAGAAATGTACGCTAGTTTATTTCAGTGTAAATATGAAAAGAATCTATGTAAAAAAAAATAAAAGAATTACGATACTGAAGGTATACAGCCATATGTTTTATTTGAACTACGGAAATACGTGTATTTTCCAAAAGAACTGCCATATTAATAATCTCTGGTCAAGTATTTATCCCTCAGCTAATCAGTAATAATTAAACTCTACGGTTTCGTAGAAATGCTAGCCTATTTCAGTGTAAATATGAAAAGAATCTACGTAAAAAGAAATAAAAGAATTACGATACTGAAGGTATATATGACAAACATTTTGATCGAGAGTAGAAATACATGTATGACAGTCTTTGAGAAACAATAGCGAGAGGCTCCATAGGGTTTTGTTGCGTGCACGCTTAGGAACGGTAAATAACAGTGCAATATACGAGTCAGCGTGAATAATTGTAAAACAATATAATTTGTTGGATTTCTTTGACAGGTGTTTTAGAAGTAATCGGGAACCACAGTTTATATACAACTATTGTTTAGTTATTTGTAAAGCAAAGTGGTTTGTTAGCGGAAGCTACCATATGCATAATCTGTGGTAAATGCCTCGGGGATAATAGGTTTGTTTTGTTGAACAATGCCAATGACTTAACTAATACCGGTAGATGCCAACTCTCAGATGTATTGTTTAATGAGATCTGGTAGTGGACATGGCTTCTGCTCAAAGTTATAAACTGTCACAATACTTTAATAATGTCCACACTGAAACCAATCATAGTTTGATCGATTGAATCACACTACCCGTAGTTTAAAAAACACAACACAAATAACAATGATAAATAATTATCAAATACAAATTGAAAACCAACCACACATAGAAATAATTACAGGATAAGGTATATAAATAGTATACTACTACTGAAAGAAATTATTTCAGTTTAATCTCTGTAGAAGTTTATGTTCAATTCAATCGGATAAAATGAATAGTGTTGGAAGTAAATGAAAGCGGTCTGCTTATGATGCAGCATTCAAACTTAAAGTTATTGAATATGCAGAAGCAAATAACAACTGTGATGCAGCACGCGAATTTGTTGTGAACGAGAAGCAAGTACGGGGGGTGAGGGGGGACGATGTATATGATGAAAGCACGCCCGTAACAGAAGCCAAGTTTTGTTAACTGTTTGGCGAGTCTGATACAGAGCCCGATTTTGAAGGATTCTAAAAGTGATTGAACTATTATAATTCATGATTTTAGAATGAGGATTAATTAAATTTCCATTAAAACTTGACACTTCAGAATTGTTTTTATTTCAACATATAAACTAGATTTCTTTCTTTATTTTATTTAATAATGTGATTTACCTAAATAAACGTATTCAGAACTCGCTTTGTGCATCTTGTGATGTACCGTTTGTATAAAAATTATGAGTCGGCTTATACGCGGGTCATGCACTTTATACCACTTTTACCAATTCAGTTTGGGGGGTCGGCTTATATGCGAACGGGCTTATACGTGAGTATATACGGTAATCTGTGCTTTTATCCATCTGTTCTTGCTCCGCTTGACATGATGTTCTGATTCTCTCATTAGTATGAATCCATTGGTGACGGCGATATCATACAAAAACCAAAACAGGTACAACCACCAGTTTTTCACTGTACTGTTTCCTCAACTGGTCTGCAGTGTCCACTCCCATCATGTTGTCGTTGTATTCTGGCACGATAGATGGTGCTCTGATTTCCCTGACTTGCCCATTTTGTTTTTACGCTGTACTGTCTTCTCTATGGCTGCTGGATCTTCTGCTGTTGATAGAGTGTATATGTGCTTCTTGTCCATCCAGATACAGGCTGTTACTTCCCCTTGCTGTACTGTTTTGAATTCCCCTTGAACCCTAATATCTCTTTTATTAAGATGCTGTATAGGATATCCTCTTCTGTTAGATCTTATGGTTCCATGTGCATACCTACCTTTCAGTAGAAGCTTCTCGAATAAATCTGGACTGGTGAAATAATTATCTACATTTACTATGTGGTTTCTTTCCCAAATCTTTTCTGTCGGGTCCATAATGACGTGTTGCTAATCCAACTTCTCTAGTACCTGCGTCCTTACCTGTATAAACTTGAAATTCATTGGTGTAGCCATTTGTTGGGTTTGCCCTCATCCAGACATTGATTCCATACTTTGTCGGCTTGGCTGGTAGATACTGGCGAAAATTTAGCCTACCTCGAAATTTTATCATGGCTTCATCTACATTTACATTTTGACGAGGATTGTAGTTTTCTAAGCAGCACTTTAGAATAGCATCATGGACTGGCCTCACGTGATGCAGCTTGTCATGACCTGGTCGAAGCCTGGGAGGATTATGATGACATCATTGATATGAAAATATTGTGATATTTTATCAAATCTATCTCTCTTCATGATTCTTCTCACACTCAGGTTTCCAATTAGGGCATCTGTTGACCAGTACATAGCTGTCTCCGGGAGCTGAAGAATACTCATAAAAACTCATTCCCATCTATGCTTTAATTTCTCTCTCCGTAACATCTCTCCAGTTTGGGTCTTCTTTCTCCTCCTGCTTCCATCTTGCATAGAGATTTGTCTCATCTACAATCAGCTGAAACAAAAATGCTGCAAAAAAAAGCTCAAAAAAATTAAATTCATTTGCATTGGGGTCTAAATCTGTTGTTGGTCCTGTGTATGGCCTCTTGTCAACGTGGGTTCTATCATTTACGATCCATCGGTCAGCTATTCTTTCATTTTCTTCTTCTTCTCCAGCCTCTTCAACTTTCTCATCCTCATCACTGCCGCTGTTATCATCAATAGCAATTTCGATGTCACTATCGATCTCGTCTGATGAAAATCCCAAAAATTCACCGTCAGAATGTGTCAAATAAAACTCTGCTCCAAGCGCCTGATTCTCTTCAATTTCCATCATTTTCAGATCTATATATCTTCACTATTTCTGTTGCAATCGAAGTAAGCAAAAGTTTCTATTGTTCATGAATGTTCGCTCTATCTTTGTAAGCTGAAATTTCATTGGTTAAACTGCCAGCATATTTTGAAAATAGCTTCAAACTAACCAATGGTTTGCGACAACACAAGTCGTAGTGCAGGATACGGGCCTTGCAAAATACTGCCACTCAAACTCGGCGCTTGGGAGACAAGCATTGCAAACTCAGCCCCGTTATCGAGGCGCTCGGGAGATAAGGGAGGTAAAGTGCAATGAGTTATTGGGGCGCTAGGGGTTAATGTGTTAAGAGTTTTCGAAATGTCTCTGCTAACAGCTCATAGTACTATAGTAGCGATTTCTTCAGAGCGTCATAATCGTCTACCTCGTTCGGCATCATATTATGGTAAACGTCTTTCATGGCTCCCTGTAAGAAGGCTGAAACATTTATAGCCCACTGGTCTCTGGGTAGCTGATGAACCAGAGCCAACTGTTTCAAAAAGTTGTCAGCGATTTCATCATTGGAATGGTTATCTGCATTGGTCATCTGTCTTCAGATCGTCTACTTGTTGGTTCTAAATGTTCCTTCTGATCTTCACCCCTTCTGGACTCTGCTTCGATCCTCCATCTCTCCATGGCTAATATATGTTCGCATTATCTTCAGCCTGCAATCTTGATCTACTTTGAGCTCTTTCTCTCATTCAGCTGCTTGTCTGTTTTTCTTTCGTTCAACTACTTGTCTATCTTGCTATCATTCAGCTGCTAATTGCCTTTTGTGTTCTCTCACACTACACTGAACAAATTCAGCTAATTGGGCCCCTTATACCCTAATTTGTCTCTACCAATTGATTTAAATTCCTTAACTAATTGTCTGTCTGTCTGCATCCTGACCTTATGAGAATTAAGTCCCTACCTACACTCAAGGTTTATTGTCCTATTTGAAAATAACCCTTCAACATATTTATTGTATTTCTAATATAACCTGACTAAATTCAGACTGTTTCTTTACCAATCATCAATAAACAAATGGCAGTACTCCACAGGAATGCCTCCCCAAATTAGTATAGTGCTTACCCACTAACAAGGCATAATTCATTACTGCGGGTTTTGCCTAAATAACTCTTCACACAAGAGAATACGAAGGTAATACCCCACTTTACTCCACAAATTTAGACTATGTCTTGACAGCAAAAGTATGTCTCAATTCTTACAATATTTTCATTACAATATGAAAAGAAATGGCAAGAAATTAGCATGCACATTATTTATGTACATAAAAATAGCAGACAATGACTCGATTCACTCTGATCATTCTTATAACAATAGCGAAATTATTACTCTCTAGGTAATTATTTTGTTCTTTATTTGCCCAGACTCTTTTTACTCGAATAAAAATGTTCTGATCCCGGACAAATGCACCCACTTTGTTTTGGGGTGGTGTATATAATTTTTTTAATTCCACCTCTTTCGGTACTGTGGGTCTAGGAGATGGCTGCCTTCTATGTAATTGCCCGGTTCAAGTAAATACTATATATATATATATATATATATATAGAGAGAGAGAGAGAGAGAGAGAGAGAGAGAGAGAGTAAATAAACACAAACGCCTGAACAGGTAGACAAACAATTTAATCAATTACATAACACAACTATCTAAAGTCATTACATTAAAAATATCTCAGCTTTTAGAGAAAAAAAAAATTTTGCGATTTACAAAGGAATTGGGTCAAGTCAAAAGGATTCTCATAATCATATTAAGTAAGGTAATCCATTCAATTCTTAAAACCTAATGTTTATGCAAAGATAACAACAAATTAAACAATTCGTCAAACTTATCTAAAGAATAATGTAAGACTTCCTATGCATAAACTCAACACCGTTATACTTCAAAAAGCACATTATTATATGAATGTATTAGACAAAATTCATGTAAATACAAATAAATGCAGCAAAGCATTATATATATATATATATATATATATATATATATATATATTGCACCAACAAATGACATGGAATTGTCACACTACCTTTGCTACAAATGTCGATCCAAAACAGTTCATCTGATTGTTTGGACAACTACGAGGGAATTTCTTGCAAATTCCTCTGAGTCTTCACTGGTTTTCTCTTTCAGAAAAGCTTTGATTAAAATTTCCAATGAGGCGATACAAAACCTAGGAAATTTTGGGTGAGAAACACACACAATTAACTAGAGTAACCAATAAGTCAAATCTCTCGCCTCCTTCCTCAGTGCACTAAAAATCGTGGTCAGCTTTACCTAGTGGTTTGATAATTACAGAGTTTCTGCAACTTTTCAATTTTGACAGCTTTACCCTGAAAATAATGTTTACTGTGCCCCTAATAGTCCATCTGGCTGCTGTCCAAACAGTTGCTAAATTAAGGATAGCATTCTTCCATTGAAATGACATTTGGAACATGGCATTGTGACAATTGGGTAAAGGAGGAGGGTTGGGCGTGGGGTTAGCACCCCCACCCCGTAAAAAGAACGACGCTACAGAAACGTCAACAACAGAAGAAACAGAAAACTTTATCCTGGGAGAGGAAGGGTCTTCATCACGAAGAAGCATGACGCTGGGTGGTGAAAGCCGAAAGGATGCCACAAAGCCGACTACCCTTTTGTCTACCAGGAGAATCAACATCGGCACATGGAATGTTAGGACCATGTATGAGCCAGGAAAGACGGCGCAGGTAGCAGCCGAGATGAGGAGCAACAACCTGGCCGTGTTAGGCATCAGCGAGACACGGTGGACCCAAGCTGGACAATCACGACTGATGACAGGAGAGCTGTTGCTGTACTCCGGGCATGAAGAGAGCGACGCACCCCACATGCAGGGAGTAGGCTTCATGCTGGCCAAGCAGGCACAGAGGGCACTGATTGGATGGGAGGCACACGGCCCCAGGATCATCACGGCATCCTTCCGAACTAAGAAGAGGAAGATCAAGATGAACGTCGTCCAGTGCTATGCCCCAACGAACGACAGTGAAGAGGAGGACAAAGACCAGTTTTACAGCAGACTGCAGAAGATTCTCGAGACCTATCCGGACAAGGACGTCACCATCCTCATGGGAGATATCAACGCCAAGATTGGGTCTGACAACACTGGATACGAACCAGTCATGGGCACCCACGCCCTGGGAGAGATGAATGAGAATGGAGAGAGATTTGCAGACCTGTGTGCACTCAACAGCCTGGTCATTGGAGGCAGCATCTTTCCTCACAAGCGGATCCACAAGAATACATGGGTATCGCCAGACAGCGCGACAGAGAACCAGATCGACCACGTTTGCATTAGCAAGAAGTTCAGAAGATCCCTGCAGGACGTTAGAGTGAGAAGAGGAGCAGACGTGGCGTCCGACCATCACCTGGTGGTGGCCAAACTGAAGCTGAAACTGAAGAGATACCAGATGGAAGCGTCAGACAGAAGAGTCAAGTACAACGTCAGCCTTCTGAAAGACCCCAAGATAAGACAAGAGTTTGGTCTGACGCTGAAGAACAAGTTTGAAGTGCTTCAGGAACTTTTTCAAGAAGAAGAAGACAGTGTACCAAACAGCTGGCAGATAGTGAAAGAAACACTAAGAGCATCATGCCAAGAAGTTGTGGGGCCAAAGAAACATCAGCAGAAAGAGTGGATCACAGCAGAGACCTTGACCAAGATCGAAGACAGGAAGAGGAAGAAGGCAGTAGTCTACAACAGTAGAACCAGAATAGCGAAGGCCAAGGCTCAAGAAGCTTATGCAGAATCCCACAGAGTAGTGAAGAGAAACATCAAGAAGGACAAGAAAGAATACATAGATGGACTGGCAGCTGAGGCGGAGCAGGCAGCGTACAGCGGTAACATGAAACAGCTGTACGACATCACCAGACGACTCTCCGGGAATTTCAGCAAACCAGAAAGACCTGTCAAGGACAAGCAGGGGAATACCATCAACAGTTTAGACCAGCAGATGAACAGATGGGCAGAGCATTTTGAGGATCTCCTGAACAGGCCAGCATCCGCGAACCCCCCAAACATCGAACCAGCTAACGTGGATCTCCCGATCAATTGCGAGAAACCGACCAGAGACGAGATCAGGAAGGCCATCACCCTGATAAAGAACGGGAAGGCGGCTGGACCCGACGACATCCCAGCAGAGGCGCTAAAGGCAGACCTGGATGCGTCAGTGGAGATGCTGTACCCACTCTTTGAGAGGATTTGGGAGGAAGAAGACGTACCGGCAGACTGGAAAGAAGGTTACCTGATCAAGCTTCCCAAGAAAGGCGACCTCAGCAACTGTAACAACTACAGGGGCATCACACTCCTATCTGTGCCAGGGAAGGTCTTCAACCGAGTCCTCTTGGAAAGGATGAAGGCAACCGTGGACGCACAGCTGCGAGATGAGCAAGCAGGCTTCCGGCAGAACAGATCCTGCACGGACCAGATTGCGACGCTCCGCATCATAGTCGAACAGTCCCTAGAGTGGAACTCCCCGTTGTACATCAACTTCATCGACTATGAGAAGGCGTTCGACAGCGTGGATCGAGAAACCCTCTGGAAACTCCTTCGGCACAACGGCATCCCAGCCAAGATGGTCAACCTAATCAGGAACTCCTACGGCGGCATGTCCTGCAGAGTTATCCATGGAGGGCAGCTCACAGACAGCTTCCAGGTGCGAACTGGAGTCCGACAAGGATGCTTGTTATCACCGTTTCTCTTCCTCCTTGCCATCGACTGGATTATGAAGACGTCCACCAGCGAGCGCAGGAACGGAATTCAGTGGACTTTGTGGAGCCAGCTAGACGACTTGGATTTTGCCGACGACCTTGCACTCCTTTCACACAGCAAACAGCAGATGCAAGAAAAGACAAACGTTGTGGCAGCCACGTCTTCACAAGTTGGCCTCAACATCCACGAGGACAAGACCAAGATCCTGAAGATCAACTCCACAAGTACTGAACCAGTCACCCTGAATGGAAGTCCCCTGGAAGAAGTGCAGTCCTTCACCTACCTGGGTAGCATAATTGACCAGCAGGGCGGTACAGACGCAGACGTCAAGACAAGGATCGGCAAAGCAAGAGCCGCCTTCATCCAACTCAAGAATATCTGGACCTCCAAGGAGCTGTCCTTGACCACCAAAATCCGACTGTTCAACTCCAACGTTAAGTCAATCTTACTGTATGGAGCAGAGACCTGGAGGACGACCAAGACCACCATCAGGAAAGTCCAGACTTTCATCAACAGCTGCCTCAGAAGGATTCTCCGGATCCGCTGGCCTGACACCATCAGCAATGCCAATCTTTGGGAAAGGACCTTCCAACTTCCTGCTGAAGAAGAAATCAGGAAGAAGAGATGGGGCTGGATAGGGCACACCCTACGAAAACCACCAACCAGTATCACCAGGCAGGCGCTGAGGTGGAACCCACAAGGCAAGCGGAAGAGAGGCCGTCCAAGAAACACCTGGCGACGCAACCTCCAGGCGGACACCACCAAGATGGGCTACACCTGGAACCAGCTAGAGAAAATGGCCCGGGACAGAGGACTCTGGAGATCTGTAGTTGGCGGCCCATACCCTGATAGGAGTGACGGGCAGTGAATGAATGAAATGAATTGTGACAATTGATTCACGTCCATGCTCTACAAATCTAATTAATAGTTCTCTAGTGTCAGCTAGTGGGTTCAAGATAGATTGCAAGAAATTTGCCATGTCACACATGCGAGTCCTTGATTGATGAGAATGCTTTGGTAGCATCATCACCAACATTAACAATAGCTTTATCACAAAAAACTTCAATAGCTTTCACAGTTGCTTTACAATCGGTATTGCTTTTTGGGCTATTCTTCTAAATACACCCTGAACATCATCACCGAGTCCATCTTACTAGATCACTTTGTATGTTGGTAATCGCAAATTTATCACCCTGAAAGTTGCACTGGCTCTGGCAATGCAACGGTTCACCTCGTTACCAGTGGTAATGCTCTACAACAGTGTGCTGCTATGGTAGGTGAAGTGGTTAACTACGTTGAGATTTTGGCTGTTGGTGGTGATGTTGGGCTCAACATTGGAGTTTCATGGGGCGAGCTGATGCAGGACTTCATTCTTCTTGGCACTGATAGTGAGACCAAAGTTTGTGTAGGAGCTGGAGAACTTGTTAATGCTGCATTGCAGGTCGGCTTCTGAGTCAGCATTAAGGGCGCAATCATGAACAAATAAGAAATTCTTGATGGTGTCTGTCATAATGTACACCAATTCCAACAACCTTCTCTCCACTAGACCTTCTGGACCAATTTGCAAATTTCTTCCGTGACAAAGTACAAACCATTAGAGATTCACTTGACAGCACAATTTCAACTGACTCGTCACCATACAGTTATGCTGCAGAATTTCAGCGACAACCATTAGGAGCTTTTGAACCTGTTTCTATTGATTTAGTACGGACAATCGTGATGAAAAGTGCACCAAAGTCTTGTGAACTTGATCCAATCCGACATCACTGCTGCTCGAGTGCTTGGACACAATATTGCCTTCACTAACTGATGTTATTAATATCTCTCTCATCGGGGGAATTTCCATAATTTTTCAAAATTGCCATCGTAAAGCCACTGCTGAAGAAACCAACACTTGACCATAACGATTTAAAAACTACCACCCAGTTTCTAATCTCCCATTCATATAAAAAATCTTAGAAAAGGTTGTTCTAACCCAACTTGTATCTCATTTGAATTTAAACAGTCTTTTAAGCAATTACGGTCTGCATATCGCCTTTGCCACAGTACAGAAACTACCCTTCTGAAAGTATTTAATGACATTCTCTCTGCTTTGGACAGTGGAAAGATTACAGTCTTCACTCTCCTGGATTTATCTGCAGCATTTGACACAAGAGACCATGATATATCACTTCACCGTCTCCAGCATGTATTTGGCATTGAGAATATAGCCTTACAGTGATTCAAGTCCTACTTAGTCAACAGGACACAAATTATATCTGCAAATGGAATACACTCCAGCCCAGTTGACGTATAGAGATCTGTTATTGGACCTGTTCTCTTAATTCTATACACTCAGCCACTCTCAAGTGTCATAGATCATCACCCAGTGTCGCACCAATTGTATGCTGATGACATCCAAATATACCAGTCTAGCCACCCAACTGAAGTTGATGCTACCATCCATGGAGTAGAGAGGCGCATTTCTGATGTGAAATCATGGATGACATGTAGTAAGCTGCAGATGAATGATGATAAAACTGAGGCAATTCTGATCACAACACAAAGACTTCTCATTCACACCCTTTACCACAGACAAGAAATATCAGCAACACCAACATTAAATTCTCAGTCAGTACGAAACCTAGGCATTACTCCAGACAGTACTCTCACAATGCACCAACATGTCATGAACATATGCAAGGCTGCATATATATCTTGAATTGAGACGCATCAGTTCCATTCATAAATATCTTTCAGTTGATGCCACTAAAACACTTGTGTGTTCATTAGTACTTTCCAGACTGGACTATTGTAACTCAATTCTGTCTGGTTCGTCACAATATTTACTCCAGAAACTTAAAAAAGTTCAAAACACACCTACACGGATCATCTTTAGAGTACCTCGATCAGAGCACACCTCACCACTGCTCTGTACCCTACACTGGCTATCGATTCGATACAGAATCAAACAACAAAATTTGTTCTCTGTGTTATGTTTCAATGATAGACTCCAGTCCATCATACCTATCCAGCCTCACCCCAAGTGTATACACCATCTAGATATTAACGCTCTTCTTCTGATAAAATCATATACTCATTGTTCCCACGGTGAAAACAAAGTCATATGGACAACGTTCGTTTGCATACCATGGCCCGGCGTCATTATTATTATTATTATTATTATTATTATTATAACTTTAGTTTTCACTTTAAGCCTCCTGGGGTTGAATAGTTTTCAATCTGTGCAGTAGAGAATGCTGACTCCAAGCTCTCTGTTTCATTAGTCAGCATAGCAGAGAACAATAGACTAAATTAATTGTGTTGGTGCCAAAACTCAACCCTGCTTGTTGCCATTGGTTACTGGGAATAGCTAAGTGGGTCTACTAAATAGCTTGATGCAATTCATAATAGTTGTCATCCAAGCTGTTTTTGTAGTTAAGAAATTTGCCAGGGGCCAATTTACGAAACTGGACCCTGCCACCTTAAGCATTTTGCAAAAAATAATTTCTGTCAAAAATTTTGTACATATCACTTACGTAGACATTATCTAACAAAATGGTATCAAGGAAATTATTTTGTATGCTAAAGTAAAAATGTTATTACTCTTTTAGAAAAGTGACTACATTGCGGCAAAATGCATTGCATTGTCATGTCATGTAATGTTTTTTTGTGTCTGCAATGAAATATGAATACCTTTTATTAAAATAGGAGTACAGAGCTTGTTACCTACATGAAAATCAAGTAAACACATTTTAAACCCCCATTTTCTCTCAAAGCAACTTAGCTAAGCTCAAAATATGCTAACTTGTCCTGATACCAATAGGTACAATTTATAGGTGCAAAAAGAAATTACCTCCCTTGAATCTGCTATAGAGCTGAGAGATTCAAAATAAGGAGACAACTAGAGGTACTATGATAAGGCTAATGTATAAGAATTAATTGCATATGAATAAAGAACAAGAAAATAAGACAAAATGTGGTTCATTGCACAATTTTTTTAATAGCATTTTTCCCTTAAGGGGGCAGGGTCCAGTTTTTATGTACAAATTTAATGTCGCATGCACCTGCCTAATATAAAAATTCATTAAAAATATAATACGCGAATGAGGTCAAAAAGGTACATATTTCTGGATAGGTATTATGTAGCGCAACATAATCATATCACACACTTGACCTGACAAGTCTACTGAAGTTCTTAGAATAAAATGTTTATGTACCCCAACCCCTATTTTATACATGCATTTTTCACATCCGAAGGCCATTTTTGACAGCATGTGGTGCTCACAGTGCAAACGCAAGGCCTTTTCCTAGATGAAAATTTTGAAAAACATTGTCTACTAAATAGCTTGATGCAATTCATAATAGTTGTCATCCAAGCTGTTTTTGAGATATTCTACTTGCCTTGAACCCATGTGTCTACTGCTATGGGAGGCTACTAGGCTAGCTCTACTTCCTAGCCGACTATTGGTATTTCACAATCAACATACTGCAGAGTAACTATGGAAAGTGTACATCTGACATCAATTTCAAGAACAACACAAGCCTGAAACACCTAGTTCACAAATTTATCCATATCTTTAATTATTACACAATAGTAGCTCAAAAACTCGCACCATACCCTTAAGTTAAGAAATTTGCCAGGGGCCAATTTACGAAACTGGACCCTGCCACCTTAAGCATTTTGCAAAAAATAATTTCTGTCAAAAATTTTGTACATATCACTTACCTAGATATTATCTAACAAAATGGTATCAAGGAAATTATTTTGTATGCTAAAGTAAAAATGTTATTACTCTTTTAGAAAAGTGACTACATTGCGGCAAAATGCATTGCATTGTATATACTTTGTGCTAGGGTTGCTGTCTTGAAAAGAACTAAACTTGTGTGCAATGGAATGTTTCCTGTCCTTTTTGCCATCGTATAGTCAGGAAGATACCAGAATTACATGATGATGTTGACTGAATGCTGAGAATGGATTTTATAGTTGCAAATAGTGACTGAATATGAGATACACTCTTTGTTATTAGCAATAGAACTTCTCTATTGTTCAAGCAATTATTTGTTGAAATTTTTCTTTTAAAAAGTGCCACTTAAGAAAAATGTTACCAGACATTTACATTTATAATGTACTTTAATAATAATTATAGCTTGAGACATACACATCAACATTCCTGACCTGGTATTGTTCTAGAGATGCAAACATAAACAGCATTGGGGTGGGTGGGTGGGTGAATACACCTATGTCTAGCTAATTGGGACAGATATAAAGAAACAAATATTATTCTATGTTGGGACATTGATGTGAGGAACCTTGCTGAACTTACATCAACATATCAGATAAATTCAGTGACAACAGACCTTTGAAATGAACCATTCTCATGCCCAAAATACAAAATAAATACACAGTCCATACAGTTAACCCAAATATTCTCAGAATCCTATCCACTCACAGCTGACTTTAGCAATTGCAAGGATATAGAGAATGAGAGGAAATAGAAAGAAAAGCTACAAGAAAAATATTAACAAGAAGAAAACTCGGTACAAAAAGGGACATGTTGTAACTTCTATTACTTTAAATAAGGACCTACCAGAAAATACAAGTCATGATGAAGCCAAGTCGGTCTTTCATAATCAATCTTTAGTGCGTTTGGATCATAATGAATACATGCTTCAAACTAGTGCTTCTACCAATATGACTGAGACAACAGATCCTAATATCATTCCATGCAAATTGAGACCTGCAAAAAGGAAAACAACTGACATTATTACTCATTCTGTACTCAGTAAAAAAGTGGCTACCAGTATGCCAGAAGAAAACTGTGTTGTCAACATCAATAAACTTTCAGAACTAATCAGGGTATTTCTGCCACATCAATGTAAGAATGCTTTTCCATTTGTTATGGTACACAAAAGACAGGGTTTGTGCATTACTGTTTGTGTGCAATGCAGTAACTGTAAGTGTAAATCCAATATGGTGGAACTGTTCACAAAAGTACTAAAACTTTTAATTCTTTTTCCTCGAAACATTGTCTGCAATATGCCATATCCATCACTGTTTGCAACACCGTTCCATTGATGACATTCACCATTTATAACAGTATGTCTACTTATGATTTCTTGAAAGTGCATTTGCTCCTGTGGAGTGAAATTACTTGAAGAATGTGTGATGTCATGTCATGTAATGTTTTTTTGTGTCTGCAATGAAATATGAATAACTTTCATTAAAATAGGAGTACAGAGCTTGTTACCTACATGAAAATCAAGTAAACACATTTTAAACCCCCATTTTCTCTCAAAGCAACTTAGTTAAGCTCAAAATATGTTAACTTGTCCTGATACCAATAGGTATAATTTATAGGTGCAAAAAGAAATTACCTCCCATGAATCTGCTATAGAGCTGAGAGATTCAAAATAAGGAGACAAATAGAGGTACTATGATAAGGCTAATGTATAAGAATTAATTGCATATGAATAAAGAACAAGAAAATAAGACAAAATGTGGTTCATTGCACAATTTTTTTAATAGCATTTTTCCCTTAAGGGGGCAGGGTCCAGTTTTTATGTACAAATTTAATGTCGCATGCACCTGCCTAATATAAAAATTCATTAAAAATATAATACGCGAGTGAGGTCAAAAAGGTACATATTTCTGGATAGGTATTATGTAGCGCAACATAATCATATCACACACTTGACCTGACAAGTCTACTGAAGTTCTTAGAATAAAATGTTTATGTACCCCAACCCCTATTTTATACATGCATTTTTCACATCCGAAGGCCATTTTTGACAGCATGTGGTGCTCACAGTGCAAACGCAAGGCCTTTTCTTAGATGAAAATTTTGAAAAACATTGTCTACTAAATAGCTTGATGCAATTCATAATAGTTGTCATCCACGCCGTTTTTGAGATATTCTACTTGCCTTGAACCCACGTGTCTACTGCTATGGGAGGCTAGCTCTTCTTTCTAGCCGACTATTGGTATTTCACAATCAACATACTGCAGAGTAACTATGGAAAGTGTACATGTCTGACATCAATTTCAAGAACAACACAAGCCTGAAACACCTAGTTCACAAATTTATCCATATCTTTAATTATTACACAATAGTAGCTCAAAAACTCACACCATACCCTTAAGTTAAGAAATTTGCCAAGGGCCAATTTACGAAACTGGACCCTGCCACCTAAGATGCCGACATGGAAAAGCAGTTATCTCCCTCCACTGAATCTTCTAAAAGCAGAAGAAAAAGACAAAGGATGATAGTATAGTGAGTCTGCTTAATAATTACTTGCACACACACAAAGAAACAGAAAATAAAAACAAATGGGGTTGGCTGCATCAATTAAAAAAATATAAAATTTCATTCTAGATGCAAGGGACAGTTTGATGCACAAATGTAATGCATCAGCCTGCCTGATATAAATGTTCATTAAAAGTAGATCAAACCAGTGAGTTTTTATTTTTTGGAAGGCTCTAATAATTCAAAACATTCATTACTTCAGAAAACACCATGGAAATAAACAAAGTGTAAGCAGTCCAGCCCTAAATTCAGACATGCATTTTTCACGCTGAGTGTTGATTTTGACACTGGGCTGAATATTGTTTCTGACACAGAGTTGAATGTCATTTCTAACACTGATGAATCTCATTTCTGACTGGGCCGAATGTCGTTTCTAACACTGATAAATCTCGTTTCTGACATAGGGCTGAATGTCATTTTGGATACAGAGCTGAATGTTGTTTCTGATATATGGCTGAATGTCATTTCTGATACAGGACAATGTAATTTCGGATACAGAGATGAATGTCATTTCTGATACAGGGATGAATGTTGTTTCTGATACAGGGATGAATGTAATTTCGGACACAGGGCTTAATGTCATTTCAGACACAGGGCTGAATGACATTTCTGATACAGGGCTGAATGTCGTTTCTGAGACAGTGATGATCACAATACAATTGTGTGATAATTTTGAAAATTACTCTGCCCCAATGATGCAATTCATGCAGACTTTTTGAGATATTTCACATGTACCTGCATGAACTTGTTTGTCTGCTGATATGGTGGCTAGCTCTTCATCCTAGCCAACTATTGGTATTTCACTTACTAAATATTATAAAGTAACTATGGGAGGTATGTATGCCTCACATTGGTTTCAAGAAACACCCAATTAACAAATATATCCATATCTTAAAATATTAAACAATTTAAATTTATAAACAGTAATAAGTGAGAGAGAAAAAACATGATAGCCTCAATTAACATAACTATCCACTATTGCCTAAGAAGAATTCTACCCCATTTGGATGAGAAAACCAACTAACCTGGATCACATGCCCAATTGATTTTGCGTTAAGCTGGTTCAACTAGGTAATATCAGATTACCTTTTTTAAATTGATTGAATAATACAGGGAATTACCCATGGTGTATGTTGTGGGATTCTGCTATATATTCAATAAAAAGATAGGTGTTCACAACAAAAGAATGAAATGTTTTATTTTCTCAGTAGTTTAAAGAATCTTTATTCTTTAATTTCTGTTCTTTTAGCTGGCCTGGCAAATGCTGGAGAGTGTTGTAAGGCATATACAGATGTGAACGGAGTCGTCCAGCCTGCACAGTATTGTAGCAAATTTTGCTGCTACGAGCTCCTGAAATATGACTGCTGTGAAGATGAGTTACTGCATAACCTAGCTGTAGCCAATGGACAAGTGGATGACTTCTGTGCAGCCTGGTTTGAAAGCCATGTGTAAGGATAAAATATGAATACAGCAAAATGTCCAATATATGGATGATACTTTTCTAGATTTCTCAATCATATAAATCAATGAAGTGTTCCTTGAATATACATCTCATTGTCTCTTGCCTTTTCTTCATTTTTCATTGAACCACAACACTTTTCCTTTATGCTGGGAGGCTCTGTGCTTAGTGTACCCAACTCACAATTGACATGGTTTAAATTTAAATCGTATCACTGGATCAAGTTGATTACCATAGTGTGTCACTTTACTTTATTTGCCATGCAATAAATAACATAAATGTGCCAAACCAGACAAGTCAGTTACGTTTAAAGCCATTTTAGAATAAAGGGATAAATCTTGCTTTACTGGTATTTTAATATCACTAGATGTTGTGATGCTTGCTGCTTTAGCTGCACTATCTTCAAGGTCACAGTTATTTGACCATTGGCACTTTAAATTCACAACTCTTTGAGATTAAAGGGATTAAACTTCATTGCTACTAGGTGTGTCATGTACCACATTGGAGTTCAAGGTCACAGTGCATTTGAGATAAATGGATAAAACAGGGTATGCTTACATAAAATCACAGGAAGACATGTTGTGTAGCATACTGGGTGTCCTATGATAGGGCTATGGATTGTTATATCCCATCAAACTTTCCATGCCATTCTATAGCTATGGAGCCAACAGAGATAAAGGGATGAACTTGTCCATTGAGTTTACAAATGAAAGGCTGCTTCCATGCTCTGGATAATTCATGACTATGTGAATTTTCAATTACTCAGAGCTTAAATATCTTGGAGTTCAAAATTTCATGCAGTATGACACTGCCTTTATTAGGCGACTATAATGGTCATGTGATAAGAGGAGACTGTGAATGGGTTGTAATTAAGGCCTTTCACCCTGTTTATCATTGGTCTTCACTGTCCTATTTCAATTGCCTCTTTCACCTTCCTTTTCTGTGTGTTGTCCTCAGATTTGATGACCTTGATCTAATTGGGAATTACGGAATGTTGCTTTTTTGCTATAATGTTTATACACCGCTCCCTCGATAACTTGTGCCCTGATAACTCGCGAACCCGCTTACAACGCGCTGTCTGGCATGGATCCAGTTTTTTGTAAAGAAAATATTTTTAAAAAATGAAGAAAATCCGGATCAGAACTGGTGAATGAAATCTTGATATATCGCCTGTTTTATCGTTGAAAATGGCAGTGCCTGAAAAGTTAGAATCAACATCGTGAAATTTTCAGGTTTTAATAAGGAATCACATATCTTGTTCGATTTTATCGGAAAAAATATCTTTCAGTTTACTATAAACAGTAATACTGTATATGTATACAGCGAAACAGCGATCAATGAATTATAGTAAATGCTAACAGGTGGCAACACTGAATGAAATGAACACTAATTAAATTTGTCTTGTCAGGGAAATTAGTGTTTTAATTTTTTCATTGTTTTGCAGTGTAAGCAGTATAATTGTTGCATGTTCTCTTCTATTCAAACATGGAAAGAGTCAATTGACTGTCACATCGATGCCCGCTAGCACATCTGTGAGAACCTAATTAAGTGCTGGCTGTGTTTTGATCGACGACTTGGGGAAGTGTTTGTTGCATTGTAAAAATCGATTAAAATAGACCTGCTTTGTTTTATCACGTTAAGTCGGTCTTTTGTATCAAATCAGGTAAAAGACGTACAATACAAAAGTTCAAAGGAATGCAAATCCTACATGCAAAAACTCTTGTGGTCAATATTGTGTCTCAACATCAATCAATTTAATTGGACCAAGCAAACATGGTTTCAAATAATATGTACTTATTGTCATTAAAGTATATATTAATTAGTCATTTATCCTAATCATTTGTAAATGTGATCATGGAGAGCAAGGGAATCAAGCGAAAGGCGTACCTACTCTGTAAATGAAAAGCTTAAATTCATAGAGAGGGTTCGTAATGGTAAATCAAGATCAAAAGTTTGTAGTGAACTTAAACTTGCAGAGTCGATACTCAGAGGTTGGCAAAAGGATGAGCAGAAATTTCAGGATTATTTGCATGAAGTTGATTCTGATGATGGATTCAAATGTAAACGGACACGCACTGCAAACGACACAGAATTAGATGATGCTGTGTACACCTGGTTCACACAGCAATGTGAGCAAGGTGTTCCAATTTCAGGAACAATTCTCAAGGCCCAGGCATAGAAAATGGTCAGAACTATGGATACAGATTCAGATTTCATGGCAAGCCATGGATGGCAAGCCATGGATGGCTTTGGAGATTCCAGAGCCGACATGGAATAAAACAAAATTTGTTGTCGGGAGAGAAGCCTAAGAGATTTTGCTCGACGGCAGAGAAATCAACTGACAACACAAAAACAATTAAGATTTTTTCAAAATGTGAATTTATATTTGTTAACTGTGTCAAAAACTGCAAATATTGTTGTATTCTCATTTGCGTATTTGTATTTAAATATTTAAAAAAAAAATTGTTTTTTTACAGATCTGACATTTAGACCCATTAAATTCATGGTTGGTAATGGTTTATCTTTGTGAATTTTTTTTTTCATTTTACTCTATCTGTCTACGAATGTTTTTTTCAGAGCAACACAAGTTTCGACGTTGTCATTTCTCTATATGAATGTTATCTTTTTTGATAAAAGAAATCTCGATTTATTTTGAAGAAACAATGAAACTAGAATGTATCTAAATCAACACAAAAAGCAGTGATGTAATACATGTGTTTAGCAATACACACGTTAAGAGTACTGATACCTTGTTGAATAATGTTTGTTTTTACGATCTTTTCAAGATACTTTATCCAGAAATTAAAGGTAATTTATAAAGAGAAACGAACAACACCTTTATAAGGAAATATTTATTCACAGTTATTTTCAGCAAGATTATAAAATGAGTATTTAACAATGCACCCCGCCCCCCCCCCCCCTTTACCTCTCTCTGTCGATCTCCATCTCTTTATTATTATTTTTTCATAGATCCCACGGTAACTAGAGCCCTCACTTATAGTGCGGTCGATGTTTTTGGACCCCGTTGTGTGCATGTTATCAAGGGAGCGGTGTATACTGTGTTATGGAAGACTCTACCGATGTGTTATTCAATCCTTGTTTCTAACACTGCCTGACTCACCAATATTGTCCTTCTTGCAATCACTACATTTGATATTTTTCAAATTAATGTTGTGTATGTACAAGTTCTCATAAAGAATTGTATGGTTTGTCATAACTCCCATCTTGTCTCTAGCTAGGACTGCTGATGTACCATTGCAAGTTTTTGACCATCATTAGTCTTTGAAGAAGGTGGTGTGATATTGCTGAAAATTTCAACCTCAGATATTTTTGCTTTAAGTAAAGGAAAATTTGAATAATCATTGAGTTTGATTTCCATTATTCCACAAATTCATTTATGGTTCTTACAAGCATGAATAATCAAAAAAATTGTGGGGTTGCATGTAACCCAAACCAAAATCGCAAGCTTATTTTTAAGGTTGCGGCAAGCTTGTTATTTAAGTTTGCCGCAAGCTTAGATTTTAAACCGCGGCAAGCTTGCAGCAAGCTTATTTTTAAGGTTGTGCATGACATGCTTAGATTTTAAACTATATATATATATATATATATATATATATATATATATATATATATATATATATATATGAAACTGACATGGCATGTACTGCCACCATATTTCTAGCCCTTGATGTGTGGAAATGACCATTTATATAAAATATTAAAAGTAAAATGTTGATATATGCTACAATGTATGTCGCAGAATTGAAACAAGAATGGATTTTGTATTAAATGAATAACTCAAACAATGTGTGAAAGATGGCAATTCATGAATTTAATTAGTTAATAAAAATATATGATGTAAAAATACAATGATTCTCACATGCTCTCAAAATACAATTGGTCCAATTACTCTATACTAACATTCATACATTGAAGAAAAAAAAATATTATATCTATCTGATATTCAGATTCAAAACACCTCACTGCCTAGGATTTAGACCAGCGAAAGTTGGTCGCTAAGCTTTTTTTTTTATTTTGACTTGGCGGCTTATACGACCAACAGTCTTGTGCATTTTTACAAACTGACAGGAGTCCGCTTCTCAAAAAACGCGTATGCACGATATTAATTAATAAATTTAATAAACACACTAACCTTTGTACCCAGACAGTAAGTATAATCCCTCTTCTAATGATCCACTGCATTAAATCCTTTAGAACACTCACTTTTTTAGTATAAATGATGTAAAACAATGTGGACAAATTATGTTCTATGTTAAAGTTTATCCACTGTGCTGCTGTTTGATGAATGACTGCAGATGCACTCCTTCATTTTTTGCAATCTAGGAAGCTTGAATTTTACATTTTCCAAGCTTGCAGACTTGGAAAAATTCCTTTTGCAAGCTAGCTTAATTTGTGTAAGTTTGAGATTTTACAGTAAGCTTGCAGACTTTGAGAATTTCCTTTTGCAAGCTTGTGCAAGCTTTCAGCAAACTTGCTGCAAGCTTGTGGAAAGCATGCATTTTGGTTTGGGAAAGCTTCTTGCATTAAAGAAGTAGGTTTTTACCTTAAAATATTCTTGTTGAAAAGTCTTCACATTCCTTGAATTTATATAATAGCAATAATATAAAGGACCTAATCTTTAGAAGCTCTAAGCGCTTTACAACATCTATAATGATATGAATACAAAAACAAATACATGTACCATGAAATTGGAAAACAAACAAATGCTGAAAATATTTAAGATAGTAAACATTTTTAGGTCTTTAAGTTGTTGCAGTAAAAAAAGGCGAGTTTTAAGAGCACATATCAGGAAATAATTTTTAAAAAAATTAAAACTGAATAAAATATGAATCCTTTTTAAATTAAAAAATGTTATTTATTTACCTTTCCCAATGCAAGGGATTGCTGTAGTGATGTGCTAATTATGTTATTTGTGCATTTTTATGGCATGATAAGAAGTTAAATATGGAGAAAGTTTACTTTTAGTGTTAATAATAACTAGTTATTACCGTATATACTCGCGTATAAGCTGAAAAATTTAGGAAAAAATTAAGGCCTGAAAGAGGGGGGGTATCTGCTTATCTGTAGGTCAAGGTCCAAGTCTGAAATTTATAATGCTTTTTTCCCTCGATTTCCAGTATTTATTGTTTGCGTCGATCGCCAAAGATGAGATCACATGCCAAATGATGCCACATGGCTCAAGATTTGTCCTGTATTGAAGTGAAACAAATAACTTTTTTTCTAACTTAAGTGGTACGATAATGAATGAAAAACATGTTTTAATGTACTTGACGTCTATTTGATAGATGTCCATCCACCAGAAAATACAGCCATACGTGTTATTTGAACCACGGAAATAAGTGTATTTTCCAAAAGAACCACCATATTAGTAATCTCTAGTCAAGTATTTAACCCTCAGCTAATCAGTAATCATTAAACTCTACAGTATCGTACAAATGCACACTAGATTATTTCAGTGTAAATATGAAAAGAATCTACATAAAAAATTAAAAAAATTACAATACTGAATGTATATATGACAAACATTTTGATAGAGAGTAGAAATACATATACATTAGTCTTATAGGAACATTAGTGAGAGGCTCCATAAGGGTTTATTGCGCACACGCTTAGCAGGGGTAAATAAGATTGCAATATACGAGTCAGCGTGAATAATTGTAAAACAATATAATTTGTGGGATTTCTTTTACAGGTGTTTTGGACGTAATAGGCAGCCACAGTTTATATACTACTGTTGCTTAGTTGTATGTAAAGCATTGTGGATTGTTAGCGGTAGAGTGTTGTACAATAGCTACCATATGCTTAATCTGTGGTAAATAATCACAATACTTGAATAATGTCCACTCTGAAACCAATCATATTTTGATCAATTGAATCACACTACCTGTGGTTTAAAAAACCCACGAATAAACAACAAAGATAAATAATTGTCAAATACAAATTGATAACCACCTGCACATGAAATAATTACTGGATAAGGTATATAAATAAGGAATTATTTCGGTTTAGTCTCTCTAGAAGTTTTTTTTCAATTCAATCAGATAAAATGAATAGTAATGAAAGTAAAAGAAAGCGTTCTGCTTATGATGCAGCATTCAAACTGAACGTTACTGAATATGCAGAAGCAAATAACAACTGTACTGCAGTACGCACATTTTTTGTGAACAAGAAGCAAGTACGGGAGTGTTGGCAATTTGTCTGCGTGCTATGCAGATGGGCGAAAAATTATAAATATAAGTTGGCAGATTCAAAATTTGTTGCATCAGCTGGCTGGTGTTCTTGTTTTATGAACCGGACTATCGGATGACCATGATGACAATGACGACGTATATGATGAAAGCATGCCCGTAACAGAAGCCGAGTTTCGTGAACTGTTTGGCAAGTCTGATACAGAGCCTGATTTTGAAGGATTCTAAAAGTGATTGAACTTTTATAATTCATGATTTTAGAATGAGGATTAATTAAATTTCCATTAAGACTTAACACTTTAGAATTGTTTTTATTTCAACATATAAATTACCGGTAGCTTTCTTACTTTTATTTTATTTTATAATATGATTTGCCTAAATACATGTATTTAGAACTCACTTTGTGCGTCTTGTGATGTACCGGTAGTCAAAAAATTATAGGTCGACTTATACACGGGTCATGCACTTTATAACAGCTTTACCAATTCAGTCGGGGGGTGGGGCTTATACGCAAGTATATACAGTAAGCTTTACCTTTCCATACTGGAAATACCTTATCAGTGCTAGATGCACCCAGTTGAAAGATTTCTCATAAGATGTGCATAGACCCAATCTGACCTATATCATTGTGCCGCAACAATGCTTCATTCCTTTTCAGACAACCTGAGTCAAAATTGGAATAAACAATATGAAGACACAATTATCTACAAATTATGGATTTGCTAAATACTAGACCCAGAGAGTCATAATTCTTTTCAGTGAAATTTTCCTCAGTTCGTGCTTATGAAAAAATATTTGTTTGATAAGATAGTAATGATAATTTTTCAGTTCATTCTACTCTCTTCTCCTTCATAAGATAAGTATGGGACATCACAGTAGGAATATTTAATCATTACAAAACATGATAATGCAATTGCTGCTTCGATTTTTATATTGTACACTAATTGGATAAATGTCTCATTTGTTGTTTGTGGTCAGACAACAATAGGAACTTCGCCAAAAGTTGTCAGTTATTTAAGAAGAGGGAGAAAGCACATTCTTTTTCTCCATTGGAATCAATTAGATCAAAGATTGCGCAGATATTTTTGGGAATTGACTGTCGCCCTTAATAAAGCACAATAATGCCCCTGTTGCCCCTACTATGAAGGCTCCTTGTGCCTACCCATCAGGGCAAGAGCAGGATTCCCAATGTACCCTCTTGTCAAGCACAACCCCAGAAGCATTTTTTTGTTGGTCAAACTTTTCTTGTTCATAGGGAAGTTCTCTCAAATCCAGATTCATTATTGGTGACAGGTCATTGACCAGTCACTTTTCACCATGTACATTATTGGTCACTTGACATGAGACATTGGGTCAAAAAGACCTGGTACTGGTCTCACAACATGCCACATTTTAGTACATGTATCACATCGCATTGACCATTCTGTTTTGTCATTATAAAATGATCTGTTTATTCAGTAGAAAGTTTTTTCTTTGTACTTTTGTTTAATACAAACTATTAATCAATCTACATTTACTAGTTCAGCTTTGTTTTGGACTATATTTTACGCACAATAAATGAAAGGTCTGTCAGAGTGAACGAAATTATTTCCACTGAAATAAAAACTACGTGATTAAAAGAATATCATGGGTAATGATTTAATGTTAAATTATTGAATGAATATCCATTCCTCCATTACCAATATATGGAAAACTATCATCTTGATTTAAATTTGCTGCAGGCATCGATTCTGATCATGCTATCAAGTAGTAGATCGTTATGTATTGACAATTTTTTTTTTTTTTTTTTTTACATTTATGTGTGCATTGTGTTGGAATTATATAATAAAATGATTCTCCAATAATATGACACTGTCTCAAGATATATCCATTCATATTTTTCATAAATCAGTGTATCCCCTAGGGACACAAGACTGAGAGTCAACAATCTCCTTTGTGTCAAAACTGGGGGAGGGGTTAGACTGAGTAAAAAGCAATATTTGGTATCAAAATGGGTGTCAAAATACAAATTACAAATTTGGGGGTCGTTGAAGCGCAAATGAGGGTAAAGGGAAACACCGATAAATTTACAAGGTAGGTCACCGGGTCTTATCGTAAGATTTGTTTCTGTTGGCAGATATAACATATTTATATAGTAGTCTTATAAATTAGATGATCCCCCTGTATGTAAGGCATGAATGTAGATGTAGTGAGACAACATCAATAATTGTGGAAAATGACATGGACTCATTTTAATTACAGTAAAACCTGTTTTGAGAAATCAGTGTTATGAGAGACCATCTTTATTGAGAGACCTGGTTCTCCATGTACAGATTTTGATTATCTAGTGCTGTGACTTGTTATGAGAGACCACCTGTCATGTGAGGCCATTATTTTTTGGCAGAAGGGGTGGTCTTTCAAGACAGGTTTCACTGTATTGCTCTTTTTTTTTTTCTCGTGGAGCCTGATCTACAACATAATCTTTTGATTTTCTAGTCAATGCATGTAGCTCCAAGGTAGTTTTTTTTTGTGCTGATTAATTCAAAACTACAGAAAGACAAATTCCAGTATAACCATAATTTTCTCATTTGTACAGGTGGGCAGCTGTTTTGATTGGTATTGCTGGGTTAGCAATCCTGATCACGCTAGCAACTTGCTGTTGTTGCTGCTGCTGTGGTTTTTGTGGCACATGCTGTGGATGCTGTGACAGACGAAATCCTGGGACTGTTATTGTTACATCACCACCAGCTCACCCACGTAAGTTTTTAGCTCTACTGGTCGTAGACCAAAAGAACTTTAAGATAGTCTGTTGTTTGTCATCTGTCCATCCATTAACAGTTTTTTTTTATTGTATTCCTCCTAAATCACATGGCATGAAGGATTACCATTAAACTTGACACACACATTAATACCAAGGTCTAGTTGGACCTAAATAAAAAATATGATGCATGGGTATCTTGAAATTCTTGTTATCACCACTTTTCTAAATGGACAAACATATTGCATGGGATTTTCATTTAAGAGACTTATTATAAAATTTATGCCAGTTTGATTGCTGATATGACTGCTGCCACATTGGCCATCTTGAAAATCTTATCACTACTAGTTTTGAACAGAAAGTCTTATTGACATGGGCGTTTTCACTGCAAAACATTATCGTTTTTTGTAACTGGTCAGTCTTAAATGAAAACTGTTTTAATTTGATCACCAATATGGCCATCTTTAAAATCTTTTTTTTGCCACTCCTCCTGAATTGAAAGTCATATTGTTTGCATTGAAAGATATCTTATAATGTCCTGTTGGTCCCGAATAGAAATGGTGCCAATCTGATGGCCAAAATGGCTGCTACAGTTGAAAATCTTGACACTACACCATTCAGACTTGAGAAAAGAAGGACATAGACCCAGAAATTACATAGTCTGGAATAAAAATTGAATGATATTAAAAAATCTTAGAAGTATGCCCATTTCATTATTCTACATAAGTTGAATTATAAAAAATACAATACAAGAAACAGAGTAATTGAATTTATGCCATATTCCAAATAAATACACAACCATAGATTCATGAATGCACAGTAACTATATTAACATATAACACTGCCCAGCAACATTTGAACTTAGTTGCATGAATTCAAGAAGAATTATCATTTTTTGGTCTGCTTAAAATTGAAATTTAGAGTCATATTGTGAATGAATGCACATTGCAATAGCTTTTCCAGTGGATTTCGACTCAATTTCACTTTTTAAGGACTGGATTTATTAGCTATGTCAATTGCACACAAAATATTTCTGTGAATTGAGCACTGAGGCATGTGTCTGGACTCAGCTGCATGGTTTTTCTGTTCTGTCATTGAATGTTTGGAATCATAATTTGGAGAAAATATAAACACTTTTCATTTGTAATTGTCAAAATGGTGCTATTGGAATATCACATTGATTTCATTTTGAGTTCAGTAAGGAGATTGTTATTGCATTTGGAAATGTAGTTGAAATTACAGTGGAATTTTGCAGTGTGTAATCAAGCTTTAGAACTCATGACATAGCTCATGTAATTTGGATTTGCAAAACTACCCCAATTATGTTATGACCTATATGGCAGCTATCACTAGCCCAAATCCAAAATATTGTATCAACAAAATTACATGGAAAATTGCAAAGTAGCTGGTGAGTGACATCTGGAAAAACGAATATTCTTTTATTCATATTGATTCTTAGGCCATTACTTTTCTATGAGGACTCTTTAGATGCATTTTTTCCCATGAATTTTTTACTTTGACTTATAAAATGGTACATCTCTGATAGATATGCAATAGCCCTTGTCCTCAGTTTGTTATTCTCTGCTTTTATATATATACAGGGTTCCCACACTACCAGGAAATCGGGGTGAAAAGGGGGAGAAATGATATTTTTATATCTTTCTTGACCGTGAAAAGTCTTTGAATTTTGCAAATTTTGATGAATGTAGTTAAAAAACCAGGAATTTTCCTCCACAACTTGACACCCAAAACAATTACATAATTGAGTTGTAACTGAACTGATTTGAGTTAACATTTTTTGAGTTCTAACCAGAATTTTAGGAGGTTGCAGTATGGATCATTTGGGTGCTTTCCAGAAATATATTTGTTGAGAGAATCCAAATGCTCAGTGGATTAGATTCGTCTAGTAGACTTTTTGTTTCACAGATAGCTCAATATCCGTATCTTTTTTTATATGGAAGGTATGAAAACCAGTCTATGATCACAAGAGGTCAACATGGTTGCATTTAATCATAGCCGCTTAGCGGATGAGCTAGCAGACATAAACGTTGTTAAATCGAGTTATACTTGCATGAATCAGACTGGCCCTTTAGCTACGACTACCGCATCTAAGTATCTCCAGAACTGAATATACAGTAGTTCCTTGACTTGCGAGTGTCTCAACTAACAAGTTTTTCAAGATACAAGCCATCTCTCTGCCGATTTTTTGCTTTGAGTTGAGAGCTAAATTCGGGTTACGGGCCAGCTTCAGATACCCCACCTCTAGTTGGCGCAGCGAAAGCCACAGTAAACATTGCAACATCTGCCCAGCATCCCGTGTCTCACTTGTTCACTTTAAGCGGTTAGCTCTCAGGGGAAGCATCAGTGTTGTGCTCGCATTTGTGCTTGCAGTTATTTTTTCAACAATGGATCCGAAGAAAGAGAGTGCGAAGGACAGTGCAGAGAAGAAGATGTGCATTGCTTTAACCCTTTCATCACTAAGTAACCTTCAGGCTTTGAGCCCCAAACACTAAGTAACATTGGACTTGTAAAGTAAAATGAGCTGTGGACTTTGCCGATTTTAAAGATATCTTGCTGTATTTGGTATCAAAATAAAGGTTAGAAGTCAACTTGTATGAATAATTCAACAAAATGTGCATATATATATATATATATATATATATATTAAAACTTTAAATATACAGGTGCAACCAGGTAACACAGCGGGTAAAATGCACAAGCAATTATTTATTTACCAAATTACATGAATGATAATTTCAAATATTTCGACTAAATGAGCGATTTCAAAGTATTCCAAAGCTTTTCAGGAGCCATCTAACACTTCGGTGGGTCCAACTCTCACAGAAAACTGAAATAAATCTTGCTTCGAAGTCTGCCATTTTGAATAGAAATTCACCATTCGGAAAACACGCTTAGAATGTGCCTGCTTGCTTCGAGATTTCTAGTTGAATTCAAGCTTAACTCGCGAGATAACCCAAGTATAATAGCTACATTACAATAAGGAACTTCTTAGAGATATCCCAAAACGTATGTAGTCTGGTACTCTGACGTTAAATAAGCACACTGCCCCAGACTGGTAAAGCAGTCTGCAGGGTTACAGACATACTTCCCCATGACCAGAAAACCAGTCTGTAGTGATGAAAGGGTTAAAGAAAGAAATTATCAAAAAACATGACCAAGGTGTGCATGTAGTCGATTTGGTGAAGCAGTACGAGCGTAGCACTTCTACGATCTGCATCATACTGAAGCAGAAGGAGTCGATAAAGGCTATAACGCTAGCCTTTAGTGAACGGCGTTAAAATAATTTCTAAACAGCGGACATCTCTCCATGAAAGTATGTACAAGCTGCTGATGGTTTGGTTGACGGAGAAGCAGCTCGCAGAAGTTACCGTGATGAAGGCTATAATCTGCGAGAAGGCTATTTATGCTGATTTGCTGCAGCAGACCTCAGGCACTTCAACAGATGAGGCATCTGGAGGCTGGTTTGAGAATTCTCTCAGTTGTCAGGCATGGTCAGGCAGCGAGCATGGATATAAAGGCAGCTGAGGATTACCTCAAAACTTCTGCTGGAATTATAGCAGCAGAAGGATACATCCCCCAGCAAGTCTAAAACTGTGATGAGACGGGACTCTTCTGAAAGATGCCAAGGAGGACTTATATAACAGCAGAGGAGAAGAGGATACCAGGCAACAAACCCAAACCCTCACACTGTGCACCAATGCAAGTGGCTACAACATCTTGATATGCCTCAGAATTATCGATATGGCCTGGCAGGGTGCTACAAAGGATGATTTTTGGGGGTCCGGAACGGATTAATGGCATTTCAATTCATTTCAATGGGAAAAATTGATTTGACATAAGAGTAATTTGAGTTACGAGCTCCTTCACGGAATGAATTAAACTCGCAAGTCAGGGTACCACTGTAGCTCCTAAATCCCACTGACACATATATGCAGTGCCAATAAGCCTAGTTTACTACCCCAGTGTCGTTTATGTGTGTAAAGTTTAGCAGTACTCAAAACCCCAGTGTCACCTATGTGAGTAAAGTTCAGCAGTACTTGACACCACAGTGTTGCTTATATGCATAAAGTTCAGCAGTACTTGAAACTCCAGTGTTGCTTATATGCAGATAATACTGCTATGTTAACTAAACATTGGTTGGTTGTAAATACAGAAATTTACATATTTTTGATTCTCATATCCAATGAGATAGTTGTTTACTCGACATTTTGATACAACTTTTTAAAGCTTTGAGGTTAAATTTAGATACTGTAAAGAATTTTCTGTGCTTTATTTCACTGAAATCTAGCAAAAACTAATGAAATAATGAATATAAATTTAACTATGTTTGTATTTACTGCTTCTGTTGTCAGCCATGATGTTCTAGTATGCAGCCTAGCAATCAGCCTCAGTAGTCTCAGTAACTGATATGATACCACTGAGCAGTTGTAGTAGTTAAAGGTTTAATATAATTAAAGTAGTTTGTTGTTAATATCATGTGACTATTGGACATATGATCTCCTTGTTTTGAGAATTGTGAAATCATGTAACTACTAATGTAAAGGGCAAGTACCATGTCAGGTTTCATCTATGCCAACTTTTATCTAGTCTGTTAGTGGATTAAAAAAAGACATAGTGGTTATAATACTAGCTATTTTTGAGAAAATAAATCATTTTCCTATTGATTTTATGCAGGTACAAGTCAATATTACATGGTTTCAATTTGCTAGGCCCAGTGGTAAGCTATCTTATGGTGATGGCAGATTCCAGATTTTTTATATGTAATTGCTATGAACCCACGCTTCATCCTAAATGTCCAAATGTGAAAAATGGGGTTGGAATATTCGGAAGAAACCTGGATTAGAAATGTTTTTGAATCTCTGAGCTGAACTTTGGTGTGAAACTATTTACACAGGGATATGCAGCTTGAAGCATTGGTTTCAGATCTTAAATAAGATGCAGGAGTTGTGGGATATTGTATGGGATATTGTCGTCACTTTTATTTTATATTGAGAAACGATAAGATCCAATGTATCAATACAGGTTTGGAGACTGGTTTATTGAACTACAAAGGGACAAATTGATTTTACAGAAAATTCAGCCTTTGTTTTTACAATAATATATAATTTTGTATGTCTTCTCTCAAAATTTAAATCAACCTTTTTGTAAATGTCTTTAAATGATAGAATTTTCAACCAAATCATCTTAAAGAGTTTAGGTTGTTGAAAAATATCGTTTGAGATTTTATTGGCACACGTACATTCAGGGTTAAACTTTTTATGTTACATTAAGATTCTAATACTTTGCATTTATTGGGATTTTTTCATACTGTGATAGGAAATGTTTGTGTTGTATATCATTCGCATTTATTGCTCTTGAAGTGTTTAGAATTAATGATTTTGTAAGGTAACAAAATAATTTATGCTCATTTTGTTGTTTCCACATAGCAACATGATGCGGGTCATCAAAGTAAAGTTAAAATTTGTATTGAAATGACTTTAAATGCTAGTTTATAGGAATACAGTCTAGATTTGTTTTGTGTCAATCATTTTGTGGTTTTGTACATAATCATCTTTTCGGTTATATATGTTTTGGAGAGTCTTGAAAGAGAAACATCTCCAGATTTTGAAAATGCATGTCTTATATTTCCAAATGTTCTTCAATTCCAATCAGTAATGGTCATATGTGAACCATGAAAAAACTTAATTTCATCCTTGGAAAAAAACCTGTAAAAGACCTGGAAATTTAGATTTAGAAGGCGTTGGAACCATGTATATACCACAGAGAGCACCAATCATAGTCTGAACCTTTCCATTCACAAAAAGTTGCGAACATTTCTCCTAAATAACTCTAAATGATTATAATGATATTTTTAATACTGCATTTCTCCTAAATAACTCTAAATGATTATAATGATATTTTTAATACTGCATCTCTCACATTTGTTGTGGACATTGTGATCACATACCATATACATAAGCACACACACAGAGTTTCCAACTTTAAAATCTATTGCCTAGGAAAAATAATATTCACTTGAACTTGCTGATTTTTACTATTCTGAATAATTCTTTGGCAGATTTAAATGTGATGCAAGTGTCATAACTGTTCATCTTTGTACTCATTGGAAAGTTCATGTTACCATTGGTCAAACTTTCCTTGAAGATCTTGTTGAATTGTTCTGATAATTAAAAATGCTTTTTCAGAATCTGGTTCTGTCAGTTAAAAAAAAGAGCCAGAGAATTATCTCTCAGCTGAAAGCAACTCCAATCATTTCCTCTAGTTGTTTTCTCATCATGGTATATAGGATTGCTTTTCCAAGACACTTGTGATTTTCATATAAGCATCAGTGTAAGGTTTTTCATTTAGGTCCATTTGTTGTATGTGCAATCTGAAACTTGATTGGTGTATTCAACTCTGATAGTATTACTCGTTGTGTGAAAGGTAGGTCACAGTGATCCATTTTCACATTTGAGTGATTATGTATGGTTTTGAGTATTTAGCTCATTTTCACATTTGAGTGATTATGTATGGTTTTGAGTATTTAGCTCATTTTCACATTTGAGTGATTATGTATGGTTTTGAGTATTTAGCTAATTTTCTCTGATATTGTTGTGTGTATAGTCCTAAAACTTGAAAAGTATAAGCATCTTGGGAGGCAGCATAATTGCAATTTACTCAGTTTTTCTGACAATCTTGTATGTACAGTCATGAGACTTTGCTGAAAGACTCCATGTACAGTTACCAAAATTTGTGGATTGCTTGATCTTGGAATAAGGAAGGACTCGGTCAAGAATGTAAAAGGATAATAAATATCTAAAGAAAGACAAATACTGTTTGCACAATAAATTTAATTCACCACAATCAACAGTTGCTCAACTTTGTGGATGGTATTATCTGTTAGTTCCATCAGTAGAGATGTACATATACATATGTAGGTAACAACATCATGGGCATATTTTTACTGTTTCATGCAAATTTTTACCAGACAATCCTACAGGTGGTCAGATAAAGGTGACAATGCATGCCATACCACTTGTCTAAATTAAATTTAAATATTTGGTTCTGCCTTGAGCACACTAATAGAAAATGTTTCTAAATTTCAAATATTTGTTGGCTATAAATGTATTTGATCAGCAAATTGTTTGTTTTTATTTTCATTAAAATTGTGCAATACAAGATTTTTCCTTATAATTGTTCACCTATTTATGTGTGCTTTATATATCAAAGGTTAAAGTGCCATTGATGTAAGACATAAAAATATGAAAACAATGTACACCTAAGAGTAGCACAGATTGTACTTGTACATTTGTGTTCTCACTTGCATCTAGTAAATGCTTAGATTCTTATTTATTCCAGCATGTTTTTGTATTTTCCTCTTGACATTTTTCAGATGTCATGATGATGCAAACTGAGACCAGAACTCCAATGGCCTATGGATATGACCAGTAAACTTTGACCTTTGACAATGTTCAACATGCTGATGCAGAGGGGATAACCATATTGTGGAAATTTATGCAACACAGTCAATAGTATAAATATATTACTTTTTTGTTCAGTCTGATCAAAGTCAAGATCTTCCTATTAGTAACTATATCTGATGGGTACTGTACCATCATTTGTATATGTGAGACCACAAAATTTTAATTTGACCCCAGTTTTGATATCCAGGTTTGTTTTTTACTCAGTCTGACACCAAGGGGATTTTTGACTCTCAGTCTTGCATACTGCTAATACCAAGACACAAGTCTGTTTACTTGTCCATTCACCAATCAAACTTAAAATTTCCTACTGCTGAAAGTGAAAAGTGGCATGTAGGCAATATAACTCTTGCAATAACTCCTTATACAGAATGCAAGACCTTTTTTGGTCCAATCATCGGAACATCAACCTTTATATGTCTTTCAGATCTCTCATAAAGTAGATCTGAAAGACACATATGCTCGGTTTTCATCAGATAGAACATTTAAACTGTCATCTTTTGTTGATAGTTTTCATTAAATTTTGTGAAAGGATTTTCACTAAACATTTGAATAAAGTTTCACAGTCCAAAATTCCCTAACCCAAACCAGACTCTGCTGCTATTCCACCAAAAATGTCCACCTGACTTGGTTGTAATGGCAGGATAACATCTAGGATGACCTAGTAAGAAAAACAAATGTCATGCCCTGTATTTTATGTAGATAGTTCTTGTTGAAGTTGTAGTAGTTTTCTTGAATATTTTATGACATTTTATACTTTCTTTCAATTAGCTTCAAATAATTTTGAACGTAGTTTTAACATAGTTTGTATTGCAGCTTAAGTAATTATCTTTTTCTGAAATTAAAATAACGATTGTATGTTGATGAATTAAAAAAAACTAGGAGCAGTATTGTAAAAGACAAATGAGCGTTAATGGAGTTGTTTTAGTGGGGCTTTGAGTGGTCTAAAGCACTCTCTATTACGGATCACTGCAATCTCACCTCTGTCTGTGTGGGTTCGAGTCTCTGATTCGGCCAATGTGGTTATATGAGAAAGCTTGCCAGTAGCTTCTCGTGGGTTGGTGGTTCTTTCTCTGATTTTCCTGGGTTCTTCTTTCACCATTAATACTGGCAGCCATGTATAGCCTATTTTGTGCTGAAAAATGGCATTAAACCCTACAACAAGAACAGCAGTTAATTAAGTCATTTTCTTTTCTTGACATTTTAAATATTATAAAAAAAAATCTGAATGCCTATGGTTTCTGAGTTTTCATTTCTTTAGTGTCTTTCAGGAAATGTAAGTATTAATAAATAAAATTTTGAACATTATAGTTAAACCTCAATTCCAGAAAGTGTAAAACAGGTTGTTTATCATTGAAGAATTAATACTATTTTTTATAATAGTAATTTCACGTTTTTTATATACGTGCCTTTTGATAATTTCATGCTACTAACATTCATACCACATCATATGCTATACAAGCAGTATATGTGTGCTTAGATCTTTGGGTTTTGCAAGACCTGCTGATTTTACTATATTTTTCTTTGTTAGCTTTTCATTGTGGACAACCTCTGTATAATGCTTTTTTATAATAAATGCTGGATGAATTGTATTGTCATTAAAATACCGATAATTTAAAATTTATAAAAATTTTGTACTGGAAAATACTTATTATTAATAATGTACCAGTAGCTAATGTACATAGCATCGGTTGCTGGGGCATGTGTTTTGCTATTTAAAAAAATAACTTGCAACCACCATCATCATGTGGCTATCTTAAAATGGCCATTAAGGATACACATCCTGTCAATGGTTATGTTGATATTGGGTCCTAAATGAAAATATTGCCAATTTGACATCCAGTATGACAGTTGTCTTGAAAGTCATGAACAGAATATCATATTGACAAGGGGTTTTCATTAAAAGATTTCTTATGGTGTCAGGTTGTCTCTAATCTAACTTTTCAGCATGGCCACAGTCATCTTGAAAATCTTGTTATCACTACACCAGAATGCATGGCCTTATTGGCATATTGTTTAAGCAGGAGATTTCATTTCCAGGTTCATACTTTATTTAAATCCTTAAAACTCAATGTATTAGTTTTAATATCCATGAAAAGTTCTTGAAAGTAATTTGTCTCCCTCAAAAATTATTTTGGACTATGTTTTGTGTTATGGTTCTTGGAATATCAGCATAATTGGTTCCTCAGTGATCTTTCCCAACAGTGTTGATGATCTCTAGTGTTTCAATTTGGGTATTGTATTAATCTTCATTCTGTACATGATTTTCCCTTGTCCATATTTGCAGTCATTGAAATTTGTATTTGGGCCTTGCAAACTCTTGAAAGAATACATGAAATTCACTTAAGTGGAAGCATATGAACCCTTGCTTAATATGTCTTAAGAATGGTTCCAATCTTACATCCAGTATGTCACAATGATGACGATCTTGAAAATCTGCAACAGATGCTTATATTTGTCAAGGGATTTTCACTAAAAGACTTCTTATGATATCTGGTTGACTTAGAATGAAAATGGTTCCGATATTACATCCATTATTGCTTGCATGGTGTCAGTCTTTAGAATATTCTCATTACTGAAGAACATCAAATTTGTTTTTCAACATGCAGCAACCTTATCTTGGATTCCTGGAAATTCTTGTCAACCGAAGGTATTACAGTAGAACATGTCTTACAAGACCACCTCTTTTGCCACAAAATATGGTCTCTCAAGACGGGTGGTCTCTCATAACAGTCACTGTGCTAAATAAACAAATTGTGCACTGAGAATGTGGTCTCATGACAGGTGGTCTCACATAACAGTGGTCTTTCAAGACAGGTTTTACTGTATTCCCTTTTAGGGACTCTTGTTTAACTATTGAAGCCATGTCAAGTAATAACACAAATGACATTTACAAAATCATGTCTATTGAAGCCATGTCAAGTAATAACACAAATGACATCTACAAAATCATGTCTATTGAAGCCATGTCAAGTAATAACACAAATGACATCTACAAAATCATGTCTGTTGAAGCCATGTCAAGTAATAACACAAATGACATCTACAAAATCATGTCTGTTGAAGCCATGTCAAGTAATAACACAAATGACATCTACAAAATCATGTCTATTGAGTGCTGACATTCAAGCTGTTTCAGGAATGGGCAAAGAATATGCGATCCTACAGCCACATTGATGCAAAGAATAAATGCAAATTGTCCCTGGCAACCTTTTGTTCTTTTGTTTTTATTATTGTTGATATCATCTGCTTATCAATTAAAATTGTTGTGTACATATATGTAGACATCTGTCACGTTTAGGTAGTTAGACATGATAGTCCAAGTGACCTACATATAGTTAATTATCATGAATGTGAATGGTGCTTTTTTTAAACAGTGTACTCTAAATTAGGTCTCAGAACAAAGTATGTATTGTACCTGTTTCTTTTTTTTCTAATCTAAAAGTTTGTGTTGTATTTCAGAAATAAACAATTTTTATATTTTCCATTAGTGATGTTTTTTATGTACAAGTTTTTCAACTAAAATTTATCATGTAATATCATAAATTGAGAAAAGTTTTCAAATAATCATGACAGTAAAACTAACAAAATACATATTCAATTCCATTATGATAGATTTCAGTTTGCTGATGATTTTTTAATTTATTCCTGGAGATTATGATTCCATTTCACTTCCTTGTTAAACTGGGTTTGTTCCCTTTAATTATATCCCTTCAGTAGGTTGATTTTCTATCTAGATCACCAGTCTGTCATGTCTGTGCTGACATTGATCAAGAGAGTCTTCTTGCCAAGTTAGGATCTTAAGCTGACATTGATTAAGAGTCTCCTTGCCAAGTTGGGGTCTTAAGCTGGCTGTGATCAAGAGCGACTCCTTGCCAAGTTAGGGTCTTAAGCTGATAATGATCAAGAGTCTCCTTGCCAAGTTAGGGACTTAAGTTGATATTGATCAAAAGTCTCCTTGCCAAGTTAGAGTCTTAAGATGATATTGATCAAGAGTCTTCTTGCCAAGTTAGGGACTTAAGCTGACACTAATCAAGAGTCTCCTTGCCAAGTTAAGGTCTTGAGCTGACACTGATCTAGAGTCTCCTTGCCAAGTTAGGGTCTTAAGCTGATAATGATCAAGAGTCTCCTTGCCAAGTTAGGGACTTAAGTTGATATTGATCAAAAGTCTCCTTGCCAAGTTAGAGTCTTAAGATGATATTGATCAAGAGTCTTCTTGCCAAGTTAGGGCCTTAAGCTGACACTATCAAGAGTCTCCTTGCCAAGTTAAGGTCTTGAGCTGATACTGATCTAGAGTCTCCTTGCCAAGTTAGGGACTTAAGTTGATATTGATCAAGAGTCTCCTTGCCAAGTTAGGGTCTTGAGCTGGCATTAATCAAGAGTCCTTGCCAAGTTAGGGTCTTAAGCTGACATTGATCAAGAATCTCCTTGCCAAGTTAGGGTCTTAAGCTGACATTGATCAAGAGTCTCCTTGCCAAGTTAGGGTCTTAAGCTGACATTGATCTAGAGTCTCCTTGCCAAGTTAGGGACTTAAGTTGATATTGATCAAGTGTCTCCTTGCCAAGTTAGGGACTTAAGTTGATATTGATCAAGAGTCTCCTTGCCAAGTTAGGGTCTTAAGTTGATATTGATCAAGAGTCTCCTTGCCAAGTTAGGGTCTTAAGCTGACATTGATCAAGAGTCTCCTTGCCAAGTTAGGGTCTAAAGGTATTTCCTGACTTGAGTGATGAGAATGTGGTGCATAAGCGAGAGTAATTGCTTCTTCTTGGGTTTATCACGATGTTATGAGTGCCACCCTCAGGATGTATTTTAATACCTTCAACACAAGACCTTTTGTTACATTTATGTCCTGTCATGTAAATGTGAAACAAGACCTGTTTTCATCCCCACAAAAGATCACATCTTCACTACAACATGCCTACAGATATTTAGACAGAAAAATATTTTCGGGAGGTTGTTCAGGGGAACAGCTAAGAAGTCAAAACGTTTTTCAGTACCTTTGGGAAATTTCATCCCAACATTTTTATCCAAAGACATGGGCACAGTAGGAACATATACAAATAAGATATTTTTTTAAAAAAACTGCACATCCATGGTGGGCAAATCAAATTGTCAACAGTCTGGACAAGACAAAACTTGATACACTTATGAGGCATGTGAAGTCAGTAACTCTAAGTGATGTTTAAATACTACTTAATGTAAAGTCTGGAATATGCTACTGTATAAAGGCTAATTTTTCCATAAAATATGTATATATCCTATTCAAATCCTAATTTGTAAGTTTGGTTCTTTACTGTTTACCCTTCTGTATCTCATTAATGCCATCAAATGGTTGGGCAAAATAATGGTGCTTGTTACATTCGGGTTCAAAGGACATACAACCACCAAGTAAGGATCCTACAATTTTATATAAAATTAATGTAAAATCTTCACATAAACTTGAAAAATAAGTGTTGCTTACAATACCAAGCCCAAGTAAAAACTGCCTGCTCCACCACTCTGCTCTTGTTTTAGAAAGGGTTAGAGATAGAGAACCTGTTGACAATCTTTATATTAAATATCCAGTGTGCCCAGATTATTGTTCTGGCCATTGCCACTACTAGCAGCTAGAATCTGATAAAGGCACTGAGATTGAAATCATACTGATAACAGATGGTTACCTTCATTGCTGTAATTTGTGTAGATAATAATCTGGTCCTGTGGCTATGTACTCCATAATAAAAGGTGCTGGTGTTTAGCTAATAGAGAATAAGTGTCATTAGCAAACCTACAATCAGTTCAGGAAAAGTACAAGTTTGCAAATCAGTAATGCAAAGAGGTGAAATGAATTTAAATTACTCGAATTACAATATGAAGCCAAATAAAATATTCAACCAAGATAACTTTTTAGGAGTTCAACAATGAACATGACTAAAAGAAACTCTAATAAATCTTGTATGTGAACTAATAATATGAATGCCCTTCAACATTCATATCAAGTGCTTTTGCAGCTCAACATGTGCTTTTACAGCCATTCAAACTGTGGATCGGATTATTTACAAGCCAGAACAAACAAAAATACCAGAGCAAAAATAGATAATACCAAACAAAGCTTAAAACATAAGTTTACTTGTCAAACTTGTTATACTTATATTTTCATTAATTTCAATTAATTTTATCTTGACAATTATTATTTTTCATTTTTTCTTTTGATACTTTTAATTAAGAAAGAGTGTTATCCAGAGGGCAGAAAAATCTTATATAATTAAAATGTATATATTAAGATTTTTTTATTGTAAACATTGAACTTTGTAAGCAGGATATCTGCATGAATCATGTTTCGGCAAGTAGCATCTAATAGTCGGACAGTATTAGTTGGTACATTATGTTTGTTTGCCATGCTGATAAGCTGTTATTAGTGTTAATCTCGCTGTTTATTTTGTTGTGTATGAATAAAAATATTGTCTTATACAATATCATTCACATTACTCTGCACATCAAATTTTAAGCCAAAACAAATGAACATAAAGTATTGTACATACAACACAAAGTCATGAAATAATAAGGAATACAAATACAGACTTCTAGACTATTATTGGTTTCACATGAAAACAATATTCTAAGTTGGCATTAAGAGAAATTTGAAATTCAGAAATATAGAGCAATTATAAATTGTGTAAAATGTGCTTTTTGACATATCTTTGATGTATATCCTTGATTCTGAGGTGAGCAACTGAAATTAGTTTAAACCATATTTCTTTGAGAAACTTTGTCTAATGCAATTACAGGCATCTGATTTGGGGTATTCAGTAGGAAGCATACACTTAATAGTACTGTTTCCCAACAGTGACAAGAAAGAAAATATAACCTTAAGGATCTCGATGCCAGTAACAATTGTTTTACAAAAAATAGGCATACGCTTAACTACAATGAATGAGAATTAATTAATTGCAATTCAAATGGTAATGAGTTGTCTTAATTAAATCCTAATATAATTTTGCACAGCTCAAAATATTGTTATTGTGTGTTTTCTACAGTATCAATAGGGTTGCCAAATAATAATGTTTCGATCTTAATAGCGAAAGGAAGTGTGTATAGGATTCAATCTCAAAAATTTTAATATTTGGAACAGTTTAAAAGAAAGTGTTTTGTACTTTCAACTTCAGCGAATGAGTAATATTTATTGTTAGATGCATCATTCGTATAATAAACGTAATTTAAACAATTTTGTTCTTAGCCTAGCATGCTTGATCTGAGACATCCAATCAATAGCGATGTAGTACATGGAGTGGTTTCTCTATCGTGATTCAGGTAGGCTTTAAAATTATGTATTGAAGGGTTGATTCTCACTTAAATGGGTTACAGGTTCCATATTCAAGTCGTAATAGGTAGAAATGAATTGTAGAACAAGGTCGTTCTGCACATCGGGGGTCAAATGTCGTTTGAAAATTGAATCTAGTAGGTCTCGTGTTCTGTATACAACAGTCGAGTTTTCAAGTCTTGAAGATATGTAAGAGCTAGTCTGTGGTAAATCTTAACTGAAGCAGTTTATACTTTCAATGGCAAGAGTTTGGGCTTTCCCAGCTAGTTTTGTGGTACAGTTGTGAAGGAGACACTTTTTTTCATTATTATTCTCATCGCCTCGACATTTATTTTTCAATAAGTTCATTATCATTCATTGTAAAGTTGTCCCAGATGTGGTCTGTGTTGTCAAAACTTGGAAGAATATAAGATTTGTACATTTTTGTTTGTTTGTTTGATTAGGATTTTCAACGTAACTTTTAACATGTGTTCAGTCATATCGCTACGATATCTGCAGCGAGGCAGTTTATTGTGATGTCTAGCACTGGGGCATCATGCCTCAGACATGTAGCATGATGTCCCGCTCAGTCACATTATCCTGACACCAGGCGGACCAGTCCTAACACTAACCTCTTAATGCTGAGCGTCAAGCGAGGCAGCTGTTAGTACCATTTTTGTAAGTATTTGGTATGACTCGGCCGGAGATCGAACACACGACCTCCTGCTTCTACAGCGGACGCTTTAACTACTAGGCCACCGGAGCGGTTGTACATTTTTGTGCAGCATAATCAATGTAGTTTGAATTTCACACTTCAACAATTTATTTTTTCCCAGGCTTTGTCGGAAATACATGTATATTTAATGTAATCGTGACTAGTGGCGTCACTGTATAATATAATGCCGAGATGCTTGTGCTGGGAAACCTTTTATAGGTTTTAGCCATGCATATGGATGGTGGCTCCGTTTTTATGTTATTAGCATTACTTCAACCTTGTCTGGATTGAATGTAACTAACCAATGTCTAGGTCATTAAAGCATCTTTATCAGTGTTTAAGATTTCACCTGGTTATCAGCTGTTTTATATAATGTTGTGTTGATAGCTGATAGTCTGATCTGATGCTTCCATATTCTCCTCGATATTGTTGATGAAAATTCCAAATAATATTGGTCCCAAAGTAGATACCTGGGGTGACTCCAGCATTAATGCATCAGACATATGAGGATTGAAAATGTATAACTCCTTGTGTTCTTGACGGTAAATAACTTTCAAACCGTAGTAACAGGTTTCCATGAATACCAATACTTTTTCATTTTGAGAGCAATCCTTTGTGCCAACTCAGTTGAAAGCCTTACTAATAGCGAAGATAACGGTCCTAATCTCCTTTCCTTGATCTTGTGCAGAACGAATTGTATTGTAAATGTCTCTTAACTCATGTTTTGTTGAACAGTGACGAATCTGATTGATTATATGAAAATATTTTGTATCGAGCAACATAAATATTTGAATATTTATGTACACACTTTTCAAAACCTTTAGATAAAGTACATACTATAGATATAGGATGATAGTTTAAAACAACGGTTTTGGAACCTTTCGTTAATAACCACGTTCCTCTTTAGCCTATTGAGTAAACATTGCCTGGGATTTGGGGGTCCTGGTAAATATCGCTGAGAACTACTAACAAGCACTAAGAAGTACTAAGAGATTAAGTGCTATAAAAAAAAATAGACACTAAGAACATTGCAAAGAATTATATTACACCCTTCTCCCCCCCCCCAAAAAAAAAAATGATAATGCCTACTTAAAAACACTGTCGTTAAAACTTTTTTCATATATATATGATCCACAATATTGCAGTGTCTCTCGAGTAAAAGAAAATTGGCCTATTCAAAATAATGGTTATTTATTCGCGGATTTTAACTTAATAATAACATCGATGCTTTGAAGAGGAAAACATGTGCATCTACTACATGCGAAAAGAAAATACAAACGTGTTCCATATTGAAATAATAACTGCATGTGTTTGTAATCGCCGACATTGACAAAAATTGTCATCTTCTCATGCCTACAGTTGCTGAAACAATAAACAGGTTTACTCAAAATATTTCAACTGTCATGAAGTCTGCGTTCTTTAACGGGCTGAGAGAACATATTTCACTTCTTTTGTTAGCTTAGGCTAATCATTACTTAAAGAATTCTCTTCCGTATTAATTCAAACTTGTGTCGGCAGTTTCAAAGGTATATGTCTGATTAGAATAGTGCCACTGGCCTAAGTCGGTACAGCCCATATTTGAAAAATTAAAAAGGAACATCAACTTTAGTTTCAAGTTTAACGTATAAGAATTACTGAATACTTTGTTTCTTAACCACTCTGCTGGCATAAGTTGATCAAATTCATGACTCGTTCATGGTAAGTAAGATTTTAGATTATTGATCTGCCATGGCACGAACAAAGCAAGCTGCCTTCATGTCCACACGACTGAAATTTTGAGTTTGGAAAATTATGTGCGAATATTCAGAGACTATGTTAAGATAAACAAATAACAAACTAAAATATTACTAAAATAATAACATAGTAATTAGAGATTCGTTGTACACGTGCATAAAGAAGAAATGGCGCAGAGCTAAGAATTATCGGAATTGGAAAAGTATTTAAAACTAAAAGAATAAAGACAACTGAAGGACCATTTCTGGAATGTTCTTATAAGAAGGGGACACAATTTATTGATATGTCGGGAATATATATGGAAAGGAGACCCACAATGGCAATGGTAATGATGGTCTTAGAGATTTCACCAAACTAGCGGAAGCACTGAATAAGAAAGGAGATGAAGGACGTGCAACCGAAAGGGAACCTGCCATATGAAATACTAGATATAGATGGGGAAACAGTTATTATCAAAGAGCTGGCATCTATCGTGAGGAAAATTAATACATATAAAAAAGCTACACATGTCAGATCTACCTTTGGAAATCCCATTAGAAACCACTGTAGAACGTTTCGAAAAGAAGTTTCAAATTAAAGTCAAAAAGGACAGAATGGATACTTACCCAGGATACCTCCACTAAAAAATGGAGTAAGGATCCTTGAAATAAAATGATAAAGACGATGGGTTTTTTTTAGAGAAAAGAGACATTACCAACAAAACTAGTAACAAAGGAAGGAAACAAGACAAAGCAATCCAAAAACCAGAGATCCAGGCATCGACCTTTATGGAATGGACTGCAGGGAGAAAGAAGCCAAGACCAAATAAGAAAGCTAAAAAAAAACATTAGAAAATGGAAGTCGAATAACTAAATGCGGTATTGGGGAAGATAAGGGATGGAACGTATTACAAGCTCGACTTTGACTAAGAGTTAGAAGATACAGAATAAGTACGCAGCGACGTTTCAACTTTATGAATTTTATTGTAACAAAAAGAAACCAACAAAAACAAAAATCCTACAAAAAGATCTGTAAAGGACAAACTACTTGTGTTCCACTCATGCAGACAACATAAAATTGTTAGACAACTAACACAATTTGATATAGACCCAAACAAATAGGATACAAAAACAATGCTAGGAATACGTGGTTGTATTTTCCATTGTCCAAGGTCGACACGACCTTTGTTATCTCTCATGACACCTTGTTACGCAAATCATTTGGCGGGCCACAAGATACGGCTTGACGGGTTGCATGTTTGAGACCCCAGTCCTAAGATACGGGTCACTAGCCATTTGGGGAAAATAACGCCCTCCACCAAATACAGACTCATTACACAGACAATAACACCTTCAGGTAACCATACAATTAGGGCGAGGCATCCCCACAGTCCAACCAGCTAAATGTGCTGGGATAGATCATTGAATATCCCACAAACACAAAAATCATTTACAAATTACTGAATAACGTCACTTTAAACTAACAAACTATCTTGTAGAGACAAGGGATGAACGCCATCCCCCTTCAGACTTACATACTGGAGAGAGGGGAACAGAGAACGTAGACTCCTGACCTGAAACTTGGCCCTTTGGGGAAAATAAGGCCCTCCACCAAATATAGACTCATTACACAGAAAATAACACCTTCAGGTAACTATAAAATTAGGGCGGGGCATCCCCACAGTCCAACCAGCTCTATGTGCTGGAATGGATCATTGAATATCCCCCCCACACACACACACATCAGTACAAAATGACTATAAAATTACTGAATAACGTCACTTTAAACATCACTTTAAACTGTCCAGACTTAAGACATCGTTACGATATGAATGGGAAATACGAGGCTTTGAAACGTTTTTACATAACACCGTGAGATTAAAATAACCTCAAGTATTTTCCTGCATTTCTTTATCTTTCATTTTTTCGGTTTATTTCGTATTTGGTTCTTTCTATACATTTTATTTTTCTTTCTGTTCATTTGTTTATCTAACATTCGATATTTCTTATACACAGAACAGTAAATCAATTACGGTCCGTGTTTACAATATTTATCGATTTATTTTAGTAACGCGTACTACTTTCTTGAGTAATTCAATGCTTTATAATGTTTTTTGTTCCCATTTTCTTGCACTTAGTGCATCTTAGTAGTTCGTAGCGATGTTTACAAAGGTTTAGTGTGCGTTTATCTAGGTCATACAGTCGTTGTCACTGCCTTATTAATTTCCTAATTTCATTATGCATCACATGTGCATCAAAAAATCAAGTATTTTTAATATAACTGACATTAATAGTTCTTTTTCTAATCACTTGCTTTGGAATTATTGTGAATTCATTCAAATGCATTTTGGTTTGGCAAATTAACGACTATTGGTACAACAGTGCATTTAAAATTAGAATTCATTCGGATCACATTGGAAATCATTTGGAATAAATACATTTGAACTTCTGATATAACTTTAGATCTTTTTGGGATTAAGTTCATAATTCTGATAGTTCTTTTTATTATTTCACTTTGTATTTTAGGGGAAAATGATTGGCTGAATTTTACAAAACTTGTTGGTTTTCGCTCTTTTTTCTTGCTTAATTTTAGACCATAAATTCGTAACACATCCATGTTAAATATTCTTTCTGACATGTATTATAATTATAAATTGTTGACCATAAGGAAGCGGTTTAATACTTCCCATGAAGGAAAGTTTTCTCGCATCATAAGCAGTTTCTAGGTGTCACAGAATTAGGCAAAAATTGAATTAATTTCTTCTTGAATACAAACTAATTTCATCATTTTTTTTTCGTCGCACATGTGTTACCTGGGGTGAATAAGTGTTTTTCAAGGTAAGCGACGTGTAGTGATTTGCATGTGCCTGACTACAAATCACTTCAAGTCAGGAACATTATAATCACGGGGTGCACGGGAATTTTGCCGTGAATTCTGCTCACCTATTTGGGGACATATCAGGCAGAATATTTCTAAAAATATTACGAGTCAAAAGTATCTTGTCAAAGAAGAGAGAGCTCGTCATTCTTTCTCCAGCCAAAGGGGTGAGTGTTAGCAGCAGAGGAGGTGAACAGACCAAGTTTTCAAGCAAAAATAAGGCTTCTACGGAAACCGAAACTAAATCAGACAAATCGAAACTAAATTAGATAAACTGAAACTATTTCACATAAAAGGCTGCTATAGAGTCTCCCTAGGTAGGAAAGTGAACAGACCAACTTTTACAGGCGTCGATTTAGCAAACTGAGGCTTTCTCGAAAATGCTTAATATAAGCCTCCATTCATCAAAATAAAATTAAAAAAAAAACGACGTCATTTTTGTTGTCACCATCCCCTTTGCTGCTACGATGCTTGGAAAATTCGTGGAGTTTTCGGGTAAAAAAAAAGACGCCATTTAGTTGACGTTCACCTCCTCGGCTGCTATGAAAATCTTCGATTTTTACTAACTAAATATTTGATCAAGTCCGATACGATATCTTGTCCGAGGGTCTGATAAATTTATCGTCACAAATCCGTGTGGGATTGTCTGAGCGTGGCTAAAGAAATTTCTAAATCGATTATGATCCATATCACCACCGCACCAAGTTTGCCAAATATTTCTAAGAGTATGAGTATCAACTCCGTTAAATACACACAGCATATTGCAGTTATCTCTGATCACTTTTGGTATTTGAGTGTAACGTTGAGTGATATATATCACATCGGTGTTTTTATGTCTGCCTCTGGAAAATATTCTAGCAGGATTCTTTTGATTATCTAACATAATATCATCATATACGACTAAATTGTTAATACTTCCATCAATATCATCAATACTAGGTGCCTCTTCGATATCGGTTATAAACTCAATAACACCATCGCCGTTAATTTCTTGCGCGGCATCATTAAAATCCTTTAATACTTCATAACATCGTTGATCGTCTACACTCGGAGCAATCATGTACAATTTATCCCACTTCATCCATCTCGTTATCAAATTAAGTAGCAATTGTGTTTTACCACTTCCAGATGGTCCGATGATAATCGCGCGAATAGAATTTGGTAACATTGCATGGTGTCTAATAGGTTCCCGTCGTCGAGTAGCTGAATAATCAATTACATTCATGCCGTTATATAATATAATTATGGATTTATATTGTGTGAAATGTAGGACGCGTACTGGCACAAATGACTTGACGACGATTACAACGAAAAATAATCGATCAGCGCTTTCTGGTAAATGCGTACAATGTAGTACAAAGAAATTTAGATTTACTTCCACGAAACCTTTAAAAAAAAACGAGGAGGTGATATTGCAGCCAAATTGACAAAACTCCCAGGAACACCGTGGGCAAAGTATCCAGGAGAAAAGCACCTTCCAGGATATAGCTACTGTGGACCGGGAACACGATTAGATATCAGACTTGATGATCAAAATTTACCCCGACCCGGCGAGTATCCAATAAACGCTATTGATAAGGCGTGTCATGCTCATGATGTCGCTTATAAAAGCAGCAATCTTCAACACAGACATCTCGCAGATGTAAAATTAATTCATGCGTTAAATGCTATTCCTGATAAATCCTTCAAAGAAAAATTGGCTTCGTGGTTGGTAAAATCTGCTATGAAGGGTAAATTGATGTTAGGTGCTGGTAATTGAAAATGTTAGCATTTTAATATGGAATCTATTTATTATTCTCCGAGAGGATACTGGAGAGGTTACGCAGCAATTAATAAACTCGCTAGTGCATCAAAGGTGAAAAAAACTACAGCGGCAAACTGGTTATCTAAACAGGCAATATGGCAAATTTATCTACCAGCGCCTAAACAAATTAACTATTCGCATTTTGATGTTACAACACCTAATGAAGTTCATCAAGCTGATATACTATTTCTGCCGCATGACAACGGTTACAAATACGCGTTAACGTTAGTTGATATTGCAAGTCGATACAAAGAAGCAGAACCGTTAAAAACAAAATCATCTACTGAAGTAGCTTCTGCATTTGAAAAAATTTATCGACGAGGTCCTCTGCGCTGGCCAAATCTGTTACAAGTTGATCCTGGCAAGGAATTTCAAGGTGTTGTTACATCTACGATGAAACATCATAATGTCGCCATCAGACGAGGACACACTGCGCTACATCGCGATCAGGCAATTGTTGAACGGTTTAATAAAACCCTTGCTGAGCGGTTATTCGGATATCAATACGCAAAAGAATTCATCCAGGATAAACGATCCCGTGAATGGGTCAAGAGATTACCAGCTGTGATTACCGCAATCAATAATGAGATTACTAGAACAATTAATATGAAACCTGTCAACGCTATTAAGAAGGCGTCTATCAAAATGGAAATCCAAGGAATTTCACAAAAAGAACCAATTCTTGGTAGTAATGTCATTGTAAGGTACTTATACGAACCAGGAGAGCTTGAGGGTGGTAAAAAAAGAGCTACTGATCCTATTTGGAGTGTCACTACGCATAAAATATCCGGCATAACACGATCAACTGGTAGACCTCCAGTCTATAAACTGGATTCAACTGCTCCTCAGCGGGGTTTTACACGCGAACAATTACAAGTGATTCCCGAGGATACTCAATTGCCACCGCGTGGTCTTAATTAGCACCCAGGGTGCTGTCACCCCGGCGTCTGTTGCACTCAAGACAAGTCAACCTCACATTGTTTCTGACATGACCGAGATTGTTATCTTTTCTATCTACGGTGAATTGGCGAGGATCTTTATCCGACCAATTCCAACTCATTATACAATTACAACTCGCGCAGTGATTGTTCTGTTGTTGCTTTAGTGTCTTAATTAATTCAGTATCAATGTCAAATTCTCTTTTATTTTTTTTATCCTGTTGTTTATAACCAGAGAGTTTTTTTCTGATTATATTATCATCGGTGTGTATATTACTTATTGTATTGTCATTATCGTCAACAACAATTCTTCGAAGTTGGTTTATTCGCCGTACTCTGGATACTGCGAGATAAACTAAATTTGACCACTCAATATGATTATCTACTATCCAAAGAGTTGTATCGGATATAGTCAATCCCTGTGAAGAGTGTATTGTTGCTGCATAACCTAACGTCCATGGGGATTTATCAGCACCTAATGCATCTTTAACGACGCTGATATCAACCAGCACAATATCATTTAATACTAAATTCTGCTTTTGTTGTTGTCCAGGAATGTCAACGTCGATATTCTGCTTTCGTGTATCCTTAGGTCTATAACAGAGTGGTACTGGAAGCGTTGAAAATTTTTCTTTATGTAGCGCAAACAACTTCATCTGAAGTGCGTCTCTGACTATTTTTCTACTCGCGATTATTAAATCATTTGGCTTCCACATTTCCCAAAAATCATTCATGGGAGTTTCAGAGATTATTTCACGCGCTATTTCACATTGGATTTTATCCGGTTGTAATCTAATTAGCGCTTTGAATTCTCGTAATTGTTCATCAAGTGATCTATGGTCGGTATTAATCTCTTCATAATAATCTACAAATCCTTTTAACCATTCATGTGGAGATCCACCAACAAATGGCTGCGGTTGGCCGTGATCCCCGCACATGACGACTTTTGTATTTTTCAATAACAACCATTCAAGAAATATCTGTAATACTGTCAATGATACCGTGCATATTTCATCCCAGATTATTATTTCAGGAATAAATTTATCGCCCATTCGATCAGGAGTCCATGTATCGCCTTTCCATCGAAAGAAGCTATGATAAGTACAGGCTTTTACCCCCCGCGCTATCATCTCTCTGGCGAGTCTGTGAGTTGGTGTTAACACAATCATGTTAGAAACGCTAGCGTTTCTACGGAATAATTCGATTGCACGAGTTGTCTTTCCTGATCCACCACAGCCGTTTAAATAAACTGTCTTGTATCTACAAATCGGATCGGATACAGGTGGTGCAGTAGAAAATTCTTCAGAAATATTATCTATATTTCTACAAATATATTTATCATCCATAGCAACATCTGCGGATTTACAATACTCATGTAGTGTTTCTTTTTTAAACCTCCAATTTCCCCACGCTTCCTTAGGATCTGTGAATTTAGCTACATCTGATTTGTATTTCTCATGGATATACATCGAATCAGTAGCTACTCTAACCGCGGTATTAGGAAATCTATTTATCATCGAGAATAGATTAATACAAGAATAGGCTAGCATAGAACTTCTCAATTGTGTGTATTGACAACTTTTTCCATCACAGTAGGTAACAACCGTACCTAGTTTCTTACCATTTCGAAGGACATCATCTACCCAAACATTATTAGTTCCGCTCGCAGATTTGTAAGCTTCCTCATCTAATTCCCCTGATAGAAAAGCGTTCTTACGGGTTACAAATTTCCCTTTTTTTATTAAATCAGATATTATGAAATTGTATTCTTCATCGTCTATGATTAATCTCGAAGAATATTTTGCATTGTCAAATCTTCCACCTTGAGTGAATTTACCGATTATTCTTCGTCCGAGTTCTTTAGCCTCTCTATTACTACCTTCGAATAATTTCTTAGACCAATCTATGATTTGTTCCTCGCTGAAATTCTTCGAATTTCCATCTAGAAATTGTTTTCGTTGTTCGTTAATTATTTTTTCGAGATCGGGTTTTGGTAACCAAACATCTTTCTGAGCGTTATAACAAATAATCGCTTCACTGACAATTAACGATATTAGCATACCACAATCGATCATATATCGCAATAGCACAATTGACATCCACGCTTTTTCATACATATGTCTACCAAGCCAAAGATAACTACACGGATGTAACCCTGTAGCTAATTCGAATGATATCACACGAGCGAACCCGGTTAAATCAAAATCAGGCAAACGACCATTAATCGCAACACGAGTCATTTCATGTGTGGGATGTCCAAATCGTTTAAAATATTCAGAGCATTCTCCATATCCGAGAAAACTTCCAGGATAACACGCGGATATATCAATTGAAATCATACCATCACGTGAGTATTTCGTATTCCACAATCCTCCATGACCAAATTCGGCGCAACTCAACTTCACGTCCTCCAGAAAATCACTTCGTGTTGGACGCCATGAATTCTTTTCTCGTGCGAAGTGAGCTACCACTGATGGAATTGTGAAGCTATCCGTAAGTAGTTTTTCTGTAGAAATGCTAGTGTTTCCTTCTAAATACTCATTAGCGATTTTTCTCATTCTAGTATCTAATTCTTCAGTTCGATATAATTCACCATTTGGTTTTACAAACTGATCAAATCCTATTTCCGGATCCTCATTACTCCTGAGTAACCATACTGACACAGGGTCGTCTTTGGTTAACGCGTGAATAGCATCAAATAATTTCTCTTCATAGAAATCATCCCTAGAAAATTCTTTAGGGATATATCGAATAGTTCTTTCTCGTGGAAATATATTTACCGCTGGTGTCCACGCGTGTTTGTTATGATCGATAATTTCAATTGGAGCTCCTCGCGATTGATATTTCGGTTCGTATAATACTTCTCCGGTTATTGTCGCTACCGATATTGGAAATTTTAATAATGCTTCTAATTTAGCTATATCGGAAATCGTTGCCCCGCGTTGTTTCACTGTTAGTTCCCATTCGGTTATTTTTTTTCTTCGTAGATCAGTTAATTTGTTTCCCCGGGATGCATTTGTGAAGTGTTCTATTAACCGTGTTGCTACACAATTAAGTGGCAAAGCCACTGATGATGAAAACATCGGAGCTAGTTTTGCAATACTTGGATTATTATTTATTGGATATAACCCATACACAACTGCTGTTACAGGGTAAGATTTCTCATAGTATGGTTTGTCAATTCCAGTTAGAATTCCTGGTTTGGAATCTCTACTCACAATAACAGTTTTTTTATCCTTAAGGATTGGGTCAAATTTATCTCTGATAATCCATTCACCTTCCTCTTCGATAATGAATTTTATTCTAAAAAAATACCTCCGTAGAAATTGCTTTGCAATTTCACCAAGGTGTGAAAGTATCACAGCTGCTCTTATATCATTCATAGTAGCATCAATTACGGGTATATTGACATCTTCATCAATAATTCGAAATGTCGACCACGTATGAGATGCTCCATCACGCTTAAACTCATTAAAACAGTCGCTGATTTTACTCAATAGTGGTTTATCATCTACTAGACTTTTAGGTATATCAGAGATTCTATCGAGATTAAATCTAACATTTTTCCAAGGCTTAATTTTCGATAATCTCTTGAACTCCTTCATATTATAATTAAAACAAGTATTTAAATAAGAAAATTTTATATAATGAATCATTGCAAATGGCTTATGATTGGATCAAAGACTCCGTGTAACAAATCATGCAGAAATGAATTCTGTGGGTATCATATGCAGAGTGTGAGAAACGGTTCGGAGGGACCTCTACCATGCTTGCATTGTGAGGTAGGTGTAAGAGGCAAGTCGCAGTTATGCATTAATTGCGGGGGTAAGCGTTATAGAGAGTTAAAACGTTATTATGACAAGCGAAGAATCAAAAATCCTGACGACGTCAATAGCAAAATCATAAAAACTACGGCTGATTATATAAAAAGATTTGTTAATGTTATAATTCAGCCAATTAATGAATTAGACAAATAGATATATTATATATACAAATGAGCCAAGAATTTCAAAGACATCCTGTTATTAAAAATTACGAAGCTTCTAGTGATGGTGTTGTTAGACACAGTAAAAATAAGAAATCTGTTGGGCGGGATAATGGTATGGGTTATTTGATGTTTAATGCTGGAGGGAAAATGTATCTCAATCACCGTTTCGTTTATGAAGTGCATAATGGATTAATCAAGGATGGTTTTGTTATTGATCATATTGATTCTAATCCCAAGAATAACAAATTGAACAACCTTCAAGCTATTTCTCAATGTGAAAACACAAAACGAGGAAGAACTGGGAAATACCCGAAAATTGCTAGACCTGTAAGATCGTTTAATACTGACACGGAGATGGTATTTCAATCAATGACAGAAGCTGGTAGGTATTTCGATATTTTCCCCCCCTCGGTACAAAAAGTAGCAGAAGGAATTTATAAGACCGCTTTTTCAAAGCGTTTTAAAAACAAAATTCAGTTTGTTTATGTATAATTTGCATTGGAAATTGCTTCGTGAAATTGTGAAAGAATTTCCATTGAAAATCTTCAATTTTGCAATTTCACATGGGAGATAACTCCGTTAGGTATAACGCGTGTGAAATCCATAGGATTTCCACCAATGACAGAGTTACGGATCTTAAACACGGAAACGCTAGTGTTGGAAAATCTTCGATTTTTCATTGGCTGTTATAATTAAATAAATCTGAACAAAACACAATCAATTTTGTCTTTTTTCAAGTATTAACAAAACTGTTTTATAAACACGTCGTATTTAAACATTTTTTTTAATGTCTGTTTCAAGTATTATATGTGTTTTCAACGTTGTCAGTGATCGCTAATAAACAAACAAATAATTACAATCACTACACCTATTTTATATCACCTCGTCGTAATGAGTGTATATATACAAATTCGTCTTTATTATAATTGGGCATTTAGCCGAAATTCAAGTGTAAACAAAACCACACCGTCACACGTGGTATGAACGTTATTATTGACATTCAAAACCAAAGTTTCGATTTTGCGGTTTTGTTTACACTTGAATGTAGAATAGCCCGCGTCATCCATTGTCATTGAAATCAATTCATTCATTGTTCACCTATAATCTATTGTTGTACCGTCGTCATTGTCATTGAAATCAATTCATTCCATTGTTCACCTATAATCTATTGTTGTACCGTCGTCATTGTCATTGAAATCAATTCATTCATTGTTCACCTATAATCTATTGTTATGTGTTTGTCGGTTAACCGTTGAGCGCGCTGCTTGATGTATAAAACACCAAGGGGGTTTAAAACGGTAAATGTGCCGTCGTCATTCATTATATATAATCATAATCACCTATAATCGCATTAAGCTTCTGGGTATACTAAGATGATCAACACCTTAGTGTATCCAGAATTCATTTTAAAATACTTTGTATTTGAAATACTTTGCATTTTTAATTCTAAAGAATTTTCATACTTTGTATTTGAAATACTTTGCATTTAAACAAATATATTTTTATATATATATGAATATTGAAAATCTCAAATTGATTATTATTGAAATCAACAAGTTGAAGGATGAAAATGTAAAATTATGTTCAGGTTTGGATTGTGATCAAATTATGACCAATTTCGAGGATATACAATTTGCAGAACAGACAGGAAAATATGTCCTATCTAAAAAATATTTTTTAATTAAGAATATACAAAAGCTTATACGTGAGAGCTTAGTAAATACTGAAGATGTTAATGTCTTCGTACCATTATGTAGCATCGTTGAACGTGTACGTAAGCAATTAGGATTAGAATATGAACAAAAGAGACTTATTAATTGTAAAGTGAGACAATTAAAAACATTAATGGAAAACTCTGAAGGTGATGAGCCCACGCGTAGAGAGCCTCCTTTGTTTGTATAACCAGTACGGTATGAGGAAGTAAAATTATGTGTGTAAGGGGGAAGTATTAAAATGATTTACATTTTTTAGTTAGTGATTTCTTTCGAAATGATTTGCAATGAAATGCTTTGCATTAAAAAATCCTTTGGATTTTTATTTGACAATTAGTGATACTCTTTTAATAATGATAGGAGAATCATTAACAACGAGATTAGCTAGAGAAAGACTTGAAGCTCTTAAGAAAATATTACCCCTTCGTGATAGAATCCGCGAAAAACTTCAACAGCGGCAATTATTTCAGACTGACTTCACAGAGGATACAGAACAACTCTTCAAACCGGTTGTCAAGGCAACTACAGATGTGAAAACAGCAACTGAACGGGCGATATACGGAGATGTCCCTAAAGAAGGTCCTAGAACAGAGAAGCCTCTTCTCCCTGTGTTGGAGAAAATAGCAAAACGAACTAAACAAACGAAACAAGCTGTACAAATACTTCCAGGTGAAATCGCAGGGGAGATGGAACTACAACGACAGCAGGAACGAGAAGAACGAGAAGAACTACAACGACAGCAAGAACAAGAAGAAGAAGAAGAAGAAGAACAAGAGGGAGCTGTTTCCACGAAGAGTCGTGTTGCCTTTATAGAAAAACTCACTCCGACGGGTATAGAACAAATAAAACAATTTCAATCAATGAAACCCAGCAATTATGATATTTTTGGTAATTTTGCTGTTCAAAGCTATTATTCAAAAAATGATTTTTTGAAGGACGAGTATAAAAAGAGTACCATAACACGGGATAAATGGGCTGATAATTTGTATAAAATAGTCAGGGGTATTAATCGTTTGAATACGAAAGAGTTGGGATATATAAAATTTAAAGATGGAATTAAACAATATGACAAACAACAACAACAACAACAAGAAGAACAACAAAGAGAAGCAAAAACTAAGAAAAAAACCGGAAAGGGATATTCACCTATGGATTTTCACTCTAGCGTTGAAAACTCTAGTGTAACATGTCCTGGCAATATTCTCGGTGATATAGCACGATTAGAAGTACTTGTAGGAGGAAAACGAGCCGGAAATAACTCACTGGAAATAATCAATGAAGCAGCTGATATCTGTAGGAGGTTATTTCAAGGTGGTATCATGGATATTGCAACATATAGAGATTTCATTGAGGAGTTAGCCGAAAATTCTCATGGTTATCATAGTGACTAATGTCACTGGAAATCCGTAGGATTTCGTGATTAGATAATTGGAAACACTAGCATTTGGAAAAACACTAGTGTTTTTGTATATAGAAGAATGATCATACACTACAACCATGATAAACCAACTAACGTCTACGTGGTAAACTCACGATTACCAAAATACCGAGTATACTATGGAGATGGTCTCGGTAATACTATAATGGGATTATTTTCAAGAATGGCTCCAAAAGTGGCTCCATTTGCAAAACAGGCAGCAATGAAAGCAATTGATGTTATCCGAGATAAGGGTATTAACACTGTTGGTGATCTTGCTAGTAAGGCATTTTCAGCCGCTCGGGATAAACTAACAGCGCTAGTTCGACGTAGAAATTCTTCGAATTTCCAATCAAAACCTGGAAATGCTAGCATTAGAAACACTAGTGTTTCTGGAATGACTTCACTGCCATCTACTGCAGTAATGCCTACACAGGTTAGTAAAATAATAAATAACGCCGTGGATAAAAAACTACAGTCGTTAATGACTAACGCCCAGGATAATATAACAGCAAATATGATAGCAGGAAGTGGGCTTTCGGGAAGTGGTTTTAAGAAGATTCGCCGGAAACGTTAGAAATATTTATTTGAACAGGATTTCCAATTATGATAGTTATTGTAGAAACACTAGTGTTTCTAATATTTGTGTCAGAATCACTTGTGATTCTATTTATTTGAATAGGATGCTCAGTTGTTATGGTTATTGTAGAAATATTTGTGTCAGAATCACTTGTATCAGAAACATTAATGTCAGAATCATTAATGTCAGAATCACTTGTGATTCTACTAACGTTATCTTCATTATCAGATATTTTCATCATCATTATTAAAATACACCCAACTAAATAATTATTTTTATATTATAAAATATTTATAATTTGCTAATTTTGTTAGATTTTTTACTTTTTTTACTCATTTTTCTAGTGTTTTTACTCATTTTTCTAGTGTTTTTATGCAATTCATCGACAAAATTTCATGAAAATCGAGGATGAAAACCCCAGGAATTCATTTAGAGAAAATCGATTTTGATCAGATTTTTTATCATGTGAGGCTAAAATATGTTGTTTCATCGAATTTTCGATGTTTTTTTTATTGATTTTGTATTGTTTTTTGGCTAATCCGTCGACATAATTTCATGAAAATCGATTTTCTCTAAATGAATTCCTTGGGTTTTCAATTCAAAATTCCTTCAGAATTTTTTAAATTACTTTCAGAATTTTTTAAATTACTTTGTAATTTTTGATTTAGACCATCGGATATATAATAAAAAATGTTCAAACAGAACCCTGATGTTGCATTTGACATGGAAGCCCCAGTACTTAAAGATGAATCTGTACGTGATTATCAATTTTTTGCTTATCACGCAGTGCAACCTGATCTTCGGTCACGAATTGAACTTCAAGTTCATGATACTAGTAAATACTTTTTACCCGCTGAAGCCTTTATTGAAGTCGAAGGTGAACTCGTAACAGCTGCTGATACTCCTGCGGTACCAGCGCCATATCCAGCCGGTACTCAAGTCGGTTTTGTCAATAATGGTATCATGGCGTTATTTGAAAGTGCAAGATATCTCATTGATGGAAAGGAAATTGAGTCGATAGAACGTGATGTTGATGTAGCAACAACAATAATAGGGCTAGCGAGATATTCCGACGATTATACAAGATCAGCCGGTCCCTCTATGATGTTTGCAAAGGATATTAAAAATACCACTGGGAAAAATCCATTTGTTGTAAGACGACCAAAGAATAATGCTGGTGCCGCTAATATTGATGCCGAGGATATGATTATAAACAATGATCCTAATTTCAATCTAGGAGCTGCAACACGTATGTCAATGTTGGAAGGGGGACGCAGATCATTTTCATGCGCGATTCCACTACATCATATATTTGGATTCTGTAGAAATGTCCGAAAAGTTATCTATGGAGCGAAACATACTATAGCGGTTGTGCGAAAAGGTACTGACAATGATGCAATTTGGAGGATTCCAGCAGATGCTGCAAACCCAAATGCTGATGCCGGTAAAGTCGTTTTAACAAAACTATCACTCTGGATGCCAGTGCTGACTCCATCGTTGTCAACAGAACCACGTTTACTATCATTTATGGATCAAGGGGGGAAGAGATTATTAAGTTGGCTAACAATGAGTACAGATGTTGTACAATCAACTGTTAACGGCATATTTACGTGGAACCTGGCATCAAAACAGGGTATTTCAGCTCCACGTCATATATTTATTGCGTTACAGGATACGACGAGAATTGGAAATCAACTCTCCTCCCATATGATATTTGATCGATTAGGTGTTAATGAAGTCTCGCTGAGAATAAACGGACAACAAGAACCATCCGAGGATATACAACTTAATTACGGTCAAAACCATATTGCACGAGTTTATCATCGATTGCTGTCGTATATGGGACGTGATCAAAATGTCGATACTGGTCTACAAATATCACAGTTGGATTTTAGTACTCTTTATCCAATTTATTACTTTTCGTTGGAACATCTTGACTTAATGAGACAGTCCGTCGTTGATATACATTTCCGAGCTCGTGTACTTCGTGGTGCTATCCCTGAATATAGAGCTATTGCTGTTATTCTCAGTGATAAATCAATGCTACTCGAAGGTGTTGGTGGACGAATGAGACTTATTGATGCACCAGTGGAAAATCTTTAATTGAATTTAGAAATGCTTGCATTTCCGATTTAGAATCAATCTGTTTTGTATAATGTCGTATAGTAATATCAATGTTACGTTGACACCTGGTCAGCTAAAAAAATTACAATCCAAATCAGCTAAGCAATGTGGAACCACAATAACGCTGAAACCTAATCAAATGAATGGCGGAGGGAATAAGCTATCGCTGACAAAAACTCAGACTAATCATTTTAATAAAGCACTGAAAGAAAAAAAAGGAGTTCAGGTTACTCTTTCTACGAGCGCGATTAAAAACATGGAAAAGACTGGTGGTATATTCCCGTTGTTAGGGTTGATTCCAGGGTTGATTGCCGCAGCAGCCCCAGCGGTAGCGAAGGCAGCAGCATTAGGAGCTATTGGTACCGCAGCAGGAATGGCATTGAAAAAGGCAACTGGAAAGGGGTATAAAAAAAAGGAAAGGGTCTAAGACTACCAGGAACCCCGAGTTCATGGTACAGCGGAAAGGGTCTTCGAATTCCAAGAACGATATAGTTCCTATGTCCAATTTTGATTTAATTGATACCGCTAAAAAATTAAAAATAAAAAATTTCAGAGGGGTTTTTATGAGAGATCAGTTACCGGCACAACCAAATGATGTTGAAACCGGTATTATTAATTTAGATAACAGCTCCGGACCTGGAACTCACTGGGTTTGTTACGCAATTGATCCACGTGGGATTATTTATTTTGATTCATATGGATTAGCGCCGCCGAAAGAATTTATGCGTTATATTAAAACCCTTCCAATGAGGACTTGGTATTCTACGTTACCAACACAAACAATGCTTGATCCACCAATATGTGGTAATGAAGTATTAAACGTACTTGATGCTATATCCAAAAGATTTTCAAAACCACCTCATATAGTAGTAAATGAGTATACTAGCGGTAGAAACGCTAGCGTTTCTCGGATTAGAAATCCATAGGATTTGAATAATAAAAAGATTTCTATAATAATGATTGATATTTGGGGACGACCTTTATCATCGCTGAAGAAACCTGATAGTGGAGTTGAAACCGTTGATAACAAGGATGTTAAAAAATTAATCGAAGATGAAATATCCGAAATATTAAACCTAGCAAATGTTGATCCTGGTGAAATAGTTGTTTTTCAAGATCGTCAGGGTAAGTTGAAAAGTAGTAATATCTCTCTTAATGATATTTTGGTTAAACAACGAGACGCAGCAGAGGATACTATCGCGTTATTTTCTGATGAGGGTAAACTCAAACCAGGTGTACTTGTTTCAACAATTACGGATAAATTAACAACATACGATAACACGGTGAATTCATTAAAATCGCTTAATGATAAGTATGATGATCATATAATTGTATTTGACCAGTTTACTGCATTACAAAGAAATATAGTTGACAAAATTGATAAACCCCTGCTAGAATTTTTTGGAAATCCACCAGTGACTGAACCAAAACTCACCGTAATAAAAGATTCTATGTTAGAACTAGCAACTCTTCAATCCGAATATGAAAAACACACGAAACTATTTATGACGTTTCGTAAAAACCTCATGGATAAGTTTATTGGGAGCCCATTTGATAAAATTGAAATAACACTTCCCGATATTAAAAAATCCATCGATGAACTTAAAACATTCAACAACGCAATAAGGGATGATGCAATGAGAATGATAAACGTTGTTGAAAAAGTAAAAATTCCTCATAATAAATCTACTGTCATCAACGTAGTATACATGATTCAACACGGATCATATACGTGGACACATACAGATAACATTTTAAACATAACCGCAGCAGTCAAGGGTATTTATCGATTAACAATAGTATCACCGACTCAATTCAATATATCATCAAGTAGTTCATCTGGAGTCAATAATACAATATCAACGATAATCGACAAGGATACAACTGAACAATTCACGATAACAAATGATGATAAAAATCTAGCCAAGGTTTCAGTAACGTGGTACGTAGAATTCGTAGCGGATTTAAGTAAACAGTTAAATTAAAAATACTAACGCTTTTAAAATAAAATGACTCCATCATCGAATCAGTATCGCTATGATCAAGTCAAAGAGTTTCAAACTAAACTCAGCTCTCTCTGTGAGGAGTATCAAATAAAAATCAAAAAATACAAACGAAGAATAACCACAGTTGATATCACCGTGTACTCGGTGTCAGGAGTAATCACTGCTGCTGGAATAATACTATCTTCGGTTACAATGATTGCTCCGGTCGTAGTTCCAATCGCTATTTCCGCAGTGGCTACAATTGCTGGTATATTAACTGGGATCACAAAAAAACTATCATCGTGTAGCCAGAGTAAACTACATGATTATTTAATTAAATATCATATTGCATCTGCCGGTTACTCGCAATTATCCTCGTTGATATCATCGTCGTTGGATGACACAACAATATCAGATAGCGAATTTTCAACTATGGCTCAATTGTATAAATCAACAATGCTGAAATTAGAGCAGAATAATAATAATAATGTCGTCGCAAGAACTACTTCAACAAATAGTAACAAATACAACACCGGTGAAAACAAGCACGATATCAATAACCTCAACACGTCCCGAATTTAGTGTTAATTTTCCAATTCCTGTTCCCGTGAGCGAGATCGCACTAGCAAAACTACGAGTGTATCATAGCTGGCCTAATATTAGATCGGTAGCATTTGGTGGTCAACAACCGAATAATTCCTTGGTATTTGCAAACAAGAATCGTGAAGACGGAACACCAGATTGGCAGGTTGTTTCTATACCAACTGGGTCATATCAAATCGAACAGATCAATGCTGAATTTCAACGCAGAATAAAATCTCTCACCGGAAAAGAATCAAAAATCGCTATAACAGTTCACGAACCAACATTATCATCCGCTATCGAGATAAATACAGAAGGATACGTTGTAGATATTTATCAGAGTTCTATAAGATCAGTGTTAGGATGGCCTGAATTACCACCGGATAACTCGCGAGAAAATTCGAAGGATTTTCCACCCGAACCTAAGAAATCCGATTATATCACCAACAAAATAAAACCCGTCAATGAAGCCAAAAATTATCAAGATTATGCTCCTAATAAATTCTTGAATAAAGAAATTTTTGAATCAATCTACCTCCCTCTCATCAACGGAAATTTCACAGTAATGAATAATGATTTTTCACGACTGCTAATATCTATTAAATCCGGCTCTCTCACCAAGGATGAATTTATCAACGTCGTAGAAACGGGTAATAAAATCATCGACGATATGAAAATATTTCACTCGAAAATTATTCAAGAAGTATTAAATGAAGAGATATTACATGATAAGTTTGCGGATCTATATAAGATTAATAAAACGGAGATTAAAGATTTTAAAATCCCTGGATATAACCCGGATAAACTAAAGAAACAACTTGACGATGCTATTGATATTGGGTTCAAAAGAATCCACGATAATTGGAAAAAATTGAAGAATCCCCCAGCAAATATTCTGAAATTTAATAATGATCCAGAAGGCGGCGGTAGACATATTGCTCCGAACAATGTGAATATTTCAACGGTGATTGCGCTCAATTTAGTATGTGACGTTATCGAAGGAAATTATCAAATAAATCTCGAACAATCAAATCAAGCTCAGCAAGGATATATTTTATACTCATTTGCACCAACGGCTCCTCCAGGATTTCTAATTATTGAAGACCCAACTAATCTAGTCTATATGCGATGTCATAATAATTTGTTAACGAGAATTAATTTTAAACTCACTGACCAATCTAATAATCTGATTGATTTACGAGGTGAGGTTTTACAAATTAGTTTGTTTGTGAAATCTTAAGGACTTGATCAAATATTTAGTTAGTAAAAATCGAAGATTTTCATAGCAGCCGAGGAGGTGAACGTCAACTAAATGGCGTCTTTTTTTTTACCCGAAAACTCCACGAATTTTCCAAGCATCGTAGCAGCAAAGGGGATGGTGACAACAAAAATGACGTCGTTTTTTTTTTAATTTTATTTTGATGAATGGAGGCTTATATTAAGCATTTTCGAGAAAGCCTCAGTTTGCTAAATCGACGCCTGTAAAAGTTGGTCTGTTCACTTTCCTACCTAGGGAGACTCTATAGCAGCCTTTTATGTGAAATAGTTTCAGTTTATCTAATTTAGTTTCGATTTGTCTGATTTAGTTTCGGTTTCCGTAGAAGCCTTATTTTTGCTTGAAAACTTGGTCTGTTCACCTCCTCTGCTGCTGTGTTACATTTATATTTCATTTTATTGTGAATTTTATTCAGTTTATCATTTCATGTAATGATGCCTTTATTACAATGCAGATTTAAACCGTTGAATATTTGGAATTACTAGTCACTATTAGACTTTAAATGCAATAGCGTAATCTAAGTTTTAGATTGTTTTAGAAACAACTATTATTAGTTTGGTTTCTTTATTATAGCGGAATGTAGCTGAATTGTAGCTGAATGTAGCTGAATTGTAGCTGAATGTGATTGATTGCTCCAGCAAAAGGGCTGAATGTGATTGATTGTGCTGTGATTATGCTGTTTAATTGTGCCATTTGATTGTGAGATCAAATTGAGGTATCTGACTGTCTGTCTGTCGGATTGTCTGTCCGTCTACGTCTGTCGAGATGTGTAAATATCCGGAAATCTAGAAGTCTAAATGTCCGAGTGTCGGAGCTGTCTAGAGGTGTAAACGTCCGGGTAGTATCTAAGTGTTTGGGACCGGTGGTTCTAGTAGATGCTGTATGCTGTCTGTACGTATAACTATAGTGGATCCGTGAAGGACAAGCGGCCGATAAAAGTATTGGGCCAACCCTAGGTATTCGGAGAAGCTGTACGGCGATTCAACAGTTGGTGAATCGTACGGTTGTACAGAGTCGAGACGCATGTGTGTGTTTCAGTTGTATTTACAGTTGAATACATTGTTATATTTACACGTGGTTACTTTGAATCTGTAGGATTCCAAGGGATTACATGAATCTCGATAACAGTTAGTAACTTGATTTAATACATGTAGATGTTAGTACTTGTTGTCGCAATCCATACGTGCGATAATGTAATTTGATGTTTGTATTTGTTGTGCGATAATATAACTTTTGTAAAGGTTCCATTTTATATGAAACATTTGTGTGGTCCAGGAGGTTCCTTGGATCTGTGTTTATTTTGTATTATTATTTAATTTATTTTTAAATTGTGAATGTTGTGAAATATGATTGTGGGTTGAACGCATGAGTTATTGTGTTGATACATCATTATTTTTCATTAATAATTTATTTCATAAATTTACATCATCTTGCACATATAGTGTTTGTGGTGTTCATTTAATCCACCAACCACTTGGTAACAATTCAGTTACACTAGGGTTTGGCAGGTTTTAAATCTGGCCACTTACACCGAAATCCAGAAATCGCTTTAAGGTGGGTCAGTTTGATCTTTCTTTCCACGAAACTGCATAGTTTACTGCAAGGTACAACACATTTGCCTTTGTGTATCCATAACCAATTCAGTCATGTACTTTAGATGATTTATCAATTGATGCTCTTCATTCTCACTGAAAATGGGTTAACATAAATGGATACATATCCTCTATATTTGAGTCCACTAAATTTCTATGTGTAAGTTTTCCCCAGCTGGCTAAATTCACGCAATTCGTACGTTTCGGAGCCGGTAACCTCAATATGGTCAAACGAAGAAGAATCAATGACAACTTGATGAGTTGAAAAGTATCTCACGAGTAAAACAAGGCACAGATTACTGCCGTGTGCCTTCAAAAACGGAAATAGCAGATAGAGATCGAGTGCCAGGCATTCAAAGAAGTTTTTGGAAGTTACTTACTTTGTCTCTTTTATTTTAGGATAGACAGGGTCATATGTCAGAACGGGTCATGGGGGTACACTGAGGTAGTATTGTTACTCGTTATGATATCTTTCCTTCAGGTTCTTGCTTTCTTTTCAGCATTAAGCTCGCGTCGAATACTGGTGTGTAGATATAATAAATGCAATAGGAGTTTTGTATTCCATGATAAATGGAACTGCATACACTTTATAAATAAGGTGAGATTTCGAGTTTTCTCAATCAATGCTTACCAACATTTTTAAAGAAAATATTGCTCTGGCAGATTTGGCATCTTTTGGTATGCGGGTAATAATCCGCAAGATGTCGCATGTTCCAAATTCCTCGGAAAATCATGTCTGATGCAATAATATAGTGCGCGATAATACAGCGTTGGAGTTTACACAAAAGCAACCATGGGATATGCATATTCCATACGATTATGGACAGCAAAATTTACCTTGAAGCTTGTGATGCTTTTGTTTTTAGTAATCTCCGTTTGTCACTAATACTCACTATAACGTTTTATTTGATAAATAATAACAAATTGGCCATACAATCTGATTTTACATTTCTCCCAAACGAAATTTCACATGTGTATAATTCTTCTTGAATACTTGTTAGGGATATGTGCTCGATGAAAGAAATTTTGAATATTACATGGGCACATTTCTCCAAGCTGAACTCAATTAATATTATAATAACACCAGGACTCAAAAGAGGTGATAGTGCCAATACACACACCAAGTCAATTTAGACCTTGTCTTTCATTATTACGAACGATAGCTGATCAAAACTACTGGCGTTTGTCACGGAATTAGGCAAAAAAAGAAAATAACTTCGTTTTGCCTTAGAACTATTTGACTATTTTTCGTTGTATATGCGTACAACGTTATCTGGGGTGAATACGTGTTTCTCCAGGTAAGCGACTATACTAATACGCATCTCGCAAGAAATTAATTAAGACGAGGGACATTAAAAGCATGATATGCACGGTATTTTACCCTGACTATTAATCACTCTCCTATGGATTTAAGGGATATCGATTTCTAACAGAAACAATGGTCATTTTGTATCTTGTCAAAGAGTGTACGCTCTCCCTTGTGTTCTCCAGCCATAGGGGTAAATATTAAATTTATATTTCGTTTGATATGCGAAGCTTATTCAGTTTGTAATGTCATATCGTGTAATGATGCATTTATTACAATGCAGATTTGAAATTTTGTGAACTTTGATTTACAAGTTGCTATTAGAGTTTAATGTATTAGCATATATCTAAAGTATTTTCAGAACCCATTATTACGACGTGAGATTATGTGAATCTCTCTTACAGTGCATACTGTTATTTGAAACGTATCTGCAGTCCATGAGGTATCTTAAATCAGTATTTCATATTGAAATCATATTTTTGGTTTATTTTCAATGTCTGATTATTTGTGTAGAGTGATTGGATCAATCGTATGTTGAGAGCATGCGGGAATCGTTGTATTTATACACCATATATTTTCTTTATTAATTCATTTCATAAATTTCCATCTTTCACAAATTGTGTTTGTGTTATTCATTTAATCCAAAACCCATTCGGTTTATATTCTGGGTCCATTACCTTTGAATCTAAACATAGTTTGGACCATATTTCACACTTGCGCACTTCCATCCTATTGCTTTCACAACCACAATAAAAATCGCATAAAAAAAAATAAATAATTCCCAGTTATTGTATGTTAAATATTAGTCCATGTCATAAATATTTCCAAATGAAAGACACGGACAAACAACATCTCTAAATTGAGATGCTCCTTTAGGGTACTGCTCCATGAACATTTTATCTTGATCTGACCTTGCCTTGTGTTTCAACATATGATCTGGGTGTTTTTTTTTAAGCGATAGCCTTTTTTGTGTAAAGTTGAGAAAGAAACATTAGTTTAAAATACCGCCATTGAAAACCATACTTTTTTTCTTCTTCAAATGGCACATGGCGACGCAAGTCAAAATCACGATTGAAACATTTCAGCCCTTTCTCTCGCAATATACGTGGTGCCCTCCGCCTACTGCGAATCAGAAAGTCCATGAAATTTTATTTGTATTTATATAACCACTTCTAAACTTTACTCTCTCTCTCTCTCTCTCTCTCTCTCTCTCTCTCTCTCTCTCTCTCTCTCTCTCTCTCTCCTCTCCGCGATTATTTTTGCAAAGCCATGCAGCCAGGAATGCAGAAAGCAGAACATGTGCATGTAGGAGAAATACGCAGTGATTCAAACCGCATGACGATGAACAAGGTACATTATTTCGTCTATTAACGTGATTGAAAGTGACCATAATATAACCTCACCGTGATCCCTTTGGGGCTGTACACTCCTTGACGCATTGTTTGCATCACGCAGACGAATTCTTGTTTACATCAAGTTTATACAACAATATACCTATTTTTCAAGTGGACTTCGCCCACATAATTACACAAATGAGAGGTCATATCTGCAGGATACTCTGATCTAGCCATATATTCAGCAGCAACCGCAAATTTGAGCAAGGATGCTCCAGATGGATATGTTTATATGTATCACCTTGTCTATGATTATTTCAGGTAAGACGCTATTATATTGTCTTATTACAAAAATATTTGAAGAGATTTCATTTTCTTGATAATAATTTCACCAATGTATACCTAGAATATTTAGATCATATGATGTTATTTTTCCTGCTTTATTATCTTTATTTACTATATGCCAATGTTATTGTCATTTTGGAATAGATGAGAAAATGGATTAAGAGATAATTACAATTGGTATGTTTTAATGAATTTTCCAAGCTGTGGTAGTTTCATACAAAATTGATAATAATTTTAAAAATGACAATCGGAGACCGAAATTATGCTAGACGTAAATTCACTAATGGCGAGCACGCGATTTACATTTGTAGCAATTTTAAATAGTTCGGTCAATCCTTTTAAAAATTAAATAATTTCATAGAGCCATAAAACACAGCGATGTTAATTCATATGCTGAAAAATTCCAGATTGTACATATTAATATGTAGTGTATCAGATTTACTGTATAGGTATGACAATTTGAAATTTGACACTATGATTTTACTGTATAGGTATAACGTGGGGGTGGGTGGGGTGAAATATAAATTTTACCGTAATGTTTGATTAATTGGGAATTTGAAAATTCAAAAAATGAAAGATTTGCATAATAAAATATTTTAAAAATATTTTATTTTTAAAAGTGCGAAAAGCGTGCATATTTACTAATTTCATGGTAGCGAAATTGTTGTTTTAAAAAATTTCCAATGACAGTTTTTTATTTGGAATATAAACAGAAAGCGTACTAACATATCGAGGCTTCTTTATCAAAAAGTTATGTTCAAGACTAATACTGATTAAAAAAAACGGATGAATTATTCTAAGAATATTTGACTACTTGTCCAAAAGACTAACTCTTCTTAGTTATATTAAGAACACTTGGCTATTTGTCCAAATGACTAACTCTTGTCCGTTTTATTAAGAATACTTGACTATTTGTCCAAAATACCAACTCGTGTCAGTTATATTAAGAATACTTAACTATTTGTCCAAAAGATCAACTCTTGTCAGTTATTTTAAGAATATTTGACTATTTGTCCAAAGACCATGTATTTTCTATTATTTATATTTAAACAATATATTAAATAGCAAAACACGATTACAGAAACTTTTTATATTTTTTTATATTTAGGACATATTACTTTATCATTTTGTTTAATCTGAGCATTAAACATGGTTTAGTCATGAAAACTTCTCACCATCAATTGCTATAAATATTGTAAATGCAACTAAAACGTTTTTGAACTTCCAATTATACATTTCTTACTGAAACAATATATAACGAAAATTATATTATAGACGAATGCCTGTGTGTGTGTGTGTGTGTGTGTGTGTGTGTGTGTGTGTGTGTGTGTGATCAACCTGTTTTAAGAATAACTTAGTGTGCGATTGATTTTATATAGGTTCAATGCCTTTCTAGCATGCAGAATACGATTTGCTTATACTATGTCATTAACTTCACGGAATCCAAATTGTGATAGATTAAAATGCTACGGTTACTTTTAGGTTACTTTTAGGTTTCTTGAGACGACATTTCAGAATTTCGTTAATGACATTGCTGAATAATGAAATTCCTATAGACTTGTCAGAATGGTCTAGACTCTAGCCTATCCGTTCAATGTACATTCTTAATACGTTTGCACCAAAGTCAAGAAAACTAACCAAATGTTTTCTATTGAAACTTGTTGTCTTAATTAAATCACGACAATTCTTGACAAATTATTTGAAAATTGCGTCCTACCCAAGACATGTTACTATTTTTAACTCTGAGAAAGCATTTCATCATCTGGTATCGTAAATAGAGAATATTCGGAGCTCTAGTCTTGGTCAAATTGAACAACGGCCCACTAGTTGCGCTGAAATTCGCCACATACTTCTGGTAGTAACCGGCTCAGCGTAGGAACGAACGTACTTCGATCACGCCACATACTTCCGGTAGTAACCGGCTCAGCGTAGGAACGAACGTACTTCGATCTAAGTAGTGGGACGTGTGGATCTTCGCAGTTGGTTCACCTTCGTGTTCTCTGGTGACAGTGTGTCCTGGCTTAGCGTATATCCCAAATAGTTTAAAGTGCGGATTCCGATGTAGCACTTAGATGGAAGAGCCGTCAATCCAGTTTGACGTAATCGCTCTACAATATATGTTAACAGAGATAAGTGCTCACTCCACGTTTCCGTAGCTATTAGAAGATCGTCCATAAAGTTGGAGGGTATGGAGATGTTTAATTGATATTATCAGATTCACTTCCCCCATCACGTGGCTCATAAACTAAGTTCCTTCATCGGTCAGAATTTACTTCGACTCGCGACAACATCCCAAGTAGAGCTCCAGCGACCATTTTTGAGCTAATATTACACAATGCCAAAGCTTCCATGTAGCGTGTAGCTACAAAACATAACGTTTTCCGTATGCAGACGCGGGCTTTAACGTTCCTATCAAATGCATCGCGACTCGGCAATGGTACATCGATGATAAGTGTACAACCAGAGGAACGGGTCGATCGTCTGTTTCGGCGTCATTCTCTGACACTTTTCGCACGAAAGACCGCTTAACATCTACCTGGAAAACGGACAAGAAAGATACTTTGACAAGACGGGAACGCATCTTGGCGATTCCCATGTGTACTCCCAGGAGACTTTCAAGTGCAAGCTTCAAAACTACCTCTCGCTTCGGCTTGGGTACGAAGACCTGTTTGAAGTGCTCGTGGTATGGCGGTATAAGATCCCTCTATCTAAGTCAAACGTTACTTCTCCACTTGGAGTTCTCTTCTATGTTGCCTCCTTAGCGTGTTACCGCAACTGTCAGATTTTCATCTTCTTTCCGCAGTTCCTTCAGCTCGGTTGTAACATGGTTCACAACTTCACACGAATAACCGGAAAAGCTTTTAATGTCCACGTAAATTTCGACTCGTCTTACCCGGAGGCATCTGCCTATTATATTAAGGAGAGGGAGATATGTGGCGACATTACGGCACCTCGTCTCCCTTTTAAAAGTTATTTTAATATTATAACTATAATTTGTCGTTCCAATGAACTGCATAAGAGCGGGCCACATGAGGCAGCTTCACGGGCCGGATGTGGCCCGCGGGCCGTAGGTTGGGCACCGCTGATTTACACTCATTTCACAGTTCGTGTAACATGCGAAGCTCCAAGCTTCGTCGTCCATTGGCAGTTTGGAAATCCGACGCTCGGGTCGTAAGATTTGCAGTAATTGTCAATCAGATTACAATCTAGATCTCATATATAAAGAAGATCGGACAGAAACTGCTACGAGGTCATGTTCAGCGCCGGATTAAGCACCGTGGAGGCCCATAGGCAGTCAAACTTTTGGGGCCCCAGACCCACGGTCAAAGTCTCATGGGGGCTCCTGATGGGGCCCATAAACGTCGCGGGGCCCATAGGCAGTTGCCTACTCTGCCTAATGGGTAATCCGGGACTGGTCATGTTATGCCAACCTTTAAATTCATCAATGAGATTATAGCTTCCATATTTACAGAAGTGGAAAACCTCCTTTGGAACATGCCGTTTGGGATAATACATAAAGGACCTCAGTAAAAAAGATGGAAGGGGGGTTGTTCAGTTGCAGACAACCGCGGACATGGGGTAGGGGGTGTAAAAGACGTTTGCAAGCTAGTATTTTTTTGTTATGCTATTCTGTGTTAACAACTGCTTTAGGCCTACTGCGTGTATTCCAGTATGTTTTGCGGACGTTCTTTATTGGTTATTCATATGTATAAACTATTTGTTAATATCAGTTTGTACGATTCGTGCCACATAATATACATGAATGGGTTGGCATTAATATATAGGTTCTGGCTCCCATTGCCTGAGGCTCAATACATGGCCCACATATTAGTCCTAAGCGAGTATACAGATAGACAAGTAAGATGCACCACAGCCTTATACCGGTCTCAACTCAGACCATAGAGCAGTGTATAATGCTAGATGGGAACATCCACAGCCCTAAATGGGGCATGGGGGTAAGACACATGCAGTCAAACGCGGACAAATGAAGGGGGTAGGAAAATATATGCGGATGTCCTTTATGGACAGCCCCTTTCTATCAATAACTCTCCCTAACACGAAATAGCAATGAATGCGTTGTCTGACCGTTTCTAAATACTTGGCAGATCATTAACCTGGATCAGTGCCAGTGGTAGCTACATATCAGAAGTTGATCTCAAATGTTACCGCTCAGGTTGCCTAAGTAGTTAAAGCGTCTGCATCAGATGTAGGAGGTCGCGGTTTCGAACCCTGGCTGAGTCATACCAGACAGGAAAAAAAGATAAAGGTGCCACGCTTGGCGCTCAGCATTAAGAGGTTAGTGTTAGGACTAGTCAACCTGTTGTCAGGATAATGTGACTGGGTGCGGCATGATGCCCCAGTGCTAGACATCACTATGACCTGCCACACTGCAATCATCGTAGCGATATGACTCAAATTGTTAAAGGTACGTTAAAAATATCACACACACGCACACACGCACACACACACACACCTCAAATTCAATTAGATTGTTTATCAAGCGTGTTGCATTTAAGGGGTGGCGAATAGTACCCTGTATTACCGCTCCGGTGTCCTAGTGGTTAGAGCGTCCGCCGCGGAAGCGGGAGGTCGTGGGTTCGATCCCCGGCCGACTCATAACAAAGACTTACAAAAATGGTACTTACAGCTGCCTCGCTTGACGCTCAGCATTAAGAGGTTAGTGTTAGGACTGGTCGGCCTGGTGTCAGGATAATGTGACTAATGTGTGTATGATGCCTCAGTGCTAGACATCACTATAAACTACCTCACAGCAGACATCGTAGCGATATGACTGAAAAAATTGTTAAAGCTACATTAAAAATCCTAATCAAACAAAAAAACCGTATTCCTAAGTTTTGACGAAATTAAGTATTAACTTTCACCCTTTTAGACATCACTATAAACTGCCTCACTGCAGACATCGTAGCGATATGACTGATTTTTATTTTACAGCTGCGTTAAAAATCCTAATCACACACACATTCATTGACATATACTTCTACTTTTCTTTGTAATAAGACTCTATGGCCGCCACTGCAGCATTTTAAAAAAAAACATCCTCATTAATTGTGTGATAGTTGAGATCACACACAATTGTTTCCTTATGTATAGTCTTGCTCTAGAGCACACACTATTCCAACATCATTTGAGTCATATAATGAATTGTAGCTTGGGGGTATATATGCACAACAAATGTAAATTATAGCCACTAAAATTAGATAGAACAGAATCTTTCTTAGATAAACCAAGCTTTCCGCATTTATCTTTACATGTTGAGTACACGAATGTAAGATTTTAAAATTAATACTAAACAACCACTATTTATTTTAACACTCATCGTATTATTTGTTATTGATAATGAAAAAAACTCATCGTATTATTTGTTATTGATAATGAAAAAAACTCATCGTATTATTTGTTATTGATAATGAAAAAAACTCATCGTATTATTTGTTATTGATAATGAAAAACACTCATCGTATTATTTGTTATTGGTAATGAAAAAAACACTCATCGTATTATTTGTTATTGGTAATGAAAACAACACTCATCGTATTATTTGTTATTGATAATGAGAAACACTCACATTTATCCAGAAGATCCGACATAAACAGTCCCGGATTACCCATTAGGCAGAGTAGGCAACTGCCTATGGGCCCCGCGACTTTTATGGGCCCCATTAGGGGCCCCCAGGGGCCCCCATGAGACCGTGACCGTGGGTCTGGGGCCCCAAAAGTTTGACTGCCTATGGGCTTCCACGGTGCTTAATCCGGCGCTGGACATACACATTTTAAAACTGTTTCCCTCTAATCCGACATACACATTTTAAAAATGATATTACAACCTACTAAGAGAGAACCAAATCATTTGACATACTATGTCATTATCAAAAGAGCAGAGTCTATTCTGACGCTGGTCCTATCTTTTGTGTAAATAAACATTTATGTACAAACTGTTGTACACCATGCGCGCGTCAAAATATCTCCGTTTTTTTTTTTTCTCTCGCGATCTCTATCGGCTGTTTGATCCATTTTCTTCTGATGGAATCGTGCTCAACAATAAACGTTAGTTCGTTTACGGCATGGTACACTGTTTCTGGCCTATCTCGGTGCGTAAACTTGCTGAATTGTGCAACAAGGTGCACCTGCTAAAACCACTTAAATAGGGCAAATTACGAATTAGCAGATATGACGCCACGCGTGATATCCACATGTTTAAAAGTATGCCCACGTGGGATAAACTTTGTGACAACCCTACGGACAAACTTTGTAACATGGCTGAGAAGACGATTTTCCCGGGGCAAAATTAACTTACATCTAAATAGATTATCTGTTATACAACTGAAAGCGTGGGTACAACGTCATCTCCCTACAAGTGGAAATCGATGTTACATTGTATTCTTTATCTCAATAATTTAAGCTATAATACATGCAAAATAGGTCGCTACATCAGAGCACATTGCACTCTTTATATTATAACTATACAGGTATTTTGTCCAGCTAATAAATGATATGTATACCTGGACTTTGAGACGAAATCAAGCCAGATAATTCATTAGGAGTAAGGCACACAAACATTTATCTTGTATAATAAAGGCAAAATGTTCGTCATAAGCGAATAATAGAGTATTTTCGTAAATGTAAAATTATCTGAAGACATATTCCTATCTACAAACCTCAATATTTAGAAATCATCTGCATACATATTTCTCAAAAATCCGTTATTATTTGTATTCTTTATAATAAATATATTTTTGCTGATTGATTTGCCTTTTTATACCGATTTGGACACATTTTTAATGTCTGAAAACGTTTATGGAAAATTTGTTGTAGGGATCGTATTTGAACTCTCGACTCCGTGATAGATTGGAATCAGATGCCTTGCTTTGCTTCGTCTGTCAACATATCTTGAGGAATGATGAGCTGACCCAAGTAGCGGACTCACTCTGCATCAAGATATATAGCCTTAGATCCACAAGCTGACTATGCATAGCTGACCCAAGCTAACTATACATAGCTGACTCAAGCTGACTATGCATAGCTAACCCAAGCTGACTATGCAATGCTGACCCAAGCTGAATATACATAGCTGACCCAAGCTGCTGAATATACATAGCTGACCCAAGCTGACTATGCACAGCTGACCCAAGCTGACTATGCACAGCTGACCCAAGCAGCGGACCCGTCCTTTTGGAGAACTTTTGGGCTGACATTTCAGTCACATAATAATGATAATGAGGATTTTGTATAGCGCCTAATCTTTAGAAGCTCTAAGCGCTTTACAACATCTATAATGGTATGACTATACTACAGAAAAACAAATAACAAAAACCATGAAATTGGAAAACATAAAAGCATGCTAAAAACATATAAGATACAGAAACATTATTAGGTCTCTAAGTTTGTTCCTGCAGTCGAAAAAGGCGAGTTTTAAGAACACTCTTAAATAGGACCACTGTGTCTTTGTGTCTAATGTCGATGGGCAATTCGTTTCACATCGCCGGGCCCTGGTATGCAAAAAAACGTTGTCCATATGACTTCGCTTTCATAGTGGGAACAATGAGTATACGATTGTCAGAAGAGGAGCGTAAGTATCTTGCTGGTGTGTACACATGGGCGAGACTGAATAGGTATGTTGGACTGGAGTCTGTCATTGAAACATATCACAGAAAACAAATTTTGTGTTTGATTTTGTACCGAATGGATAGCCAGTGTAGGGTACAGATCAGTGGTGAGGTATGTTCTGATCGAGGTACTCTAAGAATGATCCGAGCAGCTGTGTTTAGAACTTTTTGAAGTTTTTGGAGTAGATATTGTGACGAACCAGACATAATTGAATTACAATAGTCCAGTCTTGAAAGTACTAATGAACACGCAAGTGTTTTAGTGGCATCAACTGAAAGATATTTGCGAATGGAACTGATGCATCTCAGTTCAAGATATGCAGCCATGCATATGTTCATGACATGTTGGTGCATTGTGAGAGTACTGTCTAGAGTAACACCTAGGTTTCGAACTGACTGTGAGAATATATGCATATATAATTCAGAGAAGAAGTTTCAGCAAAAAGAAAAAATCCTCTAGATTTTCCTTTTCAATTCCACTGTTTGTAATAAAGTTGTTTTGAAACATTTTAAAACCACCAAAAGTCATTATTAACTGTCTTGAACTGCATACAGCTTCAAACGTGTATCACATGATCCTGAAATGAAGTTCTTTCAAATTGTTTTAAATGACTACCGTTACATACAATCAATTGTATATTCAAGCCTTTTTAATTTCAGCAATTAAGACCTAAGATGATACATACATTTTATTTCCATTATAGCATTTCATGTTATATGAACCAATAAGTTTTCTGATTTTCAAAGATGCAAAACTGGTTATACGGAAGCGATTGGGTTATCTCAGATTATAACTGAGATAGTCTCCTTATCTATGATGGGATATCTCTCATTTTTCTGGGTATTTACCTGAATGTGAGCATTATAATTCAAATAATGTTTTTCTAATGGGTTGGTATTGTGAAATGGGCACTAAAGACGGATATAATCAGAAACTGTATTAAAATCTTATGCTGTAACATATTATCTAAGTAGAAAAAAAAATCACAATTCATAATAACAATATAAGTCTACACTCATTTCACTGCTCGTGGAACATGTCAAGTTCGCGGCCTCCTTCGTCAGCCATTATAAGCCGATTGAACTTTGTGGGATCCGAAGTCTTTATCATTTATAGTATTTAGCAATCTGATTTAAATCGAGATTTACGACACAATGAAGATCTGACAGACACCGATTTGAAGGCATGTTCTGTTGATCTTTACATTCACCAATCAGATTACAGCTTGAATCAACGGTTATAAGTGGAGACCGTATCCTTGCTATCGGTAACTCTTCCTAACAAAAAATTGCAACGCTGTATCTGATACGTCACTTTTTAATATTTTTCAATTTGCAGCAACTGTTCTAGCCACTCATGGATCAAATCCTGGCAGTCTATCTCCGCGAAATAAAGAAATTTACATTTTGAATGACAATGTTGAATCAATATATTAATATAAATATAAAATATATTTTAAAAAATCAATATAAAATTTACGAAATATTGCAATATATACTGGAGTTCGTCAATGTAAAACCTTATTGGATACAGTTATTAATACATATTCATTATACCATATCATGTAATATAAAGCAATACATTTAAATGTACTGATTTCAAAACTGCACAGCTGGTGTGACCGAAGCGGGAGAGTGTTGCACGGCACACATCGATTGGATGGGAAAACAACACATGGAACAATACTGTAGTAACTACTGCTGCTATAAAGTTGCGGATTACTTCTGCTGTGACAATGAAGAACTTCACCAGACAGCAAAAACGATGGGCCACGTAGCCAACTTTTGCGCATCTTGGTTCAAAGTCTATGTGTAAGTTTGAAGGCTGTCTCATTGTTAAGTGTTTGTGACAACATATGTTAAATTTTGAATGGAATATCTTATAATGGAAAGTCAGAGCATGGTTGATAGATGCAGCATACAAGTATTATCAAATCAGAGCATGGTTGGTAGATGAGACATACTAGTATTATTAGATCAGAGCATGGTTGGTAGATGAGACATACATTTACTATCAAATCAGAAAGTGGTTGGTAGAAAAAACATACTAGTATTATTAAATCAGAATATGATTGCAAGATGAGACATACAATTGATATACAATCAGAACATGGTTGGCAGATGAGACAACTAGTATTATTAAATCAGAACATGGTTGGTAGATGAAAGATATAAATATTATCAAATCAGAACATGGTTGGTAGATGAGACATACTAGTATTATTAGATCAGAACATGGTTGATAGATGAAACATACAAGTGTTATCAAATCAGAACATGGTTGGTAGATGAGACATATATTTACTATCAAATCAGAAAGTGGTTGGTAGAAGAAACATACTAGCATTATTAAATTAGAGTATGATTGCAAGATGAGACATACAATTGACATACAATCAGAACATGGTTGACAGATGAGACAACTAGTATTATTGGATCAGAACATGGTTGGTAGATGAGATATACAAGTAATATCAAATAAGAACAGGTTTGATAGATGAGACATGCATGTACTCTCAAATCAGTAAGTGGTTACTAGATGAAACATACTGGTATTATTAAATCAGAACATGGTTGGTAGATGAGACATACTAGTATTATTCCAATGAACCGTATCAAGCTTGAAATTTTTAATGATTTTATTATGTTTGTTTTTTATATACAGGCTTAATGGTAACGTTAATATGAGCCGTCACGTTGTTAGGTAGAGTACTCATAATAGGTCTGAGTGACATTTTATGGCAATACCGTTTTTATGCCGTTTGATTCTATTGAAAAATATAAGTTCATGGCGACTCCCGAATAGTCCTTAATGTGGTCCCATTGAAATAGAACAAAAAAGTAATATCGCTAATCTTGTGATGGACATTCGAACTTGAAAATATTGCGCAAATTACCCACAATACCAGTGTTTGTTTTTTTTTCTCTCTGAATAGGTGGGTTGCGGTTTTGATTGCTGTTGCCTTTTTGGCCATCTTAATCACGCTGGTCACGTGCTGCTGCTGCGGCTGTTGCGTTGTGTGCTGAGTCGAAAGCAGGAAGATTTCCGCGGCTGTAATTAGGTAATGTACAATGATTTTAGCTCAGTCATACAAATTTGGAATTGTTGATTGCTCTCAGTAATTTTCATTACGGTTCTTACGGGCTTTTACGCACAAAATAAATGTAGAAGAGGCATAAAATGATACCATTCTAATTACATCTGACCGGTTAAGTTTTGCATTAGTCAGTTTTCCGGAAATGGAGGGAAATCCTTGCTCACCTATGACCTGTGATGATTTTGCATTTGCTTATCATATAGCAGACCCAAACTTTTATTGCCAGATTAATTTATACAGTCACATAACCACAAATTTGGCAACCACAAGACATGATTCATGTTTGAAGCAAATGGAATTTAGTAACGCCTTTCTGAACAATGGAAAAATAATGGCAGGAATATCTAGTCTATAATTTTCCTAAGATATAGTTAAATAGACCATTGAAAATATCCACTGAATATAACTGATGATTAGAAAAAAAGCTCATATTATCCCTCTCATTACAAAAAAGGTTTTACTTTTATGTTATCTTCTGTCTTCTCATATCCATAACACCTAGAAACAAGTACGTGTTTGAGCTAGCATGTGCAAATTCAATTTCTTCCCTTATATATATATATATATATATATATATATATATATATATATATATATATATATATATATATATATATATATATTTGAATCACATTTGAGTGATGTTCACAAAGATTGCTCAACGTATGTTTTTTTATATATAGATGCAGATATATTTACATCTTCCGACCGTTTTTGTGAATTAGAGAGTATGTAGTGAGGCTCCAGTTTGTGAATTCTTGTAAAATATTCTTTGTAATTGCTGTAATTTTTTTAAATAGTGGGGTTAGGGTTAGATTGTAATGGTGAATTATGTTTTATATCTAACAGTAATATATAAGTGAAAAAAATATCATGATATTGTAACATGTCAAAGAACATTTGATCCTTAATATGTTTATATGATAAAACTTTACTAAGACAGTAACTTGCACTAAATGCACCCGTAAACATATGTGACCAACGTTCATATACCAAATATCAATGACTCTGGCATAGCTTTTAAGACAAGAAAACTGTGTATTTTTAACCATGTCAAATACATGAGTTTCGTCTTTTGTGCTTGTGCAAGTTCTGGTTAAAATATTTTGGTTTCATGTAATTTAATAGTCGCTTTTTCTCTTGGAGGAATTGAAGTATAGCGGGACGACACCTATAACCATTGACCTATAACCATTGACCGTCTTCCATAGATCAATTGACAGCGGAGGATATTTTTCAGTTTTGGAATTCTGAGTAAATGATTTACACAAATATACCATACAAATATTGTATTTGTCTGAAAACTTACAAATATGAGAGTGGTATAGACCGAAATTGTACGTGTGTGGCGAATTCACGTCGAGGACTTCCATTCAGAAACTCATACGACAAGGATCGAGTATGGTCTTCAAATGAAACCTAATTTTGACACGATTTTTACAGAGTTGTAGAGCACTGCCATAAGAAGTAATTGATTTCTTATCAAATCGTTACATTTATATTTGCTGTGCCGAAAACACACCTTAACATATATATATATATATATATATATATATATATATATATATATATATATATATATATATATATGATTCTTTGCTTATAATATTCATACCTGTATTTGTATTTATAAATTTGTTTAATATTTTGCAATAATCGTTAATTCTGTTCCATGCAAAGTTAACACATTTATATAAATGTCTTATTTTTTGTACATATTAAAAAAGAACGACAAAGTTACGTTGTTATTCGATAATGTGTGTGAGTGCAGATATTAACAATGATGTGTGTGAGAGTGGTTATTGAAAATGTGTTTGAGAGTGGGTATTGGCAATGATGTGTGTGAATGTAGATATTGATAATGATGTGTGTGAGAGTAGATATTGGTAATGATGTGTGTGAGAGTAGATTTTGACGAACTTCATCTTATTTTCCTAAATCCCATTTTTGTTGAGATTAACGTCACTAATATATATATATATATATATATATATATATATATATATATATATATATATATATATATTGCAGATTACATTAACCTGGTGAGTGATGCGTATATATTTACATGGGATGCAAAAATTTAGCGTGAAGATAAACTTTTTGTTACAAGGGCCATCACCAAAGCAACACATTCTGTAATAAGGATATTGTTGGAACTTAAGATGGTAGATAAGATCGAGAATCTTTCTAAATCAGATTTTACTACAAAGGAGTTACCTCTAGCCACAGGGGCTCGTTATAAAGAAAATCGGAGTATCCGTCCATTAATCAAGGGATGTTGGATCGTACCTTTCGGTCAAGGTTGAAATCCAAGACTATCCGAATGCAAATATGTCACAGCCAGACAACACTTGTCCAGACGTCAAAATCGGCGAAGAATTATTGCATTTTCTCCAGAATGTTACAAACTGAACGAAGTGTGTCGAGTTGTTTTGAAAACTGAACTATTATTGAATACAACTGGCTTAAGTTGGAAATTAGAAGATGCATTTAGGATAAACTAGCAGGGTTGGAACTATTTAAGGGTGCGGACTTGTGTCTTCCCTTATGTTATATTGCTACAGGTTAGACCCCACCATCCCTTGATTCATAGACGGATACTCCTAATTTTCTTTGTAACGAGCCCCTGTGTCTCTAGTAAAGACAATAATCCAAAGCTCTTTCTCTTTTTTCAATCATTAATTCCAGCTCAGCATTATGATAGGTGAGGATAGTCAAATGTAGCAGTATAAATTCTCACCCTTTTCTAAAGTTTCTCTTCTCATTCTTTTAAAGCATATATATTGAAGTTAAAATCAGTGATCAGTTTATCAACGTTTCTGTACGATTATATATAGATATGTATACATACGTATACATATTTAACCTTGACCGCATTAACAGGAGATGAGATGATTTAGCATTAAATTGTTAGACTGCGACCTCACTAGATTACCTATAGCAGTCTCTCTCTCTCTCTCTCTCTCTCTCTCTCTCTCTCTCTCTCTCTCTCTCTTTGAACTACGACATAAATAAATCAATTGTGCGCCATTATATGTGTATTTGTCGTTCAAGGCTCCTTTGCAAAGCAAACTGCAGACAGCATCAATTTTAGTCAATATACACTAGACATTCGTAGTTTATTTTGTTGCTTAACGGGTTGCTTGGAGCAAGAAACGTTTTATTCATCAATACTTCATACAACCGTTTAACCGTTATTTACAATTCGTGTGTCATTATTTATTGTAATTTAATAACTTTCCCTATTTTGTTTTCTTCACTTTTGTATTCTTTTATACCAAGGCATGTTCATCTGACAAAATCAAACCCGGACTGCCAGTAGATGGTAATAAGCCATTTGTATTCTGTACTAGCTTTAGTCAATCAGTTTTATGCCATTGTTGCTTTATGTCTATAAAGGGTGTCTTTTTCTTGTTCTAGCAAGACGTGCACCAAAATAAAGATGTTGTTAAAGATATATCCGTCATGTTTGCGAAATTGTCCTACAAATGCCAGGTCATTTAATTGTATTAACGTTTCGATACTCTAGTCAGATGTTCTCTGTTAAGTTATCTTTGTTACAATTTAAAGGTATAAGCTCTTCCGTGTACACTATTGACCTGTTACATCATTTTTTTCTCTTTCGGTTTACTTTCATTTTGTTATTAGCAGGTAATATCAAATTCAATCCAAGTCCGTCCCACTGATGGAAATATATCGACTATTTCAAATATCATCTTTCCCACCACACATACATCACATACTCACAGTTTCTCAGAAAGAACGGATGACACATTCTTTCGTTCACTTTAACATTAGATCTTTCTGAAACAACTTGCAATTATTGCTGAAAATTTCGATGACTTTGATATAAGTGCTATAACGGAGTTTCATCTTAATTATTCTTTTAAAAGTTGTGATATAAAAAATTAGATGGTCACAAAAACCCGTTCGGCGTGATATAACTAATCATAGGGTACTCAATATCGGATACCTTCAATATTTGCATAGAATGAGCTTTCGGTACATCTGAAAATGTAATCAATCTTTGTGACCTAAATGGGCGTATTTGTGTGATTTAGATTTTTAACGTACCTTTATAATTGCAGTCATATCGCTACGATATCAGCACTGTGGCAGTTTATAGTTATGTATAAGCACCCAGTCACATTATCCTGACACAAGGCTGATCAGTCCTAACATTAACCTCTTTATGCCGAACGCCATGAGAGGCAGCTGTTGGTAACATCTGTAGAAGTATGACTCGGCCAGGATTTGAACCCACGACCTCCTGCATACGAAATTAACGTTCTTACCACTTAGGCCTACAGTTATTGTCTTACACAGCTTATGTACATTATGTCATCAAAGATTTATATAGAATAGGTCTGTGCAGCCTCTTTTGTATTTATCTCAGACTTCCCGTGCCGTGGGCGAAAGTAAAGTTTTTTCTTATCTGCGATCAAACCTCTTATCTTGCTTGGTGTTGCTCTCTCTCTCTCTCTCTCTCTCTCTCTCTCTCTCTCTCTCTCTCTCTCTCTCTCTATATATATATATATATATATATATATATATATATATATATATATATATATATATATATATATATGATACAAAGGGTGTATACACCGCAGGCAAAACACCAGATTGCAAAAGATTGGTCCCGACTCAGGAGACTGTTCTAATAGATTTTTCAGGAAATAATACCAGAAAGGGAACTTGAAAAGTAAAGTCAAGGGACGAAATTGTGGAGACAAAGTTGCTTGACACAAACAAAATCAAAAACCAACACGTGGAAACTCCCACTTCAAAGCAGGAGACAGGGTGTAATCGTGAGTGGGAAGACTACCACAACAAAGGCGTAAAAATGTTACAGAAATAGATGGATGAAAACAGAAAAAGCTGAAAATTAGCAAGCCATTCAAACAAGTAAACCATGAATTAACTGAGTTACAAGTCAACTACATCCTCAAATTATCAATCTAAGAGGAGATAATGGAGCCACAAGAAAAAATATATTAAGCCCTCTAGGACGTGGAACCCAAAGAGAAAATGGACAAATAAACAATGACCATGAAGGACTAAAACATTTGTGTGTTTATTAGTACTTTCAAGAGTGGAGCATTTTAACTCAGTTATGTCTGGTTCATCTCAATATCCACTCCAGAAACTTCAAAAAGTTGAAAACACAGCTGCTCGGATCATCTTTAAAGTATCACGATCAGAGCACACCTCCTCGCTGCTCTGTACCATACAATGGCTATCCATTCAATCCAGAATCAAACACAAAATTTGTTCTCTGTGCTACGTTTCACTGACGGACTCCAGTTCAGCATACCTATCCGGCCTCACCCAGCAAAATACGTACGCTCCTCTTCTGACAATCGTATACTCATTATTCCCGCTATGAAAACGAAGTCATATGGATAACGTTGTGTACCAGGGCTCAGCAACGTGGAATGAAATGCCCATTGAAATTAGACACAAAGACACAGTGATCACTTTCAAGAGTCCTCTTAAAACTCAACTTTTTCGAATGCAATAACAAACTCAAAGACCTAAAAAAAATGTTTCCTACTTTAACTATTTTTAGCATTTTTATTTTCCAATTTCATGGTTTTGTTTTTCGTGTTTTGTTTTTTGTATTCATGTCATTGTAGATGTTGTAAAGCGCTTAGAGCTTATAAAGATTAGGCGCTATACAAAGTCCTCGTTATTACTATTATATTACAATGATATATATGGTGCATTGCCTTAATCTAGGTAGACCTAAAATGACATGCAGTGAATTATCTCAATCCAGGCAGACCTAAAATGACGTATGCAGTGCTTTATGTCAATCTAGACAGATTTAAAATTACACGCAGTGCACTATCTCAGTCTAGGTAAACTTGAAAAAATTCATGTAATTGCATTATTTTTATTTGGCACACCGAAAATGACGTATGCAGTGCATTAGATCAAATCAGTCACGTAACATGACATCTGCAGTGCATTTGCTCAATTTATAATCTAGACACACTTAAAATGACAATTGTTGTTCCTTACCTTAGTTTAGAAACACTCATAATGTCATATGTAGTACGTTATCTTTAGACACTCTTAAAACGGCATATGCTGTGCATATCTTAATCTTGACACACTTAAACTGACATATGTAGTGAAATATCTCAATCTAGACACACTTAAACTGACATATGTAGTGAAATATCTCAATCTAGACACACTTAAACTGACATATGTAGTGAAATATCTCAATCTAGACACACTTAAACTGACATATGTAGTGAAATATCTCAATCTAGACACACTTAAACTGACATATGTAGTGAAATATCTCAATCAAGACACACTTTAACTGACATATGTAGTGAAATATCTCAATCTAGACACACTTAAACTGACATATGTAGTGAAATATCTCAATCAAGACACACTTGAACTGACATATGTAGTGAAATATCTTAATCTAGACACACTTAAACTGACATATGTAGTGAAATATCTCAATCAAGACACACTTTAACTGACATATGTAGTGAAATATCTCCATCTAGACACACTTAAACTGACAAATGTAGTGAAATATCTCAATCAAGACACACTTAAACTGACATATGTAGTGAAATATCTCAATCTAGACACACTTAAACTGACATATGTAGTGAAATATCTTAATCTAGACACACTTAAACTGACATATGTAGTGAAATATCTCAATCAAGACACACTTTAACTGACATAGGTAGTGAAATATCTCAATCTAGACACACTTAAACTGACATATGTAGTGAAATATCTCAATCAAGACACACTTGAACTGACATATGTAGTGAAATATCTTAATCTAGACACACTTAAACTGACATATGTAGTGAAATATCTCAATCTAGACACACTTAAACTGACATATGTAGTGAAATATCTCAATCAAGACACACTTGAACTGACATATGTAGTGAAATATCTCAATCTAGACACTTAAACTGACATATGTAGTGAAATATCTCAATCTAGACACACTTAAACTGACATATGTAGTGAAATATCTCAATCTAGACACACTTAAACTGACATATGTAGTGAAATATCTCAATCAAGACACACTTTAACTGACATATGTAGTGAAATATCTCAATCTAGACACACTTAAACTGATATATGTAGTGAAATATCTCAATCTAGACACACTTAAACTGACATATGTAGTGAAATATCTCAATCAAGACACACTTTAACTGACATATGTAGTGAAATATCTCAATCTAGACACACTTAAACTGACATATGTAGTGAAATATCTCAATCTTGACACACTTAAACTGACATATGTAGTGAAATATCTCAATCAAGACACACTTTAACTGACATATGTAGTGAAATATCTCAATCTAGACACACTTAAACTGACATATGTAGTGAAATATCTCAATCTAGACACACTTAAACTGACATATGTAGTGAAATATCTCAATCAAGACACACTTTAACTGACATATGTAGTGAAATATCTCAATCTAGACACACTTAAACTGACATATGTAGTGAAATATCTCAATCAAGACACACTTTAACTGACATATGTAGTGAAATATCTCAATCTAGACACACTTAAACTGACATATGTAGTGAAATATCTCAATCAAGACACACTTGAACTGACATATGTAGTGAAATATCTCAATCTAGACACACTTGAACTGACATATGTAGTGAAATATCTCAATCAAGACACACTTGAACTGACATATGTAGTGAAATATCTCAATCTAGACACACTTAAACTGACATATGTAGTGAAATATCTCAATCAAGACACACTTGAACTGACTTATGTAGTGAAATATCTCAATCAAGACACACTTTAACTGACATATGTAGCGAGTTATCTCAATCTAGACACACTTAAACTGACATATGCAGTGAAATATCTCAATCAAGACACACTTTAACTGACATATGTAGTGAAATATCTCAATCTAGACACACTTTAACTGACATATGTAGTGAAATATCTCAATCAAGACACACGTAAACTGACACATGTTGTGAATTATCTCAGTCTAGACACAAGTAAACTGACATGTTGTGAATTATCTCAATCTAGACACGTAAACTGACATGTTGTGAATTATCCCAGTCTAGACATACTTAAACTGACATGTTGTGAATTATCTCAATCTAGACACACGTAAACTGACATGTTGTGAATTATCTCAGTCTAGACACACGTAAACTGACATGTTGTGAATTATCTCAATCTAGACACGTAAACTGACATGTTGTGAATTATCCCAGTCTAGACATACTTAAACTGACATGTTGTGAATTATCTCAATCTAGACACACGTAAACTGACATGTTGTGAATTATCTCAATCTAGACACACGTAAACTGTCATGTTGTGAATTATCTCAATCTAGACACGCGTAAACTGACATGTTGTGAATTATCTCAATCTAGACACACGTAAACTGACATGTTGTGAATTATCTCAATCTAGACACACGTAAACTGTCATGTTGTGAATTATCTCAATCTAGACACACGTAAACTGACATGTTGTGAATTATCTCAATCTAGACACACGTAAACTGTCATGTTGTGAATTATCTCAATCTAGACACACGTAAACTGACATGTTGTGAATTATCTCAATCTAGGCACAGGTAAACTGACATATCTAGTGAATAATCTCGATGTAAGCACATCGATATATGCATATTGAAGTAGTATTCAATTTTTAATAAATCCCATATCTATTTTGTTGTGTATGGCATAGTTTGTTCATATTTTGGGTTACTGGTTGGGCTATTTTAAAACGCTAACTTTTTAAAATTCAAACACATAGTTTGAAACACCCGCTAGAATCTAGCAATCTGATTGGGTTAACTTAAGATCAAATTAAATCATATATATATATATATATATATATATATATATATATATATATATATATATATATATATATATATCGTAAACATCTCCATAAAAGTTTTAGTTAGATCACTGACGCAAAACATTGTGCTACATGTCTGCGGCATGATTCCGCAGTGTTCGACATCACTTTAAACTGTCACACTGCAGACATCGTAGCGATGTGACTGGTAAATTGTTAAAACTACGTTAAAAATCTAAATCACACACACACACACACACACACACACACACACACACACACACATGCTGCGAACTCACCAGGAATTATAAGTTCGGTACCAGTTGTTGAATATACTGTTTGTTGCAACATTTTAGTCCTCGTATCGTAAATGTGATATCCTCAGTTCTCGAGATTGAACGTGGAGCTGATAAAGCAACTGCTTTTTAAAACTAGAAACATACACTCGGACAATAATGGCATTTAAGGCGGCTCATTTAAGTTTTGCTCAGGTGTATTTTCGTTCCTTGAAAGGTCATAAAAGTTAGATAGAACGACGATTATGACATATATCATAATCATTTACGTTTGAAAAGCAATTTTGAATTTCGTTTGAATTTTTAATCCATTATGTATCAGTAATCATTTATAAATATTATTGTACTTTATCCCACCTGGTTATCCATCGGACAGAGCTACCTGCATCAAAGATTACTTTAGTCCAGGCATGGGCAACTCCCTGCAGGCGTGTGCCGGAAAACTGACTTTTAAAGACATGAATGATGAAAATTAATGGATAAAACGAGATCACAGACCGGATCCGGCCTGCTGATTTGCACAACTTTCCTCCAGTGTAATGAATCCATTCTAACAACGTACGTCACTAGCTTTTAGAAAACATCGAGCTTGTTTTGCAGTGTCTACTTTACTCACACGATATTAACAGCATTATATAATTAGGACGAAATATTGTCGGAATAATACAGCCATAGAGCCTCAAAAATGGACGTGTTTTTCAAGATGGTTGGTGGATATCCGATAGCCAACGCAAACTAAACCATAATTTAATAATGCGAAATTTAATTAAACATCCAAACTTGTATGCTGCAATTAATGTTTCTTGTTGTAAGTGTTACAAACAATACACGAGCTATTCGAGCTACATTCGTAAATTTATAAATAGGACCAGTTATCAACATCCGAATTCAATGTTGCAACTAATTTTGACAGGAAAAAGAAACATTCGTAAATTTATAAAAAGGATCAGTTATCAACATCCGAATTTAATGTTGCAACTAATGTTGACAGGAAAAAGAAAACCTTATTCTACCAGAGAGTATATGTTTGCCATTTAGCTAATCACTAAAACGCAAAAACGTGTAACAGATTGTTTTTATTTTATAAAGGATTATATATATTATCTTCGATAAAGTAATTGAAAAAGATAAGTTATCAAATACAATAACTATGTACACAAAGGTTCTAGATGGTTTATCCTACTAGTATATTTTAATTCAAGAAAGAGCAAATCATACAAAATTGTAGTAGATACTTTGGCTAGTTTTATGGTAATAGTGAAAATATTAAAGGAGAACTTTATAGTTCTTTGGACTGGTGTTACAATATTACCAAAACTCAGTGCACTTTAAATATGCTTGAAAAGTCTTGAATTTATTGCAAATAAAAAATCCGTAAAGTGTTAGAAAGCTTCGTAGTAATTCACTTAGATGAATTCCAGTTGCTGCTTTTCTGTTTCTCTGATATCTGAAAACAAACTATTTTCAGTTAAATGAATTTGTAAACAAGTATATATCGTGTTAATACGCATAGAAAGCATATCCTATGTACTGCATCTGCCACCACATTCCGAATCGAATCTCCCACTCTAAGACGATTGAGTCCCCTTAGCTAACGGTCTATAGGTTTGACCGCTAAAAAGCAATGTCATGGGTTCAAAAGTACATCAGATATTTAAAAACATTTTTAAAAAAAATTTTTTTTTTCTTTAAATACCTTACTGAACCATTCAATATGATATAATAGAAGGACGGTTGTTATTGTTTCTTCTTTTCTTTTATATATTGTGTACCTTCCACAAGAAAGAAAGAAAGAAAGAATATAATATTAGAGAAGCAACGGTTGTTATTGTTTCTTCTTTTCTTTTTTATCTTGTGAACCTTCCACAAGAAAGAAAGAATATAATAATAGAGAAGCAGCGGCTGCTTTTGTTTATTCTTTTTCTTTCTTTAACTTGTGCACCTTCCACAAAAAAGAAACAAGACATGTCCGGTAGAGAACTATAGTCATTCAAACACGAGACAATAAACCTTGATTTTGTTTCAATAAGATTTAGATATTGCAAAACTGCAGATTTTTTTTTCATTATAAAAATGAGTATACTCTCACAAAACACTGTACAAATTAAACCCAAACACCTGTGTGTGACACATAAAATCACTTTCAAAAGTCAAGCATCTCATACGGCAAATTCCACTGCAGTCAAGCTTTACTTCAGGCTGGGATACAATCGTAACTGCTCAGCAGTACCGTAATCCGAGAACAACCTCGTAGGGTTTAATGATGCGCCTGTAATCCGGTTCACTATTTATGTCAAAAATAAAACAAAGAAAAAAAAAAAACAAAGAAAAAGACACCTACACCCACACCCTCACCCCGAATTATCTTGGGTTGACTGCCAAGCTGATTTTAATAAACCGATGTAATGTATTCTAAAATGTATTTGAAGACAACTTTTCTTTATAGAATGTCGCCATTTTTCCAAACTAGTTGCGATCACCATACTTATATATATTAGTATTAGATCAACTGAAGGATGCAAATCAGACGAGTAACAATCTGCATCTGAAATGTCTCAGGATTCAAACAGTTCTACTAAATACATACAAAGCTAAACACGATTATCTGTAGAAGATATAATTTAAAAAAATCTACTGTCACTTGAAAGTATAGGTTTAAATCCGCACCGTTGGGAATACACTGGTGATCATATTCGACATGACGGTCATTCTACGATGATACATGGATGGTCGTCATATTCGACATAAAAGTCATTCTATGATGATTTAGGGATGGTGATCATATTCGACATGACAGTCATTCTATGATGATTTAGGGATGGTGATCATATTCGACATTTTACGATGAGTTAGGGATGGTGATCATATTCGACAAGACAGCCATTCTACAATATTTTAAGGATGGCGTGACATTCATCGGCGATCTAGGGATGGTGATCATGTTTGGCATGACAGTCATTCTACGATGATATATGAATGGTCTTCATATTCGACATGACAGTCATTCTACGATGATTTAGGGATGGTGATCATATTCGGCATGACAGTCATTCTACGATGATTTAGGGATGGTGATCATATTCGGCGTGAAAGTCATTCTACGTTGATTTAGGGATGGTGATCATATTCGGCGTGACAGTCATTCTATGATGAATTATGGATGGTGATCATATTTGGCGTGACATTCATCGGCGATCTAGGGGTGATAATCATGTTCGGCATGGCAGTCATTCTACGATGATTTAAGGATGGTGATCAAATTTGGGATGACAGTCATTCTACGGTAATTTAGGGAAAGTGATATTATTTGGCATGACAGTCATTCTACGGTAATTTAGAGAAGGTGATCATATTTGGGATGGCAGTCCTTAGGAGTAGGGCAGAGTGGTCATACGTGGCAAGGTGAGGATATTTGTGTTAGGTTCTGGATTTAATATTTTACATAGTTCTTTCTTTGAAAACTATTTAGTAACATAATTATTATGACAGAATATTTAGTAAAAGTAATTGGATTGAAATTTTCTCTAAATTGTATTGAAAGTAATTTTTCATTTTCTACTAAAATATCTTTGAGATTGATTTCATTTAATTCGATATATCACAACTATATACTATAATAACAAAGATTAGGCCCTTATGAGCTAAGGCAAAACTGTCTAGCACGGGAGCACTTTATCAAGTTAGTTGTTTAATAAATTAGTGTTAGAAGAACAAGATTGTGACTCTAAAACAATCATCGAACACGAACAGCTACTTTATTTTTTGTTTAAGTGATCCGGTAAAATAAACTGATATGCCTACTAGACATTTTGTAACTACATGTGTTGGATATCCAACAAGTAAATTTGAAACAAATAAATAGAAGAGAGCAGCATATATAATCGAGGAAGATATAGCCAGAGAGTTAGCAGTACATACACGGATTGTCCGTTTCAATTAGTTGATACCAGCAGTACAAATTAAGCACTAAGTAGAAGTCATAAACAATGGGGTAATCGCCGAAGGAATTCCCTTGGATCTTGGAGGTCACAAAAGTATACTCGGTTTGTTCTGAAGGTTACGAACAAATAAATGCCAGAGATACCTTGTGATTGATTAAGAAGACTGGTTTGGCTAATTGACTGTCTAATAACGTACTTAGTCTATTGTCGTTAGTCTGTGAATTACGATGAAGCCTCACTTTGAGATTCTGGCGAAATGCAAGACCTGGGCGTATGTACATTTTTGACATGACCTTAGAGAGCATAAAAAGCAGTGATATTAGAACGAACCAGCCCGTTTGTTCGGAACTCAAAGGAGACTTGTATCATTACAGGTAAGATACCGTCTGCGTAAAATTTTCTATACAGTATAAGAATTTATAGTGTTAAGATGTTAATCTAACATTGGATTATTGTAATACTTTTTACTATTATCTAATATAATGTATTGGACAGTTTAATTGTTGTAGAATTTATATTTCATTGTACTTATATCCTTGATTATAGTAAAATACGACGTTCTCTACCAACTTCATACTCAGTAATAGTTAATTCAGAAATAAATGCTCTTTAAATGATCGAGTTTATTATGTTGGCATTTTAGATTAAATTCAGTAAAATACATTTCTACTAAATGATTGCACTAGTTTTAAATATTGATTTTTAGATTCTTTAGCTATCGTCAATTTACTCGATATTTAATTACCTGTATTATATTCAAAAAGGCAGAAATCATACAAATATATAATGCTGGTAAGTGATGGAATATCGTAGTTTTGTATGTATCTCTTATATCTGTAATTTACGTTTATGTAGACTGATATTTGAATGTAATTTTATATATTGAGTATTTCAAACAAAGAGACAAATTCGTTGGAACTCAAAGGAGACTTATATCATTACAGCATCCCTGGACATCTCGCATTGCCAAATTCCCCAAGATGTAACCGTATTTGCACCGTTATGAGTGACGCCCTCCCTTTTAAAAGAGCCTGAACACACACACACACACTCTCTCTCTCTCTCTCTCTCTCTCTCTCTCTCTCTCTCTCTCTCTCTCTCTCTCTCTCTCTCTCTCTCTCTCTCTCTCTCTCTCCATGGACATTGACATTTCTTAACTTATGAGTACTTCCTTCTCTTAGCAAGAAATGAGAAGAAGGTGATGATAAGGCATACAAACCTTACACAGCATAATCTTAGCACTGTCTCTCAGGTACACTTAATTGAAGTTAAAAATCGACAGGTTTTTGGATGAATATGGCCAATTGATTTACAAGAGCAGTCTACGGCTGGTTAGACACCTATGTGATTTTCCTTACATGAAATATACAATTTCAGGCAGTTAGTACTTAATTTTCTTTATTTGATTTCCGTGAAATGTACGCTACTATTCCAACTACATTCTTAGTTGGTAACAATATCATCAATACTTTTCATTAGCTGGAAATGAATGCCTGGCTTCTTACCTCACGTTTTCACTCCGAAAAACTGAGATACAGGTCGAGACACCCCGCGGGTATTCCATTAGATGTTGCGTTACCTACCGCATGGTAGTCCCCACTTGCCACCTCTATGTTTATGTCAAACTCGGATGAAGGCATATTGTAGTTTCCCTTGAAGAAAATAAATAAACTGATGACGATGGCGACAATTATCTCAACATTAACAACTTTAACAAAGACATCCGATGTTGCTTCTTCCACTACTACTACTACTACTACTACTACTACTACTACTGCTATGTATTATGTACTTTAGTGTGAAAATAGAATTTTATTGGTAAAATAATTTTCTTATTTGTTCGTTCCTATATTTCCACATGTGAATAACATACTTAAAACAATGACACGCGACGCTTAATTGTATGCACCTAAATCAGTTATACATGAAAAGGAAAAAATGGCAAGTTTGTGGGCTAGAACAAATAAATAGAGACCGTATTACCTGTCACACATAGACATTATTGTTTACTGAAAGCAATATGCTTAAGGCCGTTCGTGTCTCAGAAGTTATTTCGCCTTAGCACCGGACATAGGTAATTTAAAGAGCTATGAGACATTGCGGTGATGCATTGCTGTGATTCATTGCTATGATGCATTGCTGTGATTCATTGCTATGATGCATTGCTGTGATACATTGCTGTAATTCATTGCTGTGATGCATTGCTGTGATACATTGCTGTAATTCATTGCTGTGATGCATTGCTGTAATTCATTGCTATGATGCATTGCTGTGATTCATTGCTGTAATTCATTGCTGTGATGCATTGCTGTGATTCATTGCTATGATGCATTGCTGTGATGCATTGCTGTAATTCATTGCTGTGATGCATTGCTGTGATGCATTGCTATTATGCATTGCTATGATGCATTGCTGTGATACATTGCTGTAATTCATTGCTGTGATGCATTGCTGTGATTCATTGCTATGATGCATTGCTGTGATTCATTGCTATGATGCATTGCTGTGATACATTGCTGTAATTCATTGCTGTGATGCATTGCTGTGATACATTGCTGTAATTCATTGCTGTGATGCATTGCTGTGATTCATTGCTATGATGCATTGCTGTGATTCATTGCTGTAATTCATTGCTGTGATGCATTGCTGTGATTCATTGCTATGATGCATTGCTGTGATGCATAGCTGTAATTCATTGCTGTGATGCATTGCTATTATGCATTGCTATGATGCATTGCTGTGATACATTGCTGTAATTCATTGCTGTGATGCATTGCTGTGATTCATTGCTATGATGCATTGCTGTGATACATTGCTGTGATTCATTGCTCTGATACATTGCTGTGATACATTGCTGTGATTCATTGCTATTATGCATTGCTGTGATACATTGCTGTAATTCATTGCTGTGATGCATTGCTGTGATACATTGCTATGATGCATTGCTGTGATACATTGCTGTGATTCATTGCTATGATGCATTGCTGTGATACATTGCTGTGATTCATTGCTGAATCGGACTTCCTTTGTTGTCGGATTGTTTAAACAAGTTTACAAAATGTCAAAAATATAATTTACTGATTACATCATACTGATCTTAACGCTCCCTTAAGTCGCTGATATTTAGATGACCAGTCTTTAGAAGTGTCGTGAATGTGATGAGGATGGTGGTGATGTTGTTGTTGCTGCTGGTGGTGGTGTGTATGTGTGTGTTTGTGTGTGTGTTTGTGTGTGTGCGTGTGCTGAAGAGTTAATTTTAACTTCTAAGCTCCGATTCAAGAGTAAGTTTGGTATCTAATTTTAGAAAATCCCTGCGTAAATAACGAAGTGTGTGTGTGTGTGTGTGTGTGTGTGTGTGTGTGTGTGTGCTGAAGAGTTCATTAGCTAATAAGATGATTACGTTCAAATTTCAGAAACGTGTTGTGTGTGTGTGTGAGAGAGAGAGAGAGAGAGAGAGAGAGAGAGAAAGAGAAAGAGAGAGAGATTATGATTTTTAACGTAGCTTTAACATTTTTTCAGTCATATCGCTACGATGTCTGCAGTGAGGCAGGTTATAGTGATGTCGAGCACTGAAGCATCATGCCGCAGTCATGTAACATGATGTTCCACCCCGTCAAATTATCCTGAAACCAGGTCGACCTGTTCTAACACCAAACTCGTAATGCTGAGCCCCAAGCGAGGCAGCTGCTAGTCCCATTTTTGTAAGTCTTTGGTATGACTCGGCCGAGGATCAAACCCACAACCTCCCGCTTCACTATTCATTTCTAATGCTATTTCTCAAACTTTTGACATTAAAGAAGTCGTTCTGTTTAATAGACAAACTATTACTTACGTGGCTATTAGCGATGATGCATCATCGAGTCGTTTTAGTTTCAAGTGAAATTATACTGAAATATTAACAATCGCAAGGTGGAGAGCAGGTGAAAATGACTACAACTTACATCCAAGGTCTTTTCCCAGCATGCGACGGAAAAGGCCGAGGAAGTTAATGAGTCTACATCAGAAGTCTTTTTCTTGCATGCGACGGAAAAGACCAAGGATGTTCAGTTGAAGATTTACCGTTTTAAATGGGCAGTAACAGCTCAACCCTGAAGACACGATTGGTTCCGGACAGTCAGTGATCATATCGAGAAGTTCACACAGGTCATCATAGTGACACGAACCCAGGAAACCAAGGCACGGTATTTTTACCCATTGGTTTTCAATCTTTTTGTACAAGACAAGATCAGCCTATATAACAAATTTAAAATAATATAAGCAATAATAATACAATGATAAAATCTGTGTGAGCAAATGGTACATTGAAAAAGTTACATTTCGCCAAAACACAGTAAGTCCGTGAACAAAAGCCGAAGTTTGGGATACACCAAATAATATTGTGATAATTGAGGTTTTTTCCCAACTGGAATTCACTTCGACTCTTCCATCGGTCTATTTATATGCGACTAAAACATACTTATTTTATAAACACAGTAAGATTTCAATATAAGAGCATCTATAATGCTCTTGCGCCAGAATTTCAATACGTAGAGCTTTGGTAAGATACTAGTCCCAGTTAAATTTACTCTTTTAAAAATGTGGTTTCTGCCATCGAACATATATTTCTTTTCAGTGCCGGATTAAGCTAGTGCTGGACCTTTAGAAAATGTTATAAAGATTACCTAAATTAACAAAAATCACATTAATATTATATATATATATATATATATATATATATATATATATATATATATATATATATATATATATATATATATATATATATATATATATATATATATATATATAACATACATTTTTAACATGCATAGTAAAGTAACTGTATTTTGTCATTTGCAATACAGCCAGTTAATACGATAAATATGTCTGACATTTCAGTAATATAATTATTTACATGTAGGTGATTGATAGCTTGAAAGCATTTAGTTCGAGGCTCTTGGAAGTGCGGGGCCCGTAGCACATGGTACTTTTGCTACTAGGATAATCCGGCATTGAGTCTTTTACAGAATTGTTCTCGACAGAGGTTGTTAATATGTTACATACTGTAAGACTGGGCCAAATAAATGTCATGTCTCATGCATAAATTTGATTCAAGATTAGTAATGAATTAAAACCTTTATAAAAAATATACCAGACCATGTAAATAATTAAGCTTCTGGTTTACGTTTCCTACGAATATGATATATACAGATTGCAAATGATTTTGGTTCGGATGGAGGAAGTCCCGGCTTGAACTTCTTAAGTATTAATGGATTAAATAATGATTCAAAATGGTTCTGATTTTGTAAACTTAAACCAAAATGTTTCATTGAAGATGTTCAATAAATAGTTATAGGTTACTGCAATTGTATGGGAAATATTAACGAGTTTTTCTGAGTCCTCAAAATGTTCTATCTTAGTTCTTTAAATCCGAATGACATCACCCATGTGATATGAAAATTGATATACAACGAAACTGTACTGTAATTTATAATACATTGTCTTCACGACATTTAGAGTGCGGTATTAGTTTGAAAATATGAATTCATATTTCTCCATATGTATTACCTTTTTTTATAAACTCATTTCGTTATTTCGTTTTATTACCTAAGGTTTAATACTAAAAGAATGCACTACAAGAAACAAATTGAATTTTTGCTGTAAAATAAATACACAACCCTAGATTATTCAAGCACAGTAACAACATTAATATGCACATAGCACCGCCACGCAACTTATTTCAGTATGGAGAATGCGATTTCCGTTGGAAATGTGGTAGAAATTACAGTACAATTTCGTTGTGTATCAGGTTTTATATGACATGGGTAATGTCATTCCAATCTAAAGTAATAAGAATGTACATTTTGAGGACTTACGGGATACATAAATGTAACCTTATTTATCACCATTCACATTACCAGCCAAAGAAGACATGTTTATGCCCTGTCACTTGAATGGATGTATGACTGGTATCATATAGTGATTGCTTTCTAATGCTAGCCGAACATTATATTAAAATAATTCAACTGGGAAAATTGCAGAGCAAGTGTTGTGAAACAGTTCATTTACCTAGCAGAATAATACTTTTTCGTCGTCTTGGCATATTGGGATTCTGGCTATTAGTTTCCTACCATAACCTTCAATAGCATTTTGTTTTTCATTTAGTGTTTTGATTTGTAAAATGGTACGTCTCCAATAGATATATGCGATAGCCCTTGGCCATGATTCGCTTTTCCATGTTATTTTAATTCCATGCTATTTTAATTCCATGCTATTTTAATTCCATTCCATGCTATGTTAATTCCATGCTATTTTAATTCCATTTCATGCTATTTTAATTCCATTCCATGCTATTTTAATTCCATTCCACGCTATTCTAATTCTATGCTATCTTAATTCCATGCTATTTTAATAGACTCTAAAAAGCACTGCTTATAGTCTAAATCATTCTATTTGCGAAAGGTTACAAATATTTCTTCTAAATAACTGTTGACATGATCAGAACTGTATTTACTGCGTCTCTCACGTTTGTTGTGGACATTACGAATATCATGTTCATTCCATTGCTTGTTTAAAAGTTTAATTTGTGACTGAGTGAACTCATCCATATCGTTAACTTTATTATCTCTACTTTTAAATGAACGGAACAGCTTGTTTAGTTCATTCACAAACAAATCTGGTTAACAAAACCTAAAGCTTCTACTAAACAAGTATACATGGAGTTTTTTTTTTTACAAAGTAGCTACTTATACACCATACTTGTATACGCACACGTGTCGTGAAGTATGCAACCAATTGGTATAAAACAAACTGCACGACTCTGACAATGTAAATGTAACGAAAAAAACAAACAATTAGCGTATAATAATATTTAATACAATTTAATTTCTACCTGCATAGGTGCATTGACGTCAGATTTGACTGTCAACTGAAACCCAATATTGACAGATCCGGGAGTCTGAATGGGGTCAGGGGTCACAGTCAAGCTTTTCGCAACTATCATGGACTTAGATTGATCACCACAGTTCATCCAAGAAAATGATTTCAATCGGACATGATCTCTCTGTAGTAACAAAAAAAGTATTTACTACAAAACATTTATCACATTATACTTAATGCCAAACTATTGTTGTGTGTCGGGAGGTGATATATATATATATATATATATATATATATATATATATATATATATATATATATATATATATATATATATAGAGAGAGAGAGAGAGAGAGAGAGAGAGAGAGAGAGAGAGAGAGAGAGAGAGAGAGAGAGGCGTTTCTACTGCCACTAAGCCTAAACCTCAAGTAAAAAGAAACATGTGCTAAATTTGGTATTTTTGTTAGACTAAAATTGAATATATTTACTATTAATTATCAGACAGATTACACAAATATCCTATAGAATACCTGTAATTTTCTCGAAGATTGAATGGAGACTGAAGCAATTATCTTTGATATATATGACATGTATTACATATGTACTTTTACTCACCTGTGTTCTGTTATCTTCAATTTCTTCAAAATACTGAACATTGTTAGCTGCGGCGCTGAATATTAGAAAGATGCAGGGAAGAAATAGTTTCATCTTCGGAAGTTGAGGATAAATTGTTTCTTCAATAAATGTCAAGACAGTCAACACAGATACAAACTTTATTCACGCCTCTCAATAAGAAACATCACAGATCTCGTGACCTATTGGACTTTTACTCCTGAGATAGATTATCTGCAAACTCCATCATGAGCAGGCATGTCTGAATTGGTCATTGGTGGAATGTATCGTCCTTGAAAAAAAGGGGTCAAGTGTGTGCTCTGCATATTCATATAACCCCAGTTTTGGTGTTTAATTTCTTGACAAATTCGTTTACGGATTAGAACTAAAACTTATCGCTTCAATTTTCTCCTTTCAGACATATATTCAAAGTGTATAGAGAGATAGACAGACAGATATAAATATAGACAGACACACAGACTGACAGACAAAACAGACAGATAGATAGATAAATAAATAGACAGACAGACACAAATATATATATATATATATATATATATATATATATATATATATATATATATATATATATATATATATATATATATATGAGAGAGAGAGAGAGAGAGAGAGAGAGAGAGAGAGAGAGAGAGAGAGAGAGAACCAGTGAACCAGTACGATCGTAACATCTTGGGTAGGTATGTTTATTCATATTTTATATCGTGAAATACAGAATATGTTTATGTATTACTTCTACTTGTCTTTCTCGAGGTGATAAATTATATTACGATTTAACAGCTTTTCTCTGCTTAAAAACAAAGCATTATTAATTGCTGGACTATTTGTTTACATAACTAACACTATATTTCCACGTTCCATGTATATTAAGTTTATTTATATTTAATGATAAAATTCTATAGTAAACACAACATGTGCGTTAGATCAAACAGGTAAGTAATCACATTTCTCATCCATTTCTCAAAAGTTGTTCTAAAAGTAATTCGAGAGAACGAATATCTGCCATTGATGTCTATGGTATCTTCTTGCTATACCATGAAAGACACACGGACGGACATTATCACTCAGAGAAGCTTAGGTAGAGGTCCAGGCAGAAAGCTGGTTTCCCCATTAGGGTGGCGTTACCGACGGCGTGGTAATCCCCTGCAGCCACCGCTGCGGCGTCAATGTCGAACTCAGACTTTGGCATGGTGTACGTCCCCTGAAACACAACGATAACCACATCAAATCCTGTACTTATGCAACAAATTTATCTGCTTACAATGTAATTTTGTCATGGGAATGGAAGATGTGTTATTATCGGGATAACCATAATTAGCTTGATTAACCTATCTAGAAACGGGTCAAGAGAAGTCCCAATGTTTTGTGATTTGAAGATCAGCAGTTGACTTAAATTTGGAACTAGAACTAAGTCTCTATACCTGTAGTGTGGTCTCTTCTTTTATAATTCAAGTCCCTATACCTGTAGTGTGGTCTCTTCTTTTATAATTCAAGTCCCTATACCTATAGTGTGGTCTCTTCTTTTATAATTCAAGTCCTTATACCTGTAGTGTGGTCTCCGTTTTAACTAGAATTTCAAAAAGGACTTTTACATAAATTACGTGGTCTCTAATTAGAAATTCAAGAAAATTCTTTAACCTATATTAAAGTTTCTTCTTTTAGTAGAATTTCATTAAAGGTCTTTGAATCAGTTAATAATAATAATAATAATAATAATACTAATAATAATAATAATAATAATAATAATAATAATAATGATAACTTTATTTAAAGAGAGTAACACAATTTGTTAAGATCTAATCTACCCTGAGGCTCTCATACAAATGGATTTATTTATTTTAACTGCATCTTTGACTGGATCTATTGGGTTTTAGAAGAAAGAAATTGAGTGGTCATTTCTAATGTCAAATGGATTTCAGTTCCAGAGTGGTCATTTCTATGTCAAATGGAATACTGTTCAAGATTGGTCATTTCTATGCCAAAATGGAATACTGTCCCAGAGTGGTCATTTATAATGTCAAATGGAATACTGTTCAAGAGTGGTCATTTCTTTGTCAAATGGAATACTGTTCCAGAGTGAACATTTATAATGTAAAATGGTATGCTATTCCAGAGTGGTCATTTCCTATGTCAATTGGAATACTGTTCCAAAGTGGGCATTTCTAATGTCAAAAGGTATATTGTTTCAGAGTGGGCATTTCTATGTCAATGAATACTGATCCAGAGTGGTCATTTCTGATGTCAAATGGAATACTGTTCCAAATTACGCATTTCTAATGTCAAATGGAATACTGTTCCAAAGTGGGCATTTCTAATGTCAAATTTAGTACTATTCCAGAGCGGGCATTTCTAATGTCAATGGAATACTACTCCAGAGCAATATTCCAGAGTATTAGAAACTTTTTGTCATGTTTGGTTTGGATCGCAAATGGGGAGATCTACCAGGTGACTAGGGACGTCATTTCAATATTTTTCGGGGGGGGGGAGACTTGATTGGTTGGGGGGTGGGGCGGCCTGAACTAGATTCGGGGGGGGGGGGGTATATAGGCTAAGGCAATTTTACAGTACATGCAAAGTCAGGGGGTGCTAATGCCTTCCTCCCCCTCCCCCTCCCCCTCCCTCAACTTAAGTTCCTGCAGGTAGCAGATATTGGAATAGTGATTGCAAATATTCACGAGCGCTATTAGTGGATATCATGTATTTTAATTTGGCTTTTCTCAACCGGATTCGGTCTTAATAGGTAATATTTTTACTTTACCAGCTAAATTTCCCTTGCTTTCATTCTGGATTGATATTATTTCAAATGCTCTATTTTGAAGATGTGCTAGCAGTGCTATGTTTGTATCATTTGAATTACCCCATACTGTATTACAGCAGTCTAAATAGTGTTGTAGATATTTGTTATAAAATAGTTTTCTGTGCCTTTCAGGGAGAAAATGTCTTATCCTACTGAGAATCCATAAACTTTAACTTTTTTTTTTACTGTTTGATACATTTAGTTCATGATAGGTTATTATCTTCCAAAACACCAAGTAGTTTGTCATGACAGAATATTTTCAAATTGTTTTCCTTTCATGCCAGACATCGTTCATCACTATTGTTATGTATATTTGATTTAATTTATATGTGACTTCGTTTATTTGTTTGTTAGTTTTATTTTTTTAAAATTCCATAACATGCTACTGTAATGTAATTCTATTTACTGGATGTGACATTTTACAGCAATTCATTTTTCATAAATTCACTTCCGTTTTTCGTAAACACCAATAATTGAACTCTGGATCTAGTGCTGACCTAGTCCTAACTTTAATTCACGAGTTGAAGTAAACATATTTTTAAAATAAACTCATTTTTTCTTAGTGAAGATACTTAGGGTAAAAATCGAGGCCGCAATTGAAGTGCGTCATAAATAACATGTAGCACTTATTTCCAAGATTTAGCCTCATCCGAGCATCTGTTTTGCGCAGTGGCCATGTTCAATATTGATGTCTCAAAAAATAAATTATTCTTGCCTTAACCCTGGAAAAGCTCAGGTGTTTTATCCTTCGCTATATTCGATACTAGATTTGATCCATGCATTGATTGCTATAATTTTTCAATGGACCGGTCCGGTGGCCTAAGTGGTTAAGGCGTATGTCTCGAATGCGAGAAGTTGAGGGTTCAAACCCTGTCTGAGTCATACCAACGACTTATTTTAAACAAAATGGCACTAGCAACTGTCTCGCTTGGCGCTCAGAATTAAGTGATTAGTGTTAAGACATTTCGGCCTGGTGTCAGGATAATGTGACTGGGTGGGACATGATGCCTCATGTCTGCGGAACCGTCTAATAGAATGAAGGAAATTACTCGTTCTTCTTTATATCTAAATAAATTCCACTGAAATAAAAACTATATAATAAAAACAATCTCAAATGGGTACAGATTTAATATTAAATTTATTAAACTCGTTAAATAAGGTCCAGCTTTGACTCGCCAAGGCAACTCGTTAAATAAATTATAAATTCAATATTATATCATTACCCATTTGAGATCCTCTATGTAGACCCTATTGTATCAGTGTTGATGATATTGTACATGAACAAGGCAAATGAACTTGTACAGTCAGGTAAAACTTTACAATGGTTTTGCAACGCTTATCTGCCAGTCATTAGTTTAGTTTATCAAGTTTGATTAGGATGACATCTGTGTATAGACCTACCAACTCGAGATCCATCAACACACTTTAAGGGACCGACCATTAATTTTCGGTTGTGGGAAATGGGATGGTGTGTGTGTGTGTGTGTGTGTGTGTGTGTGTCTGAGAGAGAGAGAGAGAGAGAGAGAGAGAGAGAGAGAGAGAGACAGAGACAGACAGACAGACAGACAGACGAAGCAGATGGTTGAGTAAGGCATTTTTTTAAAAATCCCGCCCACGACAATCTCCAACACCCAAAGCTTGAAATGATAATATTGCTCTGATTTACAGAAATCTTTTTATATATCATATTAATTTATATATCATATTCTTTATATATAATTCATTTATATATCATATTATTTACATATCATATTATTTTCTATATCATATTAATTTGTATATCATATCAATTTATATATAATATTATTTATATATGTATATCATATTATTTATATATCATATTATTTATATATCATATTTTTTATATATCATATCAATTTATATATCATATTAATTTATATATCATATTAATTTATATATCATTTAATTTATATATCATATTAATTTATATATCATATTATTTATATATCATATTAATTTATATATCATATTATTTATATATCATATTATTTATATATCATACTAATTTATATATCATATTATTTATATATCATATTAATTTATATATCATATTCTTTATATATCATATTATTGAAAACACAATAAACATCTTCAGATAAAATAAACACGTCCTTCTTTCAAAGAAAATTAGTACTCTTCTCTAGAGAATTCATTGATTGGTCTTTTAGAACCAATAAAAAGGGTACGATAACTTATTGCTTATAAGCGTATACAGGGCCGGCGATTCTACTAGGCGAACTAGGCAATCGCCTAGGGCGCTAGGCTAAGGGTTTATTTCATGATGAGCGGGTGTGGGAGGGCGTGAGTGGAAGGAGGCGCCAGATATCTGATCTCGCCTAGGGCGCCAAGATGTCTTGCACCGGCGCTGAGCGTATATGATAATTACCAGTATAAGAGAAATGTTTAGAAGATTTTGTGTACACCATATGACAAATGCTACTTTTCTATTGCACGTGCGTGTTCATTGTTTGAATTTTCTCTTTAAAGGCAGACATTTGAGGATTCTGAGAAAAAATTGGCGGATTTTTCTCTCATAACACTTACTGCACGTTATGCACATTTTTTAGCAGCCCTCTTCCCATTTTATTTGGTTAAACAAAATACTAACGACATAATGCTAGTCTCAACCATTCTGATATTCACCAACATTAAAATGTTAGACTATATTCTCTATGGGTCACTATTCATATTTAACTGCCGCCGTACATGTTACGGGTTACATATATGCGTGTAATATGACCAGTTGACTGGAAGACAACCAATATGGCAGCCTCCAATACCTAGTATCCTGATGTTTGCCACGTGCATTGTACGCAAGGCCCAGTGTATATTGCTATTGTTGTTGTTATAGGGTTTAACGCCATTTTTCAGCACACGATAGGGTATACAAGGTGGCCAGTATTACTGGTGGATGAAGAACCCGGGAAAACCCCCAGAAAGAACCACAGACCCACAAGAAGCCAATGGCACGATTTCTCACATACCCACATTGACCGAATCTGAGACTCGAACTCACGCAGACAGAGGTGAGATGGCAGTAATCCGTAACGGAGAGCGCTTTAGATCACTCAGCCACTCGGGGCCCCTCACAGTGTATATTAAAAATGTAATGCTCGTCGCATCTTTATTACTTCTCATGCAACAGGACAATTACAATGCAATAACTCAATAATAACTTCGTGCCGTAATCTATTGCGCGCAAAACACTATCAATTTGCCAAATTGCACTAATACAACCATATTTCCGTAAAACAGTTTGCTTCTAAACATTGAGATGACAGGTTTAAAAAAACAACATAATATATAACTTTAAATTCATTACGTACTGTACGTGATATTTGATTATACCACATCCACCCATTTGTTAAGCCAATTCATTTTACCAATGACTTTTATTTATAGGAGTCCTTTGGTTTAAAGATTATCAAAATACCTACCGCTTTAAAAGGACACTGACAGCCGATGCCCGATTCGACTATGGGGTCAGGGCACGAGGTAATGAGATCCAGTATTTGACACAAGTCGTCGTAGTGGCAAGAGCCCAGTATTCCCAAGCACGGAAATTTCACCCACGTGTCATCTACTTTCTTGTATAGGAGCAAGTCTGCCTAATATAAATATATACATGACATAACAGCATAAAAACAATATTTTATGACATTGTATATCATACTGTCACAATTTACTATGAAATAACTTTACATTAGAGTAGAAATAATCCCAAAATATCAATCATTCGTTATCAGATGTTCAATCATCAAGAAAACTCGTTAGCAGAAGAGTGTGGGTTGGAATCTTTCGCAGATCATGCCGGATCAGTTGCTCGGTACTTTATAACTATGTCTCAAACACGATCATGTGTTGATGTAATCAAGTAATTAATGCACACACTCAAACTCTAAATACGCACAATGTGCGTCTTAAGTAGGGAATGAATACTCTAAACTAAACTCTAAATACGTAGTGTGCGTCTTCAGTAATGAATAAATACTTTAAATACACATAATGTGCGTCTTAAGTAATGAATGTATACACAGTGTGCGTCTTAAGTAATTAATAAATACTCTAAATACACATAGGATACATCTTTCTATGAGACATCAACACAAGCGCAGGATATTTAACACCAAAGCAAATTAAAGTTCTTTGCGCAAGGACACATTTCGGCAGCTGAACTAGGACGACCCGATGGTAGGATTTAACACGCACACACCAAGTCACTAGTCCAGTGCACTAACCATGCAGCCACAAAGTCTCCCATACCAAAATATGCTATTTTATTGCTCTTGATGTCTAGGGTTTTATTTGATGTAATTAAAATTTTAAGAATGAAAGTGATCAATTCATTGGGAAAAAAAACAAACAAAACACAACAGGATTATAAAAACCTCGATTGGTGCAGAAACGTCTCCCTTCACCATTAGCTCTATCGCCACGAAGAGTGCCCCAGGGGTCACGATGGGATCAGGGGTCACGTCTAAGCTTTTGACGACCATTACGGCTGACGATGGATCGCTGCAATCCTTCCAGGAAAATGTCGTCAGTTTGGGTATCCTCTGTAATGTGGAGGAAAAAGTTTTTTTTTAAAAAGAGAAAAAAAAAAGAGTCCCAAACTCCTTCAAACAATGTTTAATTATGGTCAAAAGCACAGTTCAATGCAGTCATGTACATGTATATAGACAGGATATTTCACTTGTCAACATATTCTTTACATTTGAGGGACATTCTTTGCCCCAATTTGTAGAAAAAATTACAGACAAACAAAATCATACAGAAAAACAAAGATTCTGGTCATACCTGTGTTTTGTTGTTCTCCTTAATGACCTCAAAGTTGAAAACATTTTTTGCCGTGACTCCTAGAGCTACTAACATAAATTCCAATAATACAAGAGAAATCTTCATGATTGTGTTTGCATGTGCAGAACTGGACGTGAGCAAAATGGTTTTAGGAATACAAACACCCGATGACTTTGTAAGCTCAGTGACTTCTTCTTGACATAGGAGATATCGTTTATCATGTACGTAGTTTTATCGGTGAATACAACATGTGACTTACAAACGATGGCCACATATAAGTACGTTCTTACTGCATATACTCTGGTTTTATTTAATCTCAAACGATGGTGTTTATTTGGTCTTATTTCCAGGTACAAGAGTACTATGGTGACCATAAATACTAGTAATAAAAGTATCCAAGGTCAACATACAGGCCCGGCCAAAGTGAACGAGGCAACGGCCTTGATCCCCGCGCTACTACGCAATGCAATAGTTTTTAGCTTGATGCACGGCGCTCATCGCTTACTGCCATGGGTCCCGCATGCTGCCATGGACACCGCACATCCTATGTCCGGGCCTGTTTACATATATGTATGTGTATGGTTGTAAGTATGTATTTGTTCCTTATAAAATGTATCAACCCTACATTATTGCATATTATGATATTTTCAAGAAAGAAAAAAAAAAGTATTCGCGAAAGCGAAGATATTTGTTGAACTTATTCTGTGACATATGAAGGAAACAATCCGCAATGAACAGGATCAGAAGAAACGGACGCTTTCAATATAGAACAATTTGTAGACACTACTTTTGCATTATCAAAAGTGTAACAATTATTTGTTGCAAAATATGATTAAGAACAAATTAAGAAAACCTCATATAGATCCGAATTCTTAAAGATATATGGTTGTCTCAATAAATGCACGCAAGCTGACTGAATTTTTTCCTTGCTCTTGGAATATGTGAGGTTGCTCCAAACATAAAAACCCAATAAGAGTAAAAGAGCATGGCAAATTATGGTATATTTTAATGAAATTGCATTATGATTATCGAAACTTTGCTTCATTCGTATCCCTACAACCAGATGCCTGTCGTTGATGTACTTAAGTTAAATATATAAATAATGCACGTATATATGTAGATTAGAAAGAATTCAATGCAGTCATGTACATGTATATAGACAAAGGGGTAGAGAGAAAAGATTTGAAATAGCTATACTTTTGAGAGAGAGAGAGAGAGAGAGAGAGAGAGAGAGAGAGAGAGAGAGAGAGAGAGAGAATAGTGTTTAAAAAAAAAGACTTATGATTTATTTAAACTCACAACTCGGATTTAATTTGTAACACTTATGTCATTATGACACGTTCACCATAAAATCGGCGAACTGAACATGAACATGAATTTCTTTGCTCCACATCGAGCACAGGTTCCGGTTATAACTGTTCGTCCATTACGTGTCTGAACTCGAGTTGGATATAACGGATCGTTTTAATAATATCGTATTATTCAATGGCATGACATAAAAGGAAACTTACATATATTTTTATGAAAACAATGATCTGAGAAATATCAACGCCTTTTCAGTCATTGATTTTCGAGCATAAGCAACACCTAAACCGTCCAGGCATGGTGATGGAACCATATTTGCAAACTTAACTGGAGGGCACTAGATATCGGCTCTAATGGATTAAAAAAAACAACAACTGTTGCTCAATATAGTTTTACGTTGGCTAATATGGGAACGGTTGTACGTGATTGCGCCATCGGCTGAAGATCGACCTTGTTATGATGTTTCAAAAGATGTTCAAAAAACGTTTAGTCACAATATATCTTTGTGAATCGGTAACAACAACACCAACTATTTTTTTTTTCATCCATTGACAAACAACTTACCATGGACAATTGGATTCAGTCTAAAACAATATTGTGTACGACGATGTGATGCTTGAAAATTAAGTCGATCCCGCACAAATATTCTCACGAGGTCGACACCAAATACAAATTGACATGAATGGATGCATGGATCAAATGACAACACAAAACAGTGTGATAAAAGATGCAAATTTATAAAATAAATTAATACAAAATACATATACTCATAAAATACAGTGATTTGCTCACGCTCTAAACATACGTCTCATTCAATTACAAACATTCACAAATAGGAAAACAAATAATGATTCATATATTCAAATGTATGGCGGTAAGATTCATACTATTTGGCGTAATGAAAGCAAGACTCGTATAATTTCAAATAATAAAAGAGAGATTCACATAATCTCATGTGATGAATAAAAGTAAGATTAAAAAATCTCATGTAATAAAAGAGAGATTCTCATAATCGCATGTGATGAAAGTACGATTAAAATAATCTCGTGTAATGAAAATAGGATTCAAATAATCACATGTAATGAAAGAGATGATTCACATAATCGCATGTGATGAAAGTACGATTCAAATAATCTCGTGTATTGAAAACAGGATTCAAATAATCACATGTAATGAAAGTGAATCAATTGTACTCAGTTGAAACAACAAATGGCTCGTGAGTCAGTCATTTGTGCAACCGTACGATTCATAAATATTTGTACAATCTTGCAAATGTATCCACTGACAAACCAGTTTTTCCCCCCGAATTCTTTGGTTGGCAAACACTTGTATTGTCCCCACACACCTTTCATGGATCCACCATGCACATCATCATCATCATCATCATCATCATCATCATCATCATCATCAGTCTCTTGACTAGAGGCACTGTGCTACTGAACATCTGACCAGTTTTCTCCACAATGCGCACAAGTTTACAATACGCAGCTTTGGTTTTGTATGGCCTGGATGGTTACATCATCTTCCATGCCCATACAGACGCACATACAGACAGCCTGATATACCCTTCCACGCATACGTACAGACAGCTACTATAAAACCAAACTGGTCATAATAACAGGTACGGAATTAAAATACATATATACACACTAAATTAAACTCTTAAGAGGAGCGCGTATAAATTCAAAAGTTCTTATCGTTTCAAAATTAACTTATAAAATAAAATGTAACATTTACACCTATTGCTATAGAATAAAACTGGATAACGTGCATTACAAGATCCCAAAGACCAGTGTGTCAGTTAGAAAAGAAACTTGCTTTAAATCTACAAGAGAATGAGTTATACATATACATATACATATACATATACATATATATATATATATATATATATATATATATATATATATATATATATATATATATATATATATATATATATAAGGGCAAAATACCCGTGCATACTGTGCTTTTAGTGTCTTTACAACGAGATACATACTAGTTCAATTGCTTAACTAGAAAAATAATTATTCACCTTAGGTAAAGTTGTACGCATGTACGACGAAAACTGGTCAAATCGTTCTAAGGTGAAACCAAATTATTTATTGCCTTACTCTGTGACAGATACACACATGTGCCAAAAGTGATCTGTAACAACCGTAACATGTAAATATTTTGTGATATTGACATACATGGTCCTGGTAATATTCATTGGACTGTGTACCACCGAGCACACTTGGAATGAAATTCATGAAATGAGTGCGGAGATCACCTTTGACCCGTATAGTTGACCCGCTTTTGGTCTGACCAGAACTTTCTTGGATGAATATTGTGCGCGTTTGGGTGCAAGCATCTACCACGTAGTGTCTCACGCGCACATTTAACAATAAAAAACAATCATATAAAATGTCAGCACGTGACGTCATTGAAAAGTATAAAAAGCGACGTCGTAAAGCCTCTCAAGAACAAGAACAATTGATTCAAAATATGATAGAAGGCCGAAAAATATGTCAAACCAAACACTCGTATGACTTGTCATATAATTTTGTTAAGTGTCAAGTAGAAATTACCCTTTGGAACCACCCTCATGTACCACTGCCCATTCGAGGTTGACTTGTAATCATCGCACATGCACGTAAAAACGCGTAAGCATTTAATTTCAGCACCAGATGAAAAATCTTTCCGGGATTGTTTCTACAATTGCAAAGTACCAGTTTACCAATGTATCTAAGACATCATCATTGACTAAATTGAAAAGAGGAAGGTCTCGTCTGTTCTTCAACAAAGACACACTTGTTGTTGTTGTAACACTAATTGCGCTAAGACGACCGTTAGATATCAAAGCTGTTGGCGTAATCAGTGTGCCTTTTTTATGAAAGGTGCGCCAGGCCATCAAATCGCACACTAGCCGGAGATTTAAATATTCATGAGGTTCCGTTTTTTGATATAAAAAAAATTGACAATTGTACCAGTTTAAAAATGGTCCATGTAATTAAAAGTGCGTATGTGTATTGCGTCTGCGCGAAATGATGTGAATGGACAGGGTCTGCTTGTTATACAATCAAAATACGCGATTGTATTATTAATACAAGATCTATGATGGACTCAGTCTTGCAGACGTAAAATAAAACGTCTGAGCGGAATCATGCCAACATTAGCCATTATGGTGCATATATAGGAATTATTGTCAGAGCCATATCGATGGTAACCGGTGTCTCGAGTGGTGCTAGCAAATTAATTTCGATGTGATTACATACCAATCCGAAATTGTTGGCAGCCGCACAGAGCAGACTCAATATGAAAAGTAAACTATAACAAGTGTCAATCGAGGATAAACTAATCAGTACGGCTAATTTTGAGATTGTGCTAGTAGAAATGTAAAGTCACTGACAATTAAGAACTCACATAAAAAACAGTGCGGATTTACAGAAAGTAACACTAAATTTAAAAAGAACAATCGTAATGTAGTAAAATGCTAGCTACAGTAAATCCATGAACTGACTGGGTGTATATCGGTCGGTACCGTAAACAATCACGTCTGGTTACAAACGTCGAAAATTAAATTGGATGGGTCGCATATGGGCTATATAAAGTCTCAGGGTAAAGTTTTTCATGTGTCTGAAACCCAAAGAGATCAAAAAGTATTTAAAAAACAAAACCAAACTGCAAAATGCTTTATTTTCATACTATTTGACTCATCTTTTGCAGGGGTACGCGTATTTTTATACATGTGAGTGCAATGTGCCATCCTAGCTCTCTTATGAAACTGTGACAGCTTGAGGAACTAAAGGGTTGAGCTTGCGATGCAAGTTTTCTACTAGCTTAGAAGTATACGCATACTTGCGTCTGGAATAGTATACTAGCGCACACTTTTGTGGTAACAGCCACTAGCGTAGCACGGAGAAAGTATCTTGGTACTCTAGGTACTCTAAAAGTATTCGATATCTCTGTTATGATCATACCATTACGACTCTATGGTCTTAAACTAAGTAGCAAAAAGTGCAAAACAAACAACTTTTATAAAATTCAAGAAGTAAATATTTGAGAGGAACTATTAGGTCCCCATTAATCCTAAATGCTATATTACAAGTCCATAAATATAGATTACTCTGAATAACTTCCAAGATTAGAATGTGTACCAGTTGTCTTTAATGTGCAAATGTACCAATTATCTTGGTGCATCACAATGACATAACCCAAAATGTCTTTTATTAAATTCACAATAATTACAAAATAGTGTTTGAAGTCAAACTGTCAATGAGCACTTAAGCAATTCCAACGAATAATTGCTTTTAAATTTTATCTGAACACAACTAAAAATGACTCTACAAAGATTGATATTAAGATAGGAGTAACTAATTTCCTTTACATTTCATTTATAATAATAATAATAATAATAATAATAATAATAATAATAATAATAATAATAATAATAATAATAATGACTTTGTATAGCGCCTAGAATTTCGAAGCTCTAAGCGCTTTACACTATCTTTAATGATCTGACTACACTACAAAAAACAAATGACAAAAACAATGAAATTGGAATACATAAAAACATGCTGAAAACATATAAGATACGAAACATTATTAGGTCTCTAAGTTTGTCACTGCAGTCGAAACAGGTTGAGTTTTAAGAGTACTCTTAAAAGGGATCACTGTGTCTTTGTGTCTAATTTCAATCGGCAATTCGTTCCACGTCGCCGGGCCCTGGTATGCAAAAGAACGCTGTCCATATGACTTCGTTTTCAGAGTGGGAACAATGAGTATACGATTGTAAGAAGAAGAGCGTAAATATCTAGCTGGTGTATACACATGGGTGAGGCTGGATAGGTATGTTGGACTGGAGTCTGTCATTGAAACATAGCACATAGAACAAATTTTGTGTTTGATTCTGTATCGAATTGATAGCCAGTGTAGGGTACAGAGCAGTGGCGAGGTGTGCTCTGATCGAGGTACTCTAAAGAAGATCCGTGCAGCTGTGTTTTGACTTTTTGAAGTTTCTTACAGCATAAGACACAATCCAATGACCAGGATCTGGGCCAGGAGTTCGTTTCCCGAACATTTTAAGTTTCTTACAAAAACTAACACAAAAACTAAAACAATAAATTAAAAAACACATTGTGTAATCATAAACTTGGACAAAACTGAAGCAGAAACACAACCTCCATCCTCAATCGCTGACCAAGGCAAGCATACACAAATATTAAACATACATAACCATATATACACGTATCCACAGTTGGTGGATTAATCCATTTAAAACCGACAACAAGTACGGGATGCAGCATTATCTACCTATATAGATTGATGATGGTAAATGTATATTATATAGCTAATTTGGATGGCTTGAGTCATTACCCGTCCACGTAGGGGTTATTCACATAAGCATATCCAAAAACTGGACATGGAAACCCCAGCATTGGGTTATTCTTTTCAATAAATAAGTGCTGATCTATGCCAGTGAAAAACTCCAGTTTTACTTTTGTCTTGGACAAAATTGCATCCCATGCCATTTTTGGGGATGAGATGCAATGTGCAGTGTCCATATGAAAAACACCAGCAACTTTGTCTCGGACAGCTTCAAATCAGTCTGCGAACTGAAGCACATATGTTTTAAGGTATAGATCATGATATTTTCCAAGAAGTTTACACTCAAGCTTAGACCATACTTTGTGTATTCATAGTTTTGATGGATCATCAAAAAATTCTTATCCGCGAATGTACTCTTATACATTTTCTAGTTAAAATCTTCTCCTTGTCAGTGTTAGTGGTACTATATTAATGGATCGTTTGCTCCAGCTGAGGGTTACTGGCTAGATTGTCGTGACTAGAATCTAAAAACTGCATGGTCAAATATTTTTCAATATTGTTGGGGAAGACACTTATGTGGTACTTTTGATGCAACTGCGACTCCTTGCACGAACCGGTTCCTATCACAAAAATCCCCACGCTGCTTTCTAACCTGCGTAGGGCGGGTTACAAAGCAGCACGGGGATTTTGTTCTACTTGGGTAAATTCATATCAGTAGATTCCATGAGCTGTGTGCGACTCCTTTGTAAGTAATATTACAATACTCGCGTACTTTGGTATCATCGGAGCTAAAAGAGCCATCAAAGATCCAACAATGAGTGGCCACGAAAACCTTGCGTGCGGTATCATTCGTAATAATCGTATCTGAGGGGAGGAAACTATTGTTGGATCTATTTTGCTGTATCCTCGAGTGATTTACGAAACACATCTCCAGTATCCTTACTGCATTAAAACATTTTTGACTTAGTTTGACCTTCACATCTGACTGTAAAATAACTAAATACGCAGTATGGAATTGTTTCTCAACTTCAGCTGTATTTGATTGGTTGCTGTAAAACGAGGTTTTCACGTGAATTTCTAAATATCAAAGTCTGTGTCGATAATAGATGGTTTACAAACGAACTTTATCTTAAAGTATATAATTTACAATCATGCACACAAGTTACATATGTAATATGTTGTTTACACGACCATTACAAATTTTAAAAAAAACATGAACAAACGTTTAGCACACAGAATGAATATATATATATATATATATATATATATATATATATATATATATATATATATATATATATATATATATATATATATATAATGAATTCATTTATGTGTACACTGATAAACTGTAAATAAATTGTAATAACGAACAGGAAAAGGATGTCAATAACAGATAATTGCTGCTACGTCCACAAAATGTAGTATTATGGCGACCTCTTAAGCCTGTTGAACTACACATTTGAAAACTGGTTTTAACATTATCTTTTTCAGCTGGAATCATAAGAAGCTTTTCATTCCAAATTCGGCAGACAATTGTTTAATTTTGAATAACTGTAAATCGCAAATATCAGATACAAATTGATCACAGAGTGCACAGTGTATGATACCATGACAGAAATACTTTTAAACTGTACAGATTACAAACATTTAACAAAATGATGAATTGCGTAGCTATTTTATATATATATATATATATATATATATATATATATATATATATATATATATATATATATATATATATATATATATATATATATTGTAATAAATTTGGAGTATGTGTATTTGACAGCATCCCGTTTTTAATTTGTGCGAGTATTTGGTCTTCGGTGCCATGGAAACATTACTAGCCCGAAATAGTTAGCCATTTAGTAGGAGCAAACATCACAGACCCGAGTGTTAGTGAATTTGAACCATGCTGCTGGGGTCGTTAGTAGTGAATTTGGGTACAAGCCGAATGACTGTCCCTTTTTGTAACATAGTCCATATTAAAATTCCGCGGTGTATAAAAGTGATGTGATTGAAATGGCAGTATTTATGGGGGGAATATAATGGAATCAATAAGTTGGAGCTTGGTAGGTACCGTTTATGTGTCCATAGTGGAAAATGTATGTATATGAGCGTGATACGCCGGAAATTCTGTGGATTGACTAGCCTAGGGTCGCGCAGTTAAATATTTCCCAGTTAGTAAGGGAATACTAGTGGAATTTCTATGGCATGACGGGCTTGCGGTACGGAAATAGGATGATAATGAAGAAAAACCATGCTAAGGTGCGGTTAATGGACTCTTGGGCAAGTTGTCTCCTCTGGGTCGCCAATTGATTAGATCAAAGATTATTAATTATAGCAGACACGTCTTTCTTTCCATTTTACAACTCAAGTTGTATTGAAGTCTTTGGAAATTTGGGGAAAACATATGACTTCCAGCGTGAATTGCGCCAGGGTTTTGACACCGCTCGGTCAAGTGAATACCCCTGTGCGTGTAACAATATATATATATATATATATATATATATATATATATATATATATATATATATATATATATATATATATATAGAGAGAGAGAGAGAGAGAGAGAGAGAGAGAGAGAGAGAGAGAGAGAGAGAGAGAGAGAGAGAGAGATGCACGGATACCACAAATAACCGGGGTATAACGTATACTGAAGTATTTCTGAACATAAAATAACATATAATAATACGTTTTACTGAAATTAAATTAGGGATCTGCAATTTAATATTCTTGGACAGAGGTGGCCAATTTTGTAAAATAAAATTTCATTCTGTCAATAGTTGGCACAATATATTTCTGATTTATAGCGAAATAACACGATAATGTGTCCATTATCCTATCTAATAGAAAATTATATTGCGATAAATGAAAAGGAAAAATTCCAGCTTGACAAAAATAAGTCAGAAATCCTGAACGCCTAGTTCTCATCAGTCTCCATTATTGAAGACACGACAAACATGTCTGATGTCGGTATTATCCATACTCCGACTGAACCACCCATCAAGAATAATGAGAAAGGAGTACTTAAGCTCATCCAAAGCATTAATCCACATATAGAGAATGGACCTGATCAAATGTCGTCAAGATTCTTGAACGAGATGCCACCTTTAATATATCTAGCCCTAACTTTACAATTCCAAGCCTCAGTATAGCAGGGTCTGACTCCAGACGACTGGAATTGAACATTCGTCAGTCGATTGTTCAAAAAAGGCGACAAAAGCAAAGCCTTGAACTACAGGCCAGAGTCACTGTCGTCAATTTACGGCAAAGGCACAGAACACAACATCAATAGTCACCGGTCTTAATAACAAACAGATAAGCACCTTGCAGACATGTTTCATCACTATGGTGTCCGAGACAAGACCATTTAATGGATAAACAGCTCCTTAGATGGAAAAAAGCATTAGGTTGTGCTACAGGGTCAGCAATCTTCATCAGTCTCCTTCGCTTCAGGCGTACATCCAAGGAACGGTCATGTGTCCTATGCTGTTTCTGATCTACATCATTGATCAGGATGCAAAACTGTTACGACCACATCCAGACCGGTTACAACTATGGGAAAAAGATTGACAATAGAGTTCAATCCTAACAAATATGTGGTCATTCGAATCACCAACAAGAAAGCGATCGTCCCACCCATATAAACCATCCATAGTCAAAACCTAACGACTACATCCGAGCCAAATATTTTGGTTTCATTTTCGATAGCACCTTATAATGGAACAACACAATTGACTCTTTAAAAAAGAAAGCAAACCACACCATAGCGTTTCTTCGTAGAAATTTTTCTACATACCCCGAACAAGTAAAGGCTACGTGCTATAAATCCTTTGTACGCCCACATTTGGAGTATGCGTCGACCGTTTGGGACCCATCTACCAAAACAAACATTGCCAAACGTGAAACAACAAAGCAAAGGTTAGCAAGGGTTACTAATGATGACTATCGAAAGCCCAGTAGTGTCTCCACCATGCTTCAACATTTGGGATAGGAAGAGCTTTAAGCTCGATACCAACAAGCACAAGCTGTTATGATACACCAGATTGTACACGAGCTAGTTGACATCACAGCAGCACCATACCTCCAACAGACAAGATCCTACACTGGATGACATTTATGCAAATGTATCGTTCCATTCACCAGAGCCAAAGGATACAAAGAATCCACCTTCCAATCAGGAATACACTTGTGGTACTCCTGACCAGCCACCCTAGTCAACTCCAATTCCATCGATAAATCATAGCAGGGTTTGGCATGTGGATTCCTTAGTTTCAGACCAGGGATATTTTTAACTTGTTTTAGCTGCACTCAGACCTTCCACCAAATCTGCATAATTCACACCATGTGCGAGCATGTTCCAGAGATACCTAGCACATTATTGGAAGAAGAAGATGATTTAAGTGTAGGACCTTTTTCATTTATGTTCATTTGTTGCAAAGTGTACGCACTATGTTATTGGCAATCCAAATCAGTACGTGCTGTCTTCAGATCAATAGATCCTCTCTTTCAAAAGGGGCCCGTCTCAGGTATGAGTTCTCGAGCTTTCAATATTAACTTTATGATTATGATAAATTTAATGTAAGCATTATATACTATTTGGTTAGCTTTAGCCTACAGTACATACATTTGTATCGTGACGTCTGGAGATAAGATACATTATTAATGCGCCGTGTACGGTAATGAGTTCACCTTCAAATATCTTGCGTAAATCGAATGCGAATGAGCCAGCGAAAGTTGTATTGATCACTTTCATTAACAGCATCGACAAGAGTTCGTTTCATCAGAACATTGTTTATAGTTTGAAGAAGTCCTTTCCACATTCGCTCGCAGTGGCGGCTGCCAGATTCTTATGTATCTGAATGTAAATAGTCCATCCACGCGAGTTGATGGAATAGTAACACATCGTGGATTTTACACACATCCATACCCAACCACTTATACAAATGCAGTGTTTGTGGATGGACCACATATAATCAGAATCAGTTTGGTACGTTCCGAACTCGTTCACGACCGTATACTGGTACGGGTAGATCTACTCACTATGTACCAACAACGCTTCTGGGGCTAGCGGATACTCGCTGATAACGCTTATATGTGTAATTGAGGTCGATTTCGAATAGGTAATCGATGTTACTATTACTGTCGTAGTCACATATATATGTTTATGGTCATGTGCACGAGATCAATCCACATAAATTTGCCTTCAGGCATTGTTTGTATCATTACCCTCTGTCCCGCTGTTTGCGGCAAGATACATGATGAGACTCCTTGAGAGTTGTTTGCGTGAGAACAATGCTGAGTCGCCATAGAAATGCCAACTCAAATATCAAGTTCGAAGGACAAATGTTGAACGATGTTGGTGAGCAAATGAAAATATCCGGCACAGACTTTCGACATCAGAGAATCACATATCATTTCCCCTGATTTAGAAGTGATGCGCTTCGTCGATCATGTACACGCGCATGGTTGTACCATAGGACGCCTCGGAGACAGCTGTGCGCATGGTATAGATCGTGATAGTCACAGGTAGGCAATCAATCGGTGGCAAATGAGTTTCGTAAAAGAAATTCTAGTCGCTCATATACTCGTGCGGGTATTTCCTTTGCGGGTGAGCAATCTGAACTTGTCAGGTTCACCAGGGAAAACTCAACTGTATCGATGAGTGATTGTAAAATGATCAATTGTTGACGAGCTTGTCCATGCTGAAATTTAGAAACTTCAGCGAATATTGAACTAATGATAACCCAGCCAAAACGTAATGTATGCTTCTGTGGTTTTGAGAAAGACACTTACTTGTGTATCCGATACTGTTGCGACTCGTTAAATGCTTCAGTGAGCGACCTACCTACATAAGTAAAAAAAAACCTGGAATTTTTGTTTAACCTCAACAAATTAACAACTGTCCGTGAATCATTTTGAATAATAAGTGATGTCGCAATAATTGTGAAGTTTTGATCGTTGCTCCTTCACAGTTCCAGCAATGTGTCGCTTCCAAAATCTATGTATGGTATCGCAAGTCATAATCGTTCGCGGGAAATAAAACATGTCAACTCGGTTGAAGGCGCTAGGACCCCATGTGCGATAGTAAAATAGCAGATCAGACCTCTGTCGCATCCGAAAACAGCATAATAAAACAATAAAACAACGTCAAGATACTACCTTTAACTGGTGGCCCAGAGTGAGTAGCTACATATGACACCATCTGAAAATTCCTTTCTGGTGGATCAGGCAGTGGTCAGATGTGGTCATCCCCCAGCCGTGAAGGCAGATGGCAAGAGATGTAAATACAACACAGGGCTTCAGCACATGTGCAGTAGGACCTGAAGACCAAACAATGAATCAAGATTTGTTTCCAGGTGTCTTCACGTTGTCTTGCCACTGGATTCATACAGGACTAAACGAGAAAGTGTGGGTGACTCTGTGCATATTTCCCTAACTTAACTTAACCTCACGCGCAAGATATAACGTTACTCCTCTTCTCCCAAGAGATATCCGAAGTCTTGTCTTGATGGGGAAACAGATAAGCAGAAGGTGTGGATACACTGGAAGCTGTGGTCAGTCAGCTCTGCAACCTCCTGGGTGACTTATTAGTTCTTTAAGATCACAGAACATGAGGAAATGTCTAGTAAAGATACTTTAAACATTGCCTGCTTGACCTCAACCCTGGTCAGTATACCGCAGCTCTCAAGAATCCCTCCGAATTGGTCGAAAACCTAAGAAGACAAAAGGTCACGCATTTTACCATCTGTACCTGGGTGGTACGCACGCTAATGGACAGTACTTAAGAAACGGAGATAGAGAGAGAAACACTCTAATTGGTAGAGAACTGGCCAGATTGAGCATCAAGACAGCAACCCTGAGTCAAACTCGCAGAGCAGAGGAAGGAACTATTGAGCATCAATATAGCAGTCCTGAGTGAAGCTCACAGAGCAGAGGAAGGACAGATTGAGCAGCAAGATAGCAGCCCTGAGTGAAACTCGCAGAGTAGAAGAAGGACAACTCACTGAAGTTATAGCCGGCTCATCCTTCTCCCGGAGTGACAGAAGTAAAAAAGCAATGTGAAATGGGTGTTGGGTTTACCATCAGGTAGTTTCCATGATTACAAATATTCAAAAGAGCATTAACGACAATCTAATGCAAATAACAATCTCACTGTCTAGCAAAAAGACATGCAACAAACATAAGCACCTATACACCACCTATTGACTGACCAAACCACATGAGATCAAGGACACGTATCGTGTAGACATGTGTCTCCTTCTGTAAAAGTATCAAAACCTAGCAAGCTTATCATTCGTGACTTCAGAGCTGGAGATGGCACATATTACCAGCCATGATCAGGTGTCATATTAAACGTATAATAATATTCATGTATCTAATTGCTTATTGACAATTTTGTTTACTTTATCAGGATCGGAAATATCGATCGCATCGGTCCTGGATATTATTTTATTGCCTCCTGTGTCTTTTTGGAAGTTTCACGCCTCTACATATAGCGTCAATGACGTCATTGGCCTTTTCAGTGGGGTGTTTTAACACAGCGTTAACGTCAAAGACTTGAAATGTTCTTAGCTGATATTATGCAATGACTTTCCATTATTCTTGTATTATTCACAGTGTTTACGCCGTGCGCGCTCCAACACGAGCCCTAAAATGGTTAAATTATTAAGGCCCCATATGCGTATTTGAAATATCATACAGTGTGTGTGTGTGTGTTTTGAATTTTTAATGTAGCTTTAACAACTGTTTAGTCATATCGCTATGTCTGCAGTGTGGCAGTTTATAGTGATGTTTAGTAGACATGTATCATGATGTCCCATCCAGTCATACTATTCTGACACTAGACCGACCAGTCATAAGACGAACCTCTTTGTGCTGAGCGCTAGGCATGGCAGCTGCTAGTAGCATTTTTACAAGTCTTTTGTATGACTTTGCCGTGGTTTGAACCCATGAGCTCCCTCATCCGTGGCGTATGCTCCAACCTAAATATAATACAGCATATGAGGGGCCTCTTTGACGAACCGATATGATGCCTTCAAGATGAACTGCAATCTGATTTTTTCTGTGACGGTACAAAAACACCATTATATGGGAATTTTTTTTCGTCACAAGACAATAAGTTAATAGATGCCGGCAGAACGCTTTCTTTGCGGAGTGACGAACAAATAAAAAGCTCATGCTAGTGACACATGGTGAATTTTTTAGGTAGATTTGGAAATACCAACACATTTTCAGGACTATTTCAAGGACGATACGCTTTATTATCTGAACATTTTGTACCAGAGGAAGGTTAATATATCCAGTGCATTTGCCGATACGATACGTTTGATATCAAAACCATTGTAAATTGTTTGCTTAGTGTTGTGTCTTTTCTATTTGTTTTTGTCTCAACGTTTTAAAGTTAACCGCGACTTATATGAAGTGATATATTTCCAAACATTTTGTTCCAAGCATACAACGATCAGGCATATAATGAAAATCTATTACTTTTCCATTTACACCTCTTAGACGCATATTTGACATCCCGTATCTTCAGACTTGCTTAAATTAATACAATATTTTCATTTTAGACGTGAATTCAAAGAATACATAAACTGATTGCAAACATTAGTGTTTTATATGTCTGGTTTCAAGTCCAAGATATAGTGCTTGAAGCGTTGAGGAAGCATTTGAATATACACGAATTTAGTGTTCGATTGCGTTAGGAAGGGAACAGTCTGCATAAATGCGGTGATCGAAGAATAATTTATTCCATGGCAAAGATTCAGACCAATCGCATATATCCATTACATATGAGAGTTCATTATGATCTAAAATAAAAAAAAGAATCATCAATTTTTGATATAATTATAATTCCAGAGGGCAATCGGGGAAAACCAATGGTGCTTTAAAAACAGTACTGTGAGCATTTTACATCTTTACCATGTGATCTCAAAGAATTGAATTTAACTCCGATCGACCCGATGCCATTCTTTTCGACATCTTGCCCCTCCTCCGTTTTTGTTTAACTTGTCTTACAATTTCAATCCCTTCTTCAATTGGAGGTACAATGACAACCAACACAGTCGCTGCCATATTCCATATTTGGAACACGGAAAGCCAGGCTTTAAACTGCTCATAACTCAATACTTCAAAACTCAAAGCAACGGGAGGAAAAATTACCAGGAATATAATAATGCTTATGATGCTTGCTACAATAGCATATATTTTTGCCCTCCGAAAAATTCTTGTCATCGTTTTTGTCGTGATGTGAACTGTATCTTCGCCAATCTCTTCTATTTCCTGTCGATAGAGGGCGATGTAAGGATTCAATGAATTGTCGATACTCATGGTTTTCTCCCACTCTCTATCAGCATCTTTCTTGCACTTTATGTTGTGTGTACGAAGGGACACAATCAAGCACACTACTCCGCTGACTGTAATCCCAGCACAGAGTCCGACCAGTAAACTATATTCACGTGCTGTATTAGTAAAGAAATCCCCCAACCCGCCTTCGTAGGTTGATGCCGTTGCCAAATTGCCTATGATTGTACATGCGAGTCCTATTACTCCACCTTAAAATATAAAATAGTTGCAATAAACCAAAAGATAATGCAACAGAGATAGAAATTATGTCATACAACTACAGACAAAAGGTGATGTAAATATATTACATATAGTAAGCATTTTAATGTCAATGTGAACATTTGGAACAATAAAGGCCGCATTCTGAATTTTAGAATATTTGAGTAAAGATATAACTTTTAAACTTCTACTCATTGTGGCACCTTAGAAAAGCAAGTAGTAATTAAACTATTCTCAGTCGGAGATTACATTTCATGCACACAAGAGGACTTCTTTCAAAGGTTAGTCATTATTGACTAGATCACAGAATGTCAAACATATACGCAAATATATGTACCGGAAATAACACCAGCGGAAGTTGCACGTGCCCATGCCATGGTGAGGAAAATAGGTGGAAGAAAAGGGCTGAACATAGTTGATCCGACGTACAATCCCCAGTTCAAATTCACCCCTGTCTCCGAAATCAACAATCCATACGGTACAATCATAATCAACAGCCAAATCATACACCAAGCCTTTTTCTGCATTAGAAGGTCCTCATAATGGCGGTATTCACCGTGGACCTGACAGGAATACTTAAGTGTAAGTGCTGCTTTGCCACGATCAAGTAACTCAATGTCTTCCATGCAGCTCATGCAGTTCTCAGATGTTGGGCATCTGCAAATTTGACCGTCGTGGCTTTCATCTGACACCTTGTCTTCGCCACACAAGATGCAGCAGGTTGGAGATTTGGTTTTTCTGGAAGCAGCCGATAAAGTAATGTTATAATCTATGAATAGCGTGCCAACAGAAATACACAACAATAGCATTCTGCACACGTGGAAATGTAACGAGAGAGAGAGAGAGAGAGAGAGAGAGAGAGAGAGAGAGAGAGAGAGAGAGAGAGAGAGAGAGAGAGAGAGAGAATCTTTATTCGTCGCAGAGAACAAATGAGAGTAAAACCTTTGTACAAGAAACAGTATTGAGATGCGTGAAAATGGTCTTTTGAAAGAAGCAGAAGCGATGAAACATTATTAAACTATGTATTGCGAGAAGTCTCTTAACGTGAAAGCTCTTGAACGCTGCTCATATCAACATTTTTTCTCATTCTTTCATTTTTTAAATTAAGCTCTCGTCCAATGGACTGTGCAATGAGCAATTGACTTGAGACTTTAATTTTTTCTTCTCGAAATAATATACTAGAATAAAGAAAACAAAACACGAACAGTGAACGTTATTGATAGCAGTTGCCAATTTATCAAGAATGTTTGGCACGATTCACTATGAAACTAGTTGATCTAAGCCCAGTCCATGCCCTTTTCTATAATCAAATCTTTTAAAAACATTTTTAATGTTCATTTATTACTATAAATCGGTAAATATCCACTTTTTCCAGCAAATCAATGTCTTTTCAAAATCTGAATGGGGTCCTAGTGACAAATTGGTGTGTCGCGTTCAGCGTTACGGATCACTATCATCCCACATATGTCTGCCTGGATTTGAGTCTCAGGCTCGGCCAATGTGGGTATAAGGGAAAGCTTGCCTGTAGCTTCTCGTAGGTAGGTGGTTTTTTCCAGGATTTTTCCGGTTTCTTCCTCCACTATTTAAACTGGCAACCATGTATAGCTTATCTTGTATTGAAAAATGGCGATCAACACTGTAATGACGACAACACAACGACAACAAAATCTGAATGTGAGAAATGCATAATAGATCCTATGTAAATCACATGAATACCATCTTAAATGATGTTCACAGTGACGAAAATATGTTTGTATGTTGGTGGCGTACTAATAAGGAAAAGCCACACTTTGATAATTCATTGTAGTCATGTGATGTGAACCGACCAATAGCCGGGTTTATCCTCAGTAGAGCAGAAGCAAGATAACTGGCCCCGTGCCATATTTAACCATATTTAATGTATAAAGTTAGCTAGTGGACAGAAAGTCACCACATTTGTTTGTACTCACTAGTTTTCGCTCGTGCTAAGGTTTACTAGTTCTCGATCGGAAGAGATAATTAAATATTTGACGCTTATGTCATGGTTGCGTCTCAGGAAATATGTATCAAAATTTTCAGACACTATCATGGTTATATAACAGGGACCAATGCTACATCAACCCCACCCACCATTCTCTGCACTGAAACAGTTTTTTTTAATTTATCGGCGCTATTATAATGTTTTATCGAAGATTGGTTTGTTAGAGTTTTCGTAGATATTTGGTTCACATGTAAATCTAGAGACATATTTCCAGTTCATCCAAAGACTTCCTTTTGAGGCTATTATTACCAACTATACTAATTGCTATGCAACATTATGCATACGATGAAAATCATAGGTTTTGATGTACAAACAGGCCAGCTGTGAGAAACACCCTTGCAAAACAAACTGAGCTGTCTCTGATCTTTTCTAGAAGTTTTCAATATGCGTTACATCGGCAACAAGCTTATATGATGCTTACTTTGATAAAAACAACTTTTCTGTGCAAACAAAATATTATGGTCATCATAGTGTACAGACGTACGTCAATAAAGCAGAAACAGTCATTTTGATGAAAAAAGGAAAGCAAAGTAGCGTTTTCTTCAAGTGCTTCAAGGGAGTGCTGCAAATAATAAAACTGAATTTTATGTAAGTTGCAAAGAATGGTGAATGTATCTTAACTACATCGAGTATGATACTGATTCGAAACCAGCATAGAAACGTTCTTTATCTTAAAGACTTGTACGTCATTATTTTCATCGTACGAATTACTTTACGTCATTATTTTCATCGTACGAATTACTTGTACGTCATCATTTTATCGTACGAATTACTTGTACGTCATCATTTTCATCGTATGAATTACAAATATTACCTGAATGGGTTGATATAAATTTTGTAAAAGTCGTAGATTATGATGGAGGAGACGGACATAATCTCCCCAGAACCCGTCGACATCAGAGCCATCATTAGCATTGTCATAAGCAGGTATCCACCGGTGGTGCCAAGGAGGGACTCCATTACGTAGGGCGTGATGTAACCTGAAGTGGAATATGTATAATTAACATTGGGTTAACAATATACAAGAAATCCATACACATCATCACAACTAAGGCACCCACTTGTAGAACATTAGCAATACCGCATTTAAACTGCAAACCCGCCTCATATATAACGACAAAACCAATTTTTACGAGCCAAAGAATAAATTCTGGTGAATTCAGTTTGAAGAAGTGTTAAAATTGCATGAAAAAATGGGTGAGACAAAAGAAATTAAAAACAAATTCTGTGTCGGAAACTTACTGTGGCCCGAAGGTCAAATGAATAAAAAGTAGAGTACTTAATCTTTCGAGATACACTTTTTGACTAAAAAATGCCTTCAATTTATGAAAGTATTAATTTCACAAACTTCAATCTTTACTGTTGTTGACAAGAAAATATTGACTTTTATTTTGATATCCTGTTAATTCATGCTGGCCAAAATAACAGTTGTGCCACCCACGTATTTGTGCAAGGTTAAACAAGATGTTTTGTCATTGATAAAACACGTGTGGTTTGCATACCAGTCTAATGCACAATTTTTTAAAAAATCTTTTAATATATTAACACTACATTTCATGGATATGAATAAGTGATCCAATTTCTGGAAGAACTACGTTTCATTATATATATATATATATATATATATATATATATATATATATATATATATATATATATATATATATATATATATATATATAAATCAGTGTTTGTTAAGGAGCTTTTATATTACTAAACGTGAAAACTTACAACATAGCTAATTTAAAGAGTTATTCCTACTAACCTGGAATTAATTTTCTGATGTACCTACAATCATTCAACAAAAGGAACAACAGTGTATTGTTAATAGTATAGACTGATTTCAATATAATTGTAATGTTATACGTGCACATGATTCCTGAAATGAAATAAGGAAAGGTAATGATGGCATTTAAACATGTGTCATACTTCTGGTTATGTTGCATTTTGATAGCAGCAATCAAAACTTAACGCGCCATATATACGAAATACCTACATACACTTAAACCATTATATCATGTCACTCAATGGTGGGTCGTACATAGGACATACCTCTGCATCATACATACACTTAAACCATAACGTCATGTCGATCGGTCATATACATGAACGTCGATTATTTTAACTTTATGCGACATGCGACACAAAATATATTTTAATTACTTTTGTTTCATCCATTTCTGATGCCATTTCACATTCTTTCAAAACTGACTCCCACAGAATATTCACTCTGGTTACATTTGATGGCTCGTGCATTAATGACTAAACAAAGATGTCACGCAAAAAGTTACCCCATTGTAGGATATATATATATATATATATATATATATATATATATATATATATATATATATATATATATATATATATATATATATATATATATATATATACGTCTTTAAAAAACAACAACGTCAAACAGGGTTAATAAATACTTAAATTTACAAAATCTATCCTATTTTATAAATATAAACAATGATTAATAAAAAGTTGGTTTAGGTCTTTGTGATATGAAGTCCAAAATCAGAATTGGTAAAAATCCATGGGGAGCTTACAACCATGTTGAAATTTATTTCTTGATGTAATGCCTAAGACTAAAGTCAAACAGAATCATACGTGTGTAAATTGTTGAGGGCAATGTAAAATCACACATGAACTGGTTTGCTCTCGTCAAACTTGTTTTCGAGGAATGAAAATTATCAAAATATATTTTTATGGAGCCTAAACTCGTGATGTAAGGACAAACGTTTTCGTAAAAAAAGGTCCTGAAACCAGTCAACTTTTGGCTGATAAAGGTGAAATTCAAAGTAATCTGGATCTTCAGAATCTAAGGCATGTTCTAAGTGCCTTTTCAATCTATTAAGTCTTTCTAAAGTTACTGAGTGAGAAAAAAGTTTAATGGCTGACAAATGGACTGAACATGAGGTGGCGGAGGGACACGTGTAACATCTATATCCCTCCCTATTGGCCGAAGGTAAAATATCTATAAAATCTCTCGTCAAATAATTCGGGATGATATCTGGAGATAAATTAATACAAAAATATCTCAATAAACTTCTATAGCTCCGGTATTCACCATTAATGCACACATACTTTCATTCTTACAAAGTTAGCAATAAGTACAGGTTATAAAGAAAATGCATAGTTTCCAATTAACTTCTGACAGGCATATAATTTAGAACACTTGATATTTTTCACGTTAGAGTTAAACCTACCGATATAAGACAAATCATATTAAAATATAGACACAATAATTATAATCATCAGCGCTCTAGAGAAGCAGCTCTGGAAAATAAAAATTTTTAAATTGTTTTATCATTTTAATCTCTAACAGACATTTGAGTCTATATATGTAAACTAAAACTAATTAGCTAGCATTTGGCAATAGAGAAAGTATTTGTAACGTCACAAAGAGCATAACTAAACCAAAAAGAGAATACCAAATACTAAGTGAAGACAAGATGTTCGTTATTTGCATCCTTATTGGTAGGCATAGGGCTTTTGCATACTTATTGGTAGGCAGAGGGCTAATGCATACTTATTGGTAGGCATAGGGCTTTTGCATACTTATTGGTAGGCATAGGGCTTTTGCATACTTATTGGTAGGCAGAGGGCTAATGCATACTTATTGGTAGGCATAGGGCTTTTGCATACTTATTGGTAGGCAGAGGGCTAATGCATACTTATTGGTAGGCAGAGGGCTAATGCATACTTATTTGTAGGCATAGGGTTTTTGCATACTTATTGGTAGGCATAGGGCTTTTGCATACTTATTGGTAGGCATAGGGCTTTTGCATACTTATTGGTAGGCATAGGGCTTTTGCATACTTATTGGTAGGCATAGGGCTTTTGCATACTTATTGGTAGGCATAGGGCTTTTGCATACTTATTGGTAGGCATAGGGCTTTTGCATACTTATTGGTAGGCATAGGGCTTTTGCATACTTATTGGTAGGCATAGGGCTTTTGCATACTTATTGGTAGGCATAGGGCTTGATTGTCGTTAAAATTAGAAATTATTTCTAAGCTATTTATATCATTATTACATGTTTCCTGTAGGAAAATAGTTTGACAAATTGAGAATACTGAGAAGAAAAAAATCCGAAGTGAGTAGTAAGGATATAAGAGTGACCTAATTATGTATAATCGCTTTACACCTATATATGGAACGACCAAAATCAAAATGAAAAATTGCCAATGCAGTCATGTATGTGTGGATGTCCCGGGTGGCTAAGTCCTCTAAGGAGCTCCCCTTTACAGATCACTGTCATCTCACTTCTGTCCATATGGGTTCGAGTCTCGGTCTTGGCCAACGTGGATATTTGAGAAATCTTTCGATTAGCTTTGGGTCATGGACTTTTCTCGATGATTTTCCCGGGTTCTTTCTCCATCAGAGATACTGGCCTCTCATGTATGGCCTATCATTTATGGCTTATCATGTACTGACAATAATTCAGCTAAAACATGGTAATAACTTATTGGAAGAAGTTAGAATTAAAACAGAATATGATTGCTAAATACATGTATATCATTTAGCTATTTTAAATTCAACTTAAGAATGGTAAAATTCGCAGAACTTTGAAATCGTTACTACGTTTAAAAGGTTTGAAAAGAACCTTTGCCATTTGTTGAAAAAAGTGTTCCTGTTTTAGGTTTGCCGACTATTGGCTTATCGATAGCACCAAAAGACAGTGTATTAAGTTAAACATCTTTTAGGATGACTACATGCCTTTTTGAATGATCAACAGAGAACAATAATCAAAATATATTTACTCTGATATCAAAGTTACAGTTCCGTACACTAATAAAATCAACTTACAGAGTAATATAAAAATACAGCGATTTTCAAGGATATTTTAACGAACAATTTCCATACACATTACACATGCAAGTGAGTAAAGACTTTCCTGTCAAAGAGTTAGTCCAATGGGGTGACTAGCGGCAGCCAGATATTATTTCACATGTAAGTATGCAAAAACTAATGCTAGAATGAACTGCCACATCGTTTACCAAATTGAGTTGGGGTGAATTTTACACCATATTGATGAGGTAGATTTTAATACATTTTCAAAATTATTAGCTAAGAAAATTTTAAGATATGAATGTCTTAGAACTTTCATTTAGGATCACGTAGTAACTGAAATTAAAATACAGAATACATGGTGCACTAAATATTAGATTGCGCTATGAGACATGCAACATATGATCCTATAGAGGTATAATACGCACTTAAGTTGTCACCTAACTACATCCCACTTCAATGTTTACATCTAGATGCTACAGGTGATGTCAGACCTGAGCTATATTTGGGTCTGTATATGAACCGATACTGTGGACATTATAGCCAGTGAATGATTTTCAACAAGTTGCGTTATCACTTGCTATGAGATCTTTGAAGATGGAGCAAAAACACACAGTAAACAAATAGATAGCTATGTTAACCCACCCAACCCACCCCAATTTAGGTATGCAGTATCTAGTGGAAGAAAGCACCAGTTGAGTGATGCACAAAAATTTATTTTATTACTCCAAAATATTATTGAACAATATTCAACACGAATGCAGCATAACTAATCCACATTTTGTGTACTGCATTCTCAAATAATATGCCTGTATCCAAACTGCGAAAATCGGAACTGTCTTTGGCAAAACTATTTGTAAAATAATACAAATATAACTTTAAAACACTGATAGAAGAAATGGGAAGAAAAGTACAAAGTGTGACAACATATTAAATGGCCAAAAGTTTACCAAAGTGTCTTTCTCTATCACTGATGTCCCAAACTTAATAGATCCAGTAACGTTTTGAAACTGACTGATAATGTGGAGATGGACAGTGTGGCATGTGTTCTAGTTTGAAAATCCCATAATCGGATGCTGATTTAATCTTGAAACGCCATTATGTACTATTCTGATGATACGTTGCAGAAAGAAGTAAGTCCATTCTATTGACACATCGGTACATATTTTCCCTTTAATAGCTGTACGGAGTTTAAAAGTTACTTAATTACCAATTAAAGCAATTGAATTCTTCGTTGCCTCTTAAATTAAATTTTTTCTGCAAAGTCAGTTACAATTAATATGGTTTTTCTTGTCCCTGTCATCAGCAACTATATTTGTAATACTTCAATCAACAAGTTTCCCATCACGATGTGGTGGAGTGTTAATATTTATGCATGCTATGTTACATTGTTGCAGATTTATGTAATTATTGGTGGCAGTGCCGGATTATTCAATAGACAGAGTAGGAGCCCGGCGACAACGGATCAATATAATATTGATAATTTGCGAGGGGGGCTGGCAAGATATCGTCTGCTCAATTGTCTCCACAAGGTTTAATCCGGCACTGATTGGTGGGATGAAATATTTCGTCAATTTGCATACACTTGTACAGTTTCTTTATGTCAGAATTGTTATGAACACTCTTACCAGTTTTAAGAAACTCAAGAATGCCATCATGTATTAAATGCGAGTACGATATACCTCAATCTAAATTTGCCATCAGAACTACACCATGTGATTATAAAGCCTTTCCAACTACCACTACTAAACCTTGTATAGCACGTGTTGTCATTCCATGGCTGCACTATAATAACACTATTCGTTGCTTTTATTAACCGTAACATAAATTGTTCTGTAACTTTTGAATTTTCTGTGAAAACACTCTCCAACTGTCTTACAAGTCAACATAAATATGTAACTTATTTTCAACACTTCACAATTGTTTTGTTATGAGTGTATAATTGCTGGTGTATCTTATTCATTTTTTCATCCGTTTTGCACACATTTGATTGTATGATTTTTACAGCAGGCTACATATATTATATTTTCAAACTGTCAGTTTATATATCATTTATATAACACCTTTAGGCTTGATCCTCTTGTCATTTTGGATGATCTTTTAAATGCAGGTTGAAGTTCATCGCTTATAATTCTTCCACGATATTCATCAATTATTGTATCAACATATTTAATCTGTGCCTTTGGTTTGCACTTCATTGATCTGGGGAAAATGAATTGGTTGCCTTTTGTACAACACTAGATTCAACGGGAAATTTAGTTCTGTCTCCTCAGAAAGATAAACATATTGGTTATATTTATTTATCCAATCTAATATAACTATCAAAAGTCCTTTCCAGTTTGGTTTGGTGGAGTGTCGGGTTGTAATATTCTTTTCATTGTGTGCTTAATTTGTTTCCAGATGTTGTTCTTAATTGCTTTCTGTCTTGTCTTGAGTTGTATTGTAGTTATTTGTGTTTAGTCCATTTTTATATCCTCTTGCTATAGGTCAGTACATTCTTAAAAAAACAACTCTATTATATCAAATTGGTCTAATGAAGTTATTAGCGGAATTCAAATATCTTACAAATTCAGTATATGCAATATAATTAGCATCTTCAATCAAGCACATAGAAAAACTTAGTACCCAGTTGTTCTACGTTTGTCAAAGGCATACCTCAGACGTGTCAAAAGTTATTATTTACCTTATTTAACACGGAACATCGAAGTATATTCTGGCAAGATCAGAATTCCGTTTCAAATGAAATAAGTAGTGCATGCATACTCCTCAAGATGATAAATTCAATCGAAACATCCAAGTTAAGTGCTTCCACCTGGCAGACAAAACGTCTTGATATGTTACGTATCACTACCAGGCATATATCTGAATCGGGATCCCGAATTTTACTCGAAGTGGCTGTGCTGTTGCAATGAAATTCAGATATAATACTCCTCAACATGGAGTATGTGTACTATTAATCTTTCTCGTTCTCTCTTTCCGAAATGATACTAATGGGCAATGCCTTCGGAAATAAGAAAACAGCCTAGAAGTCCCTTAATCACATAGACTTACGAAGTAAAATACTGACGGATGAATTTAGTTATATTTAAGAGTTTCAAGTTTAGTTTTCTTCTGTTCTTACCATTATCTATGTCAGTAGTGGATAGTAGATGCGTCTGGTTGTTATCGAAGCTCAAGGAAAAATAGGCCATAGCAGCTGTAAACGAGATAGATGTGGGTAGTGAAAACCAGAAGAACACCGCTAAAATGAATCCGAGGACTCCCTGTGTAGGTTTAGCTGCTATGCGACTCTGCCAGTTTGCCTGATCACAAAAACATAGACAAGTAGCCTCAACAAAAAGTACTACGCCGTATATGATACCTGACTCACTTCGAAATGTCAGGTAGGAATTATCGTAGTTGCCATCGGGACCGCGAATACACCTAGCGGCTTTGTACATTGTCTCGGTAGTAACGAATTTATCCGCAGTAGGAGTACTGGAGTAGGTCGTTTTCAAAATGAAAACCGTTACTGAGATGAAAGTCAAAGCAGTATTGAAGTAGGAAATGTAAAATGTCGTTCCAAGTCCACCGATAAGGCAGTAGGATCCAAACAACACTGCAATAATCAGCATAATGAATTCATTGTTCGTGTCTTTTGTTAAGACTTCAATCGCTGTTTTCCCAGCCAGAAGAAGATTGGCTATGACAACGAGGTTAGTGACTAAAGCTACCACACAAAATACCAGGTGAGCAGCTTTCCCAAACCGAGCATAAGCGATCTGAAAGTACATAAACAAAGAATAAAAAACAAATATAATAGTCACCTTGAAACAGAAATGTCAATACATTACGTAACCAGAAATAATGGGTATGTTAGTGTGATATTTCATTGGTGTGTGCAGAATCGTACGACACAGGTATTCCACTATTTAAAGGAGACTTTAATATGCACCTTATTGTTCAAAATCTTATTACTGATTCAGATAGTCCGAGCTTAATCTGGCCATGACAAAGCATTGCCATTCCATAGAAGCGACTGTGCTCTCATACGCTATTGTTTCATTCATAAACTAGCTAAAATAAATAATTTAACAAGGAATCTCTTATCTGAAATATTATTATTTCTAATATGGAATATCTTATCTGAAATAATATTATTTCTAACAAGGAATATCTTATCTGAAACAATATTATTTCTAACAAGGAATATCTTATCAGAAATAATATTATTTCCAACAAGGAATATCTTATCTTAAACAATATTATTTCTAACAAGGAATATCTTATCTGAAATAATATTATTTCTAACAAGGAATATCTTATCTTAAATAATATTATTTCTAACAAGGAATATCTTATCTGAAATAATATTATTTCTAACATGGAATATCTTATCTTAAATAATATTTTTTCTAACAAGGAATATCTTATCTTAAATAATATTATTTCTAACAAGGAATATCTTATCTGAAATAATATTTTTTCTAACAAGGAATATCTTATCTTAAATAATATTTTTTCTAACAAGGAATATCTTATCTTAAATAATATTATTTCTAACATGGAATATCTTATCTTAAATAATGATTTTTCTAACAAGGAATATCTTATCTTAAATAATATTATTTCTAACAAGGAATATCTTATCTCAAACAATATTATTTCTAACAAGGAATATCTTATCTTAAATAATATTATTTCTAACAAGGAATATCTTATCTTAAATAATATTTTTTCTAACAAGGAATATCTTATCTCAAACAATATTATTTCTAACAAGGAATATCTTATCTTAAATAATATTTTTTCTAACAAGGAATATCTTATCTTAAACAATATTATTTCTAACAAGGAATATCTTATCTTAAATAATATTATTTCTAACAAGGAATATCATATCTCAAACAATATTATTTCTAACAAGGAATATCTTATCTGACATACTATTATTTCTAAAAAGGAATATCCTATCTGAAATAATATTATTTCTAACAAGGAGTAACTTATCTGAAAAATATTATTTCCAACAAGGAATATCTTATCTGAAACAATATTATTTCTAACATGAAATATTGTATCTGAAATAATATTAATTCTAAGAAGGAATATCTTATCTGAGATAATATTATTTCTAACAAGGAATATCTTATCTGAAATAATATTATTTCTAACAAGGAATATCTTATCTGAAATAATATTATTTCTAACAAGGAATATCTTATCTTAAATAATATTATTTCTAACAAGGAATATCTTATCTTAAACAATATTATTTCTAACAAGGAATATCTTATCTGAAATAATATTATTTCTAACAAGGAATATCTTATCTTAAATAATATTATTTCTAACATGGAATATCTTATCTGAAATAATATTATTTCTAACAAGGAATATCTTATCTGAAATAATATTATTTCTAACAAGGAATATCTTATCTGAAATAATATTATTTCTAACAAGGAATATCTTATCTGAAATAATATTATTTCTAACAAGGAATATCTTATCTTAAATAATATTATTTCTAACATGGAATATCTTATCTGAAATAATATTATTTCTAACAAGGAATATCTTATCTTAAATAATATTATTTCTAACAAGGAATATCTTATCTTAAATAATATCTTTTCTAACAAGGAATATCTTATCTTAAATAATATTATTTCTAACATGGTATCTTATCTTAAATAATATTATTTCTAACAAGGAATATCTTATCTTAAATAATATTATTTCTAACAAGGAATATCTTATCTTAAATAATATTTTTTCTAACAAGGAATATCTTATCTCAAACAATATTATTTCTAACAAGGAATATCTTATCTTAAATAATATTTTTTCTAACAAGGAATATCTTATCTTAAACAATATTATTTCTAACAAGGAACATCTTATCTTAAATAATATTATTTCTAACAAGGAATATCTTATCTCAAACAATATTATTTCTAACAAGGAATATCTTATCTGACATACTATTATTTCTAAAAAGGAATATCCTATCTGAAATAATATTATTTCTAACAAGGAGTAACTTATCTGAAAAATATTATTTCTAACAAGGAATATCTTATCTGAAACAATATTATTTCTAACATGAAATATTGTATCTGAGATAATATTAATTCTAAGAAGGAATATCTTATCTGAGATAATATTATTTCTAAAAAGGAATATCCTATCTGAAACAATATTATTTTAACATGCGATATCTTATCTGAAATAATATTATTTCTAACAAGGAGTATCTTATCTGAATTAATATAATTTCTAACATGGAATATATTATCTTAAATAATATTATTTCTAACAAGGAATATATTATCAGAAATAATATTATTTTTAACAAGGAATATCTTTTGAGAAATAATATTTTTTCTAACAAGGAATATCTTATCTTAAACAATATTATTACTAACAAGGAATATAGTATTTGAAATAATATTATTTCTAACAAGGAATATCTTATCTGAAATAATATTATTTATAACAAGGAAGATCTTATCTGAAATAATATTATTTCTAACAAGGAATATCTTGTATGAAACAATATTATTTCTAACATGAAATATCTTATGTCCTAATACTGACATACATGTTATTAAGTCGTCAAACTAAAACTATAAGAGTATTTGTAGTATAGTTTCATCGGTTTATCTGCCTTTTAAAAAATCATCTTTTGAAAAAGAATATATGCTCGTAAAGGTACTCTTCTTGTCCGTTACAGTGCAAGACTGTGTACTTCAACCTAAGTATAACAGGTACTAGTTCCATGTTGCAGTTTAGACGTGCATGCCATTCAATCACTTGATAATTTCCATTGCTAATTGAGACAAAAAATACTTATTATGTTTTCAAATTAATATTTCAGAGAACTTTGAAAAACATGTTGCACTTAAATTAGTATATATGAGAGAGAGAGAGAGAGAGAGAGAGAGAGAGAGAGAGAGAGAGAGAGAGAGAGTCATAATTAAATACACATTCCTGTGGTATAACCCAATGCACCTCTGCCGAAGACGTGAAACATTTGATAATTTATGTAATGATATCTTTTTCAGTGTCATGCTACGTGCTTGTTTTCCAGAGTATTTCACCCGTCCGCCATATTCCAATATGTCATTACCAAGGATATAGATTGGTTACACTATAAAACGGAATGAAAACGTAATGGCCAAATGTGAAATATGTTTCTGTATTCATTCGTAACTTACCTAACTTTGTATGTCTCATGGTTTTCTCACTAAATACATGGTGCGGCCTAAAAAACATCATTCAGAAACATTGTTTTGTTCATAACAGGAAAAGATACGGTGACATTATCTACCACCTTCTTTTAAACCATATTCTGGTATATCATTGCTAAATATATAATTTTAGTGTCTGCCGAGCCCTCGCTGTCATATTGGTTGGCATTATGAAGTGACATAATCATATCCAAGGTAAAAAAAAAACACATCTGACCAATGGAGAAATGTAAAATATGTCCCTCATAAGAGAACCACCAAAATACATCAACTCACCTGTGGGAAGGTTTTGGCTCCTGGCGCCCGGATCTTCAGGTGAAATGACAGAATTGGAAACAGAAGGATGCCGATCACAGCGGAGATGGAATACCAGAAAGATCCCCCTAGTCCGGACTGCAATATTTATAGTAACTATATTGAGAAAACTTGACAACCATTTTATTCCTTTTAAGTCTTATGTACCGATACAATAATATTAAAATCAGGTACTAATTTAACAGACGATGTATCAATAAAGAGTTGGTGTTCTTAGTTAAAATATTTAACATACTACATTATGGTTTTGTTAACGATGATATAAGAAGTAGTATTTTCTTGATAAAGCATGGATACCTCAACAAAGATGGTCAGAAAAAATTATACTTACGTCAAAGTCACGGAATCAACAGCTCAGCAGAGCTAACATGAAAGGTAATGGCCAAGTTCATTCATAGTGTACATTAGATTTTAAAATCTTTTACGCTGGACCATGAGCGAATACATACAGGTCAAAACTCTTTAAAATGGCAACGGAGGAATAATATAAACGGGTAGAAGAAAATATGTTGTAAACAGCACATGACCATGACTACCCCCAAGAAATATACCGATTTTGTGACTCCATTACACCCGCATGACTCTTTCAACGACCATGTGTTAGCTACATTTTTGTAAATTACGGTGACGTTTGTGATACGTTGTGACCAAATATATGGAGTCATAAAAGAAAAAGCTATTGATATATGTATGGCACCCCTGGAACACTGCCTGAGAGTGTTGATGAGCACTGGATGGGGTGGTGTGGGGTGGGCCGCAGTGTAGCTTATTTTTATTTAACTACCTGAAGGATTACGTTCATACATTAGGCTATGTGTTATTAAGTAAATGTTTCATTCTTTGGCACACCAATGTCATATTTTGATCTAGGGATGATATTAAAGGAGTTTAATTCTGCAGCACAGCTACCCAATCTTAGACATAGGGATCATAGTAACGGACTTAGACGATTTGCTATTAGGTTTTCATAACGTTTCTAATTTGTTCATTATTATTTATTTGATGGATTCTTGGGGTGGATTAATTGTTTTGCATCGTATGTGTTTACGCCATTTGTTCTTGATGTCAAGATCACTTTCATAAAATATACGGCATGAACGTGGATTCGGCATCCGTTTGCATGTCAAATGAATTTCTTTTGTCTGTCTTTGCCTATAGCAGAACATAACTAATCAAAGGGGTTACTGGATTTGATCTTACAGAGGGAAACATTCCAGGTGATGGAAATAGATGAAACATGGATGTCATCATTATCAAAGGATATCAACCTTTAATATTTTGGTTTTCTGTTCAGATCGTAAGTTTCAATTGTACAGACTGTTGGCATTTAGCATTTACACTGACGGATTGGTTAATTATGACAAGGGCTCTAGAGTTAGGTTGGGATAATTGTATGTGGTTGTAAAAATATTTTTTAAATCAAGTTTAACGAAAATGATAGCGTTATCAAACAAACAGCTTTTCTACTTTCTCGCACAATTTGGTCAGTAACAGATTCATATCGGATGGGATTTTCAAAGGCTTAAGGCTTAAACCGATCAGCTTCATTAAAATGAATCACTAGACAAAAGTAAGGAGCTATGCTAGTTTCTTTCTTTATATCTGAAGGTCATTTAAGAACAAAGAAGGCCATTACGGTAGGTTGAAGGTCATTTAGATTCGATGAAGTAGTATCTTTTGTAACCCATCATTTAGATTCTGACAAGTACCACTTTACTGGATTTTCTCGTGCAAATAAACTGAGACTGTTTATTATTTTCACATTCACGTGTAATTCTGTCTTAATTTTTACAGCTTGGGTATGGCTAAGATTTTACGAGTGATCGAAGGCGATTGTCTTTACATATAACTGTCATTTTCCCTTTGTCCGCCTAGTTTTGAATCTCGGCTCGGCCAGCTCGAGAACGACGACTTGCGTGAAGTGCTCGTGTCCTTTCCTTACATGGCGACACCAGATCCCCTAGCGTATACGAACTTAACAGTGCCATTCGGGAGTTTCTTTCTCAGTTCTTTCTTCAGCGTATTTATGCAACTGCATCAGAGTTGCGTCTTTGTGCTACAGCTTCCTCAACTCGGCTGGAAGTACGTTACTGACCGGTGTTAACAAAATTTCCATCGGCGTTGGTTTCGTCTCACGAATCTCTGACCTGGTTTCCACGGCACTCACCGGGGTCGGTGTGCAGGTTTCAGGATTCGGTTGCAGAACACATAACGACATCCCAGTATGACGTCATATGATTGCCCATCCGAGCACGCAGCTTCAATTTTCCCCTTCACGTGAATTGAGACAAAAAATACTTATTATGTTTTCAAATTAGTAGTAGAGAGAACTGACAGCCATTGGAAACAGTCACAGGACCTCAATTACCTCCCATATGTAGTCATCGGGCTTTACGTATTTCTTGTCGACAAGGGCAGTAACGCTACACGCAGTGTCGTAAAAAAAAAAGGTGGCACCTTCTCCGTTGACAGTTCCGTACGCGAGGTTTTGCTGGTTTACAGCTTTCCTCCGTCTCGTACTTCTTCCTAGCAACGGCATTCATCTGAGAGAGTGTCTTGCAAAATGTCCTGGAAGCTTGCAGTTGTTGCACGACGGCAGCCCTCTTCGTCCTGCGAAGGCCCATTTTTGTGGGTGAAAACTGTCCGGGGCTATGGATGGTATCCTTACCTGTATATTCCTCTCCGACCTTGCCGTCGCCCTGACGATTAAGGACAGCCGGCTTTTCCTGAACCACACGACGCGACACAGTTGGTCGGGGTTCGTCTGGACCCCCTGAAACTCCACTCTTCGAGTGTCCCTGCTTGTATTTCTCCGCCATGCTGACGACCTCTTCAAGAGTCATGTGCTCTCTGTCCGCTTGGAATACTGTCAACGCGCGACGGTGAGTATTCAGGACATGCTTCTTGAGTATAGGCTCGCGTAATCCGTCTGCTATCGCTATCCACTTCTCAAAAAACTCTCTAATACTTGTGTGGAATTGAAAGTGGATTTCTGTTGCCTTTTTCGTCGAATAAGGAATACGTTTATTTTACATTTCGTCGGTCAGCCGATAATGGCGAAGAAGGGCCTTCTTTAGCGAGTTGTAAACTTTGGAAGCTGCACCTTGCAAAAATGCCGAGACGTTAATCGTCCAATGTTGCTCGGAAAGTTTATGAAGTGGTTGATAATCGTTCGTACGCTCCCGCCAGAACTCGTACTGGAGTCGTCCCTATCCTTATTTTCTCTCTGTCTACTGTTCTCATGGCCAGCTCCAGCTCTTATTGTGTCTCTTTTTTGGCTGCTTTTTCGACCCTCCATTCTTTGATTCTCTCCTCTATGAAAGCTGTTAGACGATCTGCCAAGTACCGTAGAACCATGACGCGATATTCTTTAATCATCTTTCTTTCTCTAGCCATTTTGTGATGATAATAAAATTCAGTGATATCTTGTCTATAAGTTCCTAACCCAATACGTACCTGTTGACAATAACTAACCTCGCTTGGATAAGATATTTTGCCCGATATTTGCTTCACAATTACTGCAAGTAACTTAAATTTACCAAACATGCAAATATCAAAAATGTAACATACACAAGTTGGAAATCATACAAATGAAGAAGAAGAAAAAAAAAGGTTTGAAAATATCTCACAACTGGTTACTAATATTTCCTAATAACTAATACTTTAGGTCGTAAAGAAAAATATTTATCTTTATTTCAGATCCCGGACGATGCTCCACTGTGACAAATTATATAGCTGGGGTGGGGTGCTCCCAATATTTTATTTAAATTATTATAGAAGTCCTACGCAGGCTCTATTTTTGGAAGATAAATTTAGTGAAAGATAGATGTAAAGCTCCGATTCTCCATTCAGCAATGGCGACGGTATGATGATTAACTATACAAAATGGATGAAATTCAATGCATAAAAATTTCATAACAATTCAATAATCAAACGACTCAAATTTCCCATTCTACTCCTTTCGCTCGTCCTTTAAAAAGCCTATTGCATCACTTGATTAGCAGTGTGAGATTGATTTCTACCTGTCTTTGTATTTCTACTCATCTACTTTCTCTCTCTTATTTCTCCCGATCCCTTCCCCGCTTTCCCCGACCTTTCGCCAAACCCCTTCTCCTCCTCCTGGACTTTCTCTAGACTCCTCCTACTCCACGACTGCACTTCTGTCGACTTCGACTGTTTCGGCTAGTCTTAATTCCGTCTCGAACTTTTGAAGACTTAGGACTCAATGAAACCGGCAGTTCTCTGTCCCCTAAAAGCTTTTTCTTCTCGACGCTTTGTCTTTTCTTATAATTGACCTGTAAGTTTTGACACCAAATTACAAGTGGCTTCATCTCAGAGAAAACCCCAATGATCAGCAATCCTTCTAGGCGAATACTAAATTAAATTGTTACGATTCTGAACGTATCATTCACGTCTGAATTTTAATCACGCCCTCTATCTCCATTTTATGTTGGATATCGCTGTGGACTGATCCAATCAAACTTAGCGAACAATGTCCCTCTCGCTGTCTGTCAACGGTGAGACGGATAAAAACATGCCTCATTCACCTTTCCTTTCTATTTTTGTAATCTTTGACCTAACCTTTAACATATAGATTTGATAACGTCAAGCCTTTGTTAAGTGATGCGACCGGTTGACTTTTCAACACAGATTTCCGGTCTCTGGCTGGTCATAGTAACTTTGCTTGAGAATTCGACACTAACTCCACGGCAATCAAACGCAACGCCGCGGTAATATTACTAAGACAGGTAGATTAGATTATAGCCTATACATGACAATATAGCTGGGGCTTAGGAAATGTGACAAAGTGATATAATCCAAAATGTCTTTGAATGAATTCCAATTATACCAAAATAGTATTTGGCCAAAAAGTCAATGAGCACTTTGAACATTCATTGAATACTTTAAATAGCACATTTTAATATAAAATCTTAAGACGCAATAGAATAAACAGAAAGTGTGTCACAAGTTCGCTTTCAGGACACTCTATAAGTTTGAGAAAAGAGCTTCCAGACTGTCACGTTGTAAGTATCAACCAGATTTCAACATGTATATGTTAGACCCTGAGGCTAATACATTCACGCCGTAAATATTTATGAAGAACAGTTCGGCAAACAATGAGGTACCAAACCAGTTATTTGATATCGTCATAAACTTCATGCCTGAATCTATTTTGGGCAAGCCAGTTAAGTAACAATTGTCATCATATATTTCACAGGTAAGTGGTGGAATTCTGTGTTCGGATCAAAGGAACATTAAGTTGGGGTCGTATTCCACCCTTGACAGATTGTTGGGAGGGGGAAGTGTCTATTAATTATTTGAATCACATCCACTCGGAATTGAGCAAAGCATGGCCAACATTAGAATCGCAATCTTAAATATATTATCTTGGGAACTGAACGTTCGTAGTCGCTAAACCAGATGGCGGAAATTATAAGGGAAGATTAGCTACTCCGATTTCGTTCGAAATAGGTGTGAAACTTGTTATTCTGGGAATTATAATGAGCTTCAGTAGAGGAAGCATTTAGGGTCCAGAGGAACTATAGGAGACAGATGGAAATACCCTACTGCAGTTAGTCCGAGTCTCTAGGAGACAAATAAAAGGGAAGAACGGAGGCAGAAGTTAGGCGGACTGGAGGGAATCGGATGACCGGTTCAGAGAAAGATCATTCAGATGAGTAGAAACACAATACAGGATGAAAATCTATCACACCAAGTCAGATTGTGAAATAGGCCGTCACTTGGTTGAGTCACGAGTGAGAGGGTTTTAATTTGGATTTTATTTGAGAGATGACTGTAATTGAATGATATAAAATTGTTGTTTATTTGAATTTCACATTTTGTGTATTCATTAAGTTAATTATCGGCACCGCTGACTGGGGGCTCGGAGCTTTGCATCTCTCTATCACTACTTTATGACAAAAACGAGCCAGGGTGGGTCTTCTGTAATAATTTAAATAATACTGGGAGCACCCCACCCAACATAACTAAAGGGAAACCTCTACATAGACCTTGTACTTATACATATCAGTAACAGCTTATTTATAAGTTACAAACATAGCACCAAAACAACAGGTTCACACACTTAAACTATCCTAATCATCGACAAAGATGAAGCACACAGTAAAACTTAAGTACATATTATAGTCGAATTAACATAGAGAAATGTACAAGATCTTAAACAATTTTTTACAATAATACTTACTCCAGAAACTCAAATAATGCCCTCTTTGTATCTTTCTGTTTTAACCATCTTGCTATCACTGTTAAACCTTTGATCATGACACGTATATTGTTGTGGGACCCATATTCATGAATAATCTGTACATGAGTATGAAGAAATTGTCTTGCAACTGATGGTTCTGACTAGATTCGACATTGGTACAGTGCATTGATGGTTTTATCAATAAAGCCTCTAAAATCCTTCATGTTGTAGATAATCTCAAGGTAAAAATCATTCTCATGTGTTCTTGTATTAACTGAATTAAAATTTGATTAACAAAGAAGTGTTATAAAATATATAAGATATCAGTTACCAAACATTACCAATCACAATTCTACACGAGGGAAACTATTTACACTTGATCATGCCTTAAATTATTTTGTAACTATTTCAAACTATCAATATTTAAACAGGTTGAAACAAGACATTTATGATAAATATATGGAGTTGCAAATCGGAAGTACATGTTCATAACACATGTTAGAATTTCTGTCTTACTGTCTCGATTTTTTAAACTGTAAAGTACGAGTACCAGTAGCTGAGAAGACGAAGGATTTACATCTACAAACATATTTTGTAAGCTTGAATACCCACCATTGTACTTTGTACCCATGCTTTACTGAAGCATGTAGTTATATGATCTACAAGAATTCGAAGACGAAGAATGAAGAAAAATTTGCGAGAACTCCAAAATTTGCTTCAGTCACAAACTATGTTACCTTGCTGATCATAGTCGAGCTTTGTAGGAAATCTGCTGGCCATAACATTTGTGACGTCACTGTAACGGCTGTAAGACTGAGAGTAACGCGACCTCCGGCATCGAAGACTGTGTCCAAGTTGTGTGAATCACGGTAGACGTACTTTCGTATCAGTTTGTATCCAAAAGCAAGAAGAATTGAGAACCCGCCAAAACCAAGTAACAGGAGTAAGGCCGATTCGTGCTTGCTTATCAAAGGTTTGATTCTGAGGAAAATGCATGCTTATAAACAGTATAAATGCCGCTATTTCTATTCAAATAAAACTACCAATGACTACAACATCATCATCAACAACAACAACAATAATAATAATAATAATAATAATAATAATAATAATAATAATAATAATAATAGAAAATAAATAAGAATAAGAATTGATGGAGTATGGTTTGGCAAATGTAAATTAAAAACAGAATGCTTATATGTACCATTTTAATCTGTAGCACCCCTTCCCCTCTTGGCCAATGAGGGTATGTGAGAATACTTGCCATTAGCTTCATGGGGGTCGATGGTTCTTCTTAGGGTTATCGCGGCTTATTCTTCTACCAGTTATACTAGCCGCCATGTATAGCCTTTCTTGAGCTTAAAAATGGTGTTAAGCCCAACAACAGCAGCAAGAACCTTTCTTCCCTCAGTCGTAATCGGCCCCGCCACTTAACATTCTATCTTCCCTCAGTCATAATCGGCCCCGCCACTTAACATTCTATGTTTCTTCCCTCAGTCGTAATCGGCCCCGCCACTTAACATTCTATGTTTCTTCCCTCAGTCGTAATCGGCCCCGCCACTTAACATTCTATGTTTCTTCCCTCAGTCGTAATCGGCCCCGCCACTTAACATTCTATGTTTCTTCCCTCAGTCGTAATCGGCCCCGCCACTTAACATTCTATGTTTCTTCCCTCAGTCGTAATCGGCCCCGCCACTTAACATTCTATGTTTCTTACCTCAGTCGTAATCGGCCCCGCCACTTAACATTCTATGTTTCTTCCCTCAGTCGTAATCGGCCCCGCCACTTAACATTCTATGTTCCTTCCCTCAGTCGTAATCGGCCCCGCCACTTAACATTCTATGTTTCTTCCCTCAGTCGTAATCGGCCCCGCCACTTAACATTCTATGTTTCTTCCCTCAGTCGTAATCGGCCCCGCCACTTAACATTCTATGTTTCTTCCCTCAGTCGTAATCGGCCCCGCCACTTAACATTCTATGTTTCTTCCCTCAGTCGTAATCGGCCCCGCCACTTAACATTCTATGTTTCTTCCCTCAGTCGTAATCGGCCCCGCCACTTAACATTCTATCTTCCCTCAGTCATAATCGGCCCCGCCACTTAACATTCTATGTTTCTTCCCTCAGTCGTAATCGGCCCCGCCACTTAACATTCTATGTTTCTTCCCTCAGTCGTAATCGGCCCCGCCACTTAACATTCTATGTTTCTTCCCTCAGTCGTAATCGGCCCCGCCACTTAACATTCTATGTTTCTTCCCTCAGTCGTAATCGGCCCCGCCACTTAACATTCTATGTTTCTTCCCTCAGTCGTAATCGGCCCCGCCACTTAACATTCTATGTTTCTTCCCTCAGTCGTAATCGGCCCCGCCACTTAACATTCTATGTTTCTTCCCTCAGTCGTAATCGGCCCCGCCACTTAACATTCTATGTTTCTTCCCTCAGTCGTAATCGGCCCCGCCACTTAACATTCTATGTTTCTTCCCTCAGTCGTAATCGGCCCCGCCACTTAACATTCTATGTTCCTTCCCTCAGTCGTAATCGGCCCCGCCACTTAACATTCTATGTTTCTTCCCTCAGTCGTAATCGGCCCCGCCACTTAACATTCTATGTTTCTTCCCTCAGTCGTAATCGGCCCCGCCACTTAACATTCTATGTTTCTTCCCTCAGTCGTAATCGGCCCCGCCACTTAACATTCTATGTTTCTTCCCTCAGTCGTAATCGGCCCCGCCACTTAACATTCTATGTTTCTTCCCTCAGTCGTAATCGGCCCCGCCACTTAACATTCTATGTTTCTTCCCTCAGTCGTAATCGGCCCCGCCACTTAACATTCTATGTTTCTTCCCTCAGTCGTAATCGGCCCCGCCACTTAACATTCTATGTTTCTTCCCTCAGTCGTAATCGGCCCCGCCACTTAACATTCTATGTTTCTTCCCTCAGTCGTAATCGGCCCCGCCACTTAACATTCTATGTTTCTTCCCTCAGTCGTAATCGGCCCCGCCACTTAACATTCTATGTTTCTTCCCTCAGTCGTAATCGGCCCCGCCACTTAACATTCTATGTTTCTTCCCTCAGTCGTAATCGGCCCCGCCACTTAACATTCTATGTTTCTTCCCTCTGTCATAATCGGCCCCGCCACTTAACATTCTATGTTTCTTCCCTCAGTCGTAATCGGCCCCGCCACTTAACATTCTATGTTTCTTCCCTCAGTCGTAATCGGCCACGCCACTTAACATTCTATGTTTCTTCCCTCAGTCGTAATCGACCCCGCTACTTAACATTCTATGTTTCTTCCCTCAGTCGTAATCGGCCCCGCCACTTAACATTCTATGTTTCTTCCCTCAGTCGTAATCGGCCCCGCCACTTAACATTCTATGTTTCTTCCCTCAGTCGTAATCGGCCCCGCCACTTAACATTCTATGTTTCTTCCCTCAGTCGTAATCGGCCCCGCCACTTAACATTCTATGTTTCTTCCCTCAGTCGTAATCGGCCCCGCCACTTAACATTCTATGTTTCTTCCCTCAGTCGTAATCGGCCCCGCCACTTAACATTCTATGTTTCTTCCCTCAGTCGTAATCGGCCCCGCCACTTAACATTCTATGTTTCTTCCCTCAGTCGTAATCGGCCCCGCCACTTAACATTCTATGTTTCTTCCCTCAGTCGTAATCGGCCCCGCCACTTAACATTCTATGTTTCTTCCCTCAGTCGTAATCGGCCCCGCCACTTAACATTCTATGTTTCTTCCCTCAGTCGTAATCGGCCACGCCACTTAACATTCTATGTTTCTTCCCTCAGTCGTAATCGGCCCCGCCACTTAACATTCTATGTTTCTTCCCTCAGTCGTAATCGGCCCCGCCACTTAACATTCTATGTTTCTTCCCTCAGTCGTAATCGGCCCCGCCACTTAACATTCTATGTTTCTTCCCTCAGTCGTAATCGGCCCCGCCACTTAACATTCTATGTTTCTTCCCTCAGTCGTAATCGGCCCCGCCACTTAACATTCTATGTTTCTTCCCTCAGTCGTAATCGGCCCCGCCACTTAACATTCTATGTTTCTTCCCTCAGTCGTAATCGGCCCCGCCACTTAACATTCTATCTTCCCTCAGTCGTAATCGGCCCCGCCACTTAACATTCTATGTTTCTTCCCTCAGTCGTAATCGGCCCCGCCACTTAACATTCTATGTTTCTTCCCTCAGTCGTAATCGGCCCCGCCACTTAACATTCTATGTTTCTTCCCTCAGTCGTAATCGGCCCCGCCACTTAACATTCTATGTTTCTTCCCTCAGTCGTAATCGGCCCCGCCACTTAACATTCTATGTTTCTTCCCTCAGTCGTAATCGGCCCCGCCACTGAACATTCTATGTTTCTTCCCTCAGTCGTAATCGGCCCCGCCACTTAACATTCTATGTTTCTTCCCTCAGTCGTAATCGGCCCCGCCACTTAACATTCTATGTTTCTTCCCTCAGTCGTAATCGGCCCCGCCACTTAACATTCTATGTTTCTTCCCTCAGTCGTAATCGGCCCCGCCACTTAACATGCTATGTTTCTTCCCTCAGTCGTAATCGGCCCCGCCACTTAACATGCTATGTTTCTTCCCTCAGTCGTAATCGGCCCCGCCACTTAACATGCTATGTTTCTTCCCTCAGTCGTAATCGGCCCCGCCACTTAACATGCTATGTTTCTTCCCTCAGTCGTAATCGGCCCCGCCACTTAACATGCTATGTTTCTTCCCTCAGTCGTAATCGGCCCCGCCACTTAACATGCTATGTTTCTTCCCTCAGTCGTAATCGGCCCCGCCACTTAACATTCTATGTTTCTTCCCTCAGTCGTAATCGGCCCCGCCACTTAACATTCTATGTTTCTTCCCTCAGTCGTAATCGGCCCCGCCACTTAACATTCTATGTTTCTTCCCTCAGTCGTAATCGGCACCGCCACTTAACATTCTATGTTTCTTCCCTCAGTCGTAATCGGCCCCGCCACTTAACATTATATGTTTCTTCCCTCAGTCGTAATCGGCCCCGCCACTTAACATGCTATGTTTCTTCCCTCAGTCGTAATCGGCCCCGCCACTTAACATGCTATGTTTCTTCCCTCAGTCGTAATCGGCCCCGCCACTTAACATTCTATGTTTCTTCCCTCAGTCGTAATCGGCCCCGCCACTTAACATTCTATGTTTCTTCCCTCAGTCGTAATCGGCCCCGCCACTTAACATGCTATGTTTCTCCCCTCAGTCGTAATCGGCCCCGCCACTTAACATGCTATGTTTCTTCCCTCAGTCGTAATCGGCCCCGCCACTTAACATGCTATGTTTCTTCCCTCAGTCGTAATCGGCCCCGCCACTTAACATTCTATGTTTCTTCCCTCAGTCGTAATCGGCCCCGCCACTTAACATTCTATGTTTCTTCCCTCAGTCGTAATCGGCCCCGCCACTTAACATTCTATGTTTCTTCCCTCAGTCGTAATCGCCCCGCCACTTAACATTCTATGTTTCTTCCCTCAGTCGTAATCGCCCCGCCACTTAACATTCTATGTTTCAACAGAAGGTGCTAGGTTGCGTTTCATTCTAATATAATTTTGCACAGTTTATGGCAAAATATAACTGAATTCAATTTAATGTTATTTTTTGTTTATGGAAAAAGATAGTTCAAATTAATCGTATGTTTTGTTTAAAGGTTTTAGCACAGTGGACATGCGCTCGATCCCTGAAGTCAAATGCCACTTTTTAAATAGCATGAACACTGTATGGAGCTGAACTGTTTAAGTTTAAAGAAAACGTATCTTCATGTAGTGATACTTTTCCTTGAGTGAAATCATCTCCGTGCGTTTCGCTCTGTGAGACGTAAACCAATAGCTCGTCTATCAGACCTGATAATCAAGAAACACGAATTAGCTACGTAAACCTTTTCATATTGTACAAAGCCTTGCAAGAGTCTAAATCATGATAACATCGAATTCTTCAAATTCACCATGACATAACAAGCTTCAAATATACATCTGAAGTTTCATTCATAGAAACAAGATTGACTGAACACAATGGAAATTGGTGGGAAAAAAGCAACATAATGCAGATAAATAAAACTATAAAGAAGCATAAAAAACATCTGTTGGTGTTTATATAATCAGACCTATAACAAATTTATTAATCATTCATTAATTGTAAAAATTGCAGTTAGTTCTTTATATAAATTTACATTTTTACTTGCTGCACTACATGTGAACGGGTATTGTTTTATTGAAATTTCTTTCAGACTTTCTTCTTTTATCATGAGGCGAACGTAGGCAGGCAAAGCACTAAGGCAAGGCGCACGAGACAACCACCTTAAGGTCAGCTCTAAGTCGCAATGCATATGTGTTTGCTTGAAGCCCCTTGCTCATCGCTTGATGTCTTGGGCCCCGCACATCCTAGGGCCGGGCCTGGCCTGAACATAAAGTGACCATAGTCCTTTCAATATATGCCAAATTGCAATACTAAATTCGCCAGTGATCTGATAAATTATATAACCCTCTAAAAGTAGTTTCTAACTATTGCTTGTCTTAATTACGTCTATTGGTCTGGTTTTAAAAATACACTGTCTTCTTGAGAAAGTCTAACGAGATCGTTTAATTAATTGATATATGCAGAGAGAGAGAGAGAGAGAGAGAGAGAGAGAGAGAGAGAGAGAGAGAGAGAGAGAGAGAGAGAGAGAGAGAGTTTACCTTTCTTCCACATCCGATGGTTTTAGTTCAATAGGGCAGATACCATTATCATCCATCGCCTGTAAGGACAGGACTGGAAGACAAAACAACAGTGTAATAACTCTGCAAAGCGACATGATTCGATCAGCAATGTTGAGCAGTGATCTTGTCTAACTATGAAGAGAATTGAAAAGCTAAAATTCATAACTAATGCTCTACATTGGGTGCGACATAATCTATTTCTAAGCATACAATATGGTTCGAGAAAATGAAGGTGACTTTAATCAGTACATTTTGATTGACCCCATTCTTTTAACCTAGAATCCGCGCGACTACGTTTTGCGCACCCGTTTATGGTTGATTATTAATTCTGTGCCTGATGAATACATACATGTCCATACATAACTTACTCAGCTCTTTTTCCAATTGTTCACAGATTTATCAACTTACTTCATATATATTAATGTGAAAACATATCATGCCTGTATCATGTATCTGATATACACACGAATATTTGCAGGCACGCACACACTCGCAATATGCAGACAAATACTGCACACAGTCACGAAACTGACATATATCCCAGTCTCATTAAGGATCATTAAATATCTTCACATTGGACTACATCATTACAACTTGTATTCTTTTTATCTTCTTTTTTTCTTAAATAAATGAACAAAAAACAATTAATATCATGCAAATGGCTAACGATGGCGTTGAATTAAAATATTTCATATCTTTTCAATTAAGGCTGGTCATTTAATATTGCAAACTAATAAAGAGTAATTAAGGTGGTATATTCAATTATTTTTTTTCGATGTAAATGCAACCCTCCGTTCTATTCTTTTCTTTAATTCAGTGTACAATATCATGATGAAATCTTCACCAAACCCAGCTCTCTTCATTGAAAAGAATAGTGATATATACCATACCTTACACTGCACAATGTCTTCACCTGAGTTGTATCATCAAAAAGTATTAAATGTAAGACTCTAATTAAATGTATCTATTTTCTAATAACGCATAGTACATTTAATCCGTTTCCACCGCTAAGTTTAGCCATGCTATATAGATAACATTTAATAATTTTAAAATACGTCAAGCTGATGGACCTGATGACTCGAGTGTGCATATACAGTGTATCTTCATAAGACCAGGTCACATGAACTTTCGACCCATTTGAATTTAAACATACTTATAACCTATTACGATTCAATAGAAAAGAATGAAAACCAATAATTTTTGCAAAATTCAGCAATTTATTTTTTTCCGTGAAAAATGTAAAGGACCTTACGTATTTCAAATTAAATTCCAAATAATCATCTAATTTTTAACACAAGTCCTCATTACTAAAGTTCTGAGTAAATGTTAGTGATATTCCAAAATAAATCCAAGCGTTGGTGTACCTGTGATGGCCTGTGTCATAGTGATCTGTCAACAGTCTTTTGTTGAATCACAACATGATCCAAGAATAAAACCTTATTTTAATTTAACTATAAATCCAACTCTCTATTTCCAAGAATGTTATTTTGAGCATTTTGTATCTCCAGAGAAAATGCATTAAATATAATAAAATGTAATAAATAAATTTCAGCCTAAACGAAACACTAGACACAAGAATAATACAACTGATTATGCTCAGACCTTACAGCATAAATGAATAATTTCTGAACAAAACGTTCATATAGTCCTCTACTTGACCTATTGTTTTACAATTAGCATTTTCTATTGTTTTTATTTAAAAAAAAACATTATACCTAACAGAAAATGTCATTCTGGAAGGTTCCCAATATTTGCAAGATAAATAATCATAATTAAGTCTGTTACTAAAATAATAATATAAAATGTAGTGAAGAACTGGTAGAACCGGCATTTCATGGGGAATTTCCAATATATTGGACTCAAATTGAGATAAGCATGATGTTTATAAAACAAAAGTCAATCATTCATGCCATGTAGAAAATGAACATGATTTTGGACAAGGTAAAGGCCAAAACTACAGTTATCCATAACATGTAATGAAATCCTCACTTTGTGGGACAGATTCACCCAAACTGACTGATTCATCAATGGGATTATCTGTCAACATACGACTTTCATATTTTATAAGGCAAATTTGTTTCTCCTTTCGCCTTCCAAGAGTTGTAATGGTCTAATTTAAGTCACTTACGTACTTCTCAATTGTAAAGGACCGTAATAATTAACCTAGAGAAGATTTTGATGTATGGGAAAAACAGCCAAAACTATATTACCAAGTTGAAAACCCATTTATGTTTTATTTCTGCCATACCTTAATTTCATTCTCTACTATGCAGAGTGAAGATTGGTTCTAGCTACGTTACAAGTCTTTGACACTTGTATTTGAACTCAGACATAATCAATAAGATTATTATCTGAATGTTTGGTTGACAAACGTTTCTCTTTTAATAACACCAATGTTTGACGGACAAGTATATCCAAAAACAAGTTCAAAAAGATTAAAACCTAATTATTCTTGAAATGGTGCCAAACAGCAAACAGCAGTAACTGAAGCAATAAGAAGGAATCGTTTTCTTCAAAGCTGATTAAATCTTTTTAAGCCCGTCGATTTTAAGTATGCTAATCAGAAGACTTAAACTGAGGGATGCCTAATTCATGCATAACATGCCGGAAAGTTCTAGACATAAAGGATTAACCTTGATCGGAGTGGACGGATGCGGGAAGACCAAAAGGTGTATAGAAATCTTTACCAAAGCTTATACCATGGTTTTAGTTGTAATTTTTCTCAAAGGGATTGCCTCTGGAAATCTTGAGTATACACACATTGTAGTCGATACTTATTGGTTGCTGACATGGTCATAGATAAGGGACCTACACTGCCTACGAAATGGGTCATCAAATGCGCAAATGGGTTGCAGATGAGCCTTGTGTATCTTCTTACTGGTTTATCTACCATTTGAAAATTGTAACACGATCTACAGTATTTAGAAATGTCACGTTTAATTTTCGGCTAATATAAATGAAGAAAATTTCATGTGCTAGACAAATTTTCTCTTTGATACGACTTAGGAACAGCATTATGATATTTCATTGATCAGTCGCCACCTCGGGTGCTATCCATATTCTCATAAGGACAAAATTAACAAACAGGGGCTTGTGTAGCTTCAGTTTCGCTACATGTTTCAACTATAGGAGTACGTTACTGATCAGCATCATTCCCATGGGCTTTTTCGCTGTAGCTCTATTACTGCACAAGTTGTGTATAAATAAGGGATTTCAATAACAACAAGTTCAACTTTCGTATCCAAAATTGGCTTGTCAGTTACAAATGGATTATTCACAACATTATGTCCTTATGAACTGTATTGCCTGGCATAAGTGAATATTCCATTTGGGCAAAGGTATCACTGCGACTGTAATGGGTCCTGAGACCAAGTTTAATGATACATTTACATGATGGTGGGGAATATTAACAAAACTGCGCTTTACTCACAGAATAAGAACATTTTCAGTTTTAAAAAAAAAGACTTCTCAGAGAAAGGCAAATTACCTGATAATGCCAGACTCTGAGAATCTCCCGTGTCCCTTAAAATTTAAACAAGGATAAGCTTCACAAAAGCAACAATACGTGATAAAGAGTCATTCAACATGACTGGTTCATAATTATCCATAAAAAAGTCAGACTAGTTGTTTAACCCGGCAAATTTATTGTTGTCAATACATGACCGTGACCATGACCTCTTAGAAATGAGAGCATTATAAATATATAGGTGTATTTATTATGTTGCTTACTATTCAATCTGGAACAATAAGATATTTCTTCTTGCAATATGTGCAAGATAGATAAGGATTTCTGATCAATCTTATCAGAGATTTGATTCATATAATGTGTGTCTTACTGAGATTTAGAAGTGCTTGTATGAAACTGAGATGGAATTTTAAACAAAAACAAAAGAACTGCTAATAAGAAAATGCACTGACATTGAAAGTTTGTGAATCAAAGAATAAATGTCACCTCACGAGTATCTACATCAAAAGTTTCAACTTTTGTTTGTCAAGATAGTTCTTCGTAGTATTTGGATGTAATTTTTTGACTCTCAGTTTATTTGAACTGCTCTTAACCTTTGTTGATTTTCCTCAGATACCAAACACACAATCCTTTACGATATATTCATTAACCACATCATAATCAGCACTGGACTGTAATGACATTGAAATGTAAATGTCATATGCTTTGCCATATACTTTATAACAAAGTCCAGGACACTTAATCATTTGAAATGTTCAGTAATTTTCTCAGAATTTAGTAATTTTCCTTTTTTGATGAAAATAATCCCGTCTGTATTTCTCACAAAATATAATTATGTTCATGGGATGTCTCGTTTTCCAATATCATATGTTCGTGGAATCATGAGCTTCTACGGTAACGTCCGCATTCGTTCGAATGTGAATGCATTATTTATGGAACTAAAAAACAACTTCGCGACTTTTCAAAATCTGGAATTTTGGCTTAAATTATCTATGCAAGATATCTTAAATTTATTTACCCTTTTGGCAATTTTGTTACGTACTTAGGCTCGAATAAGCAGCAACACAGAAAGAGTGAAAACTAACAAGCTTGTAAAATTTAACAATAAAATTTTATTAAGTACAAATATTTTCATAAGAAAATATAAATAAACTTACGGTTTTAGAGAATCAAGTCCAAAAATAATCCAATATAGAATTCACAAAAATAATCCACTAATGGAATTGCAAGAGTCCTGATAAATAAATGTCCTAATAGTTCCAGGTTCGAATTCCTCTTGCTCCAACGAATTGAAATAATTTCCAATAGAACTCAAAACACAACTATTAATTTAAAGCCCAGAGATTCTACTAAATTGTTCTCTTCCAAACAATAATTTATATACCTGTTTTTACGTAAGCAAGGGATCACGTGATTTTCCAGAAGGTCACAGAAAGAACGTACGATCATAAAAACACATACACATAAAATGATCTAGATGAAAATCAACCATTTCCCCCCCCCCCCAAGAACTAAAAATAAAAATTTGTCCTTGTTGACACTCTCTGAAGCAGGGTCAGAATTGAGATCAACCTCCGTTGTTTACAAATAGAGTCTAAGTTAACCTGAATTTTCCAGAATAGATATCTCCCAATTAATGAATTTTAATGACAAATTTGAATTTGACAATTATAAAAAAAAACTTTAAATCCAATAGACGTAACAATTTAAATATTTTAAAGAAAGTCTTAATTTTTATATTTCCAAAATCTAATTAAATTTCATTTCAACGTAGACAAATACAACACATGCAGAAACTAAGAGTGGTGAAAATGTAATAATAAAGTGTTATTGTACAAACAATTATTTGAATAATCTCATGTTCACAGTCTGGTGGCTTGTGACGAAAAGATGCATATTAATTTTATTTTTTATTTGACAATATGACTTAAATTCAAAGATATATATATATATGTATGTATATATGTATATATGTATATATATATATATATATATATATATATATATATATATATATATATATATATATATATATATATATATATATATATATATATATATATATATATATATATATATATATTTGGGATAAAAAAAAACAACACAAACGCCGATAAATTTGTGCGACTAGTTTCGCATTTATACTTCTTCAGGCACAAAATGTTTTTGAAAGAAAATGATGACGTCTACAAAGTTATAAACAATTACGTCATTAACATAACGTCATGCTTTTGAAAGAAGCGGATGACGTCTATATATCAATAATTACGTAATTGACATAACATCATAATTTATATTCTTTATTATACAAATATCATATGTATAACTGGATCAGAATGATACATGAGTCTCTAATGAAAACTGAGAGTGAAATTATAATTTAGAGACTAACAGTAATACATATAACTACATATTTTATATATATATATATATAAATCTATACAATTTTATATAATGCCTTAGTATTAAGGCCATTGGGATAAACAGTATCTAACCGATTCATCCAATAACTTTCTTTAATGAGTCTGTTCATTTCTCCGTGCACAATATCGATTGGCATGAAAGAAAAATCCCTTAAAGAGTGATTATTTGTATTAAAATGCATTGAAACATTAGAGGAGAACTGAGGATCCATATAATTTTTTATATGAAAGCGGTGATTATTCATTCTCTTAGAAACTTGTTGAAGTTTTTGTCCAACATATTGCATGTTACATTTTTTACAGGTTATCAAATAAATTACATCAGTTGATATACAATCAGTGTTATATCGTAGAGAAAACATTTCTTTAGTATTGGAGCTACTAAAATAGGTACTTTCTGTAATATTTGCACATTGAGAGCACCTACGTATGTTGCATTTAGATGACGAAAAACATCTTTGAAAATTTTTTGTCGGTTTAGTTCTGATCAAAAGATCTTGTAAATTTCTAGGTCTTCTATAAGCAAGAATTGGCTTGCTCTTGTAAAGTGTTTTGACGCTGTTTTTTTCTGATAAGTTAAGGAGAGTCCAATATTTATTAATTATAAGGCCTATATTTGGCAAAGATGGATTATATTGTATTATGAAAGGAATTATATTTTTATCTTTCGTACATTCTGTTGTATTTAAAGCTTCATTTTGGGTAAGAATACAGACTTTACTTAAAGCAGATTCTATTACATGTATAGGATAATTTCTTTTTTTGAAATATGTTTTTAATTCATTTAAAGAATGTTTTAATTGATGATCGTCTGAAATGATACGTCGGTATCTTTTCGCCTGACTATAAGGTATGCCGTTTTTACATGACCTGGGATGACAAGACGAATATTCCACATATTGGTGTATATTAGTTTCTTTTACGTGAACATTTGTAGAGATAGTATTATCAGGATTTTTCATCACATTTACATCTAGAAAGGATACATGCGTAGTGGATGCAGTGTAAGTAAATTTAATTGTGGGATGAAAATTATTTAGGCTATTAATAAATTTGTGTAGATCTTCTTCTGAGTGGTTCCAGATCATAAATATATCATCTAAAAATCTTAGCCAAACAGTGGGCTTAAAATTCTCGTTTTCAAGAAAATCTTTCTCTAATTTACCCATGAAAAGGGAAGCGTATGAAGGAGCCATGGTACTACCCATTGCCGTACCCATTATTTGAATGTAATTAGTACCATTAAATTGGAAATTATTATTTTCCAAGATAAGAGTTATTATTTTACAAATATCTTCACTCGATAGTCTGTTATTATTAAGAGTGTTGTCAAGAAAATATTTACACGCCTTAATACCATCTGCATGCGGTATGTTTGTATACAATGATGTAACATCTAAAGATACAAGGAGGGAATTATGAGATAGTTGTGGAATAGACTTCAACTTTTTTATGAAATCAGTAGTATCTTTAATATATGAAGGAAGCGATTTCATTAAAGGCTGCAAAATACTATCTATAAATTTGGATAAATTCTCTGTATATGAATTACAACCTGATATATTGGTCGTCCTGGATAATTTAAAGGTAATGTATGATCAGGAAATTTATGAGTTTTGGGCAATATGTAGAACTGAGGTGTACGTATTTTGAGAGGAAAAGTATCAAATTCTTCATATACGGAACTATTATTCTTAGATATTTCATCAATGCATGTGGAAATTTTAGATTTAATTTTTAATGAAGGGTCAATATCGACTTTTTGAAAGTACTTTTCATCATTTAATTGACGTTCAACTTCTTTAATATAGTCTTCCTGATTCATAATAATAATATTATTTGATTTATCAGCCTTTTTAATAACAATACTCTCATCATTAATTAAATTATGTAAAGACTCATAAAAAAAAAATATGATCTAGATGAAAATCATTTCTTTAAAATAAAATAAAAAAATATTATATATATATATATATATATATATATATATATATATATATATATATATATATATATATATATTCCTCTCAGCTTTTATTGGCTGTTTTGAGATTTAAAAAATCATTGAAACTTTGGATAGTAAGTGAGGCTATTTCTTTAATTTGTCTACTAGTTAACGTTCAGTGTCCCTTCCGTTGTCTTCGTCGAATTAATTGTCACGTTTATATACAGTGGAGCGCGAGGGTGTGGGTGGGAGTGTTAACCAAGTAAATAAAGTATATTATATGAAAGACCAATGCAGTTAGTTGGAAACAACCAGAACTCCAAAAGCTAGCTTATTGAGAAGCATCTGCGCTTTTTCGTTTGTATGGTTTACTCTGTCTTTATTTTGACATTGCCGATAGGATACATTTTTTAGGAGGCTAAATATGATCGTTAGTAATAATATCTATGCTGTTGAATTAGCATTCGATTTAGGGGCTCCGAGTCGTCTAAAGCGGTCATCTTTACCGATCACTGAAATCTCACCTCAGTCCGCGTCGGTTCGGGTAATGGACTCGGCCAATGTGGGTAAGTGAGAAAGCTGCCAGTAGCTTCCCGTGGGTTATGCGTCGTACTTATGCGGGAGTTCTTCCTCCACTAGTTATACTGTTTTACTTTTCCGCCATATATAGCCTGTTTTGCGCTTAGAAATGGCGTAACCTCCGCCCACCCAAAAAATGATTTGGGACTTAAAGATGTAGCTAAGTTTATAGTGGTTCACTGTTGGATTTTTTGTTGATGATATTTTTTTTAATAGACCAGATTAGTGAAACCCAATTTCGTATAAAGTACACGTATTTAAAGGTTACTCACCCGGTTTGCTTACCTAACCGTTCCTGCATTCTGGAAGGAAAATTCGAAAGCTAAACCGGATATTTTAACTTTTTTTTTTAATGAGAATCCAATCAAATGTTTTAACCTCGCAGACGTGTATGATCATAATTCTGACACAATCAATAACACAATTTAAAAGTCACATCCCCCGAACAACAACATATATTTTCTCGTAATGTTGGTGTCAGTACTGGCATGGTTTGGTGCTTTACGTCACATGAACATAAAAAGTTTTGTTTTAGTGCCGAGACAACTGGACTAAAGGGTTTCTCAAGGTCACGCCACGGAAACCGACACAGGCTGGCCCGAAGGTAAGATTCTAACCCTCGTCATATCGGTCGTTAGTCCGGCAAATTAACCACTGAGCGGTGTTTACTTGATACTATCTCTGGTCAGTTTCATGCAAAGTCAGAACATGTGTTATGTTATGTATGTGTCAAACAATAACTTTTGTGATGTGGCAGGGTCACTTCCAAAATTCGACGAGAGCTCACTGACAAATCGACACGCCTGAAACCAATTTGACCTGACTGAATAACTTGAGACTATGCATTTAATTAAAGCGTACAAAGCAATAAACATTATCTGGGCTCCTTAGTTCCACTAAGATATCAAACACACAACATATTCATCGGAAATATCTCGTCTAGAGAACGGGTGGTAAAATGTATTATTTATATGGACGATCTAGGTTTACGAAAATGATTTAATGCAGACAATACATGTACTACGTGTTTAAAATATATTACATTCGGAAACAGAACCAGAAAAACCTGATTATCGTGACGATCTGATCAGAATACATCATACAGCATGTCAGAGATGCGCATCTACAGTGTCGTTCATATATTCCATTGTTTTCTCACTCAGTCATTCGTTTCGTTTTGTCTGTATAATTTTACTCCAGTAAATCCACGTTCCATCATGTCAGCGACAGTCATGTATTTTATGACAACAAATCTTATCCTATCGTGTCTGATTTCCCTCCAATACGTCGGAACTTTCCATAATGTTCATAGTTTTTATTCCAATATCCTTTATTGTGCACTTTTGTTATATTATTTATAACATTTCTGTGTTTTTGTGTTTATTTTTCTTTTCTGAGTATAGAATGCTGGTGGTGACTTTCTACATTGTTCAACACAAGAATAGCAGTACATTATTTTATTACAGTCAACACAAACTGACAAATACTTCTTCCTGGTTTACATTATAATTTTACTATCGCACAGAAATCATGAGATACAATTAAAATTATTGAAAAATACCTTTATTTTGAAAAGGTACACAAGTTAAAGCAGTTCCACTGAAAAAGGACAGTTTGAACATTGACCAAACTACCCAGTACAGACATATCATGTAGTTCAGTCTCGAGTTGAAAAGTAGCATTTTCCTTCTTTATCCTTTCTTCAATAATTTGTCATTTTTGCGCGGATCTAAATACTTAACTTTAATTAATTTGCTTGGTTCTTTTTTCTTTGTCTACTTCGTTTTAACACATAGATGAGACTGGATTGCAAGTCTTTACAATTTGTTGCTATAATACGCATTGTGTTACCTTGCATATATATGTACTGCGGAAGCTGTGTATTTTTATTTATGTCAAGTCAATGGTTTTAATAACTGTTTTTGATTCTAATTCACTAAAACAATTTTTTGCATGGCATTTTAAGAGTATCATGCGCATCTTAAACTATTTAATTGCGATCCGTATATTTTTCTAAAAAATATGACCAAAAAAATCTTTCATTATTTTCCACTGTTGCATGAATCTTTTATACAATTAAGAACATAAATGTTTATGTTAGTCAAATACAAACGCTTCTTGTCTTATATAAATAATTCTGAAGCACAGGTGTAACTTATTCATGTTAACATATGAAACTTTTAGGTATGACAGATCATAATAATGGGATTTGTTTAAGGATTTTAAAGTACACATTCTATACACACCTACATCATTTGTAAGCAGGACGGGTCTTCATCATGAGATATAATGTTAAGCAGAGACGTTGTGCTGTAACAATGTCAAGGCGTCTGAAAAATGGGAATAAGAAAATAGAAATAAAATAAATATCCTGTTAAATATTGGCCATAAAGTATTTGCAAAAGAAAGACACAGAAAATTTACAGGCTTGGTATAATTAATTAGTTTCGCTGCCAGCATGAATATTTATTTTTCCTTAGCTACATTTCTTCCAAACTGTTTTGGTTTACAACTTAAAGATAAGAAAAGGACAAAAGTATTGATCGTCAATTTCTTGAGATGGAAGATACAACAGAAAAGGTACTAATCTAAACAACCACGATATTGTAACTGTCCATGTGTGAGTTTGTCCGAAGATAAAGATATCGAAAAGAAATTTACAAATAAATTAGTCGATTTGTAAAATAGCAACAATTTCCATTTAAGCACTGCCTATGAGCTAGAATCTTTGTAAAGGTGACTTGAAAGTGTTTATGATAAACTCTTATTTCTCTAAAGGTCGCTGTGTCTGTACTTCCACATGTTTGGTTCGTTACCAAAATCGGTGTATGATTTGTACACATTTAGGCCACTCTGTTTTGTTAATTGACTAATTCATCAATGAACTAAAACAACTCTTAAAAAAATGTTTGGTTAAATGTGACATTCCCGTGAGTCCTATGCTGTGTAGTTAAATATAACAGTCCCCTGTGAGTACTAAGCATTGCAGTTAATTGTGATACTCCGTGTAATTAAATATGATATTCAGTGTAATTAAATGTGACATTCAGTGTAGCTAAATATGACTTTCTCATGTGAGTGCTAGGTTTTCTACTTAAATGTGACACTCCTTTGTGAGTGCTAGGTTTTCTAGTTAAATGTGACACTCCCTTGTGAGTGCTAGGTTTTCTAGTTAAATGTGACACTCCCTTGTGAGTGCTAGGTTTTCTAGTTAAATGTGACATTCCCTTGTGAGTGCTAGGTTTTCTAGTTAAATGTGACACTCCCTTGTGAGTGCTATGTTTTCTAGTTAAATGTGACACTCCCTTGTGAGTGCTAGGTTTTCTAGTTAAATGTGACACTCCCTTGTGAGTGCTAGGTTTTCTAGTTAAATGTGACACTCCCTTGTGAGTGCTACGTTTTCTAGTTAAACGTGGCACTCAATTGTGAGTGCTAAGATTTGCAGTTGCATATAGCTACCATCAGGAAAAAATGTATACAACAATGAGGTGGACGCTGCACAAATGTTTAATACTGTCAAAGTTATGACATTAAATCACTTGTAAAATAGTTAAATACATATAGAAATATATAGAGTGAATTAAATCCAAACGAAGATTGATTTCGAGGCCTGATATACCAGTTCCAAACCATGCGGGAAACAAATGTCAATAGGTCTTTGAACAAGAAAAGAACCGGGAGGATGAATCCACATATAATTTAAAATGATTTATCACTGAACCGTTTAGAGGTTATGTTAAGAAAATGCAAGTAAATATAGATATTTCGATAACATCATGGAATATCTGCAAGCATTATTTATGACAAAATGTAATTCAACGTTTATGTCACACTTTATTTACCAAATTTTGAGATGAAATAAGAGATCAATGTCTGACAAGATGAACTTGTAATATTGTACGTAGATAAAATGCTAACCGCTTAGAGGAAAATCAAACATAGGTTAATATGAAGATTAGAACAAACACAGATGGATTAATGTAGAAATATACTACGGATAATATATGATTATGTCATGCTCTCGAATCACATTTAAATTATCCGCCAAGAAAGATCTCCAAGTACCAAATTATATTGGAATGTATTTAATCTACCTAAATCTATATTGCTCGCGAACCAAACTATGAGAAAACGCAGCGTATCAAAGATTAGACAACGTGTATCACCATTAAACAAATATTGATAACAACGTACGACATTCAGTACAAATGAGTAATAGCTACCTACAAAAATTCTACAAAATTGATATTTATAAGACATCATTGAAATGATATTATTTGCCAGAACTCTTAACGAATTATCCATATTTGTATAGAGCGCTCTCAACATGATTTTCAGGTGTCAAAGACATTTTTAGAACAGTCTGAATTTTATGTAGGTATCTCAGTTTAATCACAATGCAGCCGATATATGCAAGGTGAAGAACACAGTTCTAAAACCTCAAAGAGAAGTAAACGATATGCACCCGTTGAATGAATTCAGTTATAGTCAAGGTTTTCTGTCTGATACTCTTACATTGTTTATCTTGACGTAGGTCAGAAAGGTCATAGAGAAGTAAAGAGCATGTACCAATTTATGATTAGATTAGTTTCGACATGATTATTAATTGTTCTAAAAAAATTATTCAGATGCAGACACCTTGTCTTACGTGTTGATGATATCTTTTCCTATTTCAAAATATACAATATAGATTGTAGGATAAGTTATTGTCATGTTGTAACTGGTTCCAAGAGTATGCCCAAATCCTGTGCAAAAAACAAACACTGACAATTATGACGCTATATATGAATGATATACCACAAGATGTATAAATATTTCATTTTCTTTCTATAATACTCAGATCAACAGAACACACATGTTCATTGTTAAACATAAAACGTTTCTACAGCTAGAGACAGCTAAGAAAACGTGGGGTGAGAATATTTTTTTAGAAGAAATAGGAGTTTATGCAAATACCTAAAATCCAAGTAATAAACAACAATGGGAATAATGGTGGTAGGAAAGAATTAGAAGCAAATGGAGAAATAATATATGAAAACATTACATACTTAGAGGAGACTATAAAAATTACGAAATATCATCCACTAAACATCATAAATAACAAGAAACCATCCATGAATATTGTAGTATGATTTTGTGCATTTACAAATGCTTCCAGGAATACACGTGTAAAAATGGTTTCATCTAAGGAAAGACAATTGCATAAAGGTAAATCATCAGGTTTTGATGGACTAATACTATTAAATACATAACGCCAGCAAAAAGGTCTGGAAATAGAAAGGAATGAGACCTTGAGATATGAATCTAAAAAGGTACAAGTCTATCAACAAGCACAAATGAACCCTAATTTGAATCATACAGTTAAATAAAACCTTTTCTCCTCAAAATTATTTCTGCTTGTATACAAATAAATCCACAAGCAATGATCGGACTGATGGGGGTGGGCCTCAAAAATATATTTTAAAATGTCCATTTTTTCGACACAAGTTGGTCACTTCGAGGATTATGAGTTTAAAAAATAGATGAGGGTCCAAGCGGTTTCCACACAAAATGGGTCGGTTTGGCTGCTATCGATAACAATAGATTGATAGAGGGTGATGCATGTAAAAAATTGAATCTTTGATATTCAATTGTTGTAATATTGTTTTCTTGTCGATAATGTGTGCGGGATTTCTGTACAATTTAAAAACATCAGATTCATGTTTTTCCTGATTCTTTATTAAAGTCAACCGAGTAAATAACTCGTTGTTTTTCACGTTTAATCCAATGTAAAACTCAAATTAAAAAAATCTAAATAAAATCTTGAACGTTCAAATACAAAAGCTTATAAGTAAGGTTTTCTTTTCCTTAGGAGTTATCGGTGGACAATATAGGTTAGCTTGTGATACCGTCATTGAGGCATTTCAGATTTGAATCACACTTGATGAAAATAATTATTTTCTCTTTGACGATACGTGGCGCTGACATTGCGATGACATGAAAACTATATATGTTGATGCTGGGAGTGTCAAATATATCTTTTAGATATAGTTTTATCTTAAACAAACTCTTCGAGATGTCGTTTGACACTCTAGAGGCTCAATGGTGCCTGCAAATTCGAACCATCATATTTGACACTGTTGAATGCATGAAATTAGTATGCACCAGCATAACACAGCAGCGTGCTAATAATCTCAAAGACATATACGATCTACACGTATATTCATATTGAAACAAGAACGACGGAAACTCTACAAACTATATAACAACTAGCGTGAAGAAACATTGTCTGATATTGTGCAAGAACCATTTAATTCGCTGACGATTGGTCACAAGCATTCCACACGCCTGACCAGTTACGACGGCAGTGCATACAGCATTAAGCAAACCAGTTAGGATAATGTTTTTATGAGGTACACGAACTGACGCATAACACCGCGAACGTGGAGCAGCGCGTACAACAGAAGAAATTCTTCTAAAACGTTTCTCTATCATGTAAAGCAAAACTCAAAACCGAGATAAACAAACACTATATAACATATGACTTTTCTGGATACAAAGATACTAAACCTGGCCGTCTTCGATTTGCTGCAATAATCAGTTAGAGATCCTTTAAGTTCATTCGGGCCGAGAGCTACTTGATGGAATTATGTATAAGTTTGCAAATAAATTGTATCATGATTCCAAAGAGAATAAGCCTGTTTATTTTGCAGAGTCAAGAAATCAGCTGTGCCGACTATGCGAATCCATATGGGAATAATATCATACGTGAGGGATGGAACCTGTCATTTAGGCAAAGCCCACCGAAGTTGCTGTGGAAAAACACAATGAAGTCTGATCCTAGCAAAGTTAAGCAATACCACACAAATATATAAATTAGACAATGTTTTTCTCCCTAATATACAGACTATAAAACAACTTAGACTAACCGTACAAGAGCGTAATATAAGGAATGGAAAAAATCAACATGTGTAATAAGACTGACAGATGAGCAAAGTCCAAACGTTAGTCAATTTTCTCCAGTTGAAGCGGCAACTATAAATCAACTCACTCAATCCGCTCAAGAACGTGGAATAAAGATAACGAGAAGTGCAAGAATAGCCGATATACTTGCAATTTTTGGACTCACGGACGAATCGCATCAGACCTTGACACAGCTTCGTGAAAGTACAACACGGCTAGATCTTAATATTATTCCATAGGCTAATCAAGCTGATATGGCACTCATGGTCTCTGATGACTAAGATCGTCGTCGTAGCGAGTGTGTTATTGCCGGGGAGTCTGATGTGTAGGTTCTCAAATAATGAAAGTTCCAGAATTCAAATCACACAAGCACAGGGCAAGCATTCCACACGCCTACAAACCGGGCAACGACACTGTGAAGCAAATATGCATGCGTTGGCCACTCAGCGTTGCAGCACGTGAGTGATAGGGTGCTTCAGACCAGATTCTATGTGGGCATGAATCTCAAGGTGGAAATTACCTGACCATTTAACCAAAGGATTTGGGGGTACTTGTAAGCAACAGGGTTGCCAAGACCATCATTGGTGAAATCGATAAAGTTATACAAAGATCCTCGAGAAATTTGAAAGATACACCATAGGAGGTTCAGGATGCATTCGTTCCAGATGCGTGGAGGTTCGTCTTTATATTTTCCCGTTCAAACATTTGCGCGGATCGTGTTACATTCCAACGCGAGCGTGTATTCCACGGCGAGCAAATACACGTAACAAACGACGATAACAAATGCTTCGAATGGGAAATCTTATCCGCTTTACATCCTACGTGCGATAATACAGATCTGCCTTGAAAATACTACCATTACATCGATAAACCAAGTTTGGTAATATAGGTTTCCCTGAGTAAGTTACAGGTTTCGACAAGTTTGAACGACTCAACAATGACATCGCTGTTAATGTTTACTTGGAGAAGCGGCCTATAGCTGATACGATTATCATCGTGCAGGTTATTTAATATTGATTTATTATTGGTGTATGGTTAATGATTGCGATATCATTAAGTAAGTGAGTATAAAATCTTTGTACAGCTACAAGAAGTACAAAGGGGGAAATCGCCATGTACACGTTTAAAGTACGTATTGATCACTCAACAGATGCTTGATGATCATGACGTTTATTGTGAAGGAGTCAGCGAGAAACTGCAGCGCTCAGTCATGCCAGACCATGATATGAATGTTTTGAAATTTACCACGATAAGTTGCTTAACAAGCCACATGCAGAGTTTGCCATACTATTTGTCCGACGTGTTAGATCGATTTAGTCATCAATGTTGAACCGTGTTCAGGACGTGGTTATGATGTTTATTAAATCGCTCAAAGTTGGAGAAAACTTTACTCGTTAAAAGCTCTCGTCGCGACAGACAATATTATGACTTGAGATGATATTAGGAAGTTTGGCACAACCACTCATTGTTGGATCTATAGAGGAACTTTAGGGTCCACCAATGAAAAATTACACAATGTTCAGCTGCATCCGCATAGTTCACAGACTCGTTGCAGTCTCAGTTTCAGCATGGACAATCTTATTAGTAATCTTATGACGGGCCGCTTTACGGTTGCCCATGGATATGCTGCTTAACCAGAAAAAGTTGGCTTGCTAAGCTGCAAAAGAGTGCACTCGTAAGAGCATATAAACGACTGAGGCATGTTCCAGAAAATCTTAAAGAAATTAAAGAAACATAGCGTGGGTGTGTATCATTGGACCAAAGTAAGTTTGTCCCGATACCAAATGATGGATTATCCATAATCACTACTTACGCGTACGGGCACAAGCGGATTCCAAAATAAATCTTTGTGGTAGTTCTGCATTAGTGGGGAAGACATGTAATTCCTCTTGCAAAGATGCCATATTAGAAGGATTTGCCTCTTTGCTTTAAGCGCACTAGACCTTGCGCGAGAAACCAATAGTTGCCGCGCAAGATGATTTATTTACTCTTGTTGTGCAAGATTATTTATTGTAACGGAATGTCAATCCGCTCTCAGATCGTGAATTTATTGACAGATCACTCCGGGACAGTAACACGACGTTGTCCTTTTTCAGACTCCCTCGACGAAATTATTTTCATGTGGGTCCAATGCGATTTTTATGAAACCGTGTATGGTTACTCTTATCGGCCGAATCGCGTCAGACTGATCGTACGTGTCAACGCTGCTGTGACCAACCCAATCAGCGTCGGGGAATTTGTGAGCGATTCCATGAATCAAAACTTACAGCTCGCGTTAAGGTTCAAATAATCGTTTCGCAAGTATATAGTTAAAACATTCCATTAGGGTTTATTGTGATTTATTTTGACATGTCTACAACGAATTATCACATGATGTTTTGTCATTAATTAGCTGTTTGCATGCATAACTACGTTTATATGTGTCTGTTACTTTCGCTGCATTTGTAGATATCAGCGGCTTAGTTTTTTTTAAAGTGCCTCCGGCCAACAGGTTCGTCGGTTAGTGCATCTTTGCATGTATGTTTGCGTACACAATATTATGGGTAAGCAAAAGGATCAGCATCATAAACTTCGTTGAAAGTCTTAAGATCAAACCACTTAAGGGAAATTTTCACAGTTGAGGATAGGTAAATCTGCTATAACAGTTCGCCAACCACGCTTGAGTGACCATTGGGTTACTGTTGAATCGCTCGCTAACTCATTGCGTGACTTTTCCAGCCTCCAATGGACGTGGAGACAGTATTATATGAGGACGTGGGCTGCTATGAAGTTAAGAGTGTTTCACCTCCTGTGGATGACGCGTTAGCGACCACCAAACACTTGGCCCCATCCATGATTCTATCTCCGAATATAGGATTTGCTGCATTTTAGTCATGAATGACGAGCCATGTTTGGATATACTCAAGGATTTCACGGAAACCAATGCATCGTCGATGCCATTTTCGTCGTCGACGACCATTGAGTTATTTCCCCTCGATTAATGAAGTCGCTGTCGTTACGATCTTGTTCTTAAAAATAATAATGTTGTGTGTGTTGATGTGAAGCTTGTTCAACGTGACAATATTTTCTCGTGGCCAGCTCAAAAAAGACGTGATCCATGTTGCACAGCGATACGCACACATGCCTAAAGTGATCCGGGACAACTTTAGCATGTTGATGGTATTTCTTGAAGTTGACCCGTATGGTTTTCAGACATTCGACTTGAGCGATGCACCCCGCATGTATGGACTCGACAATCGCAATGGCAATAATAAATATGTTGACCAAAGCAGCAAAGCTACCCTCAAACACCTGAAACAGATACGAGATGTTATACCCAACCACCAACGTGTCAAAGATATGCTACAGTCATGATATGTTGCACAGGAAGACCTCACAGCAGGTTACTAACATACCTTTACAAAACAGCTACACGCACACATGAAATCGAGGAAGAGGTTACGTAAGTTGTAAAAGTCATATAAGAAACTATTGGTCGGTTGCTATATCCGATGGGTATATTCCAAGAAAACATTTGAGAAATCGGAGAGAGCGTTAGAGTAATCACAAAGGCACCCTTGTACTCGACGACATCAGAACGGCACTTAGCATGCTTTCACCAAAACCATTAAAGCAGTTTTTCACAAACGAGATATCCAGTGGATTGTTTAGAATCAGGTACGTGCCGCTTTCAACACAGTACTCAACGGTTGCGAGCTCGTGTTAAATATACTAGCGAATCACATGATTTAGTCATGGTCAAAATATGGCCCAAAATGTTATTTATGGACATTACTATATATCATCAGGCCTCTCGCGATCCATGGAAAGATTATATTAAAAATACTTTCCAAAATGGAGACTTTGACCTAGACAATGAAATGTTTAAAGATTTTATGCAATAAGTACATGATTGAAAACGCTCGAAACGAAAACCCAGGTGTCAAGCACGTTAATGCAAATCTGAATCGTGACCATAATACGAACCCAAACCAGTACCAATCATCCTAATTTTAACACGAACTCGACTACGTTCTCGTGCAGAGAAAATACCTGGTACTAGCTGCAGATGGTATTAAAGGCTTTCACACAAAGAAAATAGTTCAATGGATGTCAGCAAAAAATGTTTTGCCTCTACCCGAATACAAAGGTCCACCTGTTGTTATCTTGTCAATTATTGCAGAAATCATTTTCCTCTCTCTATTCCGATTACCGCCGAGAAGTCTCACATATTCAGATCGTACTTGCATTGTTGTGCATTTGTTCCAGTGGATCTAATATCTGATCACGACCGGTTAGAGGACTCGATGTGAATAACTGGTTTGTGTTTTGGGGCAGAAGTCGATCGAGAAGATAACACGAGCTTTAATCTATACAGAGTTCCTTCGAAGGATTTCGTTGCAGATGTTAGGATTCAATTTTCAGTAAAATTAATAAGATTGATATTTTCTTTAAATTGTATTAGAGTAATGTTTTATTCATTTATATTAAGTAAGTTCTAAAAGTGTGTTAAGATTAATTTCATTTATTTCCAAAGCACAACTATATATTAATTGAAGGAAAATAGTTGATATACGAAGCATAAGATGGCAACGCAAATCATTAGCTATACGAATATACATTATCGAGTGAAAATAGGTTATAAAACAAAAGTCAGTCAGCTCTTAAGTTTATCAGTCAGATATATATTTTGTAAAACCAGGCATTAGCAAGAAATCTTACTGAAAGTCAGTGAACCCCTAAAAGTCTTATCGGTAAAGCGTAGAGCAGGCTTCCGTGTTAACGTAAATACAGAATGGTTTTTAACTAATGATGGACAGTCGTTTCTACAAAAATGGTTCTTATCTAAAGATTGTCGGACATTGCTGCTGGCTTAATATATTAAATATGTTGCTGATTTAGAATATTTAGGGATTATCATGTTCGGACGTAACTAATGCCAAACGAACTACAAATCTGAGTTGTACCTTATGTCAGATGACGTCAAATTAAGCTGGTTTGGACCAGGAAAAACTGATTTTTACTTGATGAGAGAATAAACATCTATTTCCAAGGGTACGTTAACCTGACACAGGATGCATATAAAAGACCACGCATTTAAGGGTCAGGTCAGTTCCGTACCGACAGAGGAAATAGATGTTTTGTCTTCTTATTACAGGTAAAATAATTATATATTCGTAACTTCTTTAGAAATAAGTATTTTTAATGATTGAGATTTTAATAGTAAAACTGTTTTGTGTGCAACATTGCTACTGAATTCTTTTATTTATAATATATTGTAACGGAATGTTTAAATGTTCTAAATAATTTATATTTAATTATATTTATGTACTTTTTATTGTAAGGTTAAGATTGCTACCAACTTCATGTTAGATTTAATATTGAAATAAAGTATTCTTTAAGTAAGAAAGAATATTATCTAGCAATATATTCTAAATCAATATTCTATTTTAAAATAAGTAAAATGCATTTCTTTAAATTAATTGTTACATTAACTATAGTAATTACATCTTACACTTTTGGTTATCTTGAAATTGATTGAGAATTAACTATTTGTATAATATTCTAAAATGCAGAAGTTATACGAATAAATGAAGTTGGAAAGCTTGAAAAAGGGAAAATATAATATGTATTGCATGAACTTTTATTATAAAGTTTTTAGATGTGTTTCTAGAATGTAGTCAATATATTTGTGTTGTTTAATTAAATAAAAGTTCAGTTCCGTACCGACAGAGGAAATAGATGTTTTGTCTTCTTATTACAGATATACAGATGTAGCTGATTTAACATCATGGCGGCACTTATTTAAGAGAGCCCTCTCTCTTCCTTTCTCTTTCTCTCTCTCAAAGATGTAGCCGTATCTACACCGTTATGAGTGACTCTTTCTTTTGAGAGAGTTACTTCATAAACGTTATGGAGAAGATTCTTTGAAAAAATGACATTAGTGGACTAACATCTTCATAACGTTTTCTGTAACAGCAAGAGTCTCATATTCCAGCTACGATTCCGTAATTTTCTACAAAACATTTCCATCATCATGTGACATCCTTTATCTAGGAACTCATCCTTTCTCTCTTACTATCTTCCTGAGTTCCCAGCCTGAGTTTATGAGACTGATCTATAGAACATTCCAACTAAACATCTAAGAAAAGTTCTCATAAAACAGACAATCAAAGGCCTAAACATGTCATACTTTAATCTGAGACCACACTCACAGTTCCATCTCAATCGAATATTCTCTATATGAGGTTAGCTTTGCAGTGTTGTCGCTGAAAACATTTACTGCCTGGCCAAAAGATTCAAAAATGATTGCCACCGACAAACAAATCTTATACATGGGATACATTGTGGTGCCAGATATTGTTTCCACAATGCATTTTAATCTAAGATGTGACTCCATCTATCGTTTAGATTTAGCCGCAATAAGTATACACTTACCTCCAAGAACTGTTCCATTTCATTTCTTCTACGTGTTAGCCTTAACACATCACCTTTATCACACTGTGTGCTAATGGTTAGTTGTTTGTTTGCCATAACCTGTCAATAAAATAACTCACACGTTTTCTCTGTTGTTATTGGTGTGACACGTATTTATGGAACAGTATAATACTCAGCACTTCTAAAAATGAGATCAAACGTACAGGTGGGTGGGGAGATGTACAGTGTTACACTTTACCGAATATAAACAACGAATTATAGATACAACAATGTATCGAAATTATAACTTTGAAGCAATTGCGTATATATAGATATATTGACAGAGAGCCTAAGATTATTTCACAAAATAAACTACCCTGAAATATGGGATAACGAGGTATCGCATCGATATCTAAGCCAGTACGATACAGCTGTGTATGAAGGAAAATAGACAAACTTATAACTCATCAAGACAGTCCAACAATGTCAGTTCCAGTAAATGCTGATAAGGGTATATAAAGAGAGAAGTATATATTATGGGCATCAGAAAGTCACAGAGATATAATACGTACAGGATACATTGAGGAAATACGACGATTCACGTAAACATCGTATCATTAGGACGCCACACCATCACGATACGGTCCAAAATAAGCCATAGAAATCAAACCATTTCTAAATAACGAGAGCTACAAGAGTATCATTGGTTTACCTCAAATCTATGATTCTCTATTGATGCTACAAAAATCTGCCAGAACTCATTACAATATACATAATAACCATCACCATATCTTGTCTTCGCTCGTCAACAATTGTAAAGGTTCTGGTGCTTTCCCAGTTAGGGGTGGGGTGCTCCCAATTTATTTAAATTAATACAGAAGACCCACCCTGGCTCGTTTTGTCAGAAATTGAACTAGTGATAGGAAGATGCAAAGCTCTGAGCCCCCAGTAAGCGGTGCCGACAGTTAAATTAATGAATACACAAATTGCTCGATCCGGATAATAACACCGAGCTCAGTTATCTTCTAGATTACGAAAACCAAATCCCTATGCCCCGTTACAAGTAGGGGATTTACATTAGATCTATTAAACAGTTTCATCACAGAACAAATAGTACGAAAGAATCTAGTTTTCGTTACTACACACCTCTACGGTTGAAGATTGCTTCTGAAATGTAGATACCTACTTGACAAAGACTGATCTGAATTGTGATGATGCAGAGAAATTTGTGGCTATACATACTCCGAGTCCAGAGAAGTCGAGATCAACACTGCCTGAGATTTATATGTGTATCAGTAAGTGAACATAACTCTTTTCTTTAAATGGTCAAAGTGGAAAATAGAACAGTCCCTGGTGAAGTTGTACGCTTTTACAAAAATCATATTTGTTTCATTTGCACATACACCTTCTTTTCTTTTGCCTCAACGGTTTCCGTACACGTTTGTTTCTATCCATCTTACTATTTACAATTATATTTACTTCGAATTTAAATATGGCTGACTAAACGCCCACGTAAAGAGCATAATATAATCATTGCAAAATGTGTGGTATTGTGTGATGTTTCAGAAACTTAAATGTGATTTTTAGTATATAAGGCATGCAAAAACGACAATGAACGGTCATAAGTGTGACATTTGCTCGAGACTGAAAGTTAATGGAACCCTGTCAGGGCCAAACGGCATAAGATAAACGATGAACATTAGATTTTGTGCTCGGCCTCAGAGGCTGGCTCTTGGTAGTTTTCCTTTATATCCAGCTCAGGGATGCACAAGAACTTTTGATGTGAAGCGAGGAAAGGAGCACCTAGAGCTCCCGCTGGCCCCAAGGGCATAGACCATTTGGTGTGGAACGGTAAAAAAAAATTAAAAAATTATTAAAAAAAATATTCCTTTGTATTACCGAATGGGGTGAGCTATAATTCACATTTCACATCAAATGTCGGTGAATCATTAGTAATGTTTTAATCCATCAGTTTTTCCTTATTGTATATTTACCATTCTCTCGAAGTAATGGGCCATTATCAATGTGTTAACCAATAAATAAAAAATAGACTTGCAGAATGTTAAACGTTACACTTGATATAATATAGAATCATTGATATGTTCACAATTTGTTAAATTAATTCTGATATTAATACTTTTTGCTGACTAACGTTGTCGTGTTATGCGAAGAACAATAAGCAAACTGATAATCTCGCGTGTATTTATGTTATGGTTAGAGCGTGGTTAAATTGCTCAAATCTTTCAGTAAATATTTATAGATTTATTTTAAATAATATATGTTAGGGATCATGTGCGTCATTTAAAAATGATCAAACATATATCCTTTAGATTACATGGAGGTAAATGATCGAAAAACGCAATCGAAAATACATTTAGGACAAAGTAGTTTCTGTTGCGCACGATCGTGTTTTGTTTAGTGAACACTCTTTTAAATGATCTTACCCGGTTTAACTATTAGGTTGTCCCCTTCATTTTCAGCCAATCAAATGATAGGAAAGTTTTTCACTCCGGTATTATTACAAAGCGGCTATTTTGACAAGTATTTTGTTTATCTTCACAACTTGAAACGTGTGAATCGCAAAATATGGCCTCGCAAAGGATATTTTAAAATATGTCGTATATTTGTTAAATAGTTCAGGTCAATCTGCACCACCAGCATGAATATGAAGGAAGAAGACGAAGAATATATGTCCGCCACCGAATTACGGAATCGCCTTTACCACAGTCTCCGGGACCGTGGACTCGTCAATTCCATGAAGGTTAATGTCCTAACCGTCAACTTATAACAATCATTTTAGGAATTTTGTTGTTGCGTATCACCCAAACCTTTACCGAAAACTTTATACTTGAGATACATTGTGAATATATTTTGTAATATGAACATTTACAAACTGGCCTAACATGTCCGAACATGTTCAGAATGTAAAACAAATCCAATAACTTCATAAGTTATTTTTGTTTTATTGCTATATCGTACTTTGTAAATAACGGGCTTGTATAGCATGCTCAGATGTCTGTTGACATCGGAATGAGAAGTCAAAACGAGTTTCAGGAATATATCACACTTGGTAGCCCATATCAACACTTCCAAAAATTGATAATATACTTACTAAGTTACTGTGCTGTTCTTATCCTAGTGGAATCAAAATCTGAGACTAGGAAATGGACACATCTTTATGTTCCATTGACATAAATTTGAAATTGTTGAAATCCGATGGTAGTTGAGGTATGCCGAAGCATGTTCAATTAGGTTAATGTTGGTAATGTTTCTTGAATGAAATAAAACATTGCTTACAGTTCAGAAGATAGGCATCATATATTTTATTAGTTTCATTAAAGAATAATATTTGAACTTAACCCGATTTCGGAATTCTCTGCTTTCATCACTTTCCAGCCAACTGAAATGTAGGCCATCAAAACTTGAAAACAGGTCCATTTCTTTTGTGAAAATTTGAATTTGTTAGAGAAATGACATCAGAGTAATTAAAGTATGACTAAAACATTATGACTTTACTTTGTAAAAGAGTGTCATAATTTTGAGTTGTGTGGAATATTCCAGAAAATTTTACTTTCATTACGTTGTTAGTTGACATCAAAACACACTTTAGATAAGCTGTAAGACCTTGACGGCCACAACATAAATTGTTTGCGTCGGGGTCTTACATGTAGAACTAGTGATAAAATAACTGAATACTGTTGTTTCTACATGATGATTATATATGGCATCAATAAAAAAAAATATCCTGATAAAACCAGCTTCAGAATTTATGAGATGAAAAAGCAAAGTTTCATAGGATTACACCGCATTCTACAAAAATAAAACAAAGAAACAAAATGACAGATCACATCAATGGTGGAAACCAAGGGGTTTACTTTCGCACTCCACCAGTTATGTGTTCATGGTATTGCCACCTACTGAGTGAGTCTTTATAACCAAAAATGACTTGCATATATGGCATCTGTTTTGAAAGTGTTTACTTATGTGGTGGCCATGTACATACTTTTATTAAGGTTATTTTCATAGCCATTGTGTATACACTGTAGTAAAGACTGTCCACAAGGCAACAGAAGAATGCATTAGAGATGATTTAAAAATATTCTGGATAATCATGCATTATTTCTGACCGCACACCATTTGTACCTGTTGACTTTTAAAAAAAGTGATATGTTTGACAATTTTATCAGTTTTGGTATATGTTGCAACATTTTAAAAAGCACAGTAGAAAACAATGTTAAAGGCAAGGAATATTTAAGTCAAAATTATGTGGTTACTAGTTCAGTTAAAATTTATGGCAGACAAGGGAGACATTGGTAAATGTTGTCATTCAAACTACATATGATTGGCAATGTCATTGTGGGTAATTTTGTGCATGGTATTATTTCTGTAATTAGTATTCAGTTTGACATTTGTGTTGCTGTTTGGGTTAAATAATAGAAGTACAATATTCATAATGTTTATTTTGAAAAGTCCTAAATTAAATTTAGTAAATCTTGCTTGGCAATAAATTTCCTTCATTACATTTATTACCATTACATGTTTTACTAGTTCGATTCCAAAATTTTACCTTTTGCCTTATGATAGTTTATCTTGATCATGCAAAAGCTTGACATTGCTTTTAAGTGCATTTAATCATAAAATCTTGGGGTAGGGTTTGAGAAGGACCAACTTAGATGGGCGAAACCACAATCTCTAGCCATAGCATAGTCAAAGTTGGCAAAAATAGGATGAGGTGGATGCAGAAAGGTCAAAAGAGTCATTTACTTATACCCTTGTTTTTGCATATTTTTTATGTGAGAATATAAACCAGATGAAATATTTTTCAAAGTTATAATGGCAATCTTGAATCAAATTGGTCACTTCAAGATCAACAACTTCAGTAACATAAGGTCTTTTTTCATGTTTCTATGATGTAATAGTAAACAAAAAGATTAATTGTACTAATGATGGATCTGGGTATGTCATCTGAGCCATAATTTCCTTCAGACTGGACAGTTTGTTTAAAAAAGTTTCACTTGTTTTCAAGGTTGCCATGTGTATTTGTTTTGAATTTTGTAGATATATGTTTAATTGCTGGTAACTGTGATCATGACAAAATTTACTTCTGAAGATTTCTTTTTCTATCTTTCCACTTTCTTCTTTACGGGGATAATTGATACAAAAAATTAATGGTATACTTTCATTAAAAATCACTTTATAACCTACATGTGTTGCTGTGCTGTAAAATAATGAACCAAACCTTTTGTGACATAGTGTAATATAACATTTACTTGTCATTTGATAATACGTTTCTAATGTGGATAATACTTTTTGAAATGTGGTATCAAATGATTTAAAGTGAAAAGCACAGGTATCATAAACTATGCTTTCTTTATTCTAATGCACAGAGTCAGTTGCGGAGCAGTCTGGTGGCAGAACTTAAACAGTCTCTGCAGGGGAAACTAACACTGACAGATCTAAGAGTACCCGAGGATGGTTCACTGCTACACAGGGCAGCCAATTCTCTTGTTGCAGACCATTTAAAACGCTGCAAATATGATTACACATACAGTGTCTTCCTTCCGGAAAGTGGAATAGGGGAGGGAAAGGTAAAGACATTCATTTACTTTATCATAATGATAAATACTTGTATATTTTAATATAATTACTGAAACAAGTATTGGGCTAGGCCACTGTGTTTATGTGATAAGTTGCCAGTAGCTTCCCATAGGCTGGTGGTTCCTACTGGGGTTTTCCTTGGGTTGTTCCTCCACCAGTTAAACTGGTTGTCATGTATAGCCTATCATGTATTGAGAAATGTCATTAAATCCAAATCAACACAGCAACTACAGAATTGTTAATCTTGAAAATGTTCAGCATTTTCATAACTTCATATTTTCAGGAATCAGTTACTGCATGCTCATTATATATAAATTTTATCTTTATATATTTTTGTCTTGACATATCAGTGACTTTCACAATTGCAGAGTCCTAGTGGGGCAGAGTGGTATAAAGCACTCATTTTATTGATCATTGCCATCTAACCTCAGTCTACATGGGTTTGAGTTTCAAGCTCAGCCCATGTGGGTAATTTAGGGTACATTTGTAGAAAGTTCAAATTGTGCTACATGTAAACACTGATAAAATATTAACATATTGTGTTTAGAAAGCTCACTACACATTTAGTTAGGGTAGCCCGAACATTACTCATCACCATTATATCCATTTTATCATTTTGTTTTGTGTTTATGAAATGATTGAAAAGTTTTTTATCTTGTTCCACAAGGTCATTAAAAGTCATTGAGAAATGAACTCCTCAGTTTGATTCTTTAAAAGTCATTGATATGTCACCTTAGTCATTGAAAGTCATTGAATTTTAGAGAGTTTGCTTAAAAATAAATTATACTGTAAAATTTTACTTCTGAGTCATTAATTTTATTGGCAATATTGGCACATTGTCTTGTGGTCAAAGCAGTCCCTTGTAGTATGAACTATGTGTCAAGTAAGTTTTACAGGTGCGTGTTTAAAATACTGGCTACCTAGAAAACCCAAAATTCCTGAATCCCAGCATGGTTTATTTTTAGATGACGATTTTGTTTGGCAAATAAATGTAGCAGTATAGATTTACTATAAAAGTTTTACATGTTTGCAAATTCCTTTTTTATTGTCAAGAAAATTGCTGATCCAAATTCCAGACATTTTGAGTACATGCTATTTTTAGATGTCAATTTTTTAAATCAGCTCCTGGTGTAATATATTAGGGTTTATGAGTGACAACCCCCTATCTTAGGGTTTATGAGTGATGCCCCTATCTTAGGGTTTATGTTTGACACCCCCCTACCTTAGGGTTTATGTTTGACACCACCCTATATTAGGGTTTTTTGAGTGATGCCACCCTATCTTAGGGTTTATGAGTGACGCCCCCCTATCTTAGGGTTTATGTTTGACACAACCCTATCTTGGGATTTATGAGTGATGCCCCCCTATCTTATGGTTTATGAGTGACACCCCCCTATCTTAGGGTTTATGTTTGACACAACCCTATCTTGGGGTTTATGAGTGATGCCCCCCTATCTTAGGGTTTATGAGTGATATAAATTATTTAATTAAATTATTTAAATTAATTAATTAATTATGTAAAAACGAGACCCCAGTAAATCAAAAAAAAGATTTCCTTAAAAATATCTTGAGCATATCAGCATATAATCCTATAAAAGGTTCAGATAAATTTATTAAACAAGAATCAAAATATTTACTTATGTTATTGAAAAATCTTAATTTGAAGCAGAGGTTTCCTAAAGACAAAATATGTTAGCTGACAAAATGGACATAAAAACCATACCGGTTTCTAAACTTGTTCTAGCTGGCTAAGCTATTTAAATATATATATATATATATATATATATATATATATGCACTTTTCAGCAGGGTCATTTTAGTATTCATAAATGGTAAGGTACATATTGAGGTCAGAAACAAATCAACAGATCTATAACTAGAGGCAACATCTCATAAAGATTTTGATATAGCTTGAAGTGTAATAATGAACTATGGCCATTTCCAATGTATCTTCCCTTTTGTTCTACTAGCCCTTTTTTTGTAGGACCAAACAAGTGCCCATTTGTTAATATGATGGTAACACTAAAGCTTATTGGCAACATCAAATAACTGTAGAACAAAGAATAGGTCAGAACTGGCAGCTTGTCAACAGAAACAATTAAAAAACAAAGGATATTATTCAAATTGGGACCTATGGCTTCTGCTGACATAAATGTTTATTTTTTATCTTGACATCAACATTAGCATGACAGTTTGGTAGGAATAAGAAACCATAGGTCAGGGACTTCGCAATTTCATTGACATTGGTGTCTTGTTGATATAAGTGTGTATGAATATTTTCAAAATATTTTGATTTTTTTAAAATTATACTTTGGATGAATCATTAGGAAGTTAAGAGAATTCATTCTTTGACATGCACACTTGCACTTTTGACCTTATTCTCTGTCATAGAACATTTGAGTTAAGAAGTTTGATGAACTTTTCATTTGTTTTTATTTTCCAAATACTGTAATTGATATTCTTTATGCTAAGGATTAATGAATTTGAAGCCAAGGCCATTAATTCTGTGACATTCACTCAGCCTTTTGACCTTGGATTAAGGTCACATTGTACAGAAATGCTTCAGTCATGGGCTCTGCATGCAGTCCCTGGCTTTGATATCATGAATTACAACAGTTTTTTTCAGTTTGAATGAAGATGTCAGTATCTTGTAAAATATTTCTTTAATGTGATCTTTAAATTTGTGACCTTATTACCATATGCATTTGCAATTAAATGAATCACTTTTCTGTGGTGACCCCAGCTTTGGATCAGCTGTCTCAGAAATCTTTTGTTAAGATATTCCAAAGTCAGATCATGCAGTGGTGATACATCAACACATTATAGACAAACACTGGTTCTCAATTTAAAATATCTTTAAAATTGCATTGTTTACATACTTCAAGAAGATACATTTAAAATCATCTGATTTTGGACATATATAATCTTTGCAAACGTTCTTTGTTTTAAAAAATGGTCCGATAATGCAATCTGATACAGTGTTGCCTTGACTTAAGAGTTTAATTCGTTCCGTGACGGAGCTCATAACTCAAATTACTCGTATGTCAAATCCATTTTCACTTCACCATTGAAATGAATTGAAAAGGAATTAATCCGTTCTGGACCTCCAAAAAACACCGCAATATCGATAATTCTGAAGCATATCCTGATGTTATAGTGGTCCTTCCAGAACCACTATCCAGAACTCTCTAAGGTTGAGGTTTATGCTCTCCGTCACCTCAAATCCGCATCGGAACAGGTGCTTGGTAAAGAGCTTCTTGAAATTAGAAATCACCTGCTGGTCCATGGGCTGCAGGATAGGGGTGGTGTTGGGTGGAAGGTAGAGAACCAGCAGCAAATCAGCGTAAATAGCTCGTGCCTTCTCGCAGATTATAGCCTCCGTCACGGTATCTCCGGCGAGCTGCTTCTCCGTCAACCCACCATCAGCAGCTTCTCCATATTTTCTTGGAGAGATGTTCGCTGTTTATTAATTATTTTAACGCCCTTGGCTAGCTTGATAGCCTTTATTGACTTTTTCTGCTTCAGTATGGTGCAGATCGTGGAAGTGCTATGCTCGTACTGCTTCGTCAAGTCGACTACAGGCACCCATTGGTTATGTTTTTCAATAATTTCTTTCTTTAATTCAATGCATACTAGGGCATAACTGACTTTTGATCCGGAAATCGTTTTCCACCGGATATTATGAACTTCCGATTAATCGGAGTCGGACAAAGCAGGAACGACCGATTCGGATAATAAAAATTATAAAGTTGAATTTCTACAGCACCGTGTCTAACACTGCGTGTCATTCGATTGTGCGTTAATAAAGTTAAATAAGTCAGAAAAGTCCAATATGGTCAACACAAACAAGCTGTGAGACAATCTATTTGAACCGGCGGTTGAAAACCAGAAATGAAGCCGGATATGGTAAAGTACTAAGTAACATGCTAGACACGGCAAAACCAGATACCAGAAACCCGGAAACGGAAGATGACATTTTTTAGGGAAAAAAATACGGATTTAGCATTTCCGATTAATTGAATCATATCCGGAATCGGAAAAATTTCATGCCCAAAATCTGGAATCAGAAATCAGTAGAAAAATGCTAATCGGTTATGCCCTAATGCATACCATCTGCTTCTTTGCAAAATAACTGCAAGCACAAATGCGAGCACAACACATGCTTCCACTGCGAGCTGACCGCTTAAAGTGAACGAGTGTGACACGGGATGCTTGGCGGATGTTGATGCATCCACTGTGACGTTCGCTACGCCAACTAGCGGTGGGGTATCTGAAGCTGGCTCATAACCCGAATTTTAGCTCGCAACTCGAAGCAAAAAATCGGCCGCAAGTCAAGGTACCACTGTATTATCACTATTCCTCCTGACTGGCTGGATATTGTGATCCCACACTCATGTGATATCAATAGTTCTTCCCACACTCAATGTTGCAGATTTTATCCTAACTGTAACTTAGTAAAAATTTTAGGTCAGTGCCAGTACATAATTCATTTCAGAGTATGTATTTAATATGAATTAGCTATATTTAATAATGTTGGTCTAAAAAGTTACTGAGATTCAGATACAATAAAATTTGTGATGCTGTGTTGAACAAACTAGTCTATAGTTGGTCCCAAATGAAAATGGTGCCAATCTGACATTGAGCAATAGTATCTTGGAAATATTGTCTTTACTTCTGACTGGAACAGCATATTGATATTTGTTTTCACCAGAAGACTTCTTATGGAGTCTGATTTGTCCCACTTTTAAATAATGGCATTGTGTTATCCACTATGGTTGACAGTATTGTTATCGTGAAAAGCTTGGTATAATTAATCTTCATGAATTGACATGAGGTTTTTACCAGAAGACATCTTAAAATCTAATAATAATAATAATGCTTTAATTATTGATGGTGACTCATTAGTCAAGGACTACCGGTATTCTCTCTGGAGGCCCTCTTATAGATAGTATAACAATGCACATTATATGAAGATAGCAATAATCTGGTTCATCGGAATACCTACTCCAGAAACTTTAAAAAAAGTTCAAAACATAGCTGCTCATATCATCCTTAGAGTACCACAATCAGAGCACAGCTCACCACAACTGTACCTTACACTGTCAATCCATTCAATCTAGAATCAAACACAAAATTACACTGACAGGCTCAAGTCCAACATATCCATCTAGCCTTACCCATGTATACACACCAGCAAGATACTTATGATTCTCTTCTGACAGTCGTATACCAGGTACTCGTTATTCCCACTATGAAAATGAAGTCAGATGGACAATGTTCTTTTGCATACCAGGGCCCAGCAATGTGAAACAAATTGAAATTAGACACAAAGTGATTCCTTTTAAGAGTACTCTTAAAAGTCACCTTTATCAACTGCAAGAACAAATATAAAAACCTAATAATGTTTCCTACCATCATTATTTTCATCAATTTTTTAAAAAAATGTTTTCTCATTTGATGGTGTTTTTTTCTGTTTTTTTTGTAGTCATATCATTATAGATCTTGTAAAGTTCTTAGAGCTTCCAAAGATTAGGAATTATACAAAGTCCTCTGATTATTATTATTATTATTATTATTATTATTATTATTATTATTATTATTATTATTATTATTATTATTATTATCTCTTCTTCAATACTCCAGTATTTTCAGCAGATTTTACATGTAGTGGAAGCTTGTTCCACAGAACTATACTAAAGTATTGGAAGCTCTTTTTATATGGCTCTGTTCTTGGTTTTGGTACTAGAAGGTTTCCATGTGATATTGATCTCAACTAGTATTGTATTGAAAAAGGCCTGAATATGTCCTGAAGATACTCTGGTGCAGTTCCATGTAGACATTTATAAAAAAAAAAAAGAACTGCCTTGTAAAACTCTATCCTGTCATATATTGGGAACCATTTGAGTTCTTTAAACAATGCTTTTGACGAATGATCAATAGATGCATCTCAAATTCTGTGTGCTGTTCGTTTCTGAAGTTTATCAATAATGTCGAACTCATTTGTCAGGTAAGTCTTAGATGAAAAAATGTTACTGATCAGATATCCAATATAGCCACCACAGAGGCTTGGATGAAATTATATTGCTATTTTTCCTGAAAAAACTAATATTACCATGGGGGTTTAAACTGAAGATTTGGAGGATTGCCATGAAACTTCACACACATACCTGGATAGTACTGAATGAAATTGCTGCTGCTTTCTCATTCAGTACAATGGCTACAGTGACAGTCTTGAAAGTCATGTTATGGCTACGTTGTGTATGAAAATTTTGCCAATCTGAGATCCAATATGTCCACCACTCTAGTAGCCAAAATGAAATCTACGTATTCAGCAATATGTTTTGTCTCAAACAATCAGCAGCAGAACTTCCCTTGTTTTCCACAAGATTGACAAAGAAACTGAATAGACTTTTAAAAATATAATTATTAAAGTCTTACTTAAGTTTCCATTAAAGAGTTGTTGAAAGGAAATTAATGGAATTTAAAGATTTTCTTGTCTGTAAAATCAGTTAAGTATACTGAGAATGATGATGGGCAGAATCACTGTTGACACTTTCCTGTGTGATTCCACTTCATCCATAATTTAAGAAAGGTATTAACAGAAAAATCTTAGTAACCAATCATCACAACAGAAATATGGAAATACATGTATATCATTTAATTGGAACTGGTAGTTCATTTGTCACTGACTGTCAACTACATGTTTGTTTACACATTTACCAATTTGGTAAACATTGACCAGCAGTAAACTAAATTAAAATGTTTACATATGAAAATATTACAGCTTTATAAAAGAAATTCATCCGTTTACCGCTTTGGTTGCCTAGTGGTTAGAGTGTCTGCCTCAGATGTGAGAGGTCGCATGTTTGTACCCTGGCCGAGTCGTACAAAAGACTTATAAAATGGTATTAACAGCTGCTATGCACTCATCATTAAGAGTTTAGTATTATGAGTGGTTGGCCTGTTATCAGGATAATGTGACTGAAGAGGACATCATGTTATATGTCTATTGAATGTAACCCCAGTGCTAGACATCACTAAAACTGCTACACTGCAGACATCTTAGTGATATGGCTTAAAACTTGTAAAAGCTACTTTAAAAATCCAGATCACACATACACTTATAGCTCACAGACATGTTACCCCTCTGTCTGCATGAATTTGAGTCTTGGCTCAGCCAATGGATTAGTGAGAAAGCTTGTGAGTAGCTTACCTTGGGTCAATGCATGCAGTTCTTTTTGCAGTTTTCCTGTGTTCTTGCTCCATCAAATATACTAGCCACAATGTATAGCCCATCATATGATTTAAAAAAAAGGCATTAAATCCACAAAAAAACACACTTGGTCACAAATATGAAAACCAGAACCCTTCTTCTAGTATCTCTTATAAATAAATGACATTTACTATCCAGTGATCCTATTCATGCAGTTTAATAAAAAATAAGATACAATTTTAAAAACTTTCTTTTAACAGCTTATCACAACAAAAGAACTTATGGAGCTATTGAAGATCAGTCCACAGTCAAAACTCTATAGAAAACTGGTATGTCAAGGTTTTGTGTTTTGAATAAGTGTATTAGAACTATCTGCATTTTTATGTTTTCACATGCAACGCTATTTAATTACACAGAATTTATCTAACATTAATTAGGCAGTGTGTTTGAATTGCAAGTTGTTCGAGGCATTAAATTGAAAATGAATGCTATTCTCTTAGCATTTCTAAAAGGATGAAGACTGTAGTTAACTTTCAGATGCCATGAATCATGTGACAAGTCTTTGGTATATATTGTAAGTGAACTTGATCATTTCATTATGAGCAGTTCATGCAACTCGAAAGGGACGTATTGTTTTTATCACCCTGTTAATTGAATAGCATTTATATTTACTTTTATCCCATACAGTTTCCAAGAAAAGAAAATTATTTCTACAGCTCTTATATAAAAAGTTGTGCCGTAGCAAGAATAATGTGGTCTATGTTTGCTTTCACGTCTGCACACAGCAGAATGGTTGACGTATCCTTACAAAAATTATTGAATTAAATGACAGCATTGATGTATCCATGAATTTGTTGAAAAATATTAAGTTACTATCAGAACTTTTTAAAATTTATCTTAGGCAATACAAAAAGCATATGCTCATAAAATATATTAATTTTAAATTCAGAAGAAACCAAATTTGTTTTATTTTCCAAAAATACAAATAAGAGTAGTTAATATTGGGTGAATCGAAAAATACGATATTAGTAGTTTCATATGATGCTGCATCTCTATGTTTTTCTTCAATTTTATATCTATTTTGTAGTGTTTGACAAAGAAACCTATTAAAGAGTTTAATTTCCATATAAATTTATGTCAGTTGTTACTAAATATATGAATAAAGTTTGTATAAGCATCAAATATCTGACCACTTTAAATTCTTTTGTTTGAAATATTTCCCAAAACATAAACTATTTGTTATTTTATTTTAGAAAATTCTCCTGAAGACCAATTTTCTGCATTTTAACATCCTGTACCTTATATTTATGTGCCTAATTTATACATACTATTTTTCAGGCTGCAGATTCCAGCAGTGCAAGGAAAGGTGATTGATTGATATTAACTTTTAGAACAGCTGATACAGTACTGAGTAAAAGAAAAAACAAACTTAATTACCCTTTGAATGATTCTGAGTTATTTATTGTATTATAATTCAGAAAAACAAAAGAAACCTCACATGCATGATAGATATTACAGATCAAATTACGCAACAAATGTTGGAAATAGTTTTCTCAATAAAATTTTACATATTCATTACATATTGTAGTCACATGGGGTCTTTACTTTAATTCTCAGAATGTTAATGCTGTTGATCATAATTAACTTTAATGGCACAAATTTGTAAAGGTTTTGTTACCAAGTAGAGAAATTAGTTTTTAGATATGTTTCTTGCCATTCAGTAAATTAAATAACTCGTTCCTTTCTAGCAAGTTGAAAAAATTGAAATGTTTATATGAACACATGTGATTTCTAAGAAACCTTCGAATAAAGAACAAACTATAATGTACAGAAATTACAGGCATCTTTCTTTATTCAGCCCAGATGAATTTTGAATTTGAAATCTTGCCTTCTTGTACAAGCCTGTTAAGAGAGACCTTCTGTCTTGAGTGACCACTTTTATTGGTTGAAGAAGAAGTCTCTCAGGATAGGTTTAACTGTGCCTAGAATAAATTTACAAAACGTTAATGACACTAAATTACTTGAAATCACAGTGCTTGAGATTCTTGTAATATTTTGTGGATCTTATAAATTCAGTATATTTGTGACATAATGTTTCTTTCGAAAATGTTGGCTTTATAGTTTATGCCACACTAAATAAATCTAGTAATTCAAGTTTCCTTGCTGATTTTTCAGACACTTTTATTAACAAAGTTTGTGTTATTAAATAGTCCTGTTGTGTATCTGTTATTTGCAGGGTTCATATGGCAGCTGTTAAGTGAGTTAAGTGCCATACATTCCCAGGCCAGTATGTCAGTGTGTACACAGACTGATCTTATTAGAGTCAGCACCGTTACCTCACTAGGTCAGTAGTACTTGTGAAATAATTGTGAGTAGCTAAGGTTTTAATTATAATTAGTTTGTCTTAGATGAATTTGAAACTAGAATGTAATCAAGGTAACATTATAACTTAATTAAAAGTAAGGTTTTGCATGTGTACCTCATTTTTCATTTGAATATGTTCCCCAATCACAGTACATTAGAAATATTAGTCCGCTACCTTGTGAATCCAGCCGATGACAATAGTCTTATTCCATTTCAAAAAGACAAAGAGTCATAACTCTTGACCATTACCTCCCCTTGGCACCCCCATGTGTCACCCATTCTTAGAATCGCTGCTTCACAGAGCACACATTGTACTGTTCATCCTCTGATGCTCCAGCTATTTCTGTGCTCACATAGGACCTTCCATCATTCCTGTTGGATTTATTATGTTTATATATCGATCTACTGCAGATTACATTATTTATTTTACAATTTCTGTATATTTTTGAGTGATTTTGTCACCTTTCAGGACTTTGCCTTCATGATCCCTGCCAACCACCAGCAGGCAGTGTACCTGTGTTGTTTTTTTTTTTTGTGGCTCATTGGCTCTTCCTTTTCCCTCGAAACTGGTGGGTGATCCAGGTCATTTCGGATGGACTTTGAGGTTTGTTCATCCAAACCCTTTCCCTCTTGCTTCTTTCCTATCTTCATGTAGGTCATGGAAAATCAGGAGATAGTTACTATTATCCAACAGTTGCTCTTCTCAAAACAGGTGGTGGAAAAAAAGCCACAATTCCTTGGGTTTTATTTACTGATGTTTCTTATTCAGAAAGCAAATGGCAAGCTGAGTCCCATCAACTTGAGTTGCCGCAGCCCAATTTATTGTACCTCTAAAGTCCAAGGTCAATCTGCCTCTCTGTAAGAAAGGGCGAGTTATGTTTTCAGTCTCTACCTGACTGATGCATGCTTTCATGTCCCTATCCACCTTATCTCCCACAAGTTTCTCCTTTTCACTTACTGAATCATTTTATATCAGTTCACTATTTTTCCCTTTTGTCTCAGTATCAGCCCTGGGGCTTTTTATCTCCTTCTTCAGGTCAACATCAGCTATAATGATGGCAGTGTACCTGGATGACATCATCCAGAAACACATGGTATTTCTATCCTGCTCCAAGGCAGAAACAATCTCCTTTCTTTTGAAGATCATCTACATTTTTTAATTAACTTGAAATGGTCTCTCAATTGGTCTTCACTTAGATCTGTACACTTTGGGGACATCCAGTGATCAACCTTTCTGTGACAAGACAGAATCACAAGTTACCCACCTATGTATCTCCCATTTCAGACCCAGAAACTTGGGCTGTAAATATATTATCAGTTAATTGGGAGGGGTTGTCGTCTATGCCTACCCTCTCTCAGTCCTGATACTGAAAATAATCCTGCACCTAAGGAGCCACAATTGCAAGAAGATTCTGATCGCCTCTCTCAGATGGGACAAGTCCTGGGTCACCAATCTACTCAATCTAGTGATAGGTCTACCCAGGAAGATCCCAGCCAACCCAGTTAGACTAATCATATCATCCCTTTGAGTGCTTCAGTCTCTCAACTGGCCAACTTTTCTCTGGCTATTTGAGGAGAAACAGCTGAACCCCATCACTGTCAAAGGCTACCACACTAGTATCATATCAGACACATTCTGGCATCATGGCAGATATGACACTAGGCATGAGAAAGACCTTCAGATCTTTTCACAAATTTTGATCTCGGCTGACCAACGTTGTACACCTTGTTTCCAAAATGGAACCTGTCCTGGGTTTTAAGATGGCTCAGTTCAAGTATATTCAAGACTTTACCCCACATGTTTCCTGATAGCTTTAGCCTCCACTTGCAGGGTATGTGAGCTACATGCCCCATTCTACTGACCCAAATTAACTTCAGGGCAGATTGGATGGTTTAGTGGTTCTTTTGACACATCCAAGCTTTGAAGTCAAGAATAGTTTACTGTCTGTCAATAACCAAAGAGTTGTCATGCGATCCCTGTCTTCCTTAGACAGGTCAAGAACAGCTGCCATGCAAAGTCCCGTTAATGTTCTCAGTTACTACTTGAAACACATGAAGACATGTGGCAGCAGCACAGTCAACCCACCAGACCCAGCTAAATCAATCAGCACAACCTGTTAACTTTGCTGGATTCGCCAGTGAAATGTTTTAGGTACACCACTCCCTCGATAACTTGCGCACATCGGGGTCCAAAAACATCAACCGCACTATAAGTGAGGCACAAGTTATCAAGGGGCCTTAAAAAAAACAACAAACAATAAGGAGATCGATATAAAAGCAAAAGAGAGGGGTGGGTGGGTTGGCAAATGTTAGTGTTGAATACTCACTTTATGATCGTGCTGAAATTAACTGAATAAATATCTCTTCCTAACAGTGTAGTTTGTTTATTTTTCCCCATAGAGCAACATTATTTCCAGAATCAATCACAGTATAATGAGGAGATGATCAAAAACATTATTCCATGTGGTTTCCATTTGCTTAACACGTGTAGCACTTCACACATTGTGTATTACGTCACTAGTTTTTGTGTTTAGTTGGATACATGCTAGTTTTATTGTTTGATTTAAATTAGACTAATTTTATAATACAAATAATTGACTCTCTTTTCGAGAAGATCGATAGAAGATAGATTTAATTGCGGTAGAAGTAAAGTGAAAAACAAAAAAGAAAGAAGCGTTAATCATTACTAACATGAATTTAATGGGTCTACAAATTTAAAACAACGTAAATTAAAACCGTTTGTGATACGCTTGACAATCATGAGTTCACTTTTTGAAAAAAATCAGTTAATTTTTATTTGTGTTACTCCTTGATTTATGATCTTGACGTAGTCAACACTTTGGGTCTCAAGCCACCGTATGGCAATATCAAAAGATTTGACTGCTTCCTGTGCAGAGGGGGGAGGTGGTGCAACATGTGCATCTGAATCACTCGCAACACTTGTGTTACATGTACTCCGGTTTGAATCATCATCAGCTGAAAATTTGTTCGTAATCGAATTTATTATTGTTTCATCTGACATGTATTCGGTTGTGGGACAGTCATTGTCCGAACAAATCCACTTCTCCAAATCATCAAGAGAAATGTCCATCTCAGTACCATAACTTTGTACAAATCTCACCTTTATAGCCTCTGCATTAATGACATCAGTTTCATTAAAACCTTGAAAGTCACTATCATCGTCACTGTCTATGTTAATGTTCTGCTTTACATCAAAGAAAGCCCCAAGACCCTTAATCCAGCACCCCTCTATCATCTTAGAAGTGATTGCTGTCCAAGCCTGACCACCCATAAATACAGCCTCATGTAAATTTACACTTTTGAGAAAGGTTGTAACACCTTCTCCGCTGTCCAGCATGGACTGTATTAACAGACGACGGTAATTTTGTTTAAAGGTGCTTATAATTCCTTGATCAACAGGCTGGAGTATAGATGTGGTATTTTTGGGGAGGTATTCCACTCGGATCATTCCATCACTTGTTACAAGTGAATCAGCAGGGGGGCGGGCTGGGCAATTATCTAATAAAAGTACAGCTTTTGCCTCTAAGCCCCTCTATTGCTGGTGGTTTCTGACGGCTGGGACAAACATCTTGAAAAACCACTCAGTAAATATGGTCGCAGTCATCCACACGTTTCCACTGTTCCTGTAGATAAATGGAAGGCCGTCCATGTTCATATGATGGAAACAACGAGGGGACTTGTATTTGCTGATACATAACGGTTTCATCTTGTGTGTCCCAGTTTTGTTCACACAAAATAAAAGTGTGATTCTCTCTTTGTTGAGCTTGAAACCCTCCTTTCTGTGTGGGTCGTGTTTGGAAGCAACAGTTTTGTCTGGCATCATTCTGTAGCAAAGACCAGCCTCGTCACAGTTGTAAATTTGGTCTTCTGTGTATTGTTCTCTGATGATGATCTCTCTGAGCTGGTTTGGATAATTACATGCGGCTTCCTGATTTGATGAGCGTATCTCTCCTGACAACGAATTTTGTTTAATTCCATGTCGGCGCTGGAACCTCCAAAGCCATCCTTGGCATGCCCTAAAATAAGAATCACTGTCCATAATGTTTGCCATTTTCTCTGCTTGGGCCTTGAGAATTGTTCCAGAGATGGGAACATCTTGTTCACACTGCTGTATGAACCATGTGTACACAGCATCATCTAATTTGGTATCTTGTGCAGTCCGGGCTTGTTTTTGTTTCATCCCATCTTCCGATTCAACATCATGTAAGAAATCTCGAAGTTTCTCCTCATCCTTAAGCCAACCTCTAAGTGTCAACTCTGCAAGTTTTAGTTCACTACAAACTTTGTATCTCACTTCACCATTATGAACCCTATCTATGATGCAAAGCTTTTCAGTCACTGAGTACACCTTTCACTTGATTCCTTCACTCGCCATGGTTACATTTACATAATGATTCAGATACTTTACTGATTAGTATATATACAAAAAAATTGAAAGGCATGCAAATCCGAGCATAAGTTCTTGTGGTCACTACTGTTCTCAAAATTCACTTTACTTGATCAATCAATAATGGTTTCATATTTTTAAGTACTTAACATCATTAAAAGTTTTTACTAATATAATGATTAAATACATAAAAAAATGTAACCATTTTCGATTGATCAAATGAAGTGACTTTTGAGAATGGTAGTGACCACAAGAACTTGTGCTCAGATTTGCATGCCTTTCAATTTTTTCATTGTACCTCCAGTGCTTGATTCGATGCAAAAGACATATTCAAAGTGATAAAACAACACAGGTCTCTTTTAATGGATTATTTTAGTGCAACAAACACTTTGCTAAGTTGTTGATCAAAACAAAGCCGGCAGGTAATTAGGTTCTCACTGAAGTACTCACGGGTTTCGATGTGATGGTTGATTGACTCTTTTCACGTCTTCATAGAAAAGAATATGTTGCAATTATGGTTTCATTGAAACAGAAATAAAGGATTAGAATGTGGTTTTCACATAGCAAGATATTTAATTGCTGTTTATTTCATTATCTGTTGCCATCTGTTAGCATTTACCAGACGTTTTCATTGATCGCTATTTGACCAGACTGTTTATTTACGGTGTTTTGATGATTATTTATCAACATATAAACCCTAACAAAATATGTGATTTATTATTTAGAATTTGCAAATTTCACAATATAGAATCTCTTTTTGGGCATTAATCACCATTTTTGATGATAAAATGAGAAATGTATCAAGGTTTAAAGTACAAATTCGTATATTAATTTTTTCACTTTTTGCCTATTTTGAAAGATTTATAAAATATTTTTTCTTTGGGGAAAAATCGGGATCCACGCTAGACACCGCGTTATAAGCAGGTTCGTGAGTTATCAGGGCACAAGTTATCGAGGGAGCTGTGTACAAAGGTTTCAACATCATCATCTTAACCATAGTTACGTGTCACATGTCAAGGGAGTCAAGACTGTAGGAATGGATTCACAAGGTATCAGGTTAATATTCCTAATGTAATATGATTGGGTAAGTATTCTTGGTGAAACATGATTTACTTAAAATTTGCTGTCTGTGTGCTGTGTACTATCATGGCTGACGAACCACTTTAGATATATTGTACCATGAATTGTTCTAAATTAAGAGGAATGAATTTAAAATGAAGGAAGGAATAAATACACAAAAAAACCATTCTAACAGGTCATAGGTCATAGTATAAATAGATTGTGTATTATCTTCTTGATCCCATTCTCATCATCAACATATTGAGCCATCAAAGCAAAGATGCTAAGCAGTAGGAGGCTTAAGATTAGCTAACACCAGTATATTTGTTTGCAATAATTTTCTCATCTAGAAATGTGTGAGTAAATAATAAAGACATGTATCAATCAGATAGGTTTACATTTTCTATTTTACATGCAGGTGCTGTGTTTAGCTCACTAAAACAGAATTTGACAGTTATGACAAGGTCTTCATTGATAATCAGAAACCATTTTTGCTGTCAAAGATTGTTTTTTTTTAATACTGACATTCAGAATGTTGGGTTGCAATTTAGCAGTATTTAGAACCAGTCTATGAAGAATGACCCTGTCAAAATGGTGACTGATTGGGAGTTGGACATCTTTATTAAGTTCTTTAAGGAGGAATACATAAACCAGTATGGAGTAAAGCAGAAGGGATTTAGAAATTAAATTTTATGACAGGAAAAGTATTGTCTGAGGAAAATATAGATAATATAGGACTGTCATCATCTTTTTTTATGACTAGCAATATTTTATATGGACCCAGGAGTGGTCTCACACTCACCCATGATGGGTAGTTTTACAATGTAATCATACATGATATATATAAAAGAAAAATGGATAGTTTATAAACAATTATCATATCCTTAATTTAAACAAAATATCTTGGGTGGTGGGGGTGGTGGAAATAAATCAGTCCAATATATCTTTAGGATGGTGGTAGTAGCACAGCTCTTGGTTTTTGGAAAAAGTTTGTTAGCAAACACATTTTTAAAAAAAAGGAAAACAGCCGTGACTTAATGGATGATTGCCTCACACTTTTTTTTCTTTTACACTGCTAGTCTATAATACTCATTACGATCCCAGCACAGGTGATAATTCTTCATGAGGGTGTCGAAAGTGTATAACAGAATACTTGCCCCCACACTGTTCAAACAAAATGCAAGACTTTGTATAATTTAATGTGCATGTGTTTTACTTTTTGGTATAATGTGCATTTAATATAATGTAGATCAGAATCATAAAATATCATAGAGCTGAAAGCAATATGCCAGTTGTTAAATTAAAATATTTAGGTAGTTAGCAATGTATCTTCTATTTAAAATGATGATCCAAAGCACATACAAAATTCAAGATTCTTCTAATTTCCTGGACTTAAAATTTTCCTTTTGTTCTTAAACAAATCAAACTTTTATTTGTTATTTTGTTTAAACTTCTGATCAGTTGCAAAAAAAAAACCTTTATTGCCACGGCAAGATTTAAAATTGTTTTGGCTACCAGACAATAACTTTTTCTAGCCCAGTGTCTCTATACCAATTGTACATGAGGATTTTTATGCTTGATTAATTTTTGTCAGTTGGTCACAAATTGCATACCGGTAATCTCACCTTGTGGATAGAGTAAAATAAATTTTAAAAATTGCCAACTTAAAAAAAAGTTAAACCCAAAAATATATAGTTGTCCGTGTTTTGCAAAATATCTTCTTGTTTGGATTTTAGATGAAAAGTTGAATGGTCTAGATGAGTTGTTTTCATCACGCCGAGATGAACAGTATCGTGTAGGTGCTGCAGCAGTGGAAGATCGCATCCTGGCATTTCAGAGACAGCTGGAAGAAAGGTTTAGAACAGAATTAAAACTGCAGGTACAATTCATGCAAAGTGTTAATTGGAGTTATTATACTTGGATGATCAAGAACTAGTGTGGTTCATGTAGAAATTATTGATGGGGTTCCAGTTAGAATTGTCTCCTAGAAGGGTCTATCAAGTTGATAGATTTATCATCTATAAAGAATATTTCTAAAGCAAGAAAATTCAGTTTTAGTCAATGAATCATGTCAGAAAAACATGAGGTAAGTGAAATTTTAGAAAGTGAGGGAGACAGAAAGATGTGTTACTGGGCACAACACTGTGAATGAGTATAGATTGGATGTTCTCATTAACTAAGAAAAAACCTTGATTCACAGAAAGCATTGATGCAAAAATGACATTGTACCAGAGTATCTTGGTGTGTAGGATGTGCACAAAGTTATTACTGCTTGTTTTGCACCCTTTTGATTGTCATTTAGTATTGTTGTCTCCTCACCCATCTCACTATTAAGAGTATTCTGTTCTAATCTTTGCAGTGAGGTCTAGTATGCATTCGTTCACATGAACAGTCCATATTGAATTTCCAAGTATAGATCATTTTAGTTGTGTCATTGTTTGAATGTAATAATGCATATGTGGAGGCCATGTACTTTAGATGTTTGCTGCAACATGCATGGACTTTTTCTGTCTTTATGTCATAAGCATCCAGGTATTATGGATCGTTTTTAGCAGTCAATTTGACAATTTCGTGTAAGTCATTTTAACAGTTACATAGGAGGCACATTCTGCAGGTATGACAACATTCTATAGAATATTTGTAATTAAATTTTTTATGATTATATATTGCATGTTCTTGCAGGTTGCAAAGACAAAAGATGATGAAGTAAAACGGATACAAATTGAGGAGCGAGAAAATTGCAGACGTGAACTTGAACAAGCTAGGAGGGAGGTATTGTGACACTTAAATAACTGAGGCTTTAAAATCCTCTGGGTGACAAAGTGACAGAGATACTTACATTTATTGATTATTCAGTTTGCTGTCACAATTATATTAGTTTAATGCAAGTTACAGTTAAATTATGTGAAAACTATACAATATCATTTTATTTATTCTGCACTGTACATTGCTTCAACCCAGTCCAATGATTGGTTGAGTGAGTGTCTTGTATAGATGGTTTCCTTCACCATTTCCCATTTGATCACTAGACTAACCCTTAATGGATGCAGAGTCATCTGAGATGAAGATGTACTGTTCTTCCACTGCATAGTTCTTTAAATAGACATAAAAGAACAAAAGCAAGCTTTGCACTAAGTATGTTATATTAGCTTCAGATTTGAGCAGAAATTCACAGAGCTCATTTTCAGTAAGCAAATTAATACTGGTTTGAGGATCAGACTTTGGATCTAGTTACAGACTTCACCTTGTTAGAACCAATTCCAAAATAACACAAAAATAAATTTATGTAAACTTGAACATTTCTGCCAAGAATGTTTAAACTACTGAGTGAAAAAAGCCTAAAGTTTTGCTCCTTAGTTCATATTCTGAGGAAATAGCTGATGAGAATCCATTTCCTCCAAACACATAACCAGCTAGTTTTGTGACAGCCAATTTCTACTAAACTTGTAGCCAGCTTGTGTTGTGACTTTCTGTGTGGATTATACTATTAACTTTTTCTGTGATAATCATTCTGTATTAGACGTGTAATAGTCATTCAGGGTGCCCTGAGTGGTCTAAAGCACTCTCTTTTATGGATCACTGCCATCTCACCTGTGCATGGGTTCAAGTCTCTGATTTGGCCAATGTGGGTATGTGACAAAGCTTGCCAGTAGCTTCTCGTGGATAGATGGCTCTTTCCGAGTTTTTTCCCAGGTTCTACCTTCGCCATTAATACTGGCTGCCACATACAGACTGTCATGTGCTGAAAAATGGCATTAAACCCTACTACAACAACAAGTCATTCTGTATTAGATTTGTAACAGAAATTCTATATTATACTTGTAAAAGTCATTGTATATTAGACTTGTAATAGTCTTTGTGTATTATATTTGTAACAGTCATTTTGTATTAGACTTGTTCATATTCTTTTGGAACTAGTAAATGAAATGAAACCAAGCCCATATTATGGAAGTGAGGCATAGGAGACATGTTTTTAGTGGCATTGTCATCAAGTTGCATTAACGTTTTTCATTTTCATATATTTTCTAAACTCTCAAATATTCTTATCATAACTGGTATGAATCATTTTGAAACTCAGAAAATTCACTGTATGATTTGCATTTCTGCTCTTTTAATCTTGGTGTGAAGGTCACAGTCATAGAAAATTTGGATATGTTTTGGTTAGTTCATTTGCTTGTTTTAGAATAAAAATGATCTTGCATAAAGTTTTCATTTTCAAGCTCTGACCTTGTATTTTTAACATCATTTGCTCAAGTTCTAACAAATTATACAGCAAACTAATGAGGACTTTGATAAAAATATGTTGAAATCATTCAGTCAGAAAGACTGTTCTGGCCATGTCATACCAAAGACATAAAAATAGTACCAACAGTTGCCTTGCTAGGCACTCAGCATTAAGAAGTTAGTGTTAGGACTGGTCAACCTGGTGTTCACAATAATGTGACTGGGTGTGACATTATGCTACATATCTGCAGCATGAGGTCCCAGTGATAGACATCAATATAAACTGCCTCGCCGCAGACATCAAACCAAGTTCTCAGAAATGAACATTTCTCAGAACAAGTAGTGGACCGAATTGCTAAAGGAAGGTACTTAATCTAAAATGGAAATTTTTCAAGTTGTGAAAGGGGCCCTGAGTGGCCGAGTGGTCTAAAGTGCTCACCGTTCTGGATCACTGCCATCTCACCTCAGTCTGAGTCAGTTCAAGTCTCAGGCTCGGTTAATGTAGGTACATAAGAAGGATTGCCAGTAGCTTCTCATGGATTGGTGGTTCTTCCCAGGGTTTCCCAGGCTTCTTCCTCTACCAGTTATACTGGCCACCATGTATATCCTATCTTGTGCTGAAAAATGGCATTAAACCCTACAACAACAAGAATACAGGCATGATTTTTCTTTGTTTTACAGAAGAGTTCCACTTTTCTCATGATTTGAATCAGATTTTTCTTCCATTTTTTTATATCATATCTGATATGTGTTTTTAAAAACAGTCCTTCTTGTCCCATTCTGCAACAACCCATGTAACACAACTCTCGTAAAGAGTATTCTGATTGGTCAAAGGTTTAAATTCATCCAATGAATCTTTGTATAATGGAAACTGATGGCAATGAAAAGAAGAAGCATGCATGCAAAACATGGTACCCCAAGTTGTTAAGAGAGATCATGACACAAAATGTTTTGATAAAGGTTTAAAAAAATGTATTGAAATGGGAATGGCTGGAGTGAAAAGTTTATGGAATTTTTTCGGTCAGTTTATAAAAAAATGAACTCTGGAGGACTGGCATTTTGTGACATCTACAATAAAAAATCTGAATTATGGTAATTGTGGTTGGAAGAGTTTGGAACACCAGCTACAACTGAAGCTGCATACGAAAAAGTTGAAGCTCAGAAAGCATCTGAAAAAAGTGCAGTTAATTACTATAAGAAGATTTCTTGCATGAGAGAACAGATGTAGTCCTCTGTCAGAATATGCACACTGCATGTTGTCAGTACAAGTACCAGTGTGAAAGCAAAAGCATAAGAAGAAGAAGAAACACTTGCACATTCAGCTCAAAAAGTCTGTAGTGTCAAAAAAGAAGGCGAAAGAAATCTTTGCCAAAGTCTCAAAAAATAGCTAGACTGGCATATCAACATGTTGTGTCCATTGGAGAATAAGACAAGTGAATTTATGAGATTATTTTGTATATAGTTGATGTACTTGGATGTTTATTTTACAGATTTATTATGAAAAGAGTGGTATAATAAATTTGCTGCAAAAATTGACAAATTATTTTGACTTAATTACAGTGTGAACACTGACTTGCACATGAAATAACTTCAGCATCTTTAGTATTGAGAACAAATTAATGTGACAATAATTAAAAATAAAGTTGAACAGTTTTGGTAAGTTTATTAGTTTTTCAAATGATTACTGATTACTTTGGTTTATTTTGTGATGAAAAGTCATTTAAGAGTGTAAGATGCATTTTTGGCCATACACCTTTGGACCCCTGGCCCTCAGATCAGTAGAAGTGCCTCTTGAGACCCTGTTGGGAGAAGACTCCCAAAGCCGCCTTTAAAAACTTTCAGCTTTTTTTATGGATGACCTAAAACATGTCTGAACAACAACAAGTTGTTGGAGCATATACATGTATCTGCCATAAAAGCCTTTGTTACTCCAGTTAGCTAATTTAATCTTATGGCTTCTCAAGGAAAAATGATAGCTCCAGTCACTATCAAGGCAGTCTTTTTCTACATTTCACTACATGTTTTGTCATTGTGGAAGAGATGACATTGGTCAGAATAAAGATATTTTCACCTTTTTTTTGTTGCAGTATTTGTTTTGCCTCAAGGCCTTGACCCTCTGCATGAATGGAATTTATGTGTTCTGACTTTTATGTACATATTGCAGAAGCTGATGCACATATTAGGAGACTGGAGACAGACTTCTGGGTGAGGGGATGTAACTCCCTCTTACATATATTCTTCATTTATGATGATGAGCAATCCAGTGTTTGAGTAAAATGTGTTTCTTTGAGAATACTTAATGGACTATAAAATGGACACACCCATACAAGTCATCCATATTTACATCCCTGGAAGAGCATGCAGATCAACTCCAGTAGAAGCTGATGATTGGCTGGATTTGGGTCCAGTTGCTGTATCTAATGTTATGCAGATGATGTTTAAGTACATTTGCTAAAAAAATATGTGGAAAGTCAGGCTGACAATCTTTCTTAGCATGTGAGAGCTGGATTTCCGTTGTGTATGTACTCCTAGTATTGCTTGATCTGGTGAATATTATGAAAGAAAGATTTTACTTAAAAATAAAATTGTATTTCTGAAAACAGAATTTACAAACAAAGGGATTATTTGTGAGGACTGATATCTTCACTTTTATTTATTGCTTTATGACCTTGAAATTCAGTTCTACATTTTTTTGTATTTTACTTAAAGCTGGAAAGAACCTACCAATCCAAATTTGATGCCCTAGTCACAAGAGAAAGAAATACAATAGAGAAGATGCAGAGGGAACAGGAGGTAAATAAATTCATTGTAATCTACTCCAGGCTTTGCCAAATCTCTTTTCTATTGTGTTAGAATATTTTATGTCACAATAAAGTATTAATTCTTTTTTAAGCAATAACTTGACATAACAGACACTTTTAAATAAGTGATACCTGCTTGTAATGACAAGGTTTATGCATTCTTTTTGTTAATTTTATATTATCGTCACTGCTATGCACTGAACACCAGTGCTGAAAGGACAGTTTTTTTTGTCCCTTAAATACAAGTTTTACTATAAATAACTTATTGCTTCTGTTCTATAATATTGGTAACATATATTATATAGAAAATCCAGGAAAGTAAGTGACTCGTTAAACATTATGCAAAGTTTTAATCTTTTTTTTTCTTTTTCAGATACAGGAAAAGGAAATCTACAATCAAAGGCAGTCCATTTTAGAAGAGATTGAAGCTGTTCATACAAGAGAGGCTCAAGTGAAAAGAGAATCTGAAGTGAATCAAAGGTACTTTGAGGCCAGCTGACTTGTCTTGCATTTAGATGTTATATTAAAAAAACTAAAAAGATTGCATCCTTTGAAAATCGTTCAAAAGAGTTCTCCCTTCCTCCTCCCCCTCCCACACACAAACTGTTTTAGGCTTAATGATGTATAAATGGTCTGATGTGTCATCATGTATGTCATAGAATTGAGTTACAGCAGTTCAGTTTTTAAAGTACTAATGAACACACAAGTGTTTTAGTGGCATCATATTTGTGAATGGAACTGATGCGTCTCAGCTCAAGATATGCAGCCTTGCATATGTTCATGACATGTTGGCGCAATGTGAGAGTAACGTCCAGAGTAATGTCTAGGTTAGTACTGACTTAATTTAATGTTGGTATTGCTGATATTTATTAGCTTAATGCTAAAAGCTGATGTGTCATCATTTATGTCATATGAGATATTGATTAAAGATTAATGACTTACTGGTAAGCTGATGTGTCATCAAGTATTTCATATAAGATACTGATAGAAGCACAAAGGCTTAGAGGTAAGTGGATGTGTCATTGTGTGTGTCATATGAGATACTGATGGATGCACAATGGCTGTGTGGTAAGCTGATATGTCATTGCATATGTCATATGAGATACTGATGAAAGCGCAATGGCTTAGTGGTAAGTATGCCAATCATGTGACAAGATAAGTGCAGATTTGAATCCTACAATTGGATCAGCCCAGATTGGTTGCATGGTTCATCCTTTGGCATGGAATTTCATTCCAATGGCCTCACCACTAAATAATGTATTTGAGTTGCTGTGCCATAAATACTAAAACAGACCAAATTACTTGATTTCCTCAGTAATGCTGTTAAATTGGAAAATTTGAAATGATTTTTATGATTCTAAATATTTGCTCAAACGCAAGCATATATGTGCTTGACATATTGAAAACTTGTAATGGTTTTTAAAAAATCACAGCTTTCTTATAAATTGGACTGGACTGGCAACCTATCAATCGGCACATGGCTAGCTCCATAATAAATCAGTAGTGGAGTTAAATTAGGAAGTTTCAGTAGTCTCTTCATATTGATTATCTATACAATCAAGTTCATAATATATTAATATATATATATATATATATATATATTACAGACAACAAATTATTGAGAAGGACAGATTGAAGGCAAAGGAGGAAGAAATAAAGAGAAGAGAACTACAAGTTTCCAGAATGGAGGCTGAGTTTGAACAGAGATTACACAATGAAATGACCAAGTAAGTAAAACTAAACATTTGGATGTAAAAGTACAATTTTATTTTTCCAATTTACCCTAGATTATGGTTAAAGAATAATTCTCCGTTAGGAAACTATGTCTCAGTGAACAATGGAAAATATGTATAAGTTAAATTTTAGAGACACATAAGTCAGCTACCCCAAGGATCCAGCCCTACTAAATGATGAGAATTTTTTTCAGTCAAGCTCATATAGACAAAGGGCAATAAGTCTTGCCTATTACCTCCATTGCTACTGCCAGGTGAGTGGGGCCTTGAGTGGCCGAGTGGTCTAAAGCGCTGTCCATTACAGATCACTGCCATCTCACCTCTGTCTGCGTAGGTTCGAGTCTAAGATTCGGCTAATGTAGTTATGTGAGAAAGCTTGCCAGTAGCTTCTCGTGGTTCAGTGGTTCTTTCTGGGGGTTTTCCCGGGTTCTTCCTCCACCAATAATACTGGCCACCATTTATAGCCTATTGTGTGCTGAAAAATGGCGTTAAGCCCTACCCTACAACAACAACAACAGCCAGGTGTCACTAGTTTTTAAGCTTTGCTGGTTTACTGATAACAATGTACATTATACTTAAACAATCTAAGCCAGATTAGTGTCAGAACTGGACCTTTCAACTTTAATTTGGATTTATTGTGTTGGACAGTCTTTCTTCTGCAGGTTGTATACATTGCTTTTACCGTCTTTTTGATAAATTTGAGTGAATGTCAACTTAATGGATTTCGTCAATTTTAGACAACAATACATTACACTGTTGTTGAATTCTTCTTGTCGAGTTAGTGTGACACTATTTTCACGTAGTCTAGTAACAGGGGTGGTATTAGCAAGCTAGTAACATGCTGAATTGCTAATTTATGTTTTGTTTTCACTTCTAGTCAACAAAATGCACGAAATGCAAAAGTTGAAAGCAAAGATGACAACCTTGACTCTTGTGTTGTATATCCTAAGTGTGCATTTTCGATGCCATGCAGCTTGTTTAATAAATGGACAACGGAAGTCTGGGCTACAGTATAAGCGAGTTAGTCGTCTGTCATTGACCTACCCTCCTAACTGCCCCCAGACAGTCTTCCTATGAGGGGCTGCCTCCTGCAATTTCAAGCCCACTGGATAACTGTATTACCACACAATAATTGTGTGATTCAGGTTGTATTGGACAGGCTTCAGATTTTATTTATCTAGCCGTCTCTCATTTTCTCCACTTTTCTTGACCAGTGGCCTAGTGGTTAGAGTGTCTGCATCAGATGCGGGAGGTCACATGTTCGAATCTTGGTCGAGTCACAGCATAGGCTTTTAAAAATACTACTAACAGCTGCCTCGCTTGGTGTTTAATATTAAGAGGTTAGAGTTAGGACTGGATGGGACATCATGCTACATGTCTGCGGCATGATGCCTCAGTGCTAGGCATCACTATAAACTATCACACTGCAAACATCATAGCGATATGTAAGAAAAATTATTAAAGCTATGTTAAAAATCCAAATCACACACACACATACACACTCCTCCCTCTCTTCACTGATGTACCATTATATTGGGAAAAATATGCCTTTCTACAACTGGAGATTCAGTCACTCATTAAAAAAGGAGTGGTGGAGATCACACAATAGCCACAACTACTTGGATTTTATTCCTGGATGTTTTTATTGAGAAGGTGAATATTTTGATATTCAGCTTGAAGTCACGTACACCAATACATTGCCACCAAAATTCAGTATGGAGACAGCGAGATCAATTTATCTCTCCATCTGATGGGATGGCAGGGTCACCCTGTTCTGATTACCTTCATCCATAACAACAGCAGCTTAGCTGGACAACATCCTCCAGAAACGTATGGTAAGTTCTGTTCTTCACCAAGGCAGAAACATTCTTCTCTCACTTCTAGATCATCTAGGCTTTCTAGTGAACTGGGAAAAGTCAAGCCTCATTCCAGCCCAGCTTTTTGTCTATCTGGGTTTGGAGTTTATCACTAACCTGAATTTGGTACAGTTCCCTCATGTTTGCATAATAAGGATCATTGAACTTGCCAGATCTGTTTCCAACTTGACTTGGATTTCAGTGGCAAAGTTCTTGAAGTTCTTCTGATTATTCATTACAGCATTGGACTTGATTCCGCTCAACCGTTGTTTAATGTGCCCCTTACAAGTGATGTTGCATGCAAAATAGCACCCCTTTTTCCAGTCACCTCAATGATGTTGCTAGTGAAATGTTGTCCCTTTTCCAGTCACCTAAATGATGTTGCTTTGCCCATCACCTCAATGATGTTGCTAGCAAAATGGCACCCTTTTCCAGTCACCTCAATGATATTGCTAGCAAAATGGCACCCTTTTTCCAGTCACCTCAATGATGTTGCTAGCAAAATGTCCCTTTTTCCAGTCACCTCAATGATGTTGCTAGCAAAATGGCACCCCTTTTCCAGTCACATCAATCAGTCATGATCCTACCCGAGATCAGTGATGCAACCAAGTTTGGCTGACTTTGGGTATCCCATTGGCGAAGCCCCAAGTGGAAATAATGGTATGGATTTGTGCCAGTATTTATAGTTGTGGTGCATACCTCTTGCTGGTCTTCATGGGAGCCAAGGGAAGTGGCCTTTCCAAATAACCTATGTAGAAATGAAGGCTGTCATCAATGACTTTCATCTGAAGGATCCACTTTCTGGCAAAATGGACTTCATCATGTCCAAAACTTTATGGTGGTGAGCTACCTCCTCCAACATTTTTTGTATGTGTGTCAGATCACCTGATATGTGGAGTTTCTATGTCGGTGTGACAACCTCAATATCAGAGTGAGTACACATCACACACATTTCCAGCTGACTCATCATCTTGGCCAAAACTCTATCTAGAAAGGGTCAAGTCATTCACACAGAATAGTCTCTCCATTAATTGTTTTTTTCTTTCCGATCTGCACCCAGGAATATTCTGGCCAACCTTGATCTCAAGCAGCCATGGTCATGGGTGTTCCATCACTGTATGTGCCATCTTCTTCACACTTGGCTCTTGGCTGGACAGCCTTGCAAAATGAAATTGTTAAACCTTTGAATCATGAGAGCAAGAAAGCCCTCTACTATGAAGGCTTATGAGGGAAAGTGGAATGTTTTCAGGAACTGGTGCCATATAAAAAATATCATCCCTCCAATTGCCTCAGTCCCTCAACTGGCTGAATTTTTCTCTGGCTCTTTGAAGAGAACAGTTGGCCTCAATTGCTATGAAAGGCAATGGCTCCATAATGTCTGACACATTCCAGCATCATGATAGAGGTAATATTGGACATGATAAAGATATATCAAATCTTTTAGCCAATTTTGATCTCAATTGACCAAAATCCTTCACTCTGTTCCCAAATTTATTCTCTCTTGGGTTTTAACATGGATCCATTCAAATAAATTTGAACCTGTAACCCACTTACTTATTAGGAGAACTGCTTATTGTTACCATGGAAATCCAGCCATCATTCCTAGATGGGGACCTGAGATAAAGTTGGATAATCAGCAATCCATCCCCCATTGACCCATTCTTCCACTGTTAATGTGATTGGGGACATGTTTGAAGGAGAAACCATATCTTAAGTAAATTATGTTTCTCTGAGAATGCTTACCCAATCAAATAACTTGCTCTCCAACCATACTGCAATGTTTATATTGCTCAGCTTTTAAAACTAGAGACATCTGGCTGTGGCAAGGGAGGTAATGACCCATTAAACTTTGTCTATATGAGATAGGAAAAGACAATTTTTATCTTTCCGTAGGACTGGATTCTCAAGGTAACAGTCTTATATCCCCTGATATTAATGTGATTGGGTAAGTATTTACAGAGAAATATGTATACAAATTAAATACAATAGTAATGTTTTCTTTCTTTAATTTTAGATTCAAAGTTGAATACCAGGCCAGTTTTATGGAAAGAACACAGAATATAGAGCTAAGAGAAGCAAGACTGAGAGGTAGATTTCTAGTTTGTGTTTCGTTTGTTCAATGCAAGATTTGTAATATATGCTTTTGTATCCATGCTTACATTCTGATCTACCGCTCTGGTGGCCTAGTGGTTAGAGCATCTGCCTTGGATGTGGGAGGTCACATGGCTGAGCCATACCAAAGACGTATAAAAATGGTACTAGCAGCTGCCTCAGTAAGCACCCAGCATTAAGAGGTTAGGACTGTTATCAAGATAATGTGATTGGGTGGGACATCATCCTGCTTCAGTGCTAGACATCACTATCAACTGTAACATGCCATATATAATAGCGACTGAAAAGTTGTTAAAGCTTCATTAAAAATCCAAAACACACTTGCACATTCTGATCAAACACTTTATTAAAGCTGTTGATCTAGAAATAGTTTCAGACAGTGAAATGTACATATCATTACCTTGTAAATAGAAACAAAAATTAAGAAGAAAAATGAAACACTGCTTCATCCTTTAAGAATATTCCAATAAAAATAAGATTTTGAATTGCAAACATTTTTGTTTTGACTCCTAAAACTTAAATGGGATAAATGTTGTGTCTGAAATGGCAGCAGTGTCATCATTGCTGACGATTTAAAGATATTGGTTGAAGATTGTTTGGTCTCCATTATTTCAAAAACTGTTTCTTGTACAACTACAAAACGTCATCAGAACATTCATCATAATTGTTCAACATTCAACAGTGTGTCACAGTTGCCTACTTTTTATGCCTTAAATTATTTTGATTTTGACACATCAGGTGACGCAGAGCATTCCACAATATTCTTGTCTCTACATTGTGCAAACAAAAGTCAGTGAAATGTACCTGTCGTTCATGGAAGAAAGAAAAATATCCAAAACTGGTTACAGCATGAACACATCTTACTGGGAATACTGTGGTAAACGGATACACCAATGATACCTTACACCTCTGCTGAATTCTCTCAGAAAAGATTGGCAACCCTATTGGTAAAAATGTCTTCTTTTCCAAAACCACAAAAATAAATGATGCTATGATCATATTGTTGGTTTTCTCAAATGCATTGAAGTTATATTATATTGTCAGATAGTAAAATTAATTTTTAGGGTAACAAGACTTGTACTGAAATCAAGATTTATTTGTGAATTTAAAAATTCTTATGTTAATCAGTTTTCCATTTTCATTTGAACAGATAATGAAAAGAGGGTTGCTGAGGATCGTGAGAAGATTGACTCATTGAAAAGTGACTTGCGAGACAAATCTGCCAGAGTTAATGAATTGGAGGTAAGTATTAATGGATACAGCTATTTTTGCAAATCCAAGAACTCATAAAAGCCAATGGCTGGTTTTGTCTGCACAAGTGAATTTAGTCAGAAATTAAATAGCTAATGACGACATAATTGTCACTGTTGGGGGTGGGGGCCAATACAATCACCATTTTGATTTATTTGTTAAAGTTTTGTATTAAAGTTTAATAATACAGTGGTGTACAGGCTTGATACTTCATTCTATGAGAACCTTGTTTTTGAAAATCTATGTTACCTTATTTGTGTTGACATGAATTCTGAATCATAAATATCACCATATGGTCAAGGATCTCGTTATCCAGAAGTCAGTTGAGATTACCTAATGATCTTAATATGTAGAAGTAGAAATCGGAATATTAAAAATCATGACTTGGGATTGATATTTAAATTACTCAGGTTATTTTTATGATGCTTTCAACAAAAAGTGTCCCTATCAATATTTAAGTGGCTGTTATTTAATGATACAGATTTGTTTTAACTTGATATTGAAAATGCAGAATTTTAAGGTATCTTTTTGTGTGAATATTTTACCACAGTATTTTGATACATCGAACATTTCAATCTATAACGAGGGGTATTGCTTGGAATTGAATTAGGCAAAATAATGATGTTACCCGCTAAATTTTACATACACATACCAGGAAAGTGAAGATTTTACAGACAACCATACAAATGCTAAACTCTATGATATGTGCTTTCTCAATGCCAAATAAAGCATTGTATTGTTAAAGGTTTTGAATCTGTAATAGTATTTCATGTGAAAATGTAGTGGGATGAGTTGATTTGCTTGGAACAAGTTGCATATTTTCAGGAACATTTACCTAGTTCAGACGCTACTGTCTGGTGATAATGATGAACTTATGCAGCAGTTTTACAATTCAAGAAATAAAGAATTTTGTATGATATATCGGCAAAACATATGATCAGAATTTATAGTAATTTAATACTAATTACCTTGCAGCGCCATTAAAATACCGGATATGAACAAACTTTTTGCCATAATTTTTTTTACCATTTTACTTCGCCTTAAATTTTGTGTTCAGACTGACTGCTGTTTCATCTGGTATTTCCTTCATTTTCCTAATTTTCTAATATTTATCTATACAGACACTACTACAGGAAGCACGACACATGGAAGTTTCAGCTACAAAGCACAATGAGTTTCTCAATGCAAAACTCCGAGATGTAAGTTACTAGTTAATCCAGATGTTGTATGAGTTTTGTATACAAACAACTTGATTTTGTTCGCAACTGTAAATTTCATAATGTTACTCTGATTATCAATAAACCAATAATGAGATAATCTTGAACTTATACATCTATTATTGTCATAATACTGTGATCAGCACTTATAATATTGAGTTTGAGAATAAATGTTTTGTAAGCCTTGGTTGTGTGATGACCAGTGTGCACATAAAAACCTTTCAATGGATATAATTATTTTCTCTGTACAGCAATTTTTTTTTTAAACAATGAATACACCTCCAAAGCATCAACATCTGACCCAGCCAAGTAACACAGAAATGTATATGTTACTAATTAAAATATCATGAATGAAACAATTTCATTATAGATGGCAGATTATGCTTCTCTGAAAGAACAAAATGCTGTCAACAGGAGCCAGCTGGAGACCTTAAGAATGTAAGTAATTGGATATTGTGGTGCTTTTTGTCGACAGTAAGACTCAAGTATTCTTTAAACTCTAGTCCAGATTATCTGGCTTTTGGTTCTTAATATTATGTTTTTGTGATGCAATAATAAGAAGAAAAAAAACTATATTGCAAATCATTCAAAGTAATATTTATTTATCCAGATAATGGATCATGGGTCAGAAATATATATACAATTTTAAACTTTGTGGAAGGGGGGGGATTAATAGAAACTACTAAAAACCTTGTATTGACTGATATAAAGCACATGTCAGTTCTTCAAACATCATAGCTCCATAGAAAGGTCTATAATTATTTCATGGCATAATGTTTAAAATAGGCTCATTTTTAAAAATCAAAATCATGTCATGAAACTATTGATGTTATGACAGTGCATTATTTTACAATTATTGACTTTTGTCAACGTGAATATCAATCAATAAAACTCATTTTAACTTGTTTCATGTTGAAACATTTGTCAGCTGGTTCATAACACTTTATATTCATCAAAATCTAGGTCGATATATATTTTATTGCATAATTTAGAAAAGAAAATCAGTTTAATCTGCTTTGGAATTTTAGAAGTGCCATTTTTCTGTTGAATACATTCCCTAATCACATTAACATGAAGAAATCTACTCTGTTACTTCCTGAATCAAGCAATCCAAGAAAGACAACAAAAAACTCTCCTTGCCATTGCATTGTTGCTTTTGCTTGGTTTTAGTTTTCTTTTTTTTTTTAAGTAGTACATGTTGATTATCTGTACATATCAGTACCTTTGGGTTGTTATTTTCCATTTTTTTGTTGTCATTGTTGAATTTCTTAGTTGAAAAATGACTACAAAGTGCATGAAATCCAAAAGGTTTAAGATTAATGAAGACATGCTCAGATTGTACATGCCATCCTCTTGAGAGGTATAAGGATAATTGTTGCAGATATAAGTGGCAAAATAGCGTAACTTGGGCATAAAAGTATAGCCTTTGTTACATGCTGTAATTACAACACCTTCATATGAAAAGGATACTTTTCTTTTTTACTGCTAACCTGTTTCTGCCGCTGGTTAGAATTCTTGTTACAATATTGAAAAATCCATGTGGATTAGAACTAGAATATAACAGAATATTGTGACCAATTATTTTTATTGAGCACTTAAACTGTTTTATGTGTGCAACTTAACTCTGTATCAGTGTGAACTTGAAGATCATGACAATCATGTGAACAATTCAAGAACTGTATTACAAAACTCTTATACTCTTCTTTCCTAAAGCTGTGTTGATTTGTCTTTTTTTCTGATCTGACGTGTGTTCAAAAATATTCAGCTGCTCAAACATTTTCAATTCATATCACAGTCACAGAACAGTTTATATTGTTTTTCAGGCGGATGTCAGAATTAATTCAGACTCACGAGAGAGAGAAAAACAGTGAGTTGTGGTTATTATATCATTGTATCAGAGATTTCTTCAATGATAAGATCAGTCTCTACCATATCTTCTGTATAAATTTTGTTAAATGTATGAACTTAGGAAAAGAAAGCATTTTTTAATAACAGTTGTGTGCAGTTTACATTGTTCAGGGAGGGCGTATCTTTTGGTATTGGCTTATAATGGAAGAATTCCAGAGTATTTAAAGGCAGTGTTATGAATAGGTCTTTTGCATTCTACAACAAAATTTGCTTACTTTAGCATAATTAGCTTTATTTATGAACATTATAACTGCTACATTTTATAAAGATTGCCCTGCTTAAAAATTGTCTTTTGTAGATTGTCATTAGAAAATAGCAGTTTATTGCTGAGAACAATTTTAGATCAAAAGTTATTCCATTTTCTATGATGATTTTTAGCTGCTCTAGAGTAAATTTTAATTTGAAGTCATGCTTTGTTGTTTTATAAACAGTATAATTTTACAGAACAAGAAGAACTGTTACGAGATTTACATCGTGCTGGTGGAGAGAGTCTGTACTCAGACATGAAGAGCCACCCTACAGTGAGACAGGAGAGATTGCTGATGGAGAATGATAAAATGCAGCTTCATCAGAAGTATGAGGAAGAGGTGAACACAGGCACAGACAAACATACACACATTTGCTTCATGTAAACACGTGCACACACACACACAAACAGTGATACATAACATTGAGCACTTTAGACCACTTGGCCACCCACCCCGACCCTCACCGGGACATTTTGTAGCATTGCGCATGAATGTTCAATTAATCTTCCAATGGCCTTTTTTGCGAAGATTTTGTCGCTGTCTTTGTTGTTGTTAGAACATTATTAAAGATTCTCTAACCTGTATGATAGTATTTTTCGGTATTAAAATATTAATCTTGTCTGTTATCAAGCATTCTTCTATAGAATCCAGGGATAGCACTTTCCGCTCTGATTGATGTATATTTATAATTCTCTATTTTATTATTTTATTTCTGTATACCATGATTTCTTTCATAGAAATATTAAACGACTGTGTAGATAAATGAGAAATAATTACTAGGTTGTCATGCGAGTGTGTCTGCTATACACGAGTGCAGATTGCTATACACAAGTGCAGATAACACCAATTGAGTAGCATCATTTACTGGTGATGTGAGCTTAGTCATGAAGGAATATGGGCTCATGTGTACAGGCAAGGCGAGGTGTGCCATTTACCCACTTACCTGGGTTTGAATCTCTGTAGAGTACGAATTTAACCTTCTGTAACCTGTATGATAGTAATATTTGTATTAAAATATTAATATTATGTTTGCCTACTATTATCAAACATTCTTCTATAAAATCCAGGGATAGCACTTTCCTTTCTGATATATATATATATATATATATATATATATATATATATATATATCAGTATTGGTATGATATCTGGATGGTCTTGTCCGGAAATAGTTCCAATCTGACATCTGTGAACATCATGGCAGATACTTGACAGCTCTCTTGTTGTGACAATATTGGAGAGACATAAAATGGTTGAGCATAAAATTTAATCTTTTTTTTGTATATAATAGTTTGAAACTTTACAAGATGTCTGTTCAGCTTTTAGATTTGGCCCTTTTATGATACAATAGCAATATTCATGTTTGTCACAGAACAAATTATGACTTTAAGTATGTCTCTTAGTCTCCTTAAATTCCTAACTTGCATGTCTCCCAAATTGTCATGCCATATATGTTTGTTTGTATCAGATAAAAGGTTTGTTGAGTTTTCTTTATAGAACAAATCGTCATCTTATATCTTATTTCAAATCTGATGTGTATAAACTCCATGATGTGTATTTGTGTATAAACCTCAGTACAATCCCCCCCCCCCCCCCCCGGAAATTAAAATCCATAAATCTCCAAAAAGCAAAACAATGTTTGATAAATAATTTCAATTTACACTAACAAAACACTCATAAAACCAAAACTCAATTCAAACTTATAAATATATTTTTTATTTCTAGGGGGTCCTAATGTTTTTCAGTTTTGAATGTCTTTACTATATACATTCTGCAATCCCCAATAGGGGCCCTGAGTGGCTGAGTGGTCTAAAGTGTTTGCCGTTACAGTTCACTGCCATCTCACCTCTGTCTGTGTGGGTTCGAGTCTCAGATTCGGTCAATGTGGGTATGTGAGAAAGCTTGCCAGTAACTTCTCGGGGGCCAGTGGTTCTTTCCAATGGTCTTCCTGGGTTCTTCCTCCACCATTAATACTGGCCGCCATGTATAGCCTATCGTGTGCTGAAAAATGGCGTTAAACCCTACAACAACAACAATCTCCAATATACCAGTCAATGCTCTTATATTTTTGTAGTAAGTGATAAGCAGTAGAGATGATTATATTGAATGAACTACTAACACAATCTTGAAATCTTTCAATTTTTAATAAAAAGGGGGGCAGGTGAATATAGCATTTTACAATATATTCCTTTGCTGAATCATTGCATACAGTGCAGTATCACATGAATTTAGGTGTAGGGTATAGATTAGTGTGATTTAATGAATGTGTCAAGCTGTTATTTGTATCATAAGAATTTAGGTGTAGGGTATAGATTAGTGTGATTTAATGAATGTGCCAAGCTGTTATTTGTCCTGTCCTGTCTTTGAAACTGTTCTCTTTGATCAAGAATTTTGTTTCATATTTCACTATGTAGAATCTTCTTGTTCACTTGTTAAACTACTTGGTATGGATCTTAAATAAAATTATGACAGATTGACATGAAGAGTGAACTCATTTCATTCATGCAGATGACATGAAGAGTGAACTCATTTCATTCATGCAGATGACATGAAGGGTTAAATCATTTGATTCATACATATAATATGAAAGGTAAAATCATTTCATTCATGCAGATGACATGAAGGTGAAATCATTTCATTCATGCAGATGACATTTAGGGTTAAATCATTTGATTCATACATATATGAAAAGTGAAATCATTTCATTCATGCAGATGACATGAAGGGTTAAATCATTTGATTCATACATATAATATGAAAGGTAAAATCATTTCATTCATGCAGATGACATGAAGGTGAAATCATTTCGTTCATGCAGATGACATGAAGGGGGAAATCGATTTCATTCATGCAGATGACATGAAGGGGGAAATCGATTTCATTCATACAGATGACTTGAAGGTGAACTCATTACATTCATGCAGATGACATGAAGGGAGAAATCGATTTCATTCATGCAGATGACATGAAGGGGGAAATCTATTTCATTCATGCAGATGACTTGAAGGTGAACTCATTACATTCATGCAGATGACATGAAGGGGGAAATCGATTTCATTCATGCAGATGACATGAAGGGGGAAATCTATTTCATTCATGCAGATGACATGAAGGTGAAATCATTCCATTCATGCAGATGACATGAAGGGGGAAATCGATTTCATTCATGCAGATGACACGAAGGTGAAATCATTTCATTCATGCAGATGACATGAAGGGTTACATCATTTGATTCATACATATAATATGAAAGGTAAAATCATTTCATTCATGCAGATGACATGAAGGGGGAAATCTATTTCATTCATGCAGATGACATGAAGGTGAAATCATTCCATTCATGCAGATGACATGAAGGGGGAAATCGATTTCATTCATGCAGATGACATGAAGGTGAAATCATTTCATTGATGCAGATGACATGAAGGGGGAAATCGATTTCATTCATACATATAATATGAAAGGTAAAATCATTTCATTGATGCAGATGACATGAAGGGGGAAATCTATTTCATTCATGCAGATGACATGAAGGTGAAATCATTCCATTCATGCAGATGACATGAAGGGGGAAATCGATTTCATTGATGCAGATGACATGAAGGGGGAAATCTATTTCATTCATGCAGATGACATGAAGGGGGAAATCTATTACATTCATGCAGATGACATGAAGGGTTAAATCATTTGATTCATACATATAATATAGAAGGTGAACTCGTTACATTCATGCAGATGACATGAAGGGTTAAATCATTTGATTCATACATATAATATAGAAGGTGAACTCGTTACATTCATGCAGATGACATGAAGGGTTAAATTATTTGATTCATGCTGTCACAAGATAGACCGAGTCGGGACTGGATTAGTGAAGACACGGAACACAACTGCGTTAATAAGATGTTTATTTTATAAACGCAATTTTAAAAATCAACTCATGACACCAATATTTTACAAAATATAAGAAAAATCTATTTAAATAAATGTTCCTAACATGGACCCATGAATTTCAGTAACGTAATGACGAAAAAGAAGTATATGAATGAATTTACAAATATGAACATATATAAAAGGCTCGTATAACGAGATAGATGCAAATATGAAAAGATAATGCATTGTCAATATGACGAGACTAGAATGAAGATATTAAATAATTAATACGTCGTCCATATGACGAGACATATGCAATCGTGAACCCTAAATTCTGAAGTTCTCGTTCATGGGGCGAGATTTGTGTAGAATGAAATTATGCAGGTGTCGTTCATATAACGAGACTGCAAAGAAGATATGAAATAAATAATACGTCGTCCATATGACGAGATATATGCAATTGTGAACCCTAAATTCTGAAGTTCTCGTTCATGGGGCGAGATTTGTGTAGAATGAAATTATGCAGGTATCGTTCATATAACGAGACTGCAAAGAAGATATTAAATAAATAATACGTCGTCCATATGACGAGATATATGCAGCATACGTAAGCACATACACAGGCGCCACACACGGGCATTACACGGTCAGCATAGACATGCCCACACACGTAGTCACCACAACATGGCACTACACACGGGCAGCATAGAGAAGCCCCATGGTCACTCCATGACCCTACGGTCACTCCAACATGGCACCGCACACTGGCACCACCGGACCCCACTCAGCTCCGGACCACAGTCACCCACGGTCACCTCACGGACACCACAACATGGCACCGCACCCGGGCACCAACGGGCCCCACTCAGCTAAAATTAAAACAACCGAACCGTGTAATACATATGACACGGTCAAGTATTCTCACACATATATGTAGCGCATGCGCGCACATGAAATAATTATCCATGTACATTTAATGTTAAGCATGCAGCGTATAATTGAACTCAATTATGTTCAGATACAAAAGAACTAATGAAACAAAATATAGTACTTCTGATAAAATGGCGCTGCCTAACCTATGTATTTATTCTATAGATTTTGTAATAAATACTAAACATCTAATATGTAAAACAATGAATTATATCATAATACAAATAGCAATGAGAACAAAGTTAAATCTATTGTTACCTCTTTTAGCTGATAGATTGCTCCGTTTAGGATGGAAGCGTTTCTGACAAGACTACATTGTAATGTGATTTCTGTCTTATAATTTCGTCCTTATATACCCCTAGCTGTGACAGATATGCGCAGCTAGGTACTTTAAACTGCAGGCAATTTCGCACATGAAGCATGAGCTGAGTGTTCGCTCATTATGCCGAAATAACTAAAAAGCCCAAATAATAATAAACTACCCTCGGTAAGGCTGTACGCAGTAACGAGATCGAGACTAGATTTTTGACCACATATACATATTGAACATAATCGTATACAATTCTGTGACACATGCATATACAGGGTTCGTACGGTCTTTGAAGGTTTTTGAGAGTTTGGGAAAAACGAGGTTGCATTTTCAAGGCCTTGAAAGTTTGGGAAAATCGAGCATATTACCCTGAGGTCTTTAAAAGTCTTTGAAAATTGAAATAAACCCCCAAAAAATTAATTTCTTTCCAGAATCACAAATAAAATTATCTGAGGTTGTTAGATTCAGATGTAACCTAGTTATCCTGGTTTTTTTCTTTTGATGACCCGTTCAGATTATTGCCGCCGCATTAACAAAAGAGGCTTTGTTTTGTTTGGCCATCCAAAGTATATGCTTCGGCGGCGACTTCAATCACACATGCACTCTTCATCAAAGCAAGACGGTGCCGCTACACACTTCATCAAAGGAAGTCACCAATAAAATTGCTCAAGGTTGTTAGCTTCGGATATAGCTGGTTTTCCTGGCTTCTTTCGTTCGACGAATAGTTCAATTTGATTGGACGAGTCCATCACTTTAGCCAATCAAAATGTTAATTACACTAATTCTACGTACAAAGTTCGCGAAAGTTTCACGCTCAAGAATTCAAAATTTGTTCATTCGATTTACATCTTCTGCAAGTTCAGTGTTTAAAAATGCCAGGTCTTTGGTCTTTCAACGATATCTGGCTTGAACAAGAGAAATACAAGGAATGGCTGCAAAAGGATAAATTATGTAAACAAAAGACGTTTTGTACATTGTGTTAAAAGACGACCAACTTGGCTTCAATAGGAGGAGTCCATGCAAATTAGTAACTACATACTGTTCATTTAGTGGAACGAAGATGCAGAAGTATAAGCTATTGGTAACTTTGGGCAAAATAATGTTAACTCATTACTCTTCGGGTATAAAATAAGATATTATTTAATGTGATGATTTGGGAGATAAGGCAAAAGAGTGCCCGTTTAAATTTACTTATACCGTCGGTTTATTTAACACGTTTGAGGGACAAAAATCATTTTCGAAAATTTTGTTCTACATAATAGTGTTCCATGGTTTAATATAAAAACATGCATTGTAATAAATTCAATTCAAGGATAAACAGTTTCAAAGTGCGCATGCGTACACTATAGTAGAGTTAAGCAAGAGTTGTTGTTCTTGAATTGTGAGTATATAAAAAAAACGTGTGCTGTGAAGCTTTAACTGTAAGAAGTCAAGTCATTTGATTAGGTAAATAAATAAAAGAATTAAAAAAACGTATTTCCAGTTGACGGAATATCCCCGTTTCTCATTGCCGACCCACGACTTTTTCCCCAATGGTATTAAAAAAAAAAAATTAAAATCACATTGCCGAAATTGATTTGTATATCTATAGTCTGACTATACATCCCCGTTTATTTGTACCCCTATCGATTTCAATAACGAAAATAATTAAATGATAAAAAGTCCACAGAGCTAAGTCAACTGAATTAGTGATTTATAATTTCTAACCTGAATGTGACCAGAATGGCACTAATACTGCCATCTCCTGCACATTTCATGATTAACGGACTTTCCAAAGAAACAAACGGGTTGGTATAATTGGACTATAATTGAGCCCGTTTTGCCCAGTACTTTGAAGTGCTTGAAATATTACTAGATTTATAGATAATGTTTATTTTTAAAAAATGGAGAAAAAAACACGCCTAACCTTGAAGAGGTGTTTTATTCTGTCCCTTACAAATGAAAGGAATATGTCGAGCTTTGGTGTGGTCTCCAGAAAATGTTGTTGTCACACGGGCAGGCAACAGTGGAGAGAGGATTTTCTGTCAACAAACAGGTATCTGTTGAGAACCTCAGCAGAGAAAGCCTCAGAGCTCAAGGGCTAATCATTGACAAAATGAGAAAAGCAGGTGGACCTTTGGAAATCATCATTAGCAATGAAATGATGACACATGGCTCCTTTGCAAGACATAAGTACCATGCTCATCTGGATAAGAAGAAAGCAGAGAAGGATGAGAAAAACCAAAGAGGAAAGAAACGGGAGTTAGCCTTGGATGAAGTGGAAAGAGAACATCTGTTAAGAGAACAATTTATTTTGCATTAAATCTGACACGTATGTTACATATTTCTGAAAGAACAACAGATGTTAACCTATCTTCCAGATAATTATAATACAATTTTAGGAAAATAATTATAGTTTGACTTTAATCAGTAATCAATATTGTGGTATTTGGCATTCATTTTTCTCATATAACATGTATACACAATATTAGCAAAAATGGTCTTGGAAATCTCTGTTTGTGTTTTTTGAAAGTTTGGGAAAAGTCTTTGAATTTATCATCCATAGTTCAGTATGAACCCTGATATAATATGAAAGGAAAAATCATTTCATTCATACAGATGACATGAAGGGAGAAATCGATTTGATTCATGCAGATGACTTGAAGGTGAAATCATCTCATTCATGCAGATGACATGATGGGGGAAATCATTTAATTCATGCAGATGACATGAAGGGGGAAATCGATTTCATTCATGCAGATGACATGATGGGTGAAATCATTCCATTCATGCAGGTGACATGATGGGTGATATCATTCCATTCATGCAGATGACATGAAGGGGGAAATCAGTTTCATTCATGCAGGTGACATGATGGGTGAAATCATTCCATTCATGCAGATGACATGATGGGTGAAATCATTCCATTCATGCAGATGAAATGAAGGGGGAAATCATTTCATTCATATATTAATTTTTTATTTTTAGATGTCCAGGAACAAAATATTGCTGCAGAAATTTGAGGAACAAACCTACCAGATGAAGGAAATGAATCGTGAACTTCTGGACACTAGGCAACAACTTGTATCAACTCAGCTAGGTATTTGATCTTTTAATCCTATAGAAAATGATGGATTATTTTTCTCTCATTTCTCACAAGGAGAATGTTGGGAGTCATATCTTTAATAAAATTTACATCACTCCCAGACTGTCAGGCCCTTCTTTGTTTGGTAGTCAAATCACCTGTATCATATACTTCTTTATACAATATACCCTGTGACTCCCATGGAAAAATTGTAATGTCTGAGTACTGTGTATTGTGTACTTTATTATAAGGCATTATACCCTTAGACTCCACTGGAAAGCAATTCATTTTAAGATTGTCTTGCTCTTAAGCAATCTAGTCTGACTCCCATAAACAGCATTATAATGGGTAGTACTGTAATATTTCATTTAAAGGTGGTATAACACTAAGTATACTTATTGACTCATCATGGGGCTGTATTACAGTTAGTAAATAATGTATCATGTACTTCACTATAAGAGAGTCTCACTCTAAGGCAGTATATTATATGACTTCCTTGCACATCATTATAATCAGCAAATGCTGTATAATATACCTCTTTATAAGGTAGTCTCATTCATTATAAGGTAATAAGATCTTTGAATCCCATTTACAGCATTATAATGTACTCATTATAATGCCATTTAACTATAAGGCAGCATACTCTTGATCCCCCATGGACAGCATTATAATGAGGAAATAGTGTCTCGATTAATTATAAGGTGCTCAAAACATAAGGCAGTATTTTCTTGACTCCCATGGACAGCATTATAGTGAAGTACTGTATCGCTTCATTAAAAGGCAGTCTTACTATAAGGTAGTATACCCTTTGACTCCTGTGGACAGTCTTATAATAAGGTAGTACTGTATCAATTTATTATAAGGTGGTATCACTATAAGATGGTATACTCTGACTCCCATTAACAGCATTATAATAAGGTAATTCTGTATCAATTTATTATAAGGTGGTATACTCTGACTCCAATTAACAGCATTATAAAAAGTGAATATTGTATCATGTACATCATCATAGGGATGTCTCATTATAAGGCAATCTACTCTATGGCTTCCATGTACATCATTATACTGTAAAGGCCTTCATTATGAGCTTTCTTACAGGTAATGTTGAGATAAGCATCTGTTAGCACAATATTAATTTTTCCTATTTGGAACATCATGGTAAATTCATCTCCTAATGGATATAGTAGCATCTACATTGTATGGTGCCCATTTTAGTGCCATTGTACCAAACTCCACATTATGTAAATTTGTATACATTGATTACGCTCACTGTCAGAGCGCTGCTAGGCGCTTCCTTTGGAAGACTTAAGTTTATATAGACACCCTCATGGATCAGTCTTACTCACAATAGTACCTCAAAACACTACCGGCATACAATGTCCATTTTCAAGGGATGTCTCTTCATCCACACTCAAGTCTACTCTACCTAAGTGACTCTACTTAAGGAAATTCTCAAATAGAATAAGTCTCACAGGTGTAGTGGACCATCACCATCATTAGTTCCTGGGGACTCAGTATCACATTCAATGTATGTACTACTCCTTTGACCACAGCATTCTCAGCTTACATTGCAGCTGTAATCAGTTGATCCACAACCCAAGTACATTTATTCAATGGAATGTAACAACAGGTCCTAATGTTTCAAATAAGAACAATGTGTTCCCCAATAAAAGAAATGTGAATTGTTGAAATGGTAAATTCTATACTTCTTTAGAGCAATCAATCTGTATTGATTAGCTGGCAAATTTTGATCATCACAGCAGGGAATATCTTAGTCCTTGGTTACTTTATTGAGCTTCTCATAACAGTAATTATATGGTTGACGTGGAGACCAAAACTTAACAATTGGACCAACTCTCCCAATCAGCAACTGTTAAAGGGCTTGATTTGCAAGATAGTAGTAGTTCTCTTAAGGTATTCTGATTGGGTAAATATTCATGATATTGACTTGAAAAAATTAGTTTTTGACAAATATGACATTATCATTGGTACTTAATTTGTGTATGTGGAAGTGGGCCTTATTGTTTCCATTACAGATTATGTATAAGTGGGTCTTTTTGTTAACATTACAGATTCTGTATAAGTGGGTCTTATTGTTTCCATTACAGATTCTGTATAAGTGGGTCTTATTGTTTCCATTACAGACTCTGTATAAGTGGGTCTTATTGTTTCCATTACAGATTCTGTATAATTCTTTCAGTTCTTAAATTCATGGTGTTTAAAAAGCATGAATTCCATTAATCAGTTGTACCTCATTAAAAATGGTGAATTGAAATGTAACATTTTCATTTTTAAATAGAAGATTTTCATTCTCTGCAATAAAGAAAAACTTTTATTAAAATCAGGTAACCTGAAGAAAAAAAAGATAAGTTTGTGTATCAATACAGTCTACTTTACAGAAGAAATCTTTCAGTTGCTTTGGATCATGAATCGTGAACTGATAATAGTCCTGACATTTAGTCACACTACATGAATTAACAGTCTTAAATAGTTATAACTTGTCTGGTTGCAGTAGTGCTTGTAAACATCAACATTATTTGTACATTTTGTGTTTAAGATATGATTATGTTTTTAAGGTAACATAAATCATAACACAGTAGATAACAAGTGAGCGTTCAGTCACTCCCTTGATTATTGGAAATTAACATGTTCCATCAATCCCATATTGTGCATCAATGATTGATTCCTCCCTTGAAATATTGCAAAGGTTCTTCAGATTGTATTGTTAGTCATTGATTTCTTTTTTTTTCCAGCATTAAGTAATGAAGTGTATAGGAAGCCCCATGGAGAAGATCCTTCACGGTAATTAAACAATACTATTATTATTATTTTTATGATTATTATTCAGAAAAATCTAAGTCTTTGATTGGTCAATAGTGAGTTCAGAAGATATTATGTGTGCTGCTTAGGGTATGCCAGGGTTTAAGAAAATAATGTCTAGGGCATTAAAAAATTCCTGCCTAGGTTGATACTATAACTTGCACAGAGTTGCTAAATTTTGCTTTTAAAAATGCTGGCAGGTTCAGCTATATGGTAAACCAGAATTGGGTTGCACTTTGAAATTTTTTGTCTGGATCTGGTGTCACAGGATAAGCCGAGTCAGGACTGGATTAGTGAAGACACGGAAAGCAACTGTGTTAATAAGATGTTTATTTATAAACGCAATTTATGTATAATCAATTCTGACACCATTATAAACAAAAGATAAGGAAAATTAAAATGTTCCTAACATGGAACTATCACTAATAAGTAACTCAATGACAAAAAATCTAAAAAGAATGAATTCAATGAAAGGTATTTGCAATTGATGTAAAATAAGTCTGATCACCAGATAGACAAATACAAGTACACGTATGAATTTACAAATATATATAGAGCTCGTATAACGAGAAAGATGGAAACGCCGGTAATTTTAGTTATACAAGTTCATATAACTAGTTACCAAAGCAAAGTCAAGTATGTAATGATTTTATCGTTCATGTAACGAAATTGCGATGTAAATATGAATTTATGAAGTTATCATTCACGTAACGAGGCAGAGATGTAAATATGAAATTATGAATATTATCGTTCATATAACGAGATTGCAATGAAAAAGTGAAATTATGAGTTTATTGTTCAGATAACGAAAATTGATACATAGATATGAACTACTTGCTGAGGTGGTTATAGCAATAATGTAGAACACGTATTTTACAACTATCGTGGCATCCATTTGACATCCAAGATGTACATCCAGTTTCACCCGCTCTAGTCAATGGTGGCGGAGTCGCCATGCATGGTCCACTCCCCGTCTGTTTGAAGGATCCCTCGAGAGCCCTTACATTCAATACAGACACAATGGTCACGAAGCCTTGGTCCCTCGATTTGAGAACACCAGTACCCTCTTCCAAACTAACGTCACCAAAATACAGCGTATACGTCACAAGATACCCCACAGGTTCTGCGACTTCACATCACCCAATTATATATAACACATATATATCTAACGCAGCATACACAAAGGCAGCATACAAAAACGCCCTACACAGGCACCACACACGGGCATCACACGGTCAGCCCATACAAGACAAGCCCACACACATAGACAAGCCCACACACACAGTCAGCTAAAATTAAAACAACCAAACTGTGTAATACATATGACATGGTAAAGTACTTTTACATTCATATATGTTGCGCATGCGCGCACATGAAATAGTTATCCATGTACATTAAACGTTCAAGGCATGCAGCGTATAATTAAACTCAATTCTGTACAGTTACAAAACAAACTATCTTGAAACACACTATATTATTACTAATATAATGGCACTGCATAACCTAGGTATTTATTCTGTAGAATTTAGAATAAATACTAAAACATCTAATATGTGAAATAATTATGCCATAATACAAATAGCAATAAGAACATAATCTTAAATCTACTTTACCTCTTTAGCTGAAAGTTTGCTCCTTTAAGGATGGAAGCTTTTTCGACAAGACTGGATCGTAATGTGATATCTGCTTAGAATTTTGTCTATATGCGCAGCTAGGTACTTTTAAACTGCAGGCAATTCGCACATGCAGCATGAGCTGAGTTTTCACTCACCATTTCGAAATAACTAAAAGCTAATAATGAATAAACCACCCTTGGTAAGGCTATACACAGTAGCGAAATCAGAGTACATTTTTGACCACATATACATATTGATACCAGTCATACACAATTCCGTGACATCTGGGCCATTTTTAACTTTGGTAATTACCAATTATGTTTTCTTTTTTAATTCCACTCTTTCTTTGTAAAATTTCTTTTCAGACTAATACAAATTTGATTAATTCCCAGCTAATCCCCTTCAGGTTATTAAATTAAGAAATCTCATCACTTGTGTATCATTTATATAGTCATGAAAATAATTTGTTAGATATATCTATATAGTATGTTTAACTTTTGACTATGATATAGGGTTATGTTAATCTGACTTTGGCATTATTCTAAAATGTAAATAAGCTGTTTACTTGAATTTGAATTCAAGAACTGACATTATTTACAAGTTATTGGAGTTTTCCTTAGGAAATCTATTATGTTGCAGGTCAGTTAATATTTGTAAATAAATGGGATTTGGTAAATAATTTTTCATTCCTGTTTAATATCATTATTTTGAAATCTATGATTAGAGTTTATAGCTGTGTTGAGATATAATTTGATAGGAATTATAGTTTTAAATTATTCATTGGAATTACCAAGTGCCCATTGACTTTTTGGAATAAACACTACTTTGGGATTATTGAAAACTCATTTAACCCTTAAAGTGCGTATCGCGACTCCAGTCGCACTGTTGTATGTGGTCCCGTAGTGCCTGTCGCGACTATAGTCAATTTCGAGGTGAGCAACAATGATCGCATTCTATAACTTCATCTTGCCATAAATGCCTGTAAAACTATATTTGATTGGCTTAAAAAGGCCCGGAACAAGTATACTGCAGTACTTTACTATATTATTAACGATGTAATTTTACAAATGCTCACTTCTAAACACGTGGTACTAGTCCAAAACTAAAATGGCCGACGCTGAATACGAAGGTGATTTCTTGCAACAAATATTCGCTTCTGATAGTGATGCTGTGATTTTGAATAATTTGAGAAAAATGACATTATTGGAGCAAGCTAGGTATTGATGAAAATACACATGAATGATTTCGAGCCAGTAATTTACGTGGAACTGGAGTCGGATGTACATGCTCACTTGCCGTGAAAAGATGGTGCGCCTGTCAACCGCAATTCACTGGTAATTCAAAATTAAATGTCGAGATGGTGAATAATGAACCATCGGACTATTGAAGACTTTTTCTTAGATGACAAGTTATTGCATCTGATAGTAGATCAAACAAATCGTAATGCAGATCAGAGAGTTCATGGACCAGACTTGAAGGAAAAAAGTCGCATGAAGAAATGGCGGCCTGTCGCACCTGAGCATCTAAAACGTTTTCGCATCTATTAAAACAATGGGTTTGGTACATATGTCTGTTCCCGATTCTTAATGGGCTATTGATGATGCGATATCAACCGCATACTTCAGCAAGAAAAATAAGTATGGGATATATTTCAAGCTATTCCAAGCAATTTACACCTGTCAGACAATGAGAACAATTAAGGTGACTCTTCACACAAAATCAACCTAATGTTTGAACAAAAATAAAGCCTTTGCTGAGGTTTAATCACCAGATATGGACCTCGGTTTGATGATATTATAATAAATAACACGTGATAGTTTTTCATGAACATAATTGCTGACTGGAGGGTTTAAACTTACCTCTGACATTCATGGAATGGATTTTTGCAAAACTGTCACCCTTCCTTTACCTGTGATTTTCACAATTTATATATAACATTGTGACAGACATAACATGTGCATGGTTGGACTACTAAAGAATATAACATTTCTTAGATATATTTGAACTTTTCCATCAAAAACAAACAAAATTACTGATGAAATACAATTGTAACTTGTCATTTTACCTGTATTTACACCTGTACCTGCAAATATGTTAAACCTACACATGTGTCTTGATGCTAATCTTAAAGTATAGACACGCGCCATCATTTTTCATATAGGGTTTGTCTATCAATTGTGTATATTTAATGAAATCCATGTAATTTAAAGACTGTGGAGTTTTCTTCTTTTCTCTCCTGAAACAATTCAGCACTGAGGGAACTTTTACTGCAAAACAATTCAGCACTTTAAGGGTTAAATACATTATGGATTTATCATTATGGTGCATCATGACATTAGAAACTGTTGAAATTTATTCAGAACATCTTATACTTTTTCACATGTACTGGGAGATTTAGGATTATTTGGAATTTAATTCACAACACTGTAACACGATCCATAGGGGACCTTGAAAAGCCCTGGAGAATGAATTGCTTCCTTAAGGCCTTGAAAACTCAAAATATTGAAAGAAAGCCTTGATTTTTATGAAACCAAAAGGAATTAATAAATAGTTTTCGTTCTACAGAATTAAATGAAAAGAAAAAAGAAGAAAAAGCTATCTCGCATAGTATAGTATGTGCCGGAATGGAAATTTTTCCACAACTGGCCACTGCGCAGTCATACATCTTGAACCTGGATGAAGCAGTAGTTTAAATTTGAATCATCACTTTGACATGGATTGCTGCTGATTCCAACTTCGGTGGCTAGATGAAGAAAAACAAAGTTTGGATTATGAGATCTTTCTCAGAGAACTTTGCAAAATGCAAATTAAGCTAGAATGGGAAAGATTGCTCAACTTCACATGCACATATGTTGTTTTGAAATAAGTGATAATATAAAAAACAAATATCTTTACTTTTTTGGTTTATGGGGATGATTGAAGAAGAAAGGAAGATAATGAAAAAGATAATGACATCTGCTGCTGATAACTATACATTGAAAGCAAAGATCCACATGAAAATTTCCTTTATCACGACATTAAATAATTTGCGGAAAAGTGAAAAGGACAAAATTGCAAAACTTAGATATCCTGAAAAACAGCTTGATGACAAAATACAAGAACTGAAAAATTCATTCTAAAATATTTTGGACTTTGTAAATATTGTAGTGTAGACAGAGTAAAATGAACTTTGTTCAGTGACTACATTATTCTAATGCCCAGATGTAGGATGTTTAATATTAATGGGAAAGGTATCAATGATCATACTATTAACTTCATTTTTTAATTTTCTTTAAAAATTTGCAAGAAATGTTTTGCATATGGAGTAATAGTTAAGTATTAGCTTGTGTTTACATACAGTTTCATTTATGTATCCTTTAAAATTAACATAATAATGCAACTTGAAAAACATGATTTTCGAGCCTTGAACAATCTTGAAAAAATCTTGAAATTTGCTATTAATCCTGCTGTAAGTTCTTTTGTATTTTCTCTTTGCACATTCGGAAAATAATTTATTTTTTTAAAGTTGGACTTAAATTGTTGGTTTGACATCTTTTAGTTACATAGTTTAAGACCAGATAGGCATAACAATTACACTTACAGACATCAGCTGCTTCAAGCCAAAAATCAGCTGATAGTACCACAGTTTCCTGAATCTTTTATTGTCCAATATGTTGTTTAGTTAAAACAAATCGCCAACAGAAATTTTGGTTCTCTGGGCCAAGCTTAGTGATCACTAGTGACAACATGGCTAGTGACAACTTAAAGTGTATACCCAGTATCCCTGGTCAATTGAATAAAAATAATGGATGTCATAACTCGAAGTGCATACCCAGTATCCCTGGTCAATTGAATAAAAATAATGGATGTCATAACTTGAAGTCTATAACCAGTATCCCTGGTCAATTTAATAAAAGTAATGGATGTCATAACTTGAAAAAGTGTATAACAAACCCGTATCCCTGGTCATTTGAATAAAAATAATGGATGTCATAACTTGATGCGTATAACCAGTATCCCTGGTCAATTGAACGAAAATAATGGATGTCATAACTTGAAGTGTATACCCAGTATCCCTGGTCAATTGAATAAAAATAATGGATGTCATAACTCGAAGTGCATACCCAGTATCCCTGGTCAATTGAATAAAAATAATGGATGTCATAACTTGAAGTCTATAACCAGTATCCCTGGTCAATTTAATAAAAGTAATGGATGTCATAACTTGAAAAAGTGTATAACAAACCCGTATCCCTGGTCATTTGAATAAAAATAATGGATGTCATAACTTGATGCGTATAACCAGTATCCCTGGTCAATTGAACGAAAATAATGGATGTCATAACTTGAAGTGTATAACCAGTATCCCTGGTCAATTGAATGAAAATAATGGATGCCATAACTTGAAGTGTATAACCAGTATCCCTGGGTAATTGAATGAAAATAATGGATGTCATAACTTAAAGTGAATAACCAGTATCCCTGGTCAATTAAATGAAAATAACAGATGTCATAACTAGAAGTGTATAACCAGTATCACTTGTACCGTATTTTTGTGCAAATAATAAGCCTACGTGTATAATGCACACACGCAGATAACACGCGGAAATTCCGTCTTTGTGTAAAAAAAATATCTTGGATTGCACTCCCATGCATATACCACATGGGAACCAACACAGGACTGCCAGAGATGCATCATCTGATATGCATTACGAGGCTGTTTATTGTCTCTCGCTCACCATCCAGCGATTTAACGCCAGCGCCTTTTTCCCTTTCTGCTCATAATAAATAACGGTACAGTCGTAAATGCCACATCGTAATATTTTCCGCGCAAACAGAGGCAAAATAGCAACTGTTTTAAAACTCTGTGTATTTACTGGTTTCCGCTAATTTCCGGCTGGAATGCATGCATGCCAGGATTAGGATTTCTTTTTTTTTTTTAACGTAGCTTTTAACAATTTTTCAGTCATATCGCTACGATGTCTGCATTGAGGCAGTTTATAGTGATGTCTAGCACCGAGACATCATGCCGCAGACATGTAGCATGATGTCTCACCCAGTCACATTATCCTGACACCAGGCCGACCAGTCCTAACACTAACCTCTTAATGCTGAGCGTCAAGCGAGGCAGCTGTTAGTACCATTTTTGTAAGTCTTTGGTATGACTCGGCCGGGGATCGAACCGACGACCTCCCGCTTCCGGGGCGGACGCTCTAACCACTAGGCCACCGGAGCGGTTCATGCATGCCAGTATAGGGATGTCAATATCGTTTTTTTTCCAAAACCGATTATCGTTTGTGGAAATCTGATTTTAAACCGATTATCGGTTTTTGTCCTACATAGAAATTACAAGAAATATATTCTTATAATGCAAGTTAGTGTATGCCTTGTGCAAATAAAAGATATTCATTACATACCATAATGTACAGATGCGCAAGTGGGGTAATACGGTGTCAACTTCGAATTGTTTATTTCTACTTAAAGAGTTGAATAGACCTCATTTTTACTGTATGTGCATGAAAGAAATCTTTTATTAATTGTCACCAGTTTATTAGGGTGCTTGCTCGAAATTCATCGATGCGCTTTTGGCTGTATAAAAAAAAACTGGGATAATGCGCTTATGCATATACCGCGGCGGGGGTTGCTCTGATTGTAAAAACGCATATAACACATTATATGCACGAAAATAAGGTAATTTGAATGAAAGTAATGGATATCATAACAAGAAATGTATAACCAGTACATGGTCAATTGAATGAAAATAATGGATGTCATAACTTGAAATGTATAACCAGTATCCCTGGTCAATTGAATGAAAATAATGGATGCCATAACTTGAAGTGTATAACCAGTATCCCTGGTCAATTGAATGAAAATAATGGATGTCATAACTTGAAATGTATAACCAGTACATGGTCAATTGAATGAAAATAATGGATGTCATAACTTGAAATGTATAACCAGTATCCCTGGTAAATTGAATGAAAATAATAGAGGTCATAATTTCACAAGTTTAACAACATAAAACTAATCATATATGATGTAATATTTAGTTGTGATAGGTAAAAACAAAACTTGAATCCATTTGAAATGTCACCTGTTTTGATTAGCTAGTTTTTCAGAGTTATTTAAATAATTTTACATAAAATTAAATGTGTATTTTTAAGTAGCCACCATTATTCAGGTGCCAGTTCTCTTGCTTCTGAGGGTGGCTGCGTAAAACATTTTTGAAGTTTTAGAAAATAATATTTAATTAAGATTGAAATTTTATGAAATGAAAATGTTTTTTAACATGTATGATCATTATGATGAGTATCAACCAACTGAGTCATGAGATGGTCATAAGGGTCCTCTGGTTTGGGAATGTACATTTATTGTCTCTCATTTTCAGCCTTTCATTCAACTTGTCTCACAAGTCAAAGAATAGTGCAGCTTTTAGTGATGACGACAGCAATGAAGATAGGAGGAATCACCTTCGAAGTTCCTTTTCTCGGAGTAAGAAGAAGAAAATATCAACACTAGAATATGATGGAAAAGATGTATACAATGATGTGAACTTAAGTGCCCCACACCCAGCTGTGACTGTAAAGCTCTCTACTGACTTTTCAGATGACAGTGTGTCATCCACAGCATCAGCTGATGTTATTGCCTCCACAAAATATCGACTTAAAAGTCTGGAAAAGGAAGCAAGAGTAAGTGTTCAATAAAAGTTACTTAAAGTTGGTGCTCAGAAGAACTTGCTAGAGTAAGTGCTCAAAAGAATCAGCTAAGAAATGTAAGTGCTCAAATGAACTAGCAAGAGTAAGTGCTTTTAAAGAACAAGCCAGAGTAAGTGTTTAAAAGAACAAGCCAGAGTAAGTGTTGAAAGAACAAGCCAGAGTAAGTGTTGAAAGAACAAGCCAGAGTAAGTGTTGAAAGAACAAGCCAGAGTAAGTGTTCAAAATAGGTAGCCAGATTAAGTGTTTAAAAGAACAAGTAAGAGTAAGTGTTTAAAAGAACAAGCCAGAGTAAGTGTTCAAAAGAACAAGCCAGAGTAAGTGTTGAAAGAACAAGCCAGAGTAAGTGTTGAAAGAACAAGCCAGAGTAAGTGTTCAAAATAAGTATCCAGATTAAATGTTTAAAAGAACAAGTAAGAGTAAGTGTTTAAAAGAACAAGCCAGAGTAAGTGTTCAAAATAAGTAGCCAGATTAAGTGTTTAAAAGAACAAGCCAGAGTAAGTGTTCAAAAAAACAAGCCAGAGTAAGTGCTTTAAAGAACAAGCCAGAGTAAGTGTTTAAAAGAACAAGCCAGAGTAAGTGTTCAAATTAAGTAGCCAGATTAAAAGAACGTGCCAGAGTAAGTGTTTAAAAGAACAAGCCAGAGTAAGTGTTCAAAATAAATCACCTTTTATTCTTAAAACTTTTATTAGAATGCAGCTCAGGCCCAAGCTTCAATCCTTTAATCTCATCTGTAATTGAATTTTAATATACTAGTACAGAAAATAACGTTTTAATAGTTCTGAAAGTTTTGTGGATTTTAGCTTTATTCAGGAGAACAGTGTTCAGGGTGTTTCCAGAATTTGTGATCAAAATCTGTAAAGGGTAATTAAATGGACCAATATTTGTGATGAAACATCTCTCTCTCTCTCTCTCTCTCTCTCTCTCTCTCTCTCTCTCTCTTTTTTTTCAGTATGCAATACTATGGCATAAAAGTTATTGTTAAAACTAAGTTTTCTTTGATACACAAATCAATAAATTGATTATTATGGTGGTTGATTGTATGCATTTGATTATTTTCTTAAATTCTACAAAGTCTTGAATATGCATAATTGCCATTTATATCTTCCAGAGATGGTATCCTTTACAATTTCCATAATCTTTGCAAATTTTCTTTTACCTCTTTTTTTGTTTGTATTATGAATCAAGTCAATTATGAATTTTTAGTAAGGATTATCTATGTTTTGCCACACCTCTTTTCATTGTACCCTGGAAATGGCTGGAATTTTCCAGTTGGACATCCTCTTTCAGGCAGAAACAGTTAACACAAAAGGATGTCTTTTATTGCAAATTTTTGGGAGTATTTTTATTAGGATTGTTCAACAATTTACCATGCACTGCCTAATAAATAGAGCACAAATTACATAATAAAATGATGATTTGCTTCAGATTTTAGGAATCACGAAAAAATTATATTTCTTTTTCTACATCCTCAATAAATATCAGCAACACCAACATTAAATTCTCACAGTCAGTACAGAACCTAGGTGTTACTCTAGACATGACTCTCACATTGCACCAACATGTCATGAACATATGCAAGGCTGCATATCTTGAATTGAGACGCATCAGTTCCATTCATAAATATCTTTCAGTTGATGCCACTAAAACACTTGTGTGTTCATTAGTACTTTCAAGACTGGACTATTGTAACTCAATTCTGTCTGGTTCGTCACAATATTTACTCCAGAAAATTCAAAAAGTTCAAAACACAGCTGCACAGATCATCTTTAGAGTACCTCGATCAGAACACACCTCACCACTGCTCTGTACCCTACACTGGCTATCAATTTGATACAGAATCAAACACAAAATTTGTTCTCTGTGCTATGTTTCAATGACAGACTCCAGTCTAACATACCTATCCAGCCTCACCCATGTGTATACACCAGCTAGATCCTTACGCTCTTCTTCTGATAATCGTATACTCATTGTTCCCAAGGTGAAAACAAAGTCATATGGACAACGTTTATTTGCACACCAGGGCCCGGCGATGTGGAACGAATTGCCCATTGAAATTAGACATAAAGACACAGTGGTCCCTTTTAAGATTGCTCTTAAGTCACCTGTTTTGACTGCAGGGACAAACTTAGCAACCTAATCATGTTTTGTATCTTATATGTTTTCTTCATGTTTGTTATGTTTTCCAATTTCATTGTTTTTGTCTTTTGTTGTTCTGTAGTGTAGTCATATCATTATTGATGGTGTAAAGCGCTTAGAGCTTCGAAAGATTAGGCGCTATACAAAGTCCTCATTATTATTATTATCATTATCCTACTTGTGACCTCATTGAATATTGTTTATCTGGGCTTCATCCATGGTAGCAGCCTCATTAAAGACAATAACTGTTGAAAGATGATTCGGGGAAGAAATTCTGGGGCTTTCTCATGCACAGTATAATGAGTATCGTCATAATGAACTGGACATTCATTCGATGGCTACAGTATTTAATTTTATCTCAATAAAATTTAAGTACAGGTTGTCATATAGTCTACAGCATTTAATTCCATATCTGGCAATTGAGGGTTGAATTCATTCAAAGGTAATGTTATGCTTCCCCACACTTAATCCAAATTGTGGTGGTGTTGTTGTAGGATTTAATGCCATTTTTCAGCATAAGATAGGTTATACATGGCAGCCAGTATCATTGGTGGAAAAAGAACTTGGGGGAAAACCCCAGAAAGAACCACCAACCCACAAGAAGCTACTGGCATGCTTTCTCGCATATCCACATTGGCCAAACCTGAGACTTAAACTCACAGAGGTAAGATGGCAGTGATCTTTAATGGTGAGCACTTTAGACTCCCAAATTGTGGTGTATAAATGTTGTTCATGAATGATGCATTAAAGCTGTTAGAATTTGCTCCAGTAGATACTGTTATGTTTTTATTTGTGATAGCTTAAAAAGCTTAAATAAATAACCATTTACTGCTAGACTGATTTAGCATTCATAATTTATTGCCATGTTTATGGGCACAGTAACAAAAATGATCACAGCATGACTTAAACGCCTGACCTCTTTGCACAGATTTCACTGACAGAACTTAAGTCTTAAGTCAAATTTCTGAAATTTGTCAGACTTCCAATTTACCATTGTTATGGCCTTAGCCAAGACCTTATTTTATGACTTGTATTGGTGAAATAGGTGTCAGAATCAAGTCAAAAGTGCTAACTACACTCTCTCTTGTTGCCTGTCGGTAAATAATGACAAAACACACCTACTATATTTAAATTTATTGCACACCCAGTCTTACATGCTTAATCTGATGTCCAATACAGCGAATCAGTATGTATTTCCTTATCACACATTAATCTGATGTCCAATACAGCTAATCAATATGTATTTCCTTATCACACATTAATCTGATGTCCAATACAGCGAATCAGTATGTATTTCCTTATCACACATTAATCTGATGTCCAATACAGCTAATCAATATGTATTTCCTTATCACACATGCAGATTTGTCTTCTCTGATGTATGCATGTGGATCTCTTTAGACAGGGAATCAAACTTATATAAATACCAGTATATATATATATATATATATATATATATATATATATATATATATATATATATATATATATATATATATATATATAAACCTTGTACAAAGATGTGTGATATACTGAGGTTGTTATAACAACGCCAAAAATACAAGGATATATAATAATGTAAAACTATTACATAATTGTTAGCTGCAGGTAATAACTAAAGTGAAGTAAATGAGGAACAAATCACATCAATCCAGTGTGATTCATGACAACGCCAGCTTTATCAAAAAGACCATGGTATTCTGGCATTATAGTGAGGGACTGAAATTTTTTTGTTGCATTTGTTACATGACAGGTAAAACAAGGAGTACCCAGTCACCTGAGGCAAGTCCGATTCAACGTCCTTTGTCATCCACACCCTATCAGCATAAGAGGTCATCTGGTGATGTCTCATATGGTAAGATTTAAATATTGACTTGATGGCAGATCAAGGTAAATTCTCTTTGCATTTGATACATGTGTTTATACAGATAAGTGTACTTTATTTACATTGGTTTCATTTTTCAAACCAGAACCTGGAAAAGGCATATGCTGATTTTCAACACCATCTGACAAATCCATCCGCTCTTCCGCCTGACAGTGGACCTTCTGCTTCACGCCAGTCTCAGCACAGTGGAAGTGTCAGATCAGGTAATACCACTGGGCTGCTTTTTACTTTTCATGCTGGAGGAGAAGTATTATCATTAATTAAGTTCCGTACAAACACTATTAAACTACAGGGTAAATAAGAAAATAGTATATAGTAGTGTAGCAAGTAAATTGTATTCTTCAGCACAAGTTCTTCCTATTTTTTTTATCAAGTTCTCTAATGTCAGCATAATGTCTTATAAAAGGTGTAATCTTAGTAGAGTCTAATTATTCCACTTAGTTTTTAGATGACAATTTATGCAAATGTTAATATGCATAATACAAATTCATCTACTATGATATACAAACCATTTCATTTTCGGGGTGAGTGATGGAAAGAAGGCTTATATATATATATATATATAAACCTTGTACAAAGATGTGTGATATACTGAGGTTGTTATAACAATGCCAAAAATACAAGGATATATAATAATGTAAAACTATTACATAATTGTTAGCTGCAGGTAATAACTAAAGTGAAGTAAATGAGGAACAAATCACATCAATCCAGTGTGATTCATGACAACGCCAGCTTTATCAAAAAGACCATGGTATTCTGGCATTATAGTGAGGGACTGAAATTTTTTTGTTGCATTTGTTATATGACAGGTAAAACAAGGAGTACCCAGTCACCTGAGGCAAGTCCGATTCAACGTCCTTTGTCATCCACACCCTATCAGCATAAGAGGTCATCTGGTGATGTCTCAGATGGTAAGATTTAAATATTGACTTAACAGCTGCTTCACACATTGTAAAAGTTTGATAACATAAAATCTTACATCATGGTCAGTATTTTGTTTTGTATATTTTATTTGTTTAGTAGTGTTTTCAGATTTTTTAAATATATTTCATTACATGATATTGCAATGTAACATTGTATGTTGGACTTGACCTTGTCAAAAATGGAGTTTATTTCTGCTTGACCCAAATTTATTTCATTTAGTTCTATTATTATTATTATTATTATTATTATTATTATTATTATTATTATTATTATTAATAGAAGAAGTAAATATTTTTTTTGGGTCTAGATTTTTGGAATTTTCTATGTGAATTATACATAATTCAGGTTATTGTTTTGTCAACATAAGGATCATTCTAGAGGGATTCATACCATGTCATTTATGGGCAGCGAGATGGAGGGCAGCAACAAGCATTAGTTAACAGTCTTGCATATCAGAATTGTGGACTGGATACGTGGATCAATATCCCATACCCTGTCCCAGCCTCAGGAACTGGACAATGTCATGGCAGCCAAAGTGGCCATGTTCCTTTACAACTGGACTTGGCCATATAACTTGGATTTCTGTGGGCCACAACTACAATCAATCAATATCAGCCACCAGAAAACAGACTTGTCCAGTTTGACAACTTTTATAGTGCTGTCAAGCTCTTCCTGCATATGTTGCCCACTTTCGTGCCATAATACCCAAAATCCCACTTCATGAAATCAGTTATACATGGATCAATCCAACTCAATTGGGGCTGCTTGGCATTTCTTGTATGAAGATGCCCAGTCTGTGCAGGCACTCTCATGGATCATTCTAACCACATTGTGCTGCTGGGCATGTCTTATCCAACCCTGACAAATATTCATAGGATGGCCCACATCATAATGTAGAGGCACAACATACTATAGCCATAATAGCAGATATGGACTTAGAACATCTAGAACATGATGCAATGCAATCTACCTTCACCTTACAGGCAAATCATGGCCCAAGATACTCTCACAACCTTCATCATCTCTTTAATGATCAGGTTGACAGAATTTGCAACATGTCACCATTTCTCTCAGTCTCAACTACAATGGAGGGATTGGCAAGGCAATCAACATTATTTACAGGGATGTCATTAGAGCACAGACCATTTGGAAGCAATTCTACAACTCCCAAACTAAGTGGAATAGTCAGAGGGAGGGAGGTTGTTTCACTAGTGTAGGGACATCACTTTCTCAGATGACATACATACAGGCCCCCCTCCCCATCCCATCCCACAGATCCTGTTTAGGAGAAGTCTTCATTCTATTTTGGATGAATGGGGAAATCTAAGCTATTGACAGAACCATTTCATACATGGGAAAGCTGAAACCTTCCTCTTTGTGTATGAACTAGAAACCCTTTTAGACACATAACATTTCATTTACAACATTGGTATTGCTGGTTCCATAATTTACATGGTCTTGGTTATATTTTAGCAACCTGACCATAACCCAAACCCCATTTATGTCAGAGAGTCAGTCTTGTGTATGGCTTGGATACTCAATAGGGCAGTAGGGCAGTTCAGCTCTTGCTCTCAAATTTCATAGTTTAGCTCACAGAAAAAATTGCTTTCCAATCCATCTATGCACTGCTAAACGACCATTACAAGACCATCCTCAGACACCATTCCGCCATTAAATCTCCATTACAGTCCTACCCACTTATATTAACATCACTTATGTCGACATGCTGATTATTTCAACAAAAAAGCAAAGTCCCAGTCCCATGGTCTACTATTACTTCCAAAATTACTATGCTTATGTTGATGTTGAGATAAAAAAAATAAACATACATGTCGACAGAAGCCTTTTTGTTCTAGCTTGAACAAATCCTTTGTTTTCTAATCATTTATGTCGACAAGCTGTCAGTTCCTACCTATATTTTGTTTAACAATTAGTTGATCTTGCCACCAGGCTTCAATTTTCCTGCCTAATCATTTATGTGGCAAGTGGCCAGTTCCGACCTGTACTTTATTCAACAATTAGTTGATCTTGCCGCCAGGCTTTAATGTCACAGTCGGAAAAAAAACAGGCTTTTGTTTGGTCCAATATAGTTGGCCACTTGCAGCAAATTAAAGAAAAGCAATGAAATCTGATTGATTCTTGCATTTTACAAAGTGATTGGTGACCTAAAACAAGTTTTTTGTTCTGTGAAAGTTTCTTTTTTAACTTTATTTATATTTTAACTTATTTATATTTATGATGGCTACCAATGACAGTGTAAAGCACAGATTAAATTTAGTCACTGGAAACTAAATATCTGGCTGTTAAGGAAGTTGATGGTGGAGCATCTCGCAAAGATGTCTGTGAAAATTTTTCTCTTAAACATAACACCCTGTCAGGATGAAAGCTGCTTAGTCTATAAAGAAAGACTATGTTGAAGGTAACTGCACTCCCCAAAGGAAGAAGCAGAAGACTTTTAAATTTGAAAACATAGAGTAAGCCACAGCAAAATGGATAAATGAATCCTGCATTGCACATCCCACCTTATCCATAAATTGTGATGTGATAATCGAAAAAGCAAATGAATTTGCGATAAACGTAGTGTGGAGAACTTCACTGCAACAGGTGGTTGGTTCAGTCACAATAAAGTTTGTCATAACATCGGATGCAAAAGGATTTGTTGAGAAGTCACCTCAGCAGACACATCACAGCCTCAATAAGATGGCAACAGACTGACCAAAATCTTGGCCAATTTAAGTACTTGAAGCATTAAATAACAACTATGCAGCCTTGGTTTTGTCTTCATGTACTCAAAATTTCCATTGTTTTCTCAAAGTGTAAATGCTACTCACTGACAACAGGTCACCCCTTACTGACGAATATAACTTCTATCTTTTTTTTTTCAGACACCCCCAACACTTATCTTGACATCCACCAATGTTGACAGTATTTCCTCTGGCCTGAGGATGTCGACATAAATGGGTACGACTGTACCACAAATAGCTAATTTCATCCAGTACTGTTCAAATTAACATGTTAGATCTCATCCCAATCAAGAACTACCATTTCATGATCCTGGAAACATTTTGCACTCAGTGAATGTAGGACATGGACTGAAACAAAAATCTCTCTGACCCTGAGGCATATTTTGACTTGTCTCTTCTAAAGGTTTGACCCATTGTCTAATGACAACAGACATGTTCTGATTGTTTGAAAAACATAGTCCATTGTGACAGAAAAGCCTGACGATTTGAATTTCCAATTAACAGTGCATATAGTCCACATGCATAGATGAGAAATATTCAGCTTTGTCATGACTGGAAAGTGTGTCCTTAAGAGGAGATGGTTTTTATGACTTCAGTTGGGTCTGGGAAGTAAAAGGCAATAGATACAAGGTATACATAGAATGTAGATCTTGGGAAATGTTTGAAAGTACAATAAAATTTAAACAAAAAATGAGAAACAGACAGAGTCCTGTTGATGAAATGGTAGGAAATTTCTTCTTTATAAAACAAAATCTGATTCAGTGCCTATGGAAATGGTAAGCTACAATAAATAAGTCTAAATAATAAATTTAGTCTAGACTAAATGTAGAGTGGGAACAATTAATGCAGCAGCAAGTTTAAGTGGCTCATCACTTTAACCTCATCTGCTCCACCATCTGACCCAAGTACCTCTTAGCATGCAAAGTATGGCTGGCTTTGTAGAAAAAATGATTTACCAAAAGCTGAAATTTTTGTAGACAATACAAACAATTGTGACTGATAGAACTTATACTTCAGATAAAAAAGAAGAGATCTTATAATTCAAATAAAAAGAAGAGAAAGCTTTTAAGCTTATGCTTTACGATGGTAATTTTGCTGTGATTTTCATGTAGGGAGAAAAAGACTTTCAGTTTAGATGTTTTCGGCATTGCTGAACGCTGGAAGGCTCTACTAAAGCAAGAGCTATATGATACTGTAAAGATGCCATGCTATTACGATACTGTAAAGATGCCATGCTATTACAATACTGTAAAGATGCCATGCTATTACGATACTGTAAAGACGCCATGCTATTATGATACTGTGACTATGCCATGCTATTACGATACTGTAAAGACGCCATGCTATTATGATACTGTAAAGATGCCATGCTATTATGATACTGTAAAGACGCCATGCTTTGGTTTGCAATTTCTGTGCTATGCAATCACAGACAATATGTTGAAACATTTTTGTAAGGGCATCACAGATTTGACAGCTGTAACTAAACATGTGTCAGATATATGTGGATGGGTTGGAAATTCATCGATGTCATGAGCAAGAAAATTTAAGACAACTATGCTGTCTCCTTAGTCAATATTGGATGATGTAGGCAGCATGTTGTCTGTAATGCATTTAAGAGAGAGCATTGGCAATTGATTGGCATGTTTTATCTCTTTTGTCAAGCTTTTATCCGAAAAGAGGACTATCAGAAAGTCACTGACTCCAGTATCATGCCAGTGAAGTTCATATGATATCGATTTATGGAAAATTTGTACATGTGTTATAGAGCAATTCTTATCTGAGAACACATTTAAGTGCACATGAAGAAAGTTGAAGCTAAGGAAATCAACAAACAATCAAGTAAGTCTTATGAAGTTATATCTGCAAAAATGAAATATAAGTTGATGCCAGCAGACATGGAATATTTTAGATGTAACTCTGAAGGTAGGAAAGAAGGCAGTTATAACATGTTGCCCATTCCAGCTCGCTAGGCAAAAAGTCAAGGAAAAAATCTGGCATGTCTCAGAAACTAAGCATGAAACTTTAGGAAAAAGTGAAAGCTTTAAAGGACTGATCAGTCTGTGTTGTGTTGCATTTTGACATTGGACAGAGAGTGGAAATATATCATTTGTATTGCTTTTGACAGTGAACAAAGAGTGGAAATGTATCCTTTGTATTGCTTTTGACAGTGGACAAAGAGTGGAAATATATCGTTTGTATTGCTTTTGACAGTGGACAAAGAGTAGAAATACATTATTTTTATTGCTTTTAACAGTAAACAAAGAGTGCATATTTTTTCCAGGTATTCAAGAGTTAGAAATATTTTATTAAATCCCAGTCCCCAAATCTTTGTCTACATTGGACTAGTGACCTGAAGGGTGCATGTTAGATTCCCGCAATCAAATCAGCTCAGATAAGAGACTCTTGTGTTTGGACAAGGTACTCTTGTACTTAACTCTTCTTGCCACATCACATAATAACTTTAAGAGTGTTGACTCCCAACAAATACCAACCAGATAATGTAGCTGGAAATCAGGAATTTGAAATTTTTTTTGATTGAATATAAGTGTGTATTACTGGTATATTCAAACAAATAATCATAATTCACTTAAATTTCTTTACTGCTTGTTTCTTTTAGATAGCCTTACTGAACTACAGAAACCCTCGTCAGTGCGACAGGAACTTGCCAGTGCAACCCCCATGCCAAGGTTTGACATCTCCAATATGTCTGATGATGAAGGTCATACATCAAGGTCAGTGGAAATGTGTTGATGATGGATTACTACAGTTTAGTCTTGCTAATCTGACAATGACTGGTCTCTTTTCTAACATTACAGAAAGCTGACTGTTGTAACTTTATATGAATATTAATGTTATAATATAAATAATGAGAGTTGAGCTAAAAATGCTAGCCATTGATACATGCAGTTGAGGTGTCATAAATAGGTATTTTCCACCTGTTAATCACAAAAGCAAATTTGAAATTTGGCAGACATGTTTTTTATCTGTGAAGATGACTAATTGATATTGTTGCACCATTTTTGAATGAATTTTTAATTTTTTAATTTTTTGTAATAAAACTTTTTAGCACATTTGTTCAAAAAACACTTTACCTAGATACGGTTTGAGATGTACATATTGCTACTTAACACAATGATAGGACTTTGCTTTGAGAGCCAAGTGGACTAGAAAACTAAACTTCAACAGTTTTCTTGTTTGTTTTTGCCATCATTCATTCTTTGATAATTTCTTCTTTAGAACTGTGCTTTAATATGTCACTTTCAGTAATGTGGATTATACTTTCTTTTAGGACCCATGATGACCAGAGAATAGAGAGGTCTCGCCCTATCACAATGTTGGACCTGGAGGCTAGACCTGGTTCCCCCAGTATTGTGGTCCTCCATGGGGAGGGCTCCAGCACAGATGGGCTATCAGCTCAGGATCCAGGTAAATTTGCATGGTCAGAGGACACCGAAGAGTTGTCTGCATATACAGTGTTCATTTATATGTATTGTAGATATAAGTAATAAATGCACAGATAGTACATCAATCATCAAGTGTTCTACACTTGTGTCCATTTTAATTTATTACCATAAACCAGTCAATTACACTTGATTATCATTTTATAATGTGGATGTTTCTGACGTTTATGTTTAAGAACTATGTGATTTCAGTCAGTGTTAGTTAAAATTCTAGTATGTGCTTTCAGAAATATCTTTGATGGCATTGTTATCATTGTCATTGGCGTAAACATTCCAGTTTTTATCTCATCCGGTGAGTTATGATATGGCCATTTGTATTTTGTACACACATCAGCTTTTGCTTTTTGTCATGATGGAGCTTTTTTTAAATTTGATTTTTAACAAGCAATGTAATTTAAGTTTACTTCATCTGTATGTCAGATAAGTTAAGTTTTAACAAAAGGTCTTGCTTCTTACTGAGGTTGTCTTGCATCTAAATTGCTGAACTGGTGACACTTGAGAAGTTATATTTATGATCAGATATAAATATTTAAACTTGTGTCATAAAAGACCTTATATGTGTTCAGTTAATGAGCAACATCTGTGTATATTAATGAGGTGAATGTGAAGCTAATTGGATGAGTTTATAATCAATCAAGAGGTAATTTCTGATCAGATTTAGTATATAAGCTTGTATCATCATCAAGTAGGTCCGGTGTTGGTAGCCCAGATGACCACCAGACCCATTTAAAACAATCAGCACAGCCTATCAGCTTTGCTGGATTTGCCAGAAAAAATATTTTATAGGTAAGAAGATTTCAATAACTATCTTCTTAACCGTATAAAGGGGTCACATATCACGTGACCCTGGGCTGTGTTACTGATGAAATTAGGAGAACGGGTTATCGTTCAAATGGGGAATTAAGCCATCATTCCCTAGAGGATGCCCGGGGTAGAGGTAGCATGCTCAGCATTCCCTCCTCCTATTACCTATTCTCATAACGTTAATTTGATAGGGGAACGTATTTGAAGGAGAAAGCAAATTTTAAAGTAAATTATGTCTCTCCGAGAATACTTACCCAATCACATTACTTAAAAACCCTCCCAACCACACCACCATGCGAGCATCCTCGTATAGTATATATCGCTCAGCTTAAAAACTAGTGACACCTGGCGGTGGCAAGGGAAGGTAAGGGGTAGGAGTTATTGCCCTTTGTCTATAGGAGATAGACAGAAAAGACGAATTTTCGTCTTTTAGTAGGGCTGGATTTGCGATATCCCTAACGTTAATGTGATTGGGTAAGTATTCTCGGAGAAGCATAATTTACTTAAAAATTTACTTTCTTCAACATTTTTGTTTGTATGTATAAGCATGAAACAAATGGTATAATCATAAACTTTGATGAGCTTAATAATTTTGATGATTACTGTACTACTCATCTTTGTTGTAAGTGGGTCACAGTGACCTGCATTTTATACTCTAGCTCAGTTTCTCTATCAAATTCATTCCCTGATCACATTAGGAAAATAATATGCTTGATACCCATTGAATTCAGCCCCCTTCCAAAAAGATGAAAAATGTCTTTTTCAAGATGTCCAGGGTATGGGTATAATGCTCAGCATTCCTATTACATATTCTCCTAATAGTAATTTATTGGAAGGAGAAATCAGGTGTTTCAATAAATGATGTTCCTATGAGAATATTTTTACCTAAAGCCAACCCTACCTCCCCACCATGTGAGTATCCATGTTAAAATATCACTCAACTTAAATCTGAAAATAAATAATTGAGGAGTTCTTATAACAATTACTTGCGTCAAGTGTCTTGAAACTGTCTGATGTCAAAAAGTTTTGAAGAAAAATAAATTTTAAGGTTGCATATGGACTATACTTTTTTTAACAACTGTAGATAATCGTTCTTGCTTGTAATATATCCAGTTAAGTAACTTCCGTATGTATATTGACTTTTTAAAATGTCTTTCAGACAACATTAAGCCCCAAAAAGCAGTGCCAGACCGACAACTGAGCTATCCAAAAACGTTGCCCCCATTATCTCTGGATTCTGCATGGAAGTCACAGACAGTAGGGTTGGATTCTGCATGGAAACAGAAGAAAGGTATGCCATATACAGACACAAAAGATCTATCAAGACATACCATAAATATTTGAAATTAATACTGGGCAAAATAGTTAAACCAGAAAATATACTATAAATACAGATTTTTCTGGAACCACATTTGTGTGAAGCAAAACATAGTAGTATTTTTTTTCTGCTGCAGGCTGATAATTGGATTTTGTTTTTTTGACAAGCTGATGACATCATTGGATTTTGTTAATTTTTGTAGACAACACTTTGACCATTGGTTCCACATGCTGGTCCTTACTCTTTGTTTTCATTATCGTTATTTTAATACATAAACACAAACCTGAATGCAAATTTAGAATTTAAACTCATTGTTTTCTTAGTTTTAGTACTTTTATATAAATGACGGTTGAGTTATGCAGTTTTCATACATTTATACATTAAAGCATACAATGGAGCAGTGTCAGTATTTTATGTATTCAGACCCCATGAAATTGAAAGGATACCAACTAAATTGAAATATAATAGAATCAATCCTTTGTTTCAGCCTAGCTCATGTAAGAACCTACTTGTACCACTAGACTTTACAATAAATAAAGACTACAAAGAAGAATTAAAATCACACTTCCAAACATTCTAAACATTATAATAGAGACCATAACGGAAAGGAAAATTCACTGGTGAATTTCGGTTTTACTATATTAGTGGACCTTAAATAAAATTCAGCAATCAAGCCAATTCATGCTGAATGGATCATTTTGGCTCACATGATATTGCAGGAAAAATTAGATAGAATTATCTGTGTCATTAGACAGCTGAACTTGTTTTGTTGAGGATTGTTTACCTAAGAAATATTTGTATGTACAGGCAGACTTCATTGACATGATGTTAATTCAATGGTTTTGTCGGAAACTTTGCTGTTAGTATATATTCATAATATTTTATTGATAACAGTGCTTCAAGCAACGATTCTAGTTTCTCCATCAAATACATTGCCTGATCATATTAATATCAGTGATTACTCTGCTACCTCTGATTTCAGCTCTTCCAGAAATACGTCTTCCTACTTTTTACCATGCATCTCTGGCAGTCTCTTGTCTAACCTAAAAGGTTGAAAGTGACCATGCCTGGGGTTTGGTAGGGTTTATTGCCAAGATAATCAATATGAAGGTTCACCATGCAGTTGAAATTCCCCTTTGAGCCTCATGTAATACAGATTTGATTACAAGAGTAATGCGGGTCATGAGTGGTTGAGTGGTCTAAAGCGTTCTCAGTTTCAGATCATTGCCATCACACCTTTGTCTTTGTGGTTTTGAGTTTCAAATTGTGGGTATGTGAGAAAGCTTGCCAGTAGCTTCTCATGGATCGGTGGTTTTTTCCGGGGGGATTTCCCGGGTTCTTCCTCCATCATTAATACTCGTTGCCATTTATAGCCAATCATGTGCTGAAAAATGGCATTAAACCCTACAGCAACAACAACAGGAGTCACACTCATACATTCCTCTTTTCAAATCACATCATGGGGTCACCCAGCACTACCTTTTGATATGCCCCTTCTTTTCAGAGGTTGAATTGAGGACATGAGAATGCAAGTAGCAGCAGAGAGGGTGAGCCGGACAACATTTTTAGACAAGTATTCACTGAAATCACGCTTAAAATCAATGAAACCAATGACATCAGACCCAAAAGTCAATGACATCAGGTCCCAAATATATGTGTGAATCATGGATTAGGTCCAAAAAAAATTATGAAAAAATCAATGAAATTAATGAAATCAAAAACTTTTCAACTATTACATTTTTTGGGAAAAAGGGACTACAACGTCGTTGTCACTCACCCTCTCTGCTGCTAGAACTTTCAGTTGGGGTTAACCGAATATTTGATCCAGTCCGATACGATATCGTGTTCGAGGGTCATGTAAATTTATTGTTACAAATCCGTGTGGGGCAGACTGAGCATGACTAAAGAAATTTCTAAATTGATTGAAGTCCATATCGGAACACCATGTCTGCCAAATATTTCGTAGCGTATGTGTATCAACGCCGTTGAATACAGCAAGCATATTACAGTTATCTCTAATCACTTTTGGAATCTGAGTGTATCGTTGAGTGACATAAATCACGTCCGTGTTTTTATGCCTGCCTCTGGAAAATATTCTGGCTGGATTTTTTTGTTTATCTAACATGACATCGTCGTATACAACTAAATTGTTGATACTTCCATCGAGGTCTTCTACTGATGGTGCTTCGTCAATATCGGTTATAAATTCAATAACATCCTCGCCGGCAATCTCTGAAGCGTTTTCATTAAAATCTTTTAGTACTTCATAGCATCGTTGGTCATCTACGCTAGGGGCAATTAAATACAACTTATCCCACTTCATCCATCTCATTATTAAATTGAGCAACAATTGCGTTTTACCGGATCCAGATGGTCCGATTATAATTGCGCGGATAGAGTTTGGTAGCGCTGCATGATGCTTCACTGGTTCTCTTGTTTTAGTCGCTGAAAAATCAATTATATTCATATCTCTATACATAAATTATGGATCTATATTGCGTGAAGTGTAAGGCGCGTACTGGCACAGATGACTTGACGACGATTACAACTAAAAATAACCGATCAGCGCTTTCTGGTAAATGCGTACAATGTAGTACAAAGAAATTTAGATTTGTTTCTAAACCCAAGGAACCCAAGGAACCTTTAAAAAAAAACGAGGAGGTGATATCGCAGCTAAATTAGCAAAACTCCCTGGAACCCCATGGGCAAAATACCCCGGAGAAAAACACCTTCCAGGGTATAGTTATTGTGGACCGGGAACAAGACTTGATATCAGACTCAATGATCAAAATCAGCCCCGACCCGGTGAGGAACCAATAAACGCTATTGATAAGGCCTGTCACCTTCATGATGTTGCTTATAAAAGCAGCAATTTGCAACACAGGCATCTAGCAGATGTGAAATTAATTCATGCGTTGAATTCTATCACTGATAAATCCTTCAAAGAAAAATTGGCTTCATTTTTGATAAAATCGGCTATGAAAAGTAAATTGATGTTAGGTGCTGGTAATTAATAGCAACATGGAATCTATTTATTATTCCCCAAGAGGATACTGGAGGGGTAACGCTGCAATCAGTAAACTCGCTAGCGCCGCAAAAGTGAAAAAAACCACTGCGGCTCATTGGTTATCCAAACAGGCACTATGGCAAATTTATCTACCACCGCCTAAACAAATTCAATTCTCGCATTTTGATGTAACCGGACCCAATGAAGTTCATCAGGCTGATCTATTATTTCTGCCACATGATCGTGGTTACAAATATGCGTTAACTGTAGTTGATATTGCAAGTCGATACAAAGAAGCAGAACCGTTAAAAACAAAATCGGCCACTGAAGTCGCTTCTGCATTTGAAAGGATTTATCGACGAGGTCCTCTGCACTGGCCAAATCTGTTACAAGTTGACCCGGGCAAGGAATTTCAGGGTGCAGTGTTATCTACAATGAAATATCACAATGTCGCTATCAGACGAGGGCATACTGCACTGCATCGTGATCAGGCCATTGTAGAACGGTTTAATAAAACCCTTGCTGAGCGGTTATTTGGATATCAATATGCAAAAGAATTCATCCAAGAAAAAAGATCCCGTGAATGGGTTAAGAGATTACCAGGTGTAGTTACCGCACTGAATAACGAGATTACTAGAACCATCAACATGAAACCTATCAACGCGATTAAAAAGAAGTCGATACCTGAAAAACCACAAAAGGATTTTAGCGTTTCCCAACCAATTCTTGGTAGTAATGTCATTGTGAGGTACTTATACGAACCAGGAGAGCTTGAGGGTGGCACAAAAAGGGCTACTGATCCTATTTGGAGTGTTACTGCACATAAGATATCTAGTATAACACGATCTACGGGTAGACTTCCAATCTATAAACTGGATTCAACTGCCCCTCAGCGTGGGTTTACTAGACAACAATTACAAGTAATTCCTGACGATACTCAATTACCACCGCATGGTCTTAACTAGCACCCTTGCGTCTATTGCACTCAAGACAAGTCAACATCACATTATTTCTGACATGACCGAGATTGTTATTTTTTCTGTCTACGGTGAATTGGCGAGGATCCTTATCCGAATACTGCCAACGCATTATACAATTGCAACTTGCGCAGTGATTATTCTGTTGTTTCTTCAAAGTGATTATTAATTCAGCATCAATATCAAATTCTCGTTTTTTTTTTTTGTCCTGTTGTTTGTAACCGGAGAGTTTTTTTATCAATAATATCATTATCGTCACCAATGATTTCATCATCGCCACCAATGATTTCATCATCTCCACTGGCTTCGCCAACGACAATTCTTCGAAGTTGATTTATTTTTCGTACTCTGGACACTGCGAGATAGACTAAATTCGACCATTCTATGCGATTATCTACCATCCAAAGAGTTGTATCCGATATAGTCAATCCCTGTGAAGAATGTATCGTCGCTGCATAACCTAGCGTCCACGGGGATTTATTAGCACGCAATGCATCTTCAACAACATTGATATCAACCAGCACAATATCATTTAATACTAAATTCTGTTTTTCACTTTGTCCTGGAATATCAACTTCGATGTTCTGTTTTCGCGTATCCGATGGCCTATAACAAAGAGGCACTGGAAGTGTTGCAAATTTTTGTTTATGCAATTCAAATAACTTCATCTGAAGTGTGTCCCTGACTATTTTTCTACTTGCAATGATTAAATCGTTTGGTCTCCACATTTCCCAAAACTCATTCATGGGAGTTTCCGAAATTATTTCACGGGTTATTTCACACTGGATTCTATCCGGTTGTAATCTAATTAGTTTCTTCAATTCTTTTAATTCATTATCAAGTGATCTATGATCGGTATCAATTTCTTCATAATAGTCTACAAAACCCTTTAGCCATTCATGGGGAGATGCACCGACAAATGGTGGTGGTTGGCCGTGATCACCGCACATAACGATTTTTGTATTCTTCAATAACAACCACTCAAGAAATATTTTTAAGACATCTTCTGACACTGTGTCTATTTCATCCCAAATCATGATTTCAGGAATAAATTTCTCTCCCATGCGCTCAGGAGTCCATTTATCTCCCTTCCATCGGAAAAAGCTGTGATAAGTGCAAGCATTTACCCCTCTCTGTATCATTTCTCTTGCAAGTCTATGAGTTGGTGTTAGCACAATCATGTTAGTAGAAATACAAGTATTTCCACCACGACGAAATAACTCAATTGCCCGGGTTGTTTTTCCTGACCCACCACAGCCGTTTAAATAAACTGTTTTATACAGGCATATTGGATCAGAAATCGGTGGTGCACTAGAAAATTCTGAACACTGATTGCTTTCTAAGTAATTATTTTCAATGGTAACATCTGCTGATGGAATATAATCATGAATCATTTCTTTCTTAATTCTCCATGATCCCCATTTCTCGTTGCCAGTAGCCTTAAAATCAGCCATTTTGCTATTTATGTAAAATGAATCAGTAGCAACTCTAACTGCGGTGGTAGGAAATCTATTGATCATTGAAAACAGATTGATAGAAGCATAACCGAGCATAGAAGCTCTCAAATGTGTGTACTGCGGATGGTATCCATCATTGTAGGTAACAATTGTACCCAATTTGGTTCCATCGGACATAAATGCGTCCTTACGATTGACATATAGGCCCTTATTCGTTAAATCCGCCATTACAAAATCGTATTCAGCGTTGTCTATAATCAATCGTGAAGAATATTTCGTATTATCATCTTTGCCACCTTGGGTAAATTTACCGATTATTCTTCGTCCAAGATTTTTTGCTTCATTGTTTCTGATTTCAAATAACTGTCTGGACCAATCCATGATTTGTTGTTCATTAAAATCAGGAAACAGTTTTCGCTCTTCGCTAATTATTTTTTCTAGATCAGGTTGGGGTAACCAGACTGATTTCTGTGCTCGATAGGATATAATTGCTTCACTGACAATTAATGATTTTAACATCTTACAATCAAGCATATACCGTAATAACACTATTGGCATCCAGTGTTTTTCAGACATGTGTTTACCAATCCAAAGATAACTACACGGATGAAGTCCTTCAGCCATTTCAAATGATACTACACAAGCGAATCCGGTTAAATCAAAATCAGGAAGTGGTCCATTAATAGCAACACGGGTCATTTCGTGTGTAGGGTGTCCAAATCGTTTGAAATATTTCTCACACTCTCCATACCCAAGAAAACTTCCTGGATAACACACAATCATATCAACTGAAATAACGGAATCAGAGGTGTATTTTTTGTTCCATAATCCGCCGTGGCTGTATTCAAGACAGGACAATTTGACCTCTGATAAAAACTCACTTCGTGTTGGTTTCCACGTGTTTTTCTTTCTAGCAAAATGTGCTGCAATGGATGGTACTGTGAAACAGTTTGCTAATAATTGATCGTCTTCTTCTCCGTCCCCAGAAAACTCACTAGCTAGTTGTTTCATTTGATTCTGCAGTTCTTCAGTACGGTATAATTCTCCGTTGGGCCTTACAAACTGATCAAATCTGCATTCCTCGTCTGAATTACTATGAAATAGCCACGCTGACACAGGATCGTTTTTACTCAAATGGTAAATAGCATCAAATAATTTCTGCTCGGTAAAACATTCTTCAGGTCCCAACCCTGCTGGGGATAGATATTTTACGGTTCTATCCCGTGGAAATATTGTTACTGCAGATGACCACGCGTGCGCGTTATGATCAATAATTTCAATGGGGGTTCCTTTTGATTGATATTTCGATTCGTATAATACTTCACCGGTGATTGTTCTTACCGATATTGGAAATCTCAATGATGTTTCTAATTTGGCTATATCCTGAATTGTTGCTCCATGCTCTTTTACCGTGAACTCCCACTCGGTTATTTTTTTTCGTCTTAGATCAGTGAGTTTATTCCCCCGGGACGCATTTGTGAAGTGTTCTATTATTCGTTCTGCTACACAATTGAGCCCTGTCGAATATTTCATGGGTGCTAGTTTTGAAATATCAGGTTTTTCATTGAGCGGATAGATCCCGTAAACAACTGCTGTGACAGGATAAGATCTTTCGTAATAGGGTTTATCAATTCCAGTCAAAATTCCCGGTTTGGAATCCTGATTCACGGTGACAGTTTTTTTGCCCTTGAGAATGGGTTCAAATTTATCCTTAATAATCCATTTGCCATTCTCACGGATAACGAATTTGATTCGGAAAAAATGACTTTTTTCCCCAACACGTGAAATGATCACTGCTGCTTTTTCATCATTCATGGTAGCGTCAACAACACCATCAATTCGAAATGTTGACCAACAATAAGATGCTCCATCACGCTTGAATTCATTAAAACAGTCTCTGATGGGTTTATCAAGAATTTTATTCTTGGGTGTATTAGAAATTACATCAAGATTGAATTGAGCATCCTTCCATGATGATCTCATGTTTCCGTCTCTTGGACGTTTGTTACGTTTTTTGGGTCTATCGCGATTAAATCTAGGATTGATTTTCAATAATCTCTTAAACTCTTTCATGTTTCCGTCTATTGTGCGTTTTGGACGTTTTTTGGGTCTATCGAGATTAAATCTAGGATTGATTTTTAATAATCTCTTAAACTCTTTCATGTTTCCGTCTCTTGGACGTTTGTTACGTTTGTTTCCGTCTATTGGACGTTTTTTGGGTCTATCGAGATTAAATCTAGGATTGATTTTTAATAATCTCTTAAACTCTCTCATGTTTCCGTCTCTTGGACGTTTTTGACGTTTTTTTGGTCTATCGAGATTAAATCTAGGATTGATTTTTAATAATCTCTTGAACTCTCTATCAGCATTGAATTTAGCATTTTTCGAAGTCAATCTCTTGAACTCCTTCATGCTATATAAAAAACAAACATTTAAATGAAAGTTTTATGTATAATGAATCACTGCAAATGGCTCATGATGGGAAATGTAACCCCGTGTAACAAATCATGCAGAAAAAATGAGTACTGTAGGTATCATATGCAAAGTTTTCGACGTGGAAGTCTTGGACCGTTACCCTGTATTCGATGTGGGGTTGGGGTTAAGGGAAGATCACAATTGTGTAGTGATTGTGGTGGTAAGCGATATAGGGAATTGAAGCGTTATTATGATAAAAGAATAAAAAATGGACAATCTATCAGAAATTATAACCCTGAAAAGGCCCTTGACCCTGACAACATCAAGGATAAAATCATAAGAACCCCGCAAGACTATATCGAAAGATTTTCCAGTGATGTAATTATTGAACCAAACACTGAATTAGACAAACAATAGAATAGTATATATGGACCAAGAATTCAGACCACATCCAGTGATTACAAAATATGAAGCATCCAGTGATGGTACTGTCAGAAACCGTAGACTAAAGAAACCGGTCGGTGTTGTGAATAATCAAGGGTATTTGAAGTTTACTGTTGGAAAGAAAAATTATCTCATTCATCGTTTCGTATTTGAATGTTTTAATGGATTGATCAAAGATGGTTTTGTTATTTATCACAAGGATTCTAATCCAAAGAATAATTCTGTATCCAATCTGCAGGCTATCACACTGAGTGAGAATTCCAAACGAGGAAGAGCTGGCACTTGCAAAACGGTTTGGAAGAGACCTGTGACATCTTTGAATACAACAACTAATGAAGAAAAAATATTTCAATCATTATATGAAGCCGGTAAATTTTTCGATATTTGTGGACCGTCAGTACGAAAAGTTGCAGAGGGGGTTTATCGATCGGCTATTTCAAAAAAGACGGGGCAAAAAGTTCAGTTTAGTTATGTCTAATGCGTCATAATTTCCAATTAGAGATATGTCATACTTATAGAATAATGAATTCTGAAAACATGAATAGCATCATAGTTGAAATAGCAAAATTGAAAAATCAGGATATCAAACTATCAGATGGATTAAATCCTGACCAAATTGTGTCTGATTTTCAGGATATTGAATACGGAGTTAGCACTAACAAATATATGCTACCCAAGAAATATGCACTCATCAAAAAAATTCAGAATTCTATTAAAGACTCTCTTTCATTTTCCAGTGACATCAGTGTGTTCGTTCCGTTGTATACTATCGTAGAGGGAATACGAAAAGAATTAGGTAATGAATACGAATTGAAAAAAGAAGTCAACTCTAAAATTAGAAACCTACGAGCATTAATTCAAGAAAATGAACAATTTTGATTGCCCGACCATTGATTGCCCCGACTCTTATCATTTTTTGATTGCCCGATTATTTATCATTTTTTTTAGCCGACCCTCAGAGGGATGTCAAAAATCGATGGACGATGTGTCAGATTGGTCAAAACTAGAATGTTGAAACTATCAGTATTATTTTATTTATATACAATTTTGATACTTTCAACATCAATGATAGAGCTGTCAAAACAATCAAATAACACTTCCATGACCGTATCAAAAATCATCCGACATGTCATTGATGGCGAAACTATCAGTATTATTTTATTTATATACAATTTTGATACTTTCGCCACACCTGATAGAAGGTGTCTCACGATGAAATAACACTTCCATGACCGTATCAAAAATCATCTGACATGTCAAGTATTTTGCAATTGAAAAATAGTTTGCGATTTCAAATAATGGTCAATGAAGCATTAACAACCCGATTGGCTCGTGAACGACTGGATTCAATTAAGAGATTTGTACCAATTCGCGACTCTGTAAGAAATAAACTGCAACAACGACAGAGTTTACAAACTGATTTTGCTCTGGGGTCTGAAGAGTTGTTTAAACCAGTAACCACAGCAACGAAGGGGGTAGAGCGTGCTTTACTGGGAGATGGTCCCGAGACGGGAAAATCTGTTATTGGTGAACTTGAAAAACTAGCAGCGAAAACTGAACAAACTGAAAAAACTGATCCGAAAAAAACGACTATTTCTCTGTTGAATAAATTTACTGATCATGCTAAAATATTAATAAAAAAACCTAGTTTATTGAAATCAAAGGATTATCAAGCCTTTGGTAATTTTGCTGCTCAAAGTTATAATTCAAAAAAAGATTTTTTAAAGGACGAGTATAAAAATGATAGAATATCAAGTAATGATTGGTTCGATTATTTGTATAAACTAAATAAAGGGATTGGTCGTTTGAATAAGGATGAGATAGGATACAAGGAATTTAAAAAGGGAATTAGTAATTATAAAAGAGAACAAATAGAAGAGCGGCAACGAGAAATAGAAGAACGGCAAGAACTAAAACGTCAAACACCAACACGTAGACAAACAAGAAGACAAAAAAAACAACAACTACCACCTGATGATGATGATGATTTAGAAGAACGACGTCAAACACCAACACGGAGACAAAAAAAACAACAACTACCACCTGATGATGATGATGATGATACTCTTGATTATTTACAAACCACGGATACAGACAAACTAGATGAAGCAGCTGGCTATAGCGGAAGTGGATTAGGAAATCCAAGGATTGGAAACATTTGTCCTGATAGTGTTATCAATGATATATCACGATTAGATGTTCTCATCGGAGGATTCCGAGCTGGAAATAACTCTCCAGAAATAATTAATGAAGCAGCTGATATCTGTAGACGGTTATTTGCCGGCGGTATCATGGATATCAAAACCTATCGAGATTTCATTGACGAGTTAGCAAATGGGTATCATAGTGATTAAATAACAATTGAAAACACTATTGTTTTTATAATAATGATCATCCATTACAATCATGATAAACCAACCCTCGTCTATGTAGTTAATTCACGGTTTCCAGTTTATAGAGCATACTACGGAGATGGCCTCGGCAAGACCATTTTAGGATTCTTTTCAAGAATGGCCCCCAAAGTGATGCCGTTAGCTAAACAGTTATCAATGAAAGCCATTGATGTTATTCGTGATAAGGGTATTAATACTGTTGGAGATCTTGCCGGGAAAGCGTTTTCAACTGCGAAGGATAAAATAACATCATTAGTGGGGCGAAAAAAGAAACCGTTACCGTCTACAGAAGAAATGCCTGCAAGTGTTAGTAAAATTATAAATAACGCAGTAGATGAAAAACTAGCGTCGATGGTAAATCAAGGAGACCAAAGTAATATTGCAAACATGATAGCAGGAAGTGGCCTTAAAAAACTACGTCGATGAAAATGGAAAAATCGTTTACGATTTCACTATTTAGACTCTGATAAATAGAATAAAATGTTCAAAAAATCATCTGATCCAGCATTTGATATAGACGCCCCAGTGCGTAAAGATGATTCTGTACGCGATTATCAATATTATTCTTATCACGCAGTACAACCAGATCTCCGATCGCGAATTGAACTTCAAGTTCATGATACCAGTAAATATTTTCTACCGTGTGAGGCATTTATTGAAGTAGAAGGAGAACTTGTAACAAATGTTGCAGCTGATACCCCATATGACAATAACTCAAATGTCCGAGTTGGTTTTGTTAATAACGGCATCATGGCGTTATTTGAAAGCGCTAGATATCTCATTGATGGAAAAGAAATTGAATCCATTGACCGTGAAGTTGATATGGCCACAACAATCATAGGGTTAGCGAGATATTCTGATGATTATACAAGATCAGCGGGTCCATCTATGATGTTTGCAAAGGATACCTCTGATACCGCTGATCACCTTCAATTCATTAAAGTGTTAACAGCACAGGGTACTGCAGAAGCCAATCAACAAGAAGCAGCTAATCCAGAACGTCGAATTAGACCCGGAGCTGCGTTTGATATTCTCGGAGGCGTTAATGGTAATCTCAATTTAGGATTTGCAACACGTGTAGCAACGTTGCATGGGCAGCGTCGACGATTTTCATGTGCGATTCCACTACATCACATATTTGGATTCTGTAGAAACGTCCGAAAAGTTATTTATGGAGCCAAACACACAATAGCACTCGTGAGAAAGGGTACTGATGATGATGCAATCTGGCGTAATGCTGGGGTTGCTCCCGGTAAAGTCATTCTAACAAAACTATCATTATGGATGCCAGTGTTAACTCCATCAATCACAGACGAACAGCGACTACTATCATTTATGGACCAAGGAGGAAAGTCGTTGTTAAGTTGGTTATCAGTGACCACGGATATTAAACAAGACAGTGTTGATGGTACATTCACATGGCACCTGGCATCAAAACAAGGGGTTTCAGCTCCACGTCATATATTTATTGCGTTACAGAATGCTGCGCGAGTTGGTAATCAAGAACGAAGTCATATGATATTTGATCAGTTAGGTGTTAGTGAAGTCTCGCTGAGAATAAACGGACAGCAGGAACCATCCGAGGATATACAACTTGATTACGGTCAGAATCATATTGCACGTGTCTATCATAACCTGTTGTCATTTATGGCACGTGATCTAAATGTGGATACCGGTTTGCAAATATCACAATTGGATTTTAAAAGCCTTTATCCGATTTATTACTTTTCATTGGAACATCTTGATTTGATGAGACAATCTGTCGTTGATATACACTTTAGAGCCCGTGTAACCCGTCCGACTGGTCCACTAGTTGCTGGGGTTGCTCCTATCCTTATCCCGAATTATAGAGCGGTTGCTGTCATTCTCAGTGATAAATCAATGCTACTCGAAGGTGTTGGTGGAAGAATGAGAGTGGTAGATGCCCCAGTAGAAAATCTTTGAACGATTTTTCATTGAATTAGAATCAATCAATTATATATAATGTCATATAGTGTTATTAGTGTTACGTTAACTCCTGGTCAAATCAAAAAATTGCAATCAGAATCGGCTAAAAAATGTGGAACCACAATCACGTTGAAACCTAATCAAATGACGGGTGGTGAAAATAAATTATCGCTGACAACTCGTCAGGTGAAACATTTCAATGATGCTTTCAAGGATAAAAAGGGAGTTCAGATTACTCTCTCTGCGGCTGCTATTAAAAATATGATGAAAACAGGTGGTATATTTCCATTGTTAGCTGCAATACCAGCATTGATTGCAGCAGCAGCCCCAGCGGTGGCTAAAGCAGCAGCGTTAGGAGCCGTTGGTACTGCAGCAGGAATGGCGTTGAAAAAGGCAGCTGGACAAGGATATAAAAAAAAGAGACGATCCGTTCAAGGATTGGGTCTAAGACTACCAGGAACCCCGTATTCGTGGTACAGCGGAAAAGGTCTAAGACTACCAGGGACCCCGTATTCATGGTACAGCGGGAGATCCGTTCACGGATCAGGCCTGAGACTACCAGGAACGGTTTATTAATACAGAAATCATCAATGATTCCAATGTCCAATTTTGATTTAATGGATGCTGCTAAAAAACTAGCGATTAAACATTTCAGAGGTGTTTTTATGAAAGATCAATTACCACATCAACCAAACAAAACTGAAACAGGTATTATTAATCTCGATAACAGCACCGGACCTGGAACTCACTGGGTTGCATACGCTATTGATCCACGTGGGATTGTCTATTTTGATTCATATGGATTAGCCCCACCAAAAGAGTTTATGCGGTATATAAAAACCCTTCCAATGAAGACTTGGTATTCTACGCTACCAACACAACAAATCAATGACCCACCAATATGCGGCAGTGAAGTATTAAATGTCCTTGACGCTATTTCTAACTCCTTGGGTAACCCAAGGGGAAAACCACCACACATTGTCGTAAATGACTACACTAGTAATCGCTTTTTAGAGAGAGATATATAAAATATCATGATTGATATTTGGGGAAGACCTCTGAAACCCAAACCCGATGACACTGCAACTCCTGATTCTATCAAGGATATAACAAAAGAAATTAAAGATGAAATAGCTGAGACGTTGAATTTAGAAAGTGTTGAACCCAATGAAATAGTTGTATTTCAGGACAAACAGGGTAAATTGAAATCTAGTAATATCTCTCTGGATGATATTTTAGTTAAACAACAAAATGCAATCGAGAACACAGTTGCGTTATTTTCCGATCAGGGTAAACTCAAACCGGGTGTACTCGTTTCGACGATTACAGATCGATTAAAAATTCTCAACGATGAGTTAAACAATTCTGTGGTTGTACTAGCAACACTTGAATCTAGAATTGAAGAACACATAAAACAGTTTATATCATTTCGTAGAAATATCATTGATAAATTTATTGGAACCCCGTTAGATAAAATTGAACTAAAACTCCCTGATATTAAAAAATCCATCGATGAGACGAAAACTTTCATCGAAGACATCAAAGGGGATGCAACGAGGATGATAACAGCCATTGAAAAAACAAAAATTCCTCATGAGAAAACCAACAACTTAGTATACACGATCCAACACGGATCATTTGAGTGGACACCTACAAACAACACATTAGATATCACTGCAACCGTTAAGGGTATTTATCGATTAACACTAGTAACACCATTATCTCAATTTAATATTTCATCGTCCAGTTCATCCGTGTTCAATAATACGATTTCAACGATCATCGACAAGAATACAACTGAAAAGTTTACAATCACATCTACTGATAAAAATTTGGTTAGGGTCTCAACAACGTGGTATGTGGAATTCGTAGCGGATTTAAGTTGAAAATTGCAAAGCAATTTCACTAACGGTTTCAATTGAAAACGCTAGCGTATTTAAAATAAAAAATGATTTCATCATCGCAATATCGCTATGATCAGGTCAGAGAGTATCAAACTAGACTCAAAACCTTGTCTGAGGAGTATGAATTGAAAATTAAAAAATATCGCAGGAGAATTACCGCAATTGATGTTACTGTGTACGCTGTGAGTGGTGTAATCACCGGAGCTGGTATTATACTGTCTTCAGTGACAATGATGGCCCCGATAGCTGTTCCAATTTGCATTTCTGCGGCAACAACAATCGCTGGAATAATTTCAATAATCACAAAAAAAATATCCTCATGCAGCCAACGGAAACTACAAGACTACATAATTCAATTTCATGTTGTGTCCACTGCATACTCGCAATTATCCTCATTGATATCGTCATCGCTCGATGATACAATTATATCAGAGAGTGAGTTTTCAGCGATGGTAGATATATATGATTCTGCGATGTCAAAATTAGAAATACAACATGAGTATAATAACAATGACAACACAGATGGAATTACTTCAACAAATAGTGGAGAACACAAACCCAGTACAAACAAGCATGATCTCAATAACCTCAACGAATCCAGAATTCAGTGTGAATTTCCCCTCTCCAGTCCCAGTGAAGGAGATAGCGCTAGCAAAATTACGAGTATACCACAGTTGGCCAAATATTAGGTCAAAATCATTTGGTGGTCAACAACCCAATAATTCACTGGTATTTGCAAATAAGAATAAACCCGACGGTACCCCAGACTGGAACGTTGTTTCCATACCAACCGGATCATACCAAATTGAACAAATCAATAATGAATTCGCGCGTAGAATAAAATCGATTACTGGAGTAGAGTCAAAAATAGCTATAACAGTTCATGAACCAACACTATCATCTGCCATTGAAATAAGCACAGAAGGATACGTCGTAGATATATATCAGAGTTCTATTAGAACCGTACTAGGATGGCCTGAATTACCACCCGGGGGAAAAACCGTTGATTTACCAGAGCCAAAAAAAACTGATTATATCACCGACAGGACAAAATCTGATAATCCAGTAAAGAGTTATAGAGATTATGACAAATTGAATTTTTTCACTGAAAAGATAGATAAGGGAGGGGAGAAATACTACATAACTCGACAGGATAAAATTACTGAAAACTTCACAGCGTTCAATAACGATATTTCGTTGTTGTTAATATCCCTTAAATCCGGCTCTCTCACCCGAGATGAATTTATCAGCGTCATAGAAACATGTAACAGAATCCTCAGTGACATTTATATATTTCATTCACTAATTATACGAGAGGTAGCCCTTGCCAGACACCCTAACACGAAAATAGAATTTACGACAAAATATCATATAAGCGTAGAAAATATTTCCGAATTCAATCTACCAGGATATAATCTCTTAGAACTACAAAAATCTCTCAGTGATGCCATAGATGTCGGTTTTAAAATAATTCATGATACGTGGAAAAAAACAACATCACCGGAAACAACTATCCTGACACACAATAATGACCCAGATGGTGGTGGCAGGCATATTGCTCCGTTCAATGTGAATATTTCAACGGTGATTGCGCTCAATTTAGTATGTGATGTGATCGAAGGAAGCTATCAAATAAATTTAGAACGATCAAATCAAGCTCAGCAGGGATATATTTTGTATTCATTTGCACCAACAGCTCCTCCAGGGTTTTTAATAATTGAGTCCTCGGTGAATCCAGTCTATATGCGATGTCATAATAATTCATTAACCAGAATTAATTTCAAACTCACTGACCAGTCTAATAATCTGATTGATTTACAAGAGGAGGTTTTACAAATTAGTCTATTTGTGAAATCGTAGTGATTTTCGTCTCCCAGACAAGGTCTGGAACACGATATCGTATCGGACTGGATCAAATATTCGGTTAACCCATAGCAGCAGAGAGGGTGAGTGACAACGATGTTGTAGTCCCTTTTTCCCAAAAAATGTAATAGTTGAAAAGTTTTTGATTTCATTAATTTCATTGATTTTTTCATAATTTTTTTTGAGACCTAATCCATGATTCACACACACATTGGGACCTGATGTCATTGACTTTTGGGTCTGATGTCATTGGTTTCATTGATTTTAAGCGTGATTTCAGTGAATACTTGTCTAAAAATGTTGTCCGGCTCACCCTCTCTGCTGCTCAAGTGGCACAAGAGTTGCCTCTTCATGTATCGGTTCCAGCCCATATCTATGCATGCCCCCATCAGGGACTGTACTGTAGTATCATTTATTTTCGTTGGGCTCAATTTTCGTGGTTTTGTAAAAAAGGGCATTTTCGTGGGGACGTAAATTCGTGGTTTTGCCTGTCAAATTTTGCATATTATAAGGTAGTTAATTTCATGGTGTAACCTCTACAAGTACCCCAAATAAAGAATACAAAAGAATAAAACGATGCCGACGCAAACGGTGGTCACATTAATGTTTAAAACAATACTACCACCTGTATGAGTACATATCTAAGACACGGCAAGTTTAATACTTACAACGTGTTTTTGACCAAGTGATTAACATCTGTCAAAGCAGACTCAGCCAACAACACTAAAACAATTCTTCTACCTATGTGAGCACATATCAAACACCCGTCAGGATTAATCAGTTTTGCCATGTTTTCGTTTGAGTGTTCAAGATCAAAGGAAGCCGACGCCGCCAACAAAACCAGACCAATCAGTTATTAAAGTACATTTGAATGATCTCTTACTTAAACCACTGTCCATAAAGTTGCAATATCAGTACTTTATGACTATCATGGCGTTAACACAGTGGCTTAAGAGCGGTAAAATTCAACTTAGATCACACTTGGTTCCTGGACTTCCTAACCCTTCTCTATCCTTACTTAAATGAAACACTGTAAAAAAAAAAACGGGGCGGGAATTGGGGCGGGGGGGGGGGGATCATCAACCTATGTGGCTCATTTTTCGTTGGGGATTTAAATTCGTGCTTTGTGGCAACCACGAAAACCACGAAAATTGATCCCCCACGAATATTGATGATACTACAGTATTAGAGAAACATAATTTACTTAAAAAATTTGCTTTCTCCTCCCACAGGCCTCTTACCAGCCTTCATTGACTTAGCATTCCTCCTGCCTTCTAGCAACTCACCTGTTCTGCCAGTCTTAAATCAACCAATTCCCAGAAAATGATTGGGTGATCCAGTTTGTTTTGTATGGTTTCCAGATCTTATTAGTTCTCCATTTTTATCATCTCACTTCATGATGGAATTCCCATGTGATCAAATGAAGGCAGATGTTCTACAGAAGGAAATAGAGCTTTTGCTGGTGAAACAGACAATAGAGAATCATTCTGATGATGAAACATGTTGAAAATGAGGTGTGTGATTGACCTGAGCATGTTCAGTTATAAGGATGGAGATGATAATGTCCAGTTTCCCTATATACAGATCATGCTCATGAATCAAATGGGAACCACTCGGTATAGCAGGTATCATACAATACTTGCTTCCGGACAGGACTAGCTTCTGCATGCAGGGTGAATAAGTAACATAAATGATATGTAGTTCCATTCAATGTCTCAGTCATTGGAATAATGAAATTTGGCTTCATTTCTAAGCAACCAACAAATAACTGTTTGTTATCACTCCACACATTAATTGAAGCAAAACTGCAGGATTGCATACATGGCCTCAGATGCCATCTCGGGTGCATGGAGAATATCTGCACTGCCCATAAAAGACTATTCCCTGCAAGTACTGCTGCTTGTTAAGGGACTTATTAAAACAATGTATGTACTCTGAATTCAGACAGGATTTGGGTACAACTTAACTAGTAAAGATTTCAGCTCAGGAAATCAAAGTGATTACTTGAACCTGGCCTGCTAACATAATATTTGAATTCAAGACATAGTGGAGTCGGTTGGCTGGCATGCCCAAACTGCTTTCTCCAGCTTCTTTATGCATGATATAGCCTCACAATGGAGAGAACTGAATCTCGAGTCACTGGTAGCTGCCCAGATAGCTGCAACCAGTGTTCATGAAAACATTACCTCAGACCTGAGCATGGCCTTGCCACTTCTGCTATATTCACTTGCATATTTTTTTAATAATCAGGTCCTTTTTCCATGATGATGTATCTCGCATGTGTATAAACACATTATCTTCAGTTGACTCAGCTTACATTAGTTCATCCTTTCAATGGAGGAGTCATGCTCCTACAAGGTGACACAGAGAATGGATGCTAAGCATTTCTTCCTTCTCTTATCTCTTCTGATCTTCTCTTATCTCTTCTGATGTTAGTGTGATCTGGTAATGTGTCTGTGGATACAGTTTTAATGTAGCTTTAACATTGTTAGTGATGCAATATGGCAGTTAATGGTGATGTCTAGCATTGGATCATCATGCCGCAGACATGTAGTATATTGTCCCACACACTCACATAATCCTGTCTTTAGCCAACCAGTTCCAATACTAACCTCTTAATGCTGAGCGTCATTTTTATAAGTCTTTGATCTGACTCAACAAGGGTTCGAACCCATGACCTTCCATATCCTTAGCAAATGCTCTTACCACTTTGCTTGCTAGAGCAGTCAGTCAGGTAATGTATTTGACAGTAAACAATTTATGTTTTTAGTTGATTATATTCCTCCCTTTGCTGCTACCAGGTGTCACTTTTTAAACTTTACTGTCATACAGATGTTATATAAAAAATCCATGTCGATATCCATTTGAATTTTAACCATATATCCAGAAATGTGGGTGGTATACAATAATTAGAAAATTGAATTGCAGTATATTTGTGAATTTTTCACTTTTTTTTTTATTTGTGTATTTAAACCGCTTGTCACTGCATGCTGTCGTTAATGCATGTTTTCTTTCATGTTTTAGAAAGCCTTGTCAGTTCAGGAATCTTACTGATAGATTTGTCTTGCTATGCCTATAGTTTTATCTCTCTCCAGCTATGAAAATCTTAGTGATAAATCCATCCATCCTACCATTTCCATTGCTACACATGCATACCATGATGGGGATCTTAGTGATAAATACATCCATCCTACCATTCCCATGGCTACACATGCATACCATGACGGTGATTTAGTGATAGATCCATCCATCTCACCAGGCCCATTGGTACACATACATACCATGATGGGTAGTTTGCTGATAGATTTGTTTAGCGATGCCTATGGCTCAGCTGGTACAGATTCCAACCATATTGCTTTCTGCATGGCTGATAACCATGCTGTCCATCCATCCTACCATTACCATGGCTACACATGCATACCGTGACAGTGATTTAGTGATAAATACATCCATCCTACCATTCCCATGGCTACACATGCATACCATGACGGTGATTTAGTGATAGATCCATCCATCTCACCAGGCCCATTGGTACACATACATACCATGATGGGGAGTTTGCTGATAAATTTGTTTAGCGATGCCTATGGCTCAGCTGGTACAGATTCCAACCATATTGCTTTCTGCATGGCTGATAACCATGCTGTCCATTCTTCCAGCACACCAGCTGTCCATAAAGGTTTGACAAATTTATCTGGCAGAGCTGGCTTTCCATATGTTTGCAACTTACCAACAGGGAAATTACCATTACTTGTACAGAACTCCCAGCACAGGATAAAAAATTAGTGACTGTACCCATGCATGCTGCTGCACTTTTTGGTATAAAGTGGATGACAGTGTTTCATGCCACATCAAAATTGGTTTTAAATAATGTTGCAACATCTACAATGTTAGTCTTGGCAAAAAATAGGGCATTGCTCAGATCATTAACAGTTCAGCACACAGTTCCATGGCATATTCACTGTTTAAGCCATATAGAATGGTCCCGCCATCAATTAGTCTTGCATCAGATTTGCACATGTTTGGAGCAAGCAGTGCTCGATATTTTTTTGTTTTTTGACAAGGTGGAATTACAAGTTGCCCACCTTCATCACTCCAGTTCAGATCCAGAAGCCTGGCTATGTCAATCAGTTGAGAAGGGTTGTAGGCATTTGCTCATCCATCTAAAGTCTTGGTTACAAATATAATATAGAAGTTAATTGGGGGACAGAAGGAGTCACAGGTCACATAATCATAAGTTGTGTTGCTTTCTAGTTAGGAAACTTGAATATCAATCATACAGGAAATCTAACCTTTTATTCCCTAGAAGGATACCCAAGTTGTAGGTAGGATGCTCAGCATTCCCTCCTTCTATTACCTGTTCTCCTAATTTTAATGACCAAGGTAAAGACATGAAGGAGAAATCAAATTGTTATGTAAATAATGTTTCTCCAATAATACTTACCAGTTAGTATTACTTAAAACCCTCCCAGCCACCCTGCCATGTAAGCAGCCTTGTTTGTATTTTGCTCAGCTTAAAAATGGTCAACACCGTGTGGCAGAAAGGGGAGGTAAGTGGCAACAGTTATTGCCCTTTGTCACAATTACTAAATTCTCTTCCCCTGCAATGTGAGCAACGTGTTGAAGGTTTCACTGAAGTTTAAACTGGTTAAAACAGCGATACCAGTAGCCACCTAGTGGTCGCAAAGGAGCATTAATCGACCTGTAAGAGTTGTTTCTCTTTGTCTATAAATTATATAGACCAAAATAGACATGTTTTGTCTTCCAGAGAGGGAGGGGTTCAGAGGTAACAGAGAATAATCCTTAATGTTAATTTGATCATTTCAGTATTATCAGAGAAGTATTACTTTAAAAACAATTGGCTATGTTATAGTCTTTTTGTTCATTTTGATTAAACATACATAAATAAAATGAGAAATGCTTTGGAATATTGAATTTTTTCTACAAGTCATGTGAATGAAGTTCCCATTGCAATCATTTATGTAGCATACAATTGTCAACCCAGCAGATGTTTCTTTTGCACATCATTGATTTTTATGTCAATAATATACTGCAACTAATGATGTTAGAATATTGCTGTTAACAGTTACTTGTTTTTGGTAACTTTTTTGTAGAAGAGGAGGAAGAGGAGGAGGCAGGACAAAAGGTCTGGGAGGAGGAAAGAAGAAGGAAAGAAGAGGAGAGAAGAAGAAAGGAACAAGAGAGTTGGGAGAGGGAACAGGAAGAGTTGAGGAGGCTGCAACACAAAGTGGGTAGTTACTTTCAATATTTTTTTATCTAATATACATTAATAGATAGTCAGAGATCACTGCATGCAAAATGTATATTAACTAACAAACTAATTTTTTTAAATTACACTAGACCTTGGCAGAATTTGATACTCTGACATAAGCTACTGTCTTGAAAATTTATTATACGTTTTGGTCAGATACTTCTCAGTAGTAGAAGAATCTGAAATTCTATCTTCAAAGTTGATTGGGAATGAAAGTTTACCCAGTAATGAATTCAAAATTACCCATGAATTTTGGTATTTATCTCAGCAAATTTTAATTCCAGGCACATTTTAAAGATAGAATGACCCAACTCCTCTCAGCACTGTCAAAACACACAGAAATGTTGTATTGTAGTAGACCAGTTTTCAGGTTTTTGCCCAGAGCCACAGATTTAAAGACCCAATGAAAATAATCAGTACCCCCATCTCCCATTTTCATATTGTGTTTTATCCTAGATAGTAACAAAGCTACTGCTATTTGATAAATCAACATCAATTCTGTAATCTGGTTATGAAATATTAGCTTGTACAACGTTGTTTTATTTGAACTCTTTGAAGAAAGAATTATAAAACATTTTATATTGTTCCAACACATATGTACCTATAATGAATTCAGTAGTGATTTGTACTCGCTACCTTAAATCAATGTGATTTGTACTCGCTACCTTAAATCAATGTGATTTGTACTCGCTACCTTAAATCAATTTGATATAAGTAAGGGTATAGAGAAATGAGAAAAAGATATTCAGATACTTGTAATACTGAAAATGAAAGAAAGAACATTAAAAAAATACTAGTATCTGCAAATAAATTTAATACTTAAATCGATCATTCATTTCAGTACAAATGTTGCTGAAATATTTTGAACCCTGCTGAAAGGAAATTTTATTTTATCTATGCATTTTTAATCCGAAAGAACAACAAGCATACGAAATCGGAGGACTCTTACTTGAAAGATTCTTAATAGTGAAACACAATGTATATACACTAATTACAGCAGAGTATTAAAGCTCACACAGAACCACTGTATCAACATCATGTCAATCAATTCTCATAGTACACACGTATACTGGTCAGGCAAATAATCACCAAATTGCAGTATTAAAGTCTAACACTATCAAAATCACAAGTCGCGTGAGCTACAATTATCCATTCATTGTAAATTGGTTTGATTAATGAGGTTGCGAGGTTCACTAATACAGTGCACCGATTGTCACCAGTAAAATCCTCCTTTTCTGTGATGGTCTACATGACCTGTTTAGCATACCAGTTGTGTGATTTTAATTCCTCTTTGTACTGACTACTCCGATGGCCTAGTTGTTAGAGCATCCGCCTTGGATGCAGGAGGTCATGGGTTCGATCCCCAGCCGAGTCATACCAAAGACTTACAAAAATAATACTAACAGCTACCTCGCTAGGTGCTCAGCATTAAGAGGTCAGTGTTAAGACTGGTCCATGTGGTGTTAGAATAATGTGACTTTGGTGGGCATCATGCTACATGTCTGATGAATGATGCTCCAGTGCTAGATATCACTATAAACTGTCACACTGCAGACATTATAGTGATATGTCTGAATTTTTTTAAAACAACGTTAAAAATCCAAATCACACACACACACACACTCGTTATTTATTGTCGAGTCGAGTGGTTGACGCTACCTGTAAATTCTATTCAATAGACAAAGGGAAACAACTCTTACAGGTTAACTCCCATTCTACCTACTAAATAGATCTAGTTATAAGCAGTTTAAATCAGATATTACTTTCGCAGCCATTTGCTGTTGCAATTTGATTTATATGAATGGCTGCTTGGCTGTTGCACATAGTCATCATGGTATTTATCCTGCACCATATTCCATTCTGACTGTTGACCAACTGATTCATTCTTACAGATGTGCAATATATAACCACAGTGATCATGAGTTGCTTATCACAGATTGGCTATCCATGTATTCCAACAGCTACAGTATTTTATACCACACAGTCAAACCAACCAGACAGAACAACCATTACTATGCCACTTCGATGTGAACCACCATCTTTGAAAGAGCCATCCAGCAGGGCCAAACTGAATGCACTGATCTAGCATTCCAGTATAATATAACTTTTCATGGCATATCCTGTGGAAAACATTATGCTTGAGATTACCGTCTTTGGTATGTCTGGTATGTCAAAAAACAGATAAATATTCAGATCTACCATATAATAGTACAGCTCAATGGTATAGCCGGCTCAGTGTTAAGCAGAGGACAACTGCTCCACACAGAGTGGTCTTTCCATCTTTTGACATTAAATCTTGTCTGCATCCTATGGGACCATCTTATGATAGATTTTTCATGATGAGGTGGAACACAAAAAAAGCCCATCTTTGTCTTCTCTTTTCTGGATCCAGAAGTATGGGCCATCAGTGCTCTGTCAGTCAACATGAAGGGAATGTGGTCCTATGCCATAATTCCCAATACTACAAGTAATTCAAAAAGTGAGGGACATGATCTAATAGTTCTGATTCCCACTTAGGATGGGACAAATCCTGGTTCAACAGTCATATCTCCATACTAACTGACATTCCCACGAAATCATGGTGATCCCCATTCTTCTTAAGCATTCTAGGTCACCACTTTTCTATCCATGTCCAGAAAAACTTGTCCTTCATGCCTCGCTCTTGACAGGGAAATTTGATGCAGAATTTCAAAACTTCCTTTGTGGTGAGGATCACAACAGCTAGAAGACCATACTCTCTGATTGCATATGAAGGAAATGGAGGGTTTTTCATGACTGGTGTCACATCAGTTATGTCACACCACTTTTTTTCCTCCGTTCCTCAACTGATCTTGGACACATTTTTACATCATAGACAAGACTATATTGTACACCTGTCCAACTTGATGTCCAATTTTGATCTATGCAGACCACGCTCACTCACATTATTCCCCAAATGGAACTTCCACTGGGTGTTGACATGGCTCAATTCATTCAGGTTCAAGCCCCTGTCATCCATCAGTCAGCTTTCAAATAAGACTTGCTATCTGATAGTGCTTGCACACATAGTCATTGAGCTACATGTCCTCTCCATGAACTCAAAACTACTTCCAAGTTCCATGCAAACAGAGCAGTTGTCCAAACTAAACAACCTATTTTCAGTGCAAAACATGTGATGCTGTCACTAGGAAATCAACAGATAACTATTTGTCCCCTCTCATTAATGTGGAGAGTGGCAAAGCTCCAACATCCTGTAAGTGCCCTCAGATATCTGAAGCATGGGAGAATACCTTCAATGGCCAGATCAGACTTTTTCTGCATCTTAAGAATAACATCAGAAGTGCTAGCCACTTTTTCAAAGGGAGTTATAAATTTGGTGTAGACTGACATATCACAGGAACATGTATGGTATGCCTCATGAAAATCTTGGCTCACATGTGTCCATGTACTTTCTATGATCCTGGCATTCAAACAAAATGAGACATAGTTGAGTCATATTAATGACAAGCTCAGACCACTTTCTCCAACTTTTATCAATGTAAGCAGAGAGAACTCAATTTCTTCAACCCAGTGATAGCTGCACAGGCAGTACCAAGTTATGACAGCACAACCTCACAACCAGGCTTAATTAGCCACTTTCTCTTGATTTGCCTGGAAAAACCTTAAAGGTGAGGCCATAATTAAGTGCAGAATTCCATAGAGATCTCCTAGTTTGTATATAACTATGGTCTCCCAATGCATTAAACTTTCATTAGGAGAATTTTAGCTGGAGTTTTTTTGAGCAATCATGCACTTCTTGGGTGATTTGTTTGTTTATTTGATTAGTTTTTTTTATGTAGCTTTAACAATTTTTTAGTCATATCGTTACATTGTCTGCAGTGAGGCAGTTTATAGTGATGTCTAGCACTGGGACATCATACCACAGACATGTAGCATGATGTCCCACCCAGTCACATTATCCTGACACCAGGCCGACCAGTCCTAACACTAACCTCTTAATTCTGAGCATCAAGCGAGGCAGCTGTTAGCACCATTTTTGTAAGTCTTTGGTATGACTCAACTGGGGATTGAACCCACGACCTCCCGCTTCTGCAGTGGACACTGTAACCACTAGGCCACCAGAGCGGTTAGTCTTGGGTGATAGGTAGAGGTAGGATGCTCAGCATTTTCTCCTTCTCATACCTATTCTCCTAAGGTAATGTGGTCAGGTAATGTATTTGCCAGGGGAAAGAAAATCCCCACACCCTTCCTCACAATGTGAGCATCTATTAAGTGTTGTTGAAGTAAAACAGAACCCTGATTTAATATGGGTATAATGGTAGCCACCTATTGGTGGCAAGGGGTGTTAACCTGTAAGAGTTGCTTCCCTTTCTAGATGTGGATTCAGAGGTAGCAAGGAAAGTTATTCTAAATATAATATGATCAGGTAAGTGTTATAGGCAAAACATTTTTAGAGAAACATCATTTAATTACAAATTTGCCCTTTAAAGAAACTTTATTTATCAGACAGTTTCCTTTTCTATGGTAAATTCAGGTTCTAGGACATTTATATAGATAGTGATTGATTTTGAATAAGTTGAAAAACGTTTACTTAATGTTGTAAAGACTGAATCTTGTTGCATGGAAAGAAACTTTAGTTCCAATACTTAACGCAGTTGCTTGTACAAACATGAAACTTGTAGCATTAATTTATCTCAGTCTTATATTCACAACCATGAATTTTTTAAATACAGTTTTTGAACCTACTCTTTTAAAGCACACCATAAATTTTGGAAGAGGTGTATAGTGTTACCCTAGTTTATCTACTTATCTGTCTTTGGTTATTTTTAGTTAGATCATTTTCTCAGGCATCATTAGCCCCAAGTCTTGCATCTTGATATGTGTCGGATCATCCTGTTGAGTACAACATCATATTAAATGAGGTCAGTGTGACTTTATGAGGTTAAATTTGCATTTAGGTTAGTTCTCAGTGATCGTTTCCCATCAAGGCAAGCAACTTTGTTTAGATGTATCTTGGTGAGTAGATTGCCATCCTACCAAGGCAAGCAACTTTGTTTAACTGTATCTTGGTGAGTATATTGCCATCCTACAAAGGCAAGAAAATTTGTTTAGATGTAGTTTGGTGAGTACATTGCTATCCTACCAAGGCAAGCAACTTTGTTTACATGTAGCTTGGTGATTAGATTGCCATCCTACCAAGGCAAGCAACTTTGTTTACATGTAGCTTGGTGAGTACATTGCCATCCTACCAAGGCAAAGCAACTTTGTTTACATGTAGCTTGGTGAGTACATTACCATCCTTCCAAGGCAAGCAACTTTGTTTACATGTAGCTTGGTGATTAGATTGCCATCCTACCAAGGCAAGCAACTTTGTTTACGTGAAGCTTGATGAGTACATTGCCATCTACTAAATATTATATTACTCTGACATATTTCATACCTTAGTGACTCTGGTTATATTTTGCATTGAAAATAGTTTCTTGGACATTGTTAGCAATTGAGACAAATATGTATGTAGATGCATCTTGATGAGTCAACATTTTGTGCCAAATAGAGGTCATTGTGACCTGAATTTCATTTTTAGTGATTTATTTACATTTTTATTCTTAGGGTTTATTTTTCATATACTATTACCTGCACAGTTATACCGGAAGTGGGTTGTGGCACATTCAAGTTTATGAATACATTTCATGCTGCTGACAGGGACAGATTCTCACATTATACACAAAATGAGCAGGTTTCTGTAAAATTGTCTAAATTTGTATTCTTGAGTGGAAAATCAATGTGTATTGTTTTCCATTAGGGTGAGGACAGTGCTGATGTAAGGAGAGTAGGCCAGAATGAGGAGGAGAAGAAAGAAGAAGATATAGACCCTGTCATGAAACAGTACATGGCTATGGTCCAGCAACAGAAAGCTAAGGAACAACAACAAACACAGAAACAAAAACCGAAGAAAAAACAGGTAATGTATTACCATAAATTAAGGGGGCCGAATGATCTAAAGTGCTCTCCGTTACAGATCAGTGACATCTTACCTCTGTGTGGGTTCAAGTCTCAGATTCAGCCAATGTCGGTATGTGAGAAAGCTTGCCACTAGCTTCTCATGTGTTGATGGTTCTTTCCGGGGGTTTTCCTGGGTTCTTACTCCACTATTAATACTGGCTGCCATATATAGCCTATCATGTGCTGAAAAATGGCATTAAACCCTACGACAGCAGTAACCAGAAGTTAACAATGACCATTGGTTAGCATGCTTGTCTCAGAACCAGAACAATCCAGGTTTGAATCCTACAATAGGGTCATTCTGGCTTGGCTTCGTGTATCCCATAGCAAGACACTTTAATCCAATGGCCTTATATAACCTTCCATGCTGTACAACACCAAAACACCAATTTAGCTGTTCTGCACAACTCGAACCCACGAGCCTCGCTGGGTGATGGGATTGACAACAGAAGTACAGTCCTACCTGTTTATATCGACATCACTTATATCGACCATCTGCCTATGTCGACAAAAAAGCAAAGCCCCAGTCCCTTGGTCTACTATTACTATCAAATTGTTATGCTTATGTTGACGTCGAGATAAAAGATCAACGTACATGTCGACAGAAGCCCTTGGTCCCAGCTTAACAAATCGTTTGTTTTCTAATCATTTATGTCGACAGACTGCAAGTTCTGACCCATACTTTGTTCAACAATTAGTTGATCTTGCCGCCAGGCTTTTGATGTTGCAGTTGGATAAAAAAAAACATAGCAGCACATTTTCTCACCACTCTGCAGCTAGTTAAGTTTTTGATCTTGCCGCCTAGCTTGTGGGTCATGTTCTTTAGATGTACTCTTATAATGACAACATGTACATCTGTGGGTCTTTCAGCCACTGAATTTTCTGATTGTAGATATCAGCACAGCTAAAAGGATCAATTGATGAACACAATTTCCCAATCAACAGGTGGTCGAAGCAGGACTAATGGTCGAAGCAGGACTAACAAGCCCTTAAATTTGCCATCCAGGAAATTGATGCATACAGAGGACTCCAGTATACATGATTTTCTGAATCCCAAATATAAAAAAGCATCCAAATACGCATGATTATGCTTTTCCGAGACCTTTGAAAGTGATCGGTGATTAAAACAAGATTTTTGTTTTTTTGCTGTGAAAGTTTCGTTTTTAACTTTATTTACATTTACGATGGTTACCAACAGCAGGGTAAAATGCAAATTAAATTTACAGTCTCTGGAAACTAAATATCTGGCTGTTAGGAAGTTAAGGGATGAACATCTCGCAAAGAGGTCTTTGAGATGTTTTCACTTAAAACTAACACCCATTCAGGAAGGATGAAAGCTGCCGAGTCTGTTGAAGGTAACTGCGTTCCCCGAAGGAAGAAGCAAGACTGCTACATTTGTTGAAGACGTGGAGGAAGCATCAAAATGGTTCAATGAAGCATTTGCAAAAAAACTTAGTCTGGAGAACTTCGCTACAACAAGTGGTTGGTTCAGTCGCTTTAATGTTCGTCATAACATCGGATACAAAAGTATTTGTGGAGAATACATGTAAGGTTGACAGTTTTTCACTTCCCTGTGAATAGCCCCATCCCCTTGGTAGCCTTAATAAGATGGGAACAGACTGACCAAAATTGAGGCCAATTTAAGTACATGTACATGAAGCATGTAAATGACAACTATCCAATAATGTGCTAATGCCGACATTTAATTTTGTAATGTTTTTTGTATCAGGATGTGATCAACGCAATATTTTAATTTGGATTTTACTACACAAAGGTAACTAAAATGTAATTTGTCAGTATGCAAATGTATTTCACACTGATTCTGTCTTCATGTACTTAAAATTTCCATTGTTTCTCAGAGTGTAAATGGTATTCAATGACGACGGGTCACCCTTTGCTGACGAATTTTAACTTTTATCTTTTTTCAGCTACCCCCACCCCACCCCCCCAACACTTATCTCGACATCCGCCTATGTCAACAACATTTTCTTGGGCTCGAGGATGTTGACATAAATGGGTAGGACTGTATATTGTTTTACCTATATGAAATTTAAAAGAAAAACCTCAGTCTTTTGCCTTTGTTTGCATGCAAAAGATAATATCCCTTCAGGTTTTATATATTTCATTTGAATTTAACTTAGATGCAAGACTATGTTTTTTCACATGATCAAATTTACCAGTATATTTAACAGAACATTAGAAAAATTAATTGGTTTGATTTAGAAGTGTTACCAAATGTTTTAATATGAATCATTAGGATGTGTATGATGTTGATAATTACTGTATGCATTTATCTTTTATGTTCTAATATGATACCGCCATAATTGAAATATGAACATTATTAAATGGGAATGAGCAGAGGTTTTATTGATGATAGCATATACTAAATATGGCATATTAACTTGGAATGTTTGCTGTTTCTGTTTCAAAATATTTTGAGCATCTTGCTGGTTACATAACAGGTGTATCATTGATATATACCTTTTTACGGTTGAACAGTTTGCTATATGTCATTTTTCAGGAGGAAAAAACACCATCTCACACAGAAGATGACCTCTCCATCACAGAAGAAACAAAAAGGTACATACAGTTTCCATGAATACACACAGAAAGTGACTTGCAAATTTTTGAATTCTGAATATTTAATATGCACTGTGTTTAGTCATGTTTTTTGTGTAATTAAATATTCAGAATTTGGGAAATTTCACAGACAGTTATAACTTTTGTATATTTTTTTAAACAATGAATATCCATAAATAGAATTCACTGTGAAAAATATGGCCCCAAAAATTTTCAAAATGCAGAGGGTGTGGCTTATTATCAAAGAGAGAGATTATAAGAAAATAGTTACTTGTATTCAGGCTTAATCTTATCATTGGATAAATATCTTAAGTATCATTTATACAGGCTTAAGAGTAGTTGGATCAAGCTGCTTATAACATGGACCCAGATCTGACATATTGAACCAGCAGATCTGGGTATGCAGTTAGAAGTAATTTGTCAACAGATCTGGGTATGCAGTTAGAAGTAATTTGGCAGCAGATCTGGGTATGCAGTTAGAAGTAATTTATGGGTATGCAGTTAGAAGTAATTTGTCAACAGATCTGGGTATGCAATTAGAAGTAGTTTGTCAGCAGATCTGGGTATGCAGTTAGAAGTAATTTGTCAACAGATCTTGGTATGCAGTTAGAAATAATTTGTCAACAGATCTGGGTATGCAGTTAGAAGTAGTTTGTCAGCAGATCTGGGTATGCAGTTAGAAGTAATTTGTGGGTATGCAGTTAGAAGTAATTTGTCAACAGATCTGGGTATGCAGTTAGAAGTAGTTTGTCAGCAGATCTGGGTATGCAGTTAGAAGTAATTTGTCAACAGATCTTGGTATGCAGTTAGAAATAATTTGTCAACAGATCTGGGTATGCAGTTAGAAGTAATTTGTCAGCAGATCTGGGTATGCAGTTAGAAGTAATTTGTCAACAGATCTGGGTATGCAGTTAGAAGTAATTTGTCAGCAGATCTGGGTATGCAGTTAGAAGTAATTTGTCAACAGATCTGGATATGCAGTTAGAAGTAATTTGTCAGCAGATCTGGGTATGCAGTTAGAAGTAATTTGTCGAAACAATAACATAGACTCTGATTAGGGTTTCGACTTGAGTATTGTCAGGTGTTCATTTAGAAACTATTTTGTCTGTAAGTTCTAAATCTAAATTTGTCCAAAAGGTTCAGATGATATTTATATTTTTTCCAGTGATGGAATGGGCAATGAGTTTGAGGACTGGTGAGTTAGATTAAGAAGTAACATCCAGAATTACCAAGAAATGCTGTGATATTTTTCAAAAAAAGAAGCAACAACTGTATTGAACAGTTTTCAAGATACTGTGTCCAAGTTTGTTTTTTTATAACTTTATTGCAAAATGTTAGTTCACTAAATATCTTCATATTATGACATGTATTTTATCACGTATATAGACATGTTACTCTTGCAAATATTGACATACTAAATACAGATTTATAGTTGATGTTTTCCAGTAAAGGAGACTTCAATGTATACAACACTTTGATCAGCAACGAGGACAACCAGCTTAACCTTTTGTAAATGAAATTTAAGGATCTTTTAGCTTACTTTGCCATTACAACAACTGAGTTTGTGGTTTGTCTTACCACCTGTTAGTAATTGTTTGTAACCACTCTGGAGTCCATATTTCTCATTTGATTTGATTTGGGCTTGAAATATTGGTTTTTATCAGCAAACTCTCTGAAAAGTCTAAAACTAAACAAGATCCATGGATATTAATGAGGTAATCTTGCATCTGATTGGCTTGGTCTTTTGTGTAGTGGTTGTATTTCTGATCCAGTTTTGATCAGACTTTTATTATATGCTTTGAACATTGTGATTTTTGATGCGTTCAGCAAATCCAGGAATTCTAATATGGTGCTCTAGCAGCTGATTTGCTGACTTAGCTGAAGCATTATTTCTAATCCAGTTGTGATAAGAATTTCAATATGGACTTTTCTCATCAAGCTCCTGGATGTGTTCGCAAATGAATGAGACCTGTGCACATTAAAGTGATAATCTTGAATCTGATTGGTTGAACTTGTTTCACTCAAGAGGCCATATTTCTACTTCAATTTTGATCAGACTTAGAATAAATGCTTATATTTTTAAGGTCTCAGACATGCTCAGTAATGAACATTCTGTATGCATTGATTAATGTTATCTTGCATCTTACCAGTCTGGAAACTATATTTCCGATCCAGTTTTGATAAAGCTTGGAAATTTTATCTCATAAAGATCTTGGATGGGATCAATTTTGAGCATATAATGTAAACTTGCAACTACAAAGCCATATTTGTCATCCTGTTTTTAATTAGGCTTGGAATGTGTAATTCCATCATAAAGATATAACTTTATTTCAGTAATGAGCAAGTGCACCTCTGTGCATATCTGAGGTGGTATTGCAGGTGATTGAGCTTAATACCACTCTGAAAGCCATGTTTCTGATCTGATTTTGATAAAAATTAGAATAATACTTACATCGTGAAGGTCTTTGAACATGAGTAGATGCAGATTAATATGGTGATCTTGCATCTGATTGAATGAGCATGTTATCACACATGTAACCATAATTTTAATCTGTTAAGTTTATTATCATCGAGGCCATGGATTACGTCAGTAATGAGAAAGAGACTGGTGGTATTAATTATTCCTTTATCTTTAGAAGATGAAAAATTAATGAAATAGTGCAGACCCAAATGTCTGAGTGGTCTAAAGTGCTTGCCTTTACCAGTCACTGCCATCTCAACTTCTGTCTGATTGAGTTCAATGCATGGGCTCCGCCAGTGTGGGTATGTGAAAAAGCTGCCAGTGGCTTCTCCTTGGGTCATTGGTTCTTACCAGAGGTTTTTCCTTTACCAGTTATACTGGTCATCATATGTAGCCTAGCTTGTGCTGAAAATGGCATTAAACCTCAAAACAACAAACATCAGGAAATAGTTTTTAAAAAAAAAAAAAGGTAAAATCAGCATGTTGTAAAGTTTGGGAGATATTTTTTCAGAGGATGTCTTCTATCAATAGTGCACAAGTCTACTTAGAAAAATTGGTCTTTTGTTATGTAAGACAGGTGAGCAGTATCAGGCCAGCTTGGATCTTTTGTTTTTATTTGCCATCATCTGTTCAGCTGGTTTCCATTTTAATATATAAAAAACTGCTGTTTCTTTTGTCAGTATTTCAAATAAAGATTCAGTGTTTTACTGATATTTATTATGTATCAGTTATTTATGTTTCATTTTGTCTTATTGCATATCAAAGAAATGAATGCTGTTTTTTGGGGTTTTTTTAAATCTGTGATGAATAGTTTTATTTCAAGGGCAATATGAACTGCAAGTATTGTTAATAAATGTACATGAATATAAAATAGACATAATAAAGAACAATGGAATATTTATTTTATGTATTTCATCTTCATTTTCTTTGTCTGTGATTGACTTTAAAGTTGACAATGCTAATATGTATGTCAAGGAGTCATGCTAACTGCTGTATAAGTCTGTCAGCATTTTTTGACCTTGTCCACATCATTATCAAGACAAAGCTTAATAGACAGATGTTTCTGTCACATAAGATGTTTGTGCCCAAGTTGTGTTTAATAATAATAATGTGGAATTAGTACAGCACCTAATCTTTTGAAACTCCGATATGCTTTCCATTATTTGAAATCACATAAAATCATATACAACGACAAGATTACAAAAACAAAATGACATGAAATGATAAAGCAAAGTGATATTTGGTTGGTTTGGATGTCATGCATTAGTTAGAAAAAAGTTGTCAATATCCTGACATTTTGACATAACCGGGTCAACTTTCAGGTAATGATGTCATGTTCAAAACAAAAGATGATTGTAGTGCAAATGGGGCAAAATGACTGATGAAAAGTCTAACAGTACTCATGCTCCACCAATGAGCAAATGAAGAAACACGCTAACAGAACAGCCATAGGATGATGAAACCACCAATGTAGATATTGATACAAATACATATGATGTGAGAAATGGCACAAAAAGCCAGAGCAGCTCCCTCAAGCCTGTTAAGCAATGGTGGACATTTTGAATCTCAAAAGTAGTTGAAAATATTCTTACCTGCTGCATCTGTTGTAAATGAAACTGTCCATTTAAGTTATTGAGCACTGACTAAAGATCATTGAACATTTGTGTTTTAATACACTTGTAGCCTTACGTTTTGTAATTGAAATAGTCCATTACGGTTACTGAGCACTGACTAAAGATTGTGTTTTAATACACTTGTAGCCTTACCTTTTGTAATTGAAATAGTCCATTACGGTTACTGAGCACTGACTAAAGATCATTGAACATTTGTGTTTTAATACACTTGTAGCCTTACGTTTTGTAATTGAAATAGTCCATTACGGTTATTGAGCACTGACTAAAGATCATTGAACATTTGTGTTTTAATACACTTGTAGCCTTACCTTTTGTAATTGAAATAGTCCATTATGGTTATTGAGCACTGACTAAAGATCATTGAACATTTGTGTTTTAATACACTTGTACGTTTTGTAATTGAAATAGTCCATTACGGTTATTGAGCACTGACTAAAGATCATTGAACATTTGTGTTTTAATACACTTGTAGCCTTACCTTTTGTAATTGAAATAGTCCATTACGGTTATTGAGCATTGTCTTAATTAAGTGGACAAAACACTTGTACCTCCTTTACCTGTTTTAAATGATACAGTTCATTAAATTTATTGAGCCCATTCTAAAAATCATGGGACACCTGTATTTTACAACACTCTTACCCACTATCAGTTATAAATGGTACAGTTCATTAGATTATTGAAGACTGTCTTAAAATTATTGGACATCAATGTTTTACAACTTTTTCCAGCTCTGCCAGTCCATTATATCTTTGAACCTTGTCTACAGATTACTGGACAGCTGTGTTTCGCAAAACTTGCCAGATCTTTTGTTGTAAAAATGGTATATTCATTTAGGTTATTGACCCCAGTTTAAATAACACTAAATTATCATGTTTTATAAGATTTTTCTGTTCTACCAGTTGTACATGGTACAGTCTATACAAATTATATAACTATATTTTTAGATTATTATACAGCTGCTTTTTAGTATAATAAACTAGCTTATAATCATGAGATATCAAAAACAAACTGGCCTATGAGATGAATCAAGACATCACAAAATGGTCCATAATCATGAAACTTACCAAGACAACACAAACCTAGCTTATAATCATGAGATCTCAAAACACAAACTGGCAGATGAGATATATCAAGACAACATAAACTCGCCTATGATATATATCAAGACAACATAAACTCGCCTATGAGATTATCAAGACAACATAAACTGGCCTATGATATATATCAAGACAACACAAATGGTCCATAATCAGGAAACTTACTAAGACAATGCAAATATTTCAAAACACACTGGCCTATGAGATATATCAAGACAACACAAACTAGCCTATAATCATGAGATATCCTAAACACAAACTAGCCTATAATCATGAGATATCCTAAACACAAACTAGCCTGTAATAATGAGACAATAAAATACAAACAGGACTATAATCATTACAAATATAAAAAAACGTTTGCTTAAAAACTATTATTCAGTTGACTGCAAAGGTATTTGAATTAGAGTAATGTGCTGAGGGTGTAACATGGGATGAAAGCATCAGATATAAATTTCTTGTTCTTTCATTCCTTTTCTTATTCCGAACATTGCTAATGATCTTTGAAGTTAGAATGAAGACTTAAATATTTGTATATCCTTTATATCCGACGATTGATCTGACTACAGACTGAACATTGCAATTCACAGAAATCTAGGTCACCAGTGAGATCATGTGTAATAAAATGCAAAAGAGAATCACCCCATATGAATTTACAATGAAAACTTGTTTCGGTATTTTGTAAAATGTAATAGAGAAGCACCCCATATGAATTTTCAATGAAAATTGGTTTCGGTATTTTGTAAAATGTAAAAGGGAAGCACCCCATATGAATTTACAATGAAAACTGATTTCAGTATTTTGTAATATAGCCATAATATGCTTATTGTGGAGGATGTTAATAAAAGTCATTATTAACAACATAAGGTATCCGTTAGAAGAAAACAAAAACTTGGCTGTTGCCTTGACCGGGACCCAGTATCACCTTATATGATCAGCATCTGCTATTAAAGTGAGTTAAAAAGTTCTTGGAGTACTGTGCTATCATCATGACACTAGTTCAAGGCAGATTTTGTCAAGTGCAAGCTTTCCTGAAACTCGGGCGTTCATTATTTCATATATTTTGAACTTGTATAAATTTGACTCCTTGCATTTTCCATGAGATATTACAAAATTTTTTTCTTTTTCCAAAATGCAAGTATGGATAGGGGTTTACTGGCATAGCAGCACAATCTTGGCAATATATTGTCAAGGAAGATATACAGAATACGGACAAAAGAGGTAATAATCCCTCAATTTTTTATGGGATTGTCTTTCATCTGTCACCAGTCCATTCGTTAGCACAAATTCTTCCACTTCAACAGGGGCCTCAGGTTGCCAAATGGTCCAAGTCTGTCAAAGGCTATCTGATCTAATAACAAGAGTTCCTTGAAGGAACTGAAACTCTGCTGGGTTTTAAAGAATTTGTAGAAATTCAAAACAAGATTAGTTCTTACTTTCAGCAGTGGTGTGTTTAAATTATCAATATTCTTCAGCAATAACAGACTTTCATGTTAGCCGATGTTGTGGACATATTGGATACCAGATGAGCGCCATTTTTATTTAGAACCAAGCTGACATTACTAGAAGTCTTTGTTAGAATTTCAATATGACCATTATAGTGACATAGTAACATTGTTGTAATTGACCTAAATAGATGTACCTATGGGAAATCCTATGTTAAATTTCACCTTAGTACTTAACATGTGGATGACTTTGTGGCAAATGCATTTATTGAGCAGAAAGGATCATGGAGCAGATTTTATGGGGTAGAAGGGTTTATGGTTTCAAATGGTTTTATAGTCTAAAACAGGAATTGTAATGTTAAAACTAAAATCTTCTACACCCCAACACATCACAAATACAATCCAACACATCACAACTACAATCCAACACCCTTTTTTGACTGTTATCAAAGTATGTCACATTTACAATCCAGCAACCACTTGTTGATTCCAATCTAGTACACACATATGCTGTTTAAATACTATCCAAACACTTATAAGCATCTAAAAAAAAGTAGATGAAATCTCACAAATGTGCTATACAAATATTCATATACACTAAGAAAAATGCCTTATGTTATAGTTTTAAGTTGTGATTAAATCCAACAAACATACTATCACTTTTAACATCCAACAAGTTAGAATGAATAAGAAATGAAATCCAAAACATAGTATCCAGCAGACCATTTATATCATCCAATACAACATGCATAATCTACATCACCCAATATCCTACAGACACAATCCAAAACACAGTAACTATCCAATTAAGTATGGAAGAATTCAAACAAACTACATGTAATCCATCACACCATCCAAAATTCCTTTGCCAATTCATTCAATTGTGTGTGTGTTAAAGTAACAATATATAAAAATTCAAGACGGCAACGATGGTCAGACTGACAAACGTTCCCCTTTGTATATCTGAAGCACGTACATGATGGAAACCATCTTTCCGATTTGATAAAGCACACGTGAAGAAAAACATCACCCAGATCTATAGATAGGTGAAAGAGCAACCAAAAATACCAACAATACAGCACAATCAAAAGTAAAGTAAGGAGGAAACTAAGACTTTGATCATAACGAATAACGCTGTAAAATAATTTGTTGATGCAGGCCATGTATGTGACAATTATATTGAAAATAATATATTCATATAACATGTGTTCCAATGATCTAACATACATAAACTTATTTACAAAATTACTTAAACATTGTATATGATAAAAAATTTAGTTGACATTCCGATCTGACTGTTAATTTGTAAACTATTAGCCCCGAAACAATCCATTTGGGAGCTGAGACCGCCATAACACAGGAACCATGCAAGTAACCAACTTTACATGAACATCTAATATATCGTTTGAACGCATCCGATTTCCATCACCCTAATTGATGAATCTTACTATCAAACAAGCCCTGTGCCGCAGCAGTCGTTGATGTTACAATTCTAAAGCTATGATTCTTAAAGTATATATGTCTGTAAGCTGCTTGAGACATTTGTCTAGGCACTAGCCAGCAGAGTATCAAGTGTGTTCGTTAGTGAATCAAGTTGGGAAGTGCCGGTATTGACACTGGTTCTGGGTACGCATGTGGAGCCAAGGTCCAGAATCTGTGCACCTGCAATCAAGAAAGAGCATCAGCCAGAACATTGTTCTTTCCAGGGATGTGACAGGTTTGAAATAGTATATTGTATCTGAAGCATGCAGAGATTAGGTATCTGACCAGGAACATAATGACATGGCTCTTTGATATTTGTTTTTTAAAAATATCCACTAATGCTTTGTTGTCAGTGTGAAAGTAAATGCAGTTGTTTGCATGTTGATGAGCCTACATTTTTATGGTCAGCACTATTGGATATAGTTCAAGGACCGTGGTATCTTGTTCTCGCCATTCTTCATTCCATGTGCCATAGAACCATTTTATGCCCAGTACCCTGTCATATGTGCCAGATACATCTGTGTGCAAATGAATGGCATGTGAATTGAGCCAGTGATCAGGAGAAATAAAGATCTACCTTTGAAATCTTGCCGAAATGTGCACCACATATGCAGATCAGCCAGAACCTCCCTCGTGATGCGTATGAAGTGATGTAATTTCGACACGCCCACTGTCATATCAATCATCCTTCTCAAGAAAGCTCTGCCTGGCAGGACAACTGCACATGTGAAAGTGAGTGAACCAATCATGGATTGGAGATTTTTAATAAAATGGTAGTATTTCTGGAGTTTATCAACTGGAAGTCTTACTTCCATCTTGATTGTATCCAATACATAGCCCAAACATGTCAATGTTGTACTGGGAAGAAAAAAAAATAAAGCTTACTATTTTCACAGGACATCTTTCCTTTGCTGGCCGTCTTGCAAAGAGTTTGCTGTAAGTCCTTGTGGTTGGGTAGGTTTGTAGCCTCCATGAAAGGTCTGCCCGGTGTCAGGGCTAGTCTGCTCTTAGGCATATTTTGGCTTATAGCTTGAATGGGTGTTGTATGGGTGTTGCATTTGATAAAATGATGAGGTTCCAAACAACTGAAACAATTGTGCTGATATTTACATGCTATCCCCGCAAAACAATGCAGCCCCTTGTGGTGGTTAAAGTATGTTCTTTTCGAGGGATTCATTTTTGAGAATGAGGATGGCATTGTGGCAGTGTTGCTGGTCGCAGTGTCACCTATGCTGTCAATAATTGATCTCATATAAAGTTCAAGGTGGGTGAGCCCTGCGTTCAGACAACTTCATGACGACTTCCTTGTGGTGAGATAGAAGAGTGCTCAACGTGGGGGATTTCATGCATATAACTGTAGCAAATCTGTTCCATGCTGTCAGCCACTGATTGATGGAGAGCGGAAACTTCTTGGCCATGAGGACTAGGTTCAATACAGATGCATTTGCTGTAATACCGGTATATTATGTATTGTCTGTGAATGTGGACAGGAGCATTTTAAAAGCTATATATGCCCCGCACAAATCTGCTGCTTTATTGTTTCAGATATTGACGCAGTTATATCCATAGATGTACTGCCAAAGTTAGATTGACTGTTTGCATCCAAAGTAGTAATTGGTGTTAATAAATCATTCAGACTATATATACCTGTATGCGAGAGTCCTGTTAAGGCTGAGGTAGCCTGTGCAATGGTAACCCCCACTGACTGTGGGACAATTCGTTTGATTTGGGCGCTGAAGGTGGCAGGTGGCCCTTGTTCATGTTTCCGCAACAACATGGCAGGTTGTTGCACCCGTGTGGTCCCCTGCAGGATCTCCAAGATGTGGTCCAACTTTCTGTCCACCTGTGCTGTGATGACATGTAATTTGATGTACCACCTGCTGGGTTATCCAGTCAATGGTAGCTTGGTCGGCTGTCTCTGTTGCGTGTCTAGCTCCAAACGCATGTTGCTCTTGTTACTCACTTGAATTAATCCGAGAACTGGTTACGGTACAGCCTACCTAATCCTCCTGATGCTTTGCACTTGGGTGCCATGACCTGATAAAGTTAGAAACTTTCTGTATTGAACATAAAAAAAAAAACAATAAAACAAGTAAGCTGGGATACTCTGTATGTGTACTATGCACAAGGCTCGTTATTGTTAATTGAGTATGCCCGAACAAATAGTCAATGGCAAGCTCATGTAAGTATGTTTACCTGATTTTATTTATTTATTTATTTGTTTATTTATTTATTTTAGTTTTATTTATTTTTTAAGCATGCTCCTATGGTAGGATATAATGGGTTTGACACAATGTGTTCTTAGTAATATGACGTATGTATAGAAGTTCGCGGTCCGGCATGCACCGGACGTGCTATCATGCCAAGAGGCTGATATAAAAATACAAAAGAAATGGCGGACAGGCACGGGACCTGGTCTGCTATCTCCCTTTCGTGGGCAGATCACTCGCTGCATTGGAATGTTCTTGGAAGCCACCCATATAAGACCTTTTGTGAATAATAAATAAGAACAAGGATACCCTGGTGTATGATCATTAATGTTGTTAGGGGGTGGGTGGATATTAAACGCAAAATCTTATAGTGACCCCTTATTATGTATCTCAAAGTAGCTTTCCAGCAGCAACTTCAAAGTAATTAGGTACGGGATCCGACCCAGTTCCTCCACTATGGCAGACACCAAGAATGTTCCAAAACACAAAGGAGCAGGTACAGGGTCTGGCATGATATCTCCCATTTGCGAGCAAATACAATGAAATCGAAATAAGAGAAGAAAAAGACAATCAGTACATGAGCTAGCATATCTTAGTTGTCTTCTTTTTTATTATTTTTTTAATTTATTTTTTATTTTGCTTCTACCAAGGAAGAGATCGACATCATCTTTTTGCTCCAAATGCCTTTTTTTCTTCTCGTTGAGGCGTAGGGGAAGGTGTCTACAAGGACCTCGAAGGGCAACAGTTCTCGTGTGTCTTCTTCATGCATCCGTATGGCTGCGTCCATCTTGGTCACTTAAGATTATTGGCTTTATATGACGCCTGGAAATCTGTCAAAGTCGGTTGAACTGTTTATTGTTAAATTTTCTGGTAAAGGAGTTGAAGACGTTGCAAGGTTTGGTCGTACCAGTACTATTTATCTGTTTCTGACTGATCTGTCTGATCCATCAACGATTGTAATCCTTGTTGTAACTCCGACATCTCGGTGAGATTATGATTCAGAGCTAAATGGGGTGTCCATTCCTCATACTAATTCAATCGTAAGGCACCAATGTCAGCTTACGTCTCGATGCGATTCTAAGGTACACGTATGAGGCCTTTACAAAAAAAAGGTCCATTTTATTTTCTTATGAAACCTTTTAAAAGTGGCTCAACAATCGATACTAACAAAGGAGCAACCACTTTCAGCAAGAGCTATGCCAGCATTGGCTGATGTTTTTATTTTTTATTTTTGAGCATTTGGCGAACAACGTATAAATGTTTTCCTGAGCGTTCGCGCTGTAGCCTGGACAAAGATACCGTGTCTTTAGACATTCACACAGGGTATCGATTATTTCTTTAGGTATTTTGAGTTATTCTATTTCGCATCGGTGGATTGCATTTCGTCAGTACTGACAACACATGTCATTATTTTGCTAAACAAGGAGCCAGTCCCCATTCTTTTTCCTTTTTGGGACGACAGTGGTGATGTGCACATCTTGGCATGTTTTAATTCTGTAGCAAAGAACACCGAATTTAATCGCTTGACCAACGCCTTTTGTTATACCGGAATTCTTCTTCACTGATGATCAGAAAGTAGTATCAACTTCATGACGTTGAGCTGTTTCCAAGGGTCTAAATTGTGACAATTCTTGTTTAGGTAAATCCAGTAAACTTTGTAACACCCCTATAAGTAGTAATATGGGGCACTCTAGCGTCAAGGGAAAATCCAGTCAAAAACAGCTTGGGCTAATCTAGCGTCAAGGGGAATTTAACATGGTGGGTCTATCTAGCGTCAAGGGGAATTTAACATGGGAACTATTTGGGCCTATCTAGCGTCAAGGGAAATTGAACATGGTGGGCCTATCTAGCGTCAAGGGAAATTGAACATGGTGGGCCTATCTAGCGTCAAGGGGAATTGAACATGGGAACTATTTGGGTCTATTTAGCCTCAAGGGACATGGAACATGGGGAATATGATTTGTATGGGTATAGGGAAACTGTCTAGGGACAAGGGAAAAAAAGGGTGGCAATGAAAGCTACTATCTTTTCGAGACTTATGAGTGGCCCTGAAAAGGGCCGTTAGGTGTAATGTTAACGTTGTCTTGTTAACACAGAGGACATCTCACAGATCTTCTTCTCTTCCTTAAACTTCTCCTTACTGTGGGTCCATAGAAGAGAACTCTCTTCAAGCAACCTTGTCTTTCCACATAGACTCTTCTCTTCCAATAGGCTGTCTCCGTCCTATGAATGACACTCCATGATGATCTGACATACATGGGTATGTCAGTCCTAAACAGCATACTTGACACAAGGGTTGACGATTCAACGTTAGTCCACATCTTCTGATGAGAACAGGTGAAGCGAATGCCGTGTACTGCGGTTATTTATAGGGGAAGAGCGGATTGAAACGGATTGAGTGTATCCACCAATCCAAACGTGCGCTACAAAAGTCAGACACAGCCATCCAATCGGAAGAGAGCAGTCTGTGACGTCACCTTTTCTATATAGAGGTACTAGCGCCTGTGCGCAGTCAATCGATTCAAGAGAGTTGTCAATCATGGCGGACCCTAAGAAGACAATGAATTGGAGTGAGACAGGAGTAGAGACAGCAAGTCATGGACCAACAGTGACTACTAAAGTCATGACAAATCTACATCCAGAAGAAGTGGATTTTAACTGGGATATTGTGGATTTTTTAACATCGCAAGAATTTATTCCGGAACCTTCGTTGCCTTCTGTATCTTCTTATGGACACGTCGATGATTTTAAGCAGAGACAAAAAGAAGCATTGGAGCGATTTTTACAACAACAGAAAGTAGAAGAACAAGCTTTTCTTATGCAACAGCAGGAAGAAGAAGAAGCAAGAAGAAAACACCAGGAAGAAACAGTAGCAGCAACGGAGAAGAATGAAGACCAAGGACAGAAAGAAAATAGTGAAAATCAAACGGTTACGACGGTACTTTTAGATATTTTAGCTGAGTTAAAGAGTCTGAAACAAATGTATCAGACTTCTTTATCACGACCGAAGAGAAAAAGACCTTCTCGAGCGAAACAACCCGATCTCTCTGTGACTACGTCTACCTTACCACCGTTAGTGATTTCTACCAAATCATTGACAGGAACCACCAGTCCCGAAGTAGGCCTTGGCCGTGGCAAAGGCTTAAGACAGCTCAAGAGGATTTCATCCCGTTTCTGAGTTTGTTTTGTTTTAAATACACAAAACACCAACGGTCCTTTTCAGGACCACTCCAATTATTTCGAAAAGAAATACTATGTCAATTGCCTATTTCAATGAAAACTCAAAAGTCCTTTATGTTTTTAAAAACCCATGATGTACGTGTGAGTGAATGAATGTGTGAGTGTAGGTAATTATACTATCAAATCAAAACCAAGAGACACTTACGTTTTTTCTCTTTAGTTTATTCTAGTACAAACGTCACAATTCAATATCACAACATAACATAACACAAGACCACTTTAAAAAAGTTCATAGGTTTTCTTCTGTTTCACTCTTTCTGTTTTTTCATTTTCTTTACTGTCACAGCTTTTTTTTCTTCCTCTTCACTTTCGTTTCGTCTTCTTTTCTTGTTTTTGTGAACGTGACGGGGTTCTTCCTTGGAGGAGGGTACCTCTTTCTCCTCCTGTTCTGAATTTCTTTCCTCCTCCTCCTCCTCTTCCTCCGCCTCCTCCTCCTCCTGCTCCTGTTGTTTCTTAGGGCAGTTTGGAGACCAATGTCCTTTCTCTTTACAATAATAACAGGTATCTTGACTTTTGTCTCTATTGTAGCCTTTTTTATTTTTGTTACGATCTGAACATTCTGTAGCCCAATGTCCTTTCTTCTTACAGATATAGCAAGTATCTTGACTTTTATCTCGATAGGAGGGAGAGTAGGCTGTCGGCTGGTCTGACGAAAACTTTCGTATGACCCCACGTAAAGCTCTAATGAGAAGTTCCACTTGTGTAGGTTCTTCCATCGTTCTGGTCAATGTGAGAGTGAAAGGAATACTGAACCGTTAGACACTAACCCTTTATATATATATGCACGGATCGAACATGAATATATAGGGGTTATGGTCTTTAAAAGGTAGTCATTTGACTTTTTGCAGACAAGATGAAAAGGCCACATCATGCTGTGGAGAAAGGAAAAGATAGTAAGAGACAGAAACGTAATGTATCGCCTAGCACAGTAGCTGAAGTCTTGGCTCAAATTCATGCCAGTGATTTTGAAGATGACATGAGTGAGCCCGAATCCACACCCAGACAATCCACGTCCAAGCAAAGTGCACCACCCTTAGTAAACCCTGAAAATTACTATCACATTCGAGAGACAGAAAAGCGTTCCTCTCGAAAATTTAGAACAACGGCTTACACGTATGCCGTAAAGTTTAAAGATTTCAAGGCCAATGTACCTTTGGAGAATACAGAAGGGTTCATTACTGAGGTGTGGGATTCTGTGTTAACTGCACTGAAACAGCAATGTCAAGCCAAAGAAGACGATCGCTTGAGACTTTCTATTCATCACGATAATTTGAAGTCTCCCGTTTGGATCGAGTTTACTAGCCCATCAGAATTAACACCTTCCAAAGTCATCGACAAAATTCAACATGTGCAACAATCCAACGACAAGTTTCACATTGACGATGGAAAAGCCACACTGTTTATGACCCACGTGTCTCTTCCCCAGGGGACAGGACGCAAAAAAGTATTATTGCTCGACAACCTTCGCAACACCAAACTAAGCCTCGTCCGAATTAACAATCCTCAAGACCAGATGTGTTTAGCCCGTGCTGTCGTCGTGGGACGAACGTATGCCAACAAGAACGACACGGCAGAATGGAAAAGAGCCTGGAAAACTATTCAACAATCGGACCGAGCCAAACAAAGAAGTGAAGCAGAACTCCTGTTACAGCAAGCGGGGATATCCAAAGACACTCCTTGTGGCATTCCAGAAATGCAAAAGTTGCAAGACGTCTTGGCTCCACGTTACACCTTGAAAGTACACCCTCAAGAAGTGCGTGGACCTCTTTTGTTTCGAGGCCACGATTTCAAAGACCGAAAATACATTCACGTCTATCATCACGATGGTCATTTTGATACCATTACCAGTATCACTGGATTCCTGGGATACAGTTACTACTGTGAAAAATGTGACTATGGTTATAACAATCGAGAACAACACAAGCATTGTGGATCAAAATGTGAGGGATGTTTGGCCTCACAACCTTGTCTGGACCAAGGACAAGAAAGAGTTCATTGTCCTGTGTGTCAGCGCACTTTTGTCAGTCCTACCTGTTACCAACAACATTTGAAGATGCAAGGTTCACAGCAGAAAAGTGCTTGTCAACTGCTGAGATTGTGCCCTACTTGTGGACAAGGCATACGTACTAGTAATGCCAAGTTTCACGTTTGTCGAGGGAAGAAACGATGTCACATTTGTCGCCAAATCGTGGACTTGGAGCACGAATGCTTCATTCAAAAATATCAACCCCAACCAAAAGATACCCAGAAGAAAGGGAATTTTATCTTTTTTGATTTCGAATGCATGCAAGAAACTGGTATTCACATTCCTAATTTCTGCGTAGCTCACCGTGCGTGTGAGCAGTGCATCCAAGAACCTATCTTTAGTCATTGCCCTTACTGCAGCAAGATTCCTGGAGGACGTGAAAAAATCTTTCGAGGGTCAAACACGCTAGCCGATTTTGCCCAATGGATCCTAAACCCCATCGACGAAACGTGGAGTCCAGAAGACATCGAACGTTACGGCAATTGTCATTGCCATGCCACGGTCATGGCTCACAATTTCTCGGGATACGATGGGCAATTTCTGCTTAGATACTATGCGGAACAAAGTACCGAACGGCCTCAAGTGACTTTGAACGGAGTCAAAATCATTTCTATGCAAGTAGGACAAGTACAGTTTAAAGATTCGATGTGTTACTTGGCCATGCCATTAAGTCGCATGCCTAAAACGTTTGGAATGACAGAAATGGCTAAAGGTTATTTTCCACACTTTTTTAATACCGAAGCCAATCAACATACCGTTCTACCCCATTTGCCTGAGGCTGACGACTACGACCCCGACAACATGCGCACCGAACAACGAGAAGCTTTCTATGCTTGGTACCAGACTCACGCCTCGGACCCCTTTGACTTTCAAGAAGAAATGTTAAAGTACTGTCGATCTGACGTGGACATTTTACGACGCTGTTGTGGAAAATTTCGAGAATTGTTCATGGAATACGGAGGGATCGATCCTTTGAAAGAAGCTTGTACCATTGCCAAAGCATGTTCTTTAGTGTACCGAAAACGCTTTATGCCTGAAAATACTCTAGCGGTCATCAGTCCTCAAACGACAAATTTTGTCAAACGTCAATACTCGGTCAAAGCCCTACGCTGGCTCCATTACTTGTGCGACAAGGAAGACAAATGGATCCAACACGCTCGCAACGGAGGAGGCGAAAAGACCATCGGAACGTATTCGGTAGATGGTTGGGACTTAGAAAACCCTCAGATTGTGTACGAGTTTAACGGATGTTTATTTCACGGATGTCCCCTATGCTACCCTCAACGAGACACCAAAAATCAGTTTTTACAACGAACCATGGAAGACTTGTACCAGACTACGTGTCAGCGACGTTTGAAGTTAGAACAGCAAGGATACCAGGTGGTGGAAATGTGGGAACACGAGTACGATCAGCGTTTGAAAACCGATCCCGAGTTTAAACGCATCGTAGAAAGTTACAAGTGGGTGGACCCCCTGAACCCTCGGGATAGTTTGTACGGAGGACGAACGAATGCTACCTGTTTACTGTACCAAGCGGACGAGGAGAAGGGAGAAGAAATCAAATACTTGGACGTGTGTTCGTTGTATCCGTACGTCTGCAAATATTGTCACTTTCCCGTAGGGCATCCAGAATTGATGACAGAACACATTGATTTGGACCACATTCGACAGTACGAAGGATTGATCAAGTGTAAAGTCTTACCACCCACAGACTTGTACCATCCCGTTTTACCTCACCATTGCCAAGGAAAACTGATGTTTCCTTTGTGTCGCACATGTGCCGAAACGTGCAACCAAGACCAACCTTGTCATCACACTCAGGAAGAACGTGCCTTGACAGGAACGTGGGTGAGCGTGGAATTGTTTAAAGCTCTGGACCTGGGATATCAACTGTTAGAAGTGTACGAAATTTACCACTTTCCCAAAACACAACAATACTGCAAGGGCGACGAGAGACAGAAAGGTATTTTTGCAGACTACGTGGATGCCTTTTTAAAACTAAAACAAGAAGCTAGTGGCTATCCTTCCTGGTGTCACACTCCCGAAGACCAAAAGATATTCAAAGAAAAATATCGGGAGCAGGAAGGTATCACTTTAGACCACATCGAGAAAAACGAAGGAAGGCGGTCGTTTGCCAAAGTGATGCTCAATTGTTTGTGGGGTAAAATGGCACAACGTCCGTCTTTACCCAAGACGGAGTATTTGTCCGAACCGTCTCGCTACTTCCAGATGATTCACGACCCAACCAAAGTCATCAAACACGTGGACGTCATTCGTGAGGATTTGATCTTAGTCAATTACGAAGAAGAACTAGACTTTGTAGAAGCCGACAAATTTGGAAATGTCATCATTGCGGCTTACGTGACAGCCCACGCTCGCTTAAAATTGTACGAAGTGTTAGAACTGTTAGGAGATCGTGTGTTGTATTTTGACACAGACAGTTGCATCTACATTCACCGACCGAACCAGTGTAACCCTGTCATCGAAGGAGACCGTTTAGGAGCCTGGACCGATGAACATCCCGACGACAAGATTCTAAGTTTTGCAAGTGGCGGTCCTAAAAATTACGGCTACGAATACCGAGACCCCCAAGGAAAAATGCACACCGAATGTAAAGTGAAAGGATTGACTCTTAATTATCGCACCAGTCAAGTGGTGAACTTTGACGTACTACAAGATGCCTTGCAGTCGGGACAGGATGAAACGTTTCAAGTGACTACCCACGAACCGCACAAGATTGTCCGTTTACCCACACACCAAATTGTTAGCCGACCTTTGGAAAAAGTCTATCAAATCGTGTACCAAAAGAGAGTACGACTTCCCAATCACTTCACTCTACCGTACGGTCACGTCAAAATTGGGCAGCATATAAAAAGGAACATCGTCCACGATCAATAGTTCATTTATCACTCCAACGACCCAGCGAAAAGAAGATGAATCCATTTAAACAGACATCATTCAAATTTGGGAATTCTCAAGTGGAGTGCGATGCTAAACCTTGCGATTGTAGTGATGCCAGGCTCTGTGACGTTAGCGATTCAGCAGGATATCGTAGGAACTTTGCTATGACTACTACCCCTATATCTACCCTGGAAAGTGATGCTGTGCGTGTCAAACCTGAGGGATGCGAAAGCGGTGCGACACGTTATCGTGGACTCCTAGGAATTTCACCGTACCTGCATCGAACAGAAGTGAGGAGAGTCGAATATTCGTTCCCGACGAGTTTGCCTGAATACTGCCACTTTAAAAGTCGATTTCAAACCTTCAAAGATAAATGGCCAAAATATCTGCCTGGACCAACTCCTGAAGAATTAGCCAGAGCCGGATTTTTCTACTTGGGCGAAGGGGATAAAGTCAAGTGTTTCAGTTGTGGTGTATCCATTTACGAGTGGGAACATAAAGATTCCGCTTACCTGGAACATGCTCGATGGTCTCCGAATTGTCAATACCTACCTTTAGTGGGACCTAGTGATTGGAAGTGACACTACTACTCCATGTCGTGTAACACACCTAGACCAGTATATAAACCCTCTCTAAAACATTATATTCAAGGATTACCACACGAATTGCAAGAGAAGATCTACAAGGACGTTTGGCAGGGTCTTGCTAAAGAAAAATCTCAATGGGTGACTGTAGAACTTTTGTGTCGTGAAATTCACAAGAGGAAAGTGACAAAAATTAACCAACGTGTTAGATTTCTCTGGATTAAGGGTATTTTTTTGCTCTGTTACCAATTTACTACGTTTACCTCTGAAGATACTTTGATCCTTCTTAACCGTTACCCTGAATGGCAGTGGGACGAAATTACACGTTATATTAATCACTTTCGCTTTTTGAGCAAATTTAATTCTGTGTTTAATTCTGGGTTGAATCTACACTTGTAATCTTTGACCTAAAGAAGTATAAAAGAGAACAACCATGCCACAACCTTTATCATTGGTGATCCAACAGATTCCGTGGAAGGATATCAATGAGAAGATTCACACGGTGAAAGATTACGAACACTTATTACAAGAACTATACCCTATGAATTGGGGTCGACGTGTCGTGTGTGTTTTAGTGACTTGCTTTCTGGGATTTCGTTTACCTGCCAATTCCTTGTGGACACTTTACGAACACTATCTATCAAAAAAATAAGACAGTATGGTGGTTCCTTTAAATGTCCACGAGAGACTTATTCTGTTCAAAGCCTTACGTTTTCATCTGGATACGTCTCGACCTTTCCAAGAAAAAAAGATTCGTCAACTTTTACGTACGGAAGCAGTGTACGAAGATGTGTGTGTAGCTTGTGATTTACACCCTCATTGGACAGATGTACGTGACTGGAAAAGTTGGGATTTTGAGGCTTGGACAAACGAAGTATCCCATTATGCCCAAGCGTTGTGTTCCTAAAATGCATCGTCGTGTGAAAAAAGTCACTTTTAATCCTGTGTTAGTAACAGTACCAGAAGAAGAAAAAGAAAAAGAATCTATGGCCCAAGACAATCCTTCTGTTCAAGACATAACTGTCATGGACATTCCCCCACAAAGACCCTTTCGAGAAGACACCTATGTGACTGTACCCCCTGTAGAGGAGACTATAAGAACATTACATACTACCTCTAGGACACCTTCGTTACCCAAACCACGTTGTACAGTGACTTGTTTATATTCCACTTTGATCGTTTGCCTAGGTATTTTATTCCTGTATTTATCCATTTGGCTTTTATGTTTTCGTGTTGTTCAAATTTAAACATACATTCAAATAAACGTGTCTTGAAAAAAGTATAAAAACCTCTTGTCTTGTCTGTTTTTGTGTCAATACTGTCATACCACTACACGACTATGGCTCACTCTACTCTTTCTACTACTCCTTCCTCCTTCACATTCAAAGTCATTGACGAACACTTAGATCAGGCTAGTTGGAAAGCCTTGTATCTTCGTCATCCTTTTAACATGTTAATTGCTGGACCGAGCGGTTCAGGCAAAACCGAATTTGTCAAACGTTTGATCGAACATAAACATCATTTGATCGATCGTCCACCTCAACGCATCGTGTGGTGTTACAAAGAGTGGCAATCGGCATACAGCCTCTTGCAAGAAAGTCAAGGTGATTCCATTGTGTTTGTAGCAGGCATTCCTAAAGAAGACGAGGGGATCGTGTCTGACCCTAGTCAAACTCATTGGGTTATTTTTGACGACATGTTAGGAGAAGACGAAGAAGAAATTAAACTGTGGTTTACACGTAAAGGGCATCATCGTAATGCCAGTGTCATTTACATTACACAAAATTTATTTCAACAAAGTAAAGCCCATCGTACCATTAGTCTCAATGCTCATTACGTGGTCTTGTTTAAAAGTCCTCGAGATAAATCACAAGTGCGAGTTTTAGCCAAACAGTTAGGAACACCTTGGCTAACTCATGCGTACGATGATGCCACTCAAACGCCACACGCCTATTTACTCGTGGATTTAAAACCCACCACCCCTGATTATTTGCGATTTCGTACCGATTTGTTTCACGACTGGTGTCAAGACGGAGGACCTGTCGTGTACACGTCCTCCTCGTTGACATAACACTATGAAGCACTAAAAAAATCTATAAAAACCTTGGGTTACTTTGACCTGGTCTCATACATCGTCAACATGACGTCCCTTCAGTCTCATCTTCCGATCAAATTGATTCGTGCCTTGTACGGCATCAGTCGCGAAAAAAATCCACAAAGACGTGCTCACGTCTTAGAAGCCAGTCTCAAAGAAGTCTTACGATGGTTTACGGTGACAGCACGTCAAATACTGCAAGGCATCATTCACATTCCACATCAAACCAAACGCTTTTTTGACAGAAACAAAGTAGCCTTGACGCAACTGGCCAATCCTCGCATTGACACTCACACCAAAAAGCAAATCATATTGAAACCTGGAGGCAGTGGTTCTCTAGGAGGTGTCATCATTCGTTCCCTTTTAAAATGGGATCCCAATACTCCCAAAGTTCACCCCAAGAAGAAAACAAAAAAAGCCAAACAAGCCCCTAAGAAAAAGAACAAGGGTACCAAGACCAAAGCACAGAAAAAGAAAAGTCCACAGAAAAAAGCGGTCACCCGCAAAAGAGGCACTTCGGCCAGGACACAACCTTACCTTCGTCAACCACGACCTGTAAGAAAAGATCTACAAGGACGTTTGGCAGGGACTACGTTGCCAGTAGCCTCAGGGGCTGCCACTTCTCCGTTGCGGGTGATGCCAGCCAAACCCAATTTGACACCCGTTTTTCCTAATTTGATGAAACATTGGAAATCTGCGTCTCCCAAAACGTCTCCTCCACCGGAGACACCCTCGTCCACCTTAGCGTCAGTAGCAGCTGCTCATAAAGTACCTGCCCCCAAAGTCAAAGTCCAAGAAAGATCTGGCATGTTAAAGAGTTTACTAGATTTGTCCAAACAAGAACTGTCCCGATTGAGTCCATTACGAACTCCTTCACGACGTGTGTTACCTGCCATGAAGTTGATACGACGCAAAGATAATCAGTGGCGACGCATTCCAGTATAAAAATATGACTTGAAAACCACGACGTCAATCAGTATTTTTTTCTGTACCACTGATGAACACTCAAGGATGCCTCCTCAAAAACGTGCACACCATCACCCTCGACGTTCTACCGTCCAAAAAGGAAAAGGAAAAAGACAATCTCGTCATCCTACCAAACGCTCAAAAACCAAACAACGACGTCCTCCCGTAAAAAGACACAGTCATCCAAAGAAAAAGAGAAGTCATCAAAGGGGAGGCATATTTATTGGTCTTATTAAAGGTATGCAGAAACTAGACAAAGCAGCTAATAACCGAACTGGTATCTTTAGCCCTGCTTTTGAGGATTTAGCGAAGCATGCCGCTACTTTTTGGAGAAGCCAATAGAAAAAAGAAGATAAAAGAGGGTGTGTACCAATTCTTTGACATCAGTGTATTTCTGGAACGAACAAGCAAAGATGTCACCTCGCAAAAAACATTCTTATTCACCCCACAAAGGAAAGAAAAGGAAAGGACTACCTCCTCGTTTAGCCAAACACGGAGACGTGTTGTCCGTCCTGTCCAAAGCCTCTCCGCCCATGCGAAAACAAATCATTAAAACAGCCTCCAAAGATGTCATCGATACCGTGTGTGAATGTTGTTTGAATGTTTTGAAAGGCACGATACCTTTGTCTCCACACCAGAAAAAATGCTTCGCCAAACATCGACACGTTCTTCGTCAAATGGTCCAAAAGAAAATATCCGTCCGTCAAAAGAAAAAGATGTTGGTGCAACGCGGAGGATTTTTACCCATTCTTGCTCCTATGTTGACAAGCTTAATACCAGGTTTGATACAAGGGATGACCCAAGGGTTAACTCAAGGGATGGGTAGAAGATAAAAAGGCCCTATGGAGCACCACAATCTCAGACATAACCTTTGAAAGCCCATGGAAGGACGAAAACTAACTTTGGTTCCTTACAAACGATGGATGGAATACCATCATTGGCAAGAACAACGATCCCCCCATTTACCACCCAATCCCAATTTGGCTGAGATGTCGCAATTACAACACGAATTGCAATCCTTGATCCATCGCCACGATTTATCCGAAACCGAAAAATCACAAAAGTACGGTCAACTCTTGAAACGGCTACAACTCTTTCATCAGAAAGCTGTGGAACAAACAGCTCAACCCACTTTGTCCGATTTTAAGGCTCTAATGAATAACCCGTCACCCTCACCCTCACCCTCTACAGCAGTTAAAACAGACGTTACCCCACCATTACCCAAGGAAGAAGAACCCCATGATCTCTTTCAAACACCTACTGCTACTCCCATTCCGAGTAAGATTGCTGCTTCCTTGTTGACCCCTTCCCCCACTCCCCCACGAGAAGAACTCAAAACTTGGGTTAAAAAGATGATGGCTACTCCTTCTTCGACAGATGTGAAAAAGAAAGAAAGGAAACCAGAAGTGAGAAAAGAAAAGAAGGCCAAAGAAGCTATCCCATTACCTCCGCCACCACCATTACCCTCGACGTCAACTCCTGTGGCACATCGGACACGTAAAACCGTTTCCAAACAACCCGCATTTCGTCCCACCCAAAGCAATATCCTCGAAGAGTGGGTCCCTTATTAACAAAAACCATGGAGAAGGTATTAGCCAGCATTTACTACGATCCAGCTCACCCTGCAGGTTACGGAGGCATTCAGAAATTGTATCGTGCTGCCAAAACTCGCCTGAAAAAGCTCCGTTTACCAGCAGTACAACGATGGTTACAAGAACAAGCGACGTACACTTTACACAAACCCATTCGACGAAAATTTCACAGAAGTCGCACTCAAGTGGAAGGCATCGATCATCAATGGCAAGCCGATTTAGCCGATGTCTCTCATTTAGCCACCTACAATCGTGGCTACAAATATTTGTTTTGTGTCATCGACGTCTTTTCTAAATTTGCCTGGGTCGTACCATTGACATCCAAATCGAGCGGAGAGTTAGTACGAGCTTTGCAACTGGTGTTGAAACAAAGTGGTCGTCACCCTCTTCGATGGCAAACCGACAAAGGCACCGAATTTCTAAACCAAGCTTTCCAACGAGAATTAAAGAAACGTGACATTCATTTTTTCACCACCGAAAATCCTGAAACCAAAGCCAGTATCGTGGAACGTTTTCAACGTACCTTGAAAGAACGCATGTGGAAATATTTTACACATCAACACACTCTCAAGTACATCGACGTCTTACCACACTTAGTCCAAGCCTACAATCAATCTTACCATAGAAGCATTGGACGTGCCCCACAAGAGGTGACACCCGACAACGAAGTCACTGTTTTTGAGCGTCTGTTTGGCACGTCCCGGACGAGGGTTGTCCCCAAGAAAGGTAGAGAAGTGTTAACCCCGGGAGATTGGGTACGCATTGGCAAAACCAAACGCACTTTCGACAAAGGTTACTTACCCAACTGGACCACCGAATTGTTTCGTGTTACTGGACGAGTGCGCGATCGTCATCCTACCGTCTATAAATTGGAAGACATGAACGGAGAAGTATTAAAAGGAACATTTTACTTGCCTGAGTTACAACGTGTCACCAAAAAAGAAGACGACGTGTACGACATTGAAAGCATTCTCGAACGAAGAACCCGTAAAGTAGGAAAACGTCGTGTCAAAGAAGTCAAAGTACGTTGGAAAGGATATCCTCCTAGTTTTGATTCTTGGATTGACGCTTCGCAAGTCATCGACTATAAAAAGAAGTGACCATCATGCCCTTCAATACAGCTTCAGCGACCACAGTGACTACTCCTTCACCCACGTCATCTCTGCAAGATTTACAAAAGCAACCCTTGTGGGTGTGGTGTGGAGAACGTGTCCCTAAAACGCAAATCGTTTTTTTCTGTCAAATCTTTGTGGTGTATTGTGTCATTGGTGCAGCCATTGCTAATTTGAGTTTGCAACAAGGAGACAAACAATTGTGGACTATTTTACTCAGCAGTTGCATCGGGTATCTTCTTCCCAATCCTTCCCTGAAATACTCTTACAACGGGAACAACAGTAACAATATTGGGAGTCTGGCGGCTAACGTTAATCCTTCTCCTGACAGTCACCCTTCCAATCACAATCCTCTTTTAGACACTCCTTTAACCTCGAGTGACTCCTCGGACAGAACAACATTGGAAATATGAACAACACTATTAACCAATTTTACTTAACGTTACCTAGTGACAGTTCCATGGAGGTGTTTCCTAACAACACGTTGTGTTGTTACACGTCTAAATTACCTCAAGCCATGCATTTGGATCAAGATGATCATTGGGAAGTAGCTTTAGTGGAAATAATACACCCGACACAAATCAAAAACATCGTCGAAAATCAAAACACTTTTTCAGTAGAAGTGTATGACGAGAAATTGCAACAAGCCTTAGGCGCACGAGGTCACACTAGCACACTTCACCCCAAAACTAATCGGTCCACCTATGTGATCACCATTCCTGCAGGCTATTATTTTAGTGGTCAACATTTAGTGACTACGATTCAAAACAGGTTCAATGCTGTGTTTGGTAAAGCCATGGAGAAAGAAAGTGTTACCTTTGAGTACCATAAAGTGGCTCGTCGACTCCTGATAACATTTTCAGAGAAGAAAATGATAGCCATTACTTTTTGTCCTGAATTGTATGATATTTTAGGTGGAGACCTAAAGATGTTGGCCAAGAAAAATGAGATACCAGGCATAACCAGTAACTTGGATTTTGCAAAATATTTTCGATTCCCTGTAGAATTGAACCAAGGCCTCAATTTGATGTTTGTGTACTCCGATGTGGTAGAGTACAACGTAGTAGGACACACCTCTGTACCGTTACTGCGTGTCATTCCTTTCAAAGTGGATTCTGTCACCGCTGACGAGGAAGGTGGAAATACCTATCACGTTCACCGTGAATTTGTACATCCTCATTATTTACCCGTCAGTAAGTCGTATTTCGACAGTGTCAACATTACTATAAAAGGAGACCTAGGACAAAATATTCCATTTACCAAAGGGAAAGTCACAGTGAAACTCCATTTTCAAAAACGATTCTCCAACAACTGAAAAAGTGATGTATCCTGTGTACCAAGGAGTCACTCGACAACGAGGACATGGTTTAGGAGATATGTTTAAATCAGCCTTTCGTTCCGTGGTCCCTGTTTTAAAACCAATGGTGACACGAGGATTGCACACCTTAAAAGATGCCGCATTGACTCACGGCAAAGATTTTCTTTACAATGTTCTCATTGACAAACAAAACCCCAAAGAAGCTTTTTTGAGAGCAGGCAAAAATACCTTGCTTCAAACGGGTAAAGAGATTTTGGGTCGACGAGAAAGTCCTATAAATGCCCTGAACGGGACAGAGTCTGACATTCCTGCTTCCCTGAGGACACAGCAAGGACAAGGTAGAAAGCGTCGACGAAGACACCCTTTCAAAAGTCTCCGTACCTCTAAAGTGAGAAAGACGAAGAAAAAAAGAACCGCTCGAGACTTAGACATTTTTGATTATTAAAAGTGAAGAAAAAAACATAAAGAAAAAATGATGCACCAAGAATCTTGTGCCTGTTCCAAGTCGGAACTGGATCTCTTTGCCATGCCACCCACGATGATGACCATGCAAGAAGCCCAATGGGTCGAATTTCATCCCGTCTCCTCTTTGACGGATTCAGCTCCCATCGAGTTTGAAATCAAAGGACAACCCGAAGATTACATCGATCTGAACAACAGTTACTTGTATTTGAAAGTGAAAGTGGTCAGAACGGACAACGGCAACCCGCCGGCAGACGATGCCCAAGTAGCTCCTGTCAACAATTTCATGCATTCCTTGTTCAGTGATGTGGATTTGTACATGAATAACAAACTGATCAGCAGTAGCACGGATACTTACCCTTACCGAGCGTACCTCGAAAATCTCTTGACGTACGGAAAAGAAGCCAAGAACACTCATCTAGATGCTTGCGTAGTATGGAAACCTGACACCGCAGATAAGTTTAACATCACAGACTTGTCCGTAGCAGCAGTAGCTGCTACGAGTAACGCTCCTGCCATTCCTGCCAATCCTCACAATGTGGGTTTTAACGAGCGTCGAAAGAAAATTCTGGGACAACGTAGTTTAGAACTGTTCGATCGTTTGCATTTGGACATGTGGTTTCAAGAGAAGTATTTGCTAAACGGAGTAGATATTCGCTTGAGACTGAATCGTAGCAGTGCTGCTTTCCATTTGATGGCTGATGCCAACACATACAAAACCATTATCCAAGAAGCCAGGTTATACGTGCGTCGTGTGGAAGTGTTACCTAAAGTGGGAAATGATATCAGTCACACTTTGAGCAGAACGACAGCCAAGTATCCGATACGACGCGTGGAAGTCAAAAGTTTCACCATTGCCAAGGACCTAAGATCCAAGATCGAAGATCATCTGTTCCAAGGACAGTTACCCAAACGTTTATTCCTTGGTATCGTCAGCAATAAAGCTTTCAACGGTGCCCACAATGAAAATCCTTTCCAGTTTAAGCACTACAATGTATCCAAAATCGAAGTCAGTCGCGATGGCAAAACATTGTGTACCCGACCCTTCGAACCCAAGTTTGGTGAGGTGAAGAATTACTTGAGGTCATACTTGTCACTGTACGAAGCCACAGGACAGTTAGGAACCAACACCAGTCACGGTATTTCCTACGAGGACTATGCAGGAGGTTACACGTTGTGGGCTTTTGATTTCACTCCAGACCAAGGCAGCGACGAGGGACATTTTCACCCTATAAAATCTGGGCAGATACGTGTGGAACTTCAGTTTGCAGTAGAACTTCCCGAAACGGTGAATGTCATTCTGTATGCTGAATTCGATAATACCATAGAAATCAACAGTTTGAGAGAAGTCATTCTAGACTATTAGACATTATGGAAGACCCTTGTCCTTCTTTGAATAGTGGAGAATCCATGGAATGGGAGGTTACAGAAAAAGCAGATCCCCAAGACCAAAAAGAAGAGGTAGTGATCATGCAATCCAGATGGCCAGAACAGGAACAACAGTTAGTGGCTTGTTTTGCACAACACTTGGAAGATACAATGAGAGACCTGATTAAAAAAGATTGTTATGGATGTCAAATCGATCATCCCAGTCAAATTCAACACGATAAATGTATGATGATGAGTCAAGAAGAAAAATTGGATAATTATCTGAACGAAGCTTGGAGTCTCATCTCCGAAGAAGCCGTGTTACTTCAGTGGTATAAAGGCTTACGTGATCATTCCTCTCCTCCATTGTTTGCTCGAGAAATCGATCGCATCGAAGCTCTCTTGGCCAAAAGTAAAGAGACGAAACAAACCGTCAGTTACTTGTCAGACCGTTTCAAACAAAAAGTCTGGATTGAATTGATGACTTATCATCACCTGTGAAGAAAGGAGAGAAAAAAGACAAGGCTACACAACAAAAAATGGATACCTGGGAACTTTATTATCTTTTGAACCGTAGTTCGTACACTGCTTCTTGGAATCCTGTCGTGTGTGCTAAAGATGAACTACCTCATCGCAAACCTCAAGAGAATCAAGCTTATGTCATCAACACAGATGACAGTCATCTTCCAGGAACTCACTGGGTAGCTGTCTACTTTCCTCAAGAGGGATGTGCGGAGTTTTTTGATTCGTATGGATTGCCTCCTTTCGAAGATGATATCATTGACTTTATGAGAAGAAATGCCCAGACGACACGATTCAATAATGTGAAATTACAAAGCACAGATTCTATGGTGTGTGGACAATATTGTATTTATTATCTGCATCATCGCAGTCTTGGATATTCTTTAGAACATTTAGTGACTTATTTTGATCGTCATTCGTCTCGAAACGATGACAAAGTAGATCGATGGTTTTGTGACCATTATGGCTATCTGTTGTCTTTAGCTAGGAAACGTAGTGTACATCAATGGCCCAATGACTTCCAACAGTGGAAATCTCAATTTAATTCACAACGTTGTCAACCATGTCAAAAGAGATTGTATTAGTGTTATGGAAGAAAAAAACATGTTTGTTCTTTGAAAAAATGTTTGTTCTTTGAAATAATGTTTGTTAGTTGAAAAAATTGTGTTTGTTATTTGAAATAATGTTTGTTACTTGAATAAAAATGTTGTGTTTTGAAAACCAATGCGTCTGTCGTTTGTTTTACATTTGTATTCATATAAATGCTCTTTGACTTTTCTTTCTATCCCTCACATCAAACTATCTAAACGTTTCAAAACCCTAAACCGTCGAGGGGTGTTTTCCATCACGTCCGCGCTTGAACCATATAATGCAGGGGTAGTCTCCAGTCTGGCCATCCATTGTTTGACTCATCCTCCTACGAAGATGTGCTCAAGACTAGCTAAGCTGAACGAAGCTTATGTCACTCTGCATCGTATCAGACACAATCTGATGCCAAAGCCTGAAGAGATTGAGAATGTGAGAATGCTACAAGTAACGGAAGACCTCATAGAAGAACTCTTCAGAGAGGAAATTCAAAAAGAGAAAGATGAATGGACTGAGAAGTATCGACTTCAAAAGCAGCAGAGAGAGCAGAGAGAACAGCATCAGCAGCAGCAGCAACAGCAACAACATCAGCAGGAACCAGACAGAAGTTTTGTCGACTGTCGTGTGGACACAAAAGAGTTCTCTTTCTCTTTCCGAAGAAGCAGACCCTATCGTGTAGCCAAACGAGGACGCAATCTTAGACGATAAAAGATTGCCATCCTTCCTCGTACACACAAACACAAAAAAACAGCCCTTTTCAGGGCTACCCAAATATTCTCGAAAAGAATTAATTATTCAATTTGCTTATGGTATGTGAGGAAGTTAGAAAAAAATTAGAAGTGAGTCTATAATCACTGTCTCTTTTAACTTTTGTTTTGAAGTGCGTTTCAAAATAACTTGTTCAATGTATAATTAATAGGAGTCAAGTATAAAAGTGAGTGAGTGTTTTATTTTAAAAGTCAGCTTGTTTTGATGATGATAGGGATAATGTAAGTTTCTTGGATCTAGGGGGTGTTTTCCATCACGTCCGCGTGTTTTGGTAATGATAAGGATACTGTAAGATTTTGGAACGTAAAGGGGTGTTTTCCATCACGTTCGCGCTTGAACTATATATAAAAAAGCACTCGTCAGTCTGGCTACCTATCGTTGACGCATCAACACAAAAGATGAGTAGAGTTCAAAAGCTAAGAGAGCTTCAGATGCACTTGGAGAATGCGAGGCGTCTCCTGGACGAACTGGCAATGGAGGCCTTAGAAGAACAGACTAGGATTGAAAAAGAAGAGGAGGAAAGAAAAAGGAAAGAAGAGGAGGAGAAGAGAAGACCTATCTTGTCTCACCGTATGATGAGACAAACAAGTCAAGTTACTCCTATGGTGAGGACGCCTTCACCACCAGAACCAGTTCGTCCACTACAGACACAAGCCCCACCGCAACAAACACAACCTCAACCGCAACAACCACAGCCTCAGCCGCAACAACGACAGTTGCGGAATAGGCGAAGATATGAAGAGGCTTTCACTATCCCTCAAACAGAAGACTGGGATAGTGAAGCCACTCATTCTCCCTCTGCACTCCCAATCACAAGAGTGAATTGGGAGAATGATTGGAGTAGGAGATGTGTGTGTGGGGCTAGACCTGGGAGATGCCAGCATTAACCAGGTGCAATTTGAAGTTTTAAAAACAGCCCTTCTCAGGGCTACCCAAATAACTAGAAAAGAATACTATGTCAATTGCCAATGAGTATGAGAGAGGAGTAGTGTGATTATAAACACTGACTCTGTTTAGATGGTATATGTTGTGATTTTGGATAGTATATAGTATGGTTTGTTTCGGCTGCTTCCCCGTGTGTGTGGTTACTATAGGGTGTAATTTTGGATAGTATATGATAGGGCGTGTTTTGGCTGCTTCCCCGTGTGTGTGGTTAGTATAGGGTGTGATTTTGGATAGTATATGATAGGGTGTGTTTTGGCTGCTTCCCCGTGTGTGTGGTTAGTATAGGGTGTGATTTTGGATAGTATATGATAGGGTGTGTTTTGGCTGCTTCCCCGTGTGTGTGTGGTTAGTATAGGGTGTGATTTTGGATAGTATATAGTAGGGTTTGTTTTGGCTGCTTCCCCGTGTGTTTGGTTAGTATAGGGTGTGATTTTGGATAGTATATAATAGGATTTGTAAGAAGTATCTAATATGACAAGTGAATGTAGGGGTGTTTACTTTCACGTCCGTGCTTAAGATATATATACGCAATCGTCGGTCCTTGGAGCCATTCAATTTTGAACACATCAAGATGAATTTTGAATTGTTTATCCAACTCCGAGACAGCTGGTTTGGGATCCTTGATGCAGAATATCAAGTGGAAAGACTTGAGGAAGAATTTCAGAGTAACCATGGCTTTGTAAGCCAACTGAAATTAGCAAGAGATTTATTAGAAAGTATGATAGAGGAGGAAGACCAGAAATTAAGAAGACGTATTAAAAGAAAATATATAAGAATAGGGGACTTGAAGCAAGCACTTGATCATGTCATCAAAGTCAGGTGTTTTCTAGAAGAAACATTACATCTGATAGAGTGGGAATATGTGAAGTGGGGTCTAGACAGGCTAAAGAAAGCAGAAGCAATGATGAGAATGGTGATGGAAGAACAGGTGATCCAGATTAAAGAAAACTGGTCTAAGGAGAGAAAGGAAAAAAAGAACAAAAAGACAAAAGAGGACTTTGATCTACTCAATCTAAGATGGATGAGAGTTCAGGAAAAGTTTAGAGCTATGGGACATCCTGACTGGATTCCCGAAGAAGAAAAGAAGAAGAAAACGGGAATCATTGGTAAAATCAAAAGGTGGTGGAACAATGGCAGAAAATAAAAGAAGAAGAAATATCCAAAGGCTCTTTTCAGGGCCACTCATAAGTCTCGAAAAGATAGTAGCTTTCATTGCCACCCTTTTTTTCCCTTGTCCCTAGACAGTTTCCCTATACCCATACAAATCATATTCCCCATGTTCCATGTCCCTTGAGGCTAAATAGACCCAAATAGTTCCCATGTTCAATTCCCCTTGACGCTAGATAGGCCCACCATGTTCAATTTCCCTTGACGCTAGATAGGCCCACCATGTTCAATTTCCCTTGACGCTAGATAGGCCCAAATAGTTCCCATGTTAAATTCCCCTTGACGCTAGATAGACCCACCATGTTAAATTCCCCTTGACGCTAGATTAGCCCAAGCTGTTTTTGACTGGATTTTCCCTTGACGCTAGAGTGCCCCATATTACTACTCCTATATGTCTGAAACTTTGCTTCTAGGTGAAGAAACTTTCTGAGTAGCAGCAGCTGCAGATATAGAAGAATGTGATGTTACCAAAGAAGAAGCCGCTTTAGAAATCGGTTTCCATTTTTTCATCAAATTAGGAAAACTCGTGCTAAATCTTGTTTGGCGGGCATCACGTCAGCGATGAAGTGGAAGAAACTGGAGAAGACACTGTCACAGATGAACGTGGATTTCTGGACTACGGTTGCGTCCGAGTAATCTCTTTCTGGTAGTAAATGTTTTTTTCTTAGGGTTTTTCTTTATCTGCGAATGTGCAGTCAACGACGCACCTCTTCTTCATATTCTTGGAACGTCTTTTAGGAGTATCTTTTTCGTCTTCACAAGGAATGTCATCGACAAACACAGTGGATTCTCCTTGACTTTCTTAAAGCTGGGTACAAGCCAATTGCCACTTTTTGTAACACCACACGATTCCTTTTTGACGCAGATTAATCAAATGGATTTTGTGCTCAATCACACGTTTGACAAATTCGGTTTTACTAGAGCCACACGTTCCAGCAATTAACATGCTAAAGAGATGGTGTAGATAGAGTGCCTCCTAACACGGACGATCTAACTTTTCACTTTGAGAACAGAGGAAGAGGTACACATAACCTTTAATGAGGTGATCAGAATTCTGAGAATTAAATGAACACAAGATATTTTATAATTTTCACGTTTAATGCCTTCAAGAATTTAAAATACGTAAACAGCTAAGACTTAAATGAGTATGAACATCATCAAGTGACAAATCAAAATTGCTAAAGTGGAATAAAAGTAAGTCAATGTACAACACACTCGATCAAAGTGTTTCCCAGGACTTCTACAGACGCAATCAAATATTCCTTTAGTTTTTTCAACATTGACAGGATCTAATCTTTCCTCCATGAATGACCTTTCATTCGTTTTGATGTTGATGATGTTACTGTCCAGAACTTGCTCATCCTCAATGTCGGGTTCTTCTACCACTGTTTATAACATTGGGTTGAAGGTCATGTTTACTTTGGATTTCAATTAATATCCATAGACAAATCTTTATCATAGTATCCAAGCATATAGGCCAAAACATTTCCAGCCATCTTCCAATGTTCCTGTACGTCACAAGGTACACACACTTATTGGTAAGCGTAAACAGCCGATAATATTCGACGAATATCTTCATCACTATTCTCATTTCTCTTAACATGATTTGTGTGAGTGTACATATAAAGTTGATGTGACCGTGGCGTCTTTGTAAATACTATTCATTAATAAACCACAATAATTTTGATACAGTTCATAAAGTCTACAATGAATCCGCTTGTAAGCGAGACCCCAGAACTATAGTTAACGAGACACACCCACGTCATGGCGTCACAAATTCAATGGAAACACTTCTGGTAATATATATTTTGGTAATCCTCCAAGATTTAAACGGTCAATGGCTTCCTTCCACTTGATCATTAATATTGCAACAATACTGATAAATGTTGTGACATTGTACGCTTTTATATCCACATTTCTTTCTATGACATAAATAAGAGTCAATCAAATAATCAGTTTCTGTAACTCGGGATAAGAGCATAATTTAAAAATAGAGAAATGATTTTGAGTTTGCATCTCACTTGAATTTTGATTTTTTTTTTAAAACTCCACTCCCGCAACTCCAACGAAATATTTTATTTAAATCCCTAGTTCACCGCATAAAACACATCGCAAATGAATTTCATCTTAAGGCAGTACTTGTAAATGTTTTTTTTTATTCCTCTAAGTTTTTAACTTTTTCTTGCGTTCCATTCCATGGAATTACGTGTTCCACTGCCACGTTCTAGGTAGACGTTTTAGCATCGAAACTCAGTAACGAAAGGCAAAGTTGTTGATCAACGTCCGGCCATTTGAATATTTTTAAACTAATCAGCTATTTTATGGTATTCAGGTACCAGCAGTTCAACGTCTGTGACATAAAGGTTGCAGATGTTCCTTGTGTTTCCTTGTGTTTCACCAGTATCTTGACAAACTCTCTGTAAATATTCTCTTGTAGAGTGTACATAAAAATGTAATTAATTATTTGGTTCCACCAATGGAAGGTACTAACAGCGCCGAGACAATTAGGGATGTTTCAGTGAAGCTTTACGCTCCAGTCGTTCTGTGACACACAACAAACTAAAACACTTGACTTTGTCTCCTTCTCCTAGTTAGACCAATCCAGCTCTGGCGAATTGTTTAGGTATAAGTCCATCCAGTAATTTACCTTTGAATGACTGAAATCGACTTTTAAAGTCACAGTAGCCAGGTAATGCCACAAGCAACGTGTATTTTTCTTTAGTGGGTGGTATCTGGAGTAATTTGCACACGCAAAACATCATGTTGACCAATAAAACAGAATGATCGTTCTGCATATCTTCCACTTCTAAACAGGCAAGGTAATGAGAGGCATCACTTTTCCGTGGCGTGGTATACGCCCGAAATCAATTTCTGTGGTGCTAGTAGTAGAAAATGAACATACTGTGCTGCATCGATAATGTCGCAGGGTACGGCATTGATGTTATCGCAGGGCATAGCATTTCATTCGATTTTCTCATAGGACTCGAGTCCATCACTCAATACTTGTGGTATCTAATTTTTCATCTTTCTTGGTCGGCGTTATTGCTAACATGAAGAGTTGGTCTTGGAAGTGTTCTGCTGTTTATACAAACGTACAGTAGTGCGATTGGTGGAAAGACCATCGAAAGGTAAGGACAGTGCGGACAGCCTCTATATGTTCTAGGATAGTTTAATTGTTATATATACATAGATCCATATAGATAATCACAAAAACATAACTGAAACACTATTCTTTGTATCCCAGTCCGTATGTATGAGCTCTCAAGTTGATAAATCCTCTTTTAGCTAACACGTTGGGAGTAGGTAATTCTTTCCTATCCTTAGGCTACTTTTTAAATGTGTTCAATCGACCGACATAATCTCAATAGTCAGGCAAGAAGACCGGAAATTTGTATTCTTTGAACTTAGAATAGTGATGGATCTATCACCTGATTCATTTTGTACCGAAGTCATATTCTTTTTTGATGAATGTTGTCTTGGAATATTTTTTAATACGGGAATTGGACGCGTCCATAAGGTAAAGTGCTGTGGTATGGGAACCACACTGGTTTCTGGTATACAGAGTTTGGTACTGCGAATGTCGTCCATCAATAACACTTTGCTTGACCCACTACGTTTAGGATCTGGATCATGGCAAGTGTAGCTTTTATATCGGTCATGTTAAAATTATAATTGCCTTACTGGACGTGTTGAGTTTTGTCCATGACTTTGAAAGATTTTAATTCTACAGAAGTACTAAACTCTATCCAGACTGGCGATTTCAAACTGTCATGATGAATGGGAAGTATCAAAACATCATCTTCTTTCCCTTGACACTGTTGTTTTTGGTGTCTTTAACAAGGAATCCAACAAGTTGGTGATGAAACCTTCTAATTTCAAGGGTGGTACTTGGGACTTTAGCAATTTAAAATTGTACCGTGTAGAGTTATGTAGTGTTTTTCTGGAAGTTCATTTTTGGTTCTCTCAAATGTGTTAATAATTAATTGGAGTTACCAAACAACTTTCTTTTGCGGTAGACTCTTGGTCTTGAGGCAGACTTGGAGGGTATTGGTTGGCTCATTCATGCCGTCTTCAAAACCGCTCCTATGGATTAGGGCTAACACTTTCGCTCGTGTATGAGGCAACACGGCACATCATTGCTTCTTACTTTCTTCTCGGTCCTCACTGGAATACTGCGATCGTTTCATTTTGATTGCAAAATTTCATTTGACAACGTTTTACTCATATCGGGTTTATGTATACATATATACACCCTTCTGGTCAGAAAGTCATACAAAGTTATAATTCAGAAGAAACGAAAGACTACTCCTCCTCTCGAGATAACAGTCATGGTACTTGCTATATATGCCAGGAGAAAAGACATTAAGCATCAGAAATGCCACAACGTCAAAGCAAAAGAAGCAAGTACGCCATTGGGGAGGGGAGCGGGGGCATCCCCCTTTGCTGAATTTGCGTGTGCTGTAAAATTGCTGTAGCCTGTATACGAAAGTTAGCAAGCCCGTCAAGTTTTGCCCCTCTCCTGAAAATATTGAAATGACGTCCCTGAAAAGAAAGAAGGAAAAATAGAAACAATGGTCAAGATACCTGCTATTGTTGTCAGGAGAAAGAACACTGGTCTTCAGAGTAGCCTAAGAAAATAAGAAAATAAAAAAGGCAAGAGGACATGGGGGTCATCAAAAAACGAAGAGCCCATTCCCGTCAAGAAATCCAAGAATTTCAGACCAGAAGATGTAACAGCGAAGAAACCAGTGCCAAGGAAGAAATTAAAAAGGAGACACGATCAGTGAAGAAGAAGACAGTTGACTTTATTAACGTGTTGTGAAAATTTAATTGTTATTTTCAAGACTGAGAATATATCAGAAAGAAAAGTAAGTGCCTCTCTATTTTGATTTGGATAAAAACATACGCACTCCCAAACGCTCACCAATCAATCAATATGGAATAAAGGAAATTTTAGTAGTGTGTGTAGATTGTTGGATAGAGGGGTGAGTCTGTGAGATTACATGTAGTTTTGTTTAATCCTTCTCCTTTGGGATGATATTATGTGTGTGATGACTACACAAGGTATTTTGGAGTATGGGAAGGTTTCGATGGTATATGTGTTGTGATCGATAGTATGTTTGTTGGACTTCATGTCCATGGTTTCAACCTTTTTCCGTTTAGTTTGATAGTTGTGTGTGGAGACTACTCACTTTTGGATTGAGTGTATATGGGATATTTTGTGATATAGATACTGTAAGAAATATTATGCTTTTTGGATTATATGTAGTTTGTTTCAACCCTTTGCAGTTTAATCCGATAGTTGGTGAGAGGAGACTATACAAGGCGTTTTGGATTCCATGTATGGAATGTTGGACGGTAGATAGCCATTAAAATGTTAAATGTTAAATTCCCATAGACCTTTAGACATTTTTGATACTAATAAAACAATGGGTGCTGAATTGTATATGTAGTGTGCTTAGATAATATTTAAAAGTGAGAGCTGGATGGTAAGGTGCGTGTTTGGATTGTAGTGATTAATACTGTGTTTGGACTGTAAACGAGAGCTGGTTTCTTATTGTGAGATGTGTTGGATATCATCTTGTTTGTGCGATTTCATCTATTTTGTTCTGTTAGTTGGAGTGGGAATATAGGTGTTATAGAAGGAGTTGGGTTGTTTGTACTGAGTGTTGGATGGTACAGACGGTGTGATGGATAATGTGTTTGCTGGATTTCATCTCCTTGATTTCAAACCTTCCTGTTCAATGGTCCAGTTGTTGTATGGAAACTACATAAGGCATTTTTGGTTGTGTATATGGGGTATTGGATGGCTTAAGTGGTATGTTTTTTGTATGCTTTCATCTCCTTCATTTATAAACTATCCCTTTCTTCCCATAATTGTCGTGGAAACACTAGAGAAGGCATTTTGTGATTGTGTGTATGAAATGTTAGATGGTCGATAGCTGTTCCCGTAGACCCTTATACATTTTGGATAGTAATTAAAATTTGGGTGCTGGATTGTATATGTGGTTTGCTTGGATAGTCATCGAAGGTGAGAGTCTTTTGAATATTTATGTGGCGGTGTTGGATGGTTGAGGTTATGTTATGGGTAGTGTGCTTGTGAGATTTTATCTTCTTATTGTGAACTATAAGCTTTGAAAAAAAAGGCATTTTGGATAGTGTGTATTAAATATTGGATGGTATCTGAATGTTTGGATAGTATGTTTGTGAGATTTCATTTTCTTCTTTTAAGCTCTACCTCTTTGTCGTGATAGTTTTTTTCGGTACACTACATGGGCGCTCTAGATTGTGTGTATGAGTGTTGGATGAGATATAAATATTCCTATGTTAATTTATTGAAGAATCTTATAGGTGTTTGGATAGTAATCAAAACGCCGGTGTTGGATTATATATGTGGTATATAACAGATTGTAATTAAAAAGTGGGCGAGGGATTGTCTATGTGGTGTACATGGATATCAATCAAAAGAGGGTGTTGGCTTGTATATTAGATTTATTGGATGTATACATTTAATTTTAACATTACCATTCTCGTTTGAGACTTTAATAATATTTGAGACTATAAACCTTTTTGCCCCATAATAAATTCTGCCCCATAAGCCCTTAATCACACAAACCAATTTGCCCCATAAACTGTTCTGTCCCAGTAACCCTTCTGCCCCCAAAACCCATTTGTCTCAATAATCCTTTTGCCCCTAAAACTATTTTGCCCTAACCATTTGTTCCTAACCAAACTTTTCCATGGTAGTGCCTTTTCAATGTAAAAGCTATGGACCTGTTTCACATTTCATTTCTCCATATGCCCCAAGGTGTATTTCCCACGTTAATTTCCCCAAGTGTCCCATAGTGCATATTTTTGCCCACAGAGGTTCATTATATTATTCTTTCAAGATGGCCACCATGATGGAATATTAGGTTGTGTGATTGTCATTCATTTAGAACCGTTCTGACAAGAACCTCATATCAAAAGACTTTCCGATTAAGAGATGTAGCAACAGCAACATCTTCAAGATGGCAACCATAGTGACCATACAGATAGCGTTTTAATTTAGTACTAACACCATACTGTACGAAATCTTCTGGTGAAACTCTTGCTAATATAGCTTACCGTCTAAGAGTAATAACAACAACAAGATGTTTAAGATGGTGCCATTGTGGTCATATAGGATAACCGATGCAAACTATTTCCATCTAGGACCAAAGAGACATCATAAGAAGTTGTATGGTGAATCACAGAGTCGATATTACCAGCCATCTAGAGGAAGTATTGATATGATTGTTAAGATGACCATTATGGTGGCCATATTGGAGGTCAGATTGGCATTATTATCATTTACTGGAGTAGTGATAACAAGATCCTCAAGATGGCAGCAGTGGAAGCAATATTGGACGGTTAGAACAGCATTGTTTTCATATAGGATCAACAAAACATAATAAGCAGTCCTTTGGTGAAAACGCCTTTTTTATGACGATAAGAAGCTTTTCAAAATGGCTGCTATGATTGCCATATTTGACAGACCATTTAGGTCCAACAAGAAATAATAGGTCTTTCTGTGAAAACCCCACGTTGATATGATCATCTATTCATCAGAAGCAGTGATACAATTTTTAAGATGACAATGTGGGGCCATATTAGAGATAAATCGATATCATTTTCATTTAGAACCAACTAGATATCATTAGCTATCTTCCGATGAAAATCATAATGTCAATATGACTTTAATCATGGAAGAGTAGAAATAACAAGATTTTTCATGATGGCTACCATATTGGACATTATATGGTACCGTTTTGACTTAAGGCCTTTGTACCCATTTGACTTAAGACATTGGTACCCATTTGACTTCAGGCCTTGGTACCGTTTTGACTTAAGGCCTTGGTACCCATTTGACTTATAGCCAAGTGGACATTATACAAGGTTAATTTAGTGAATAGGTCATGTTGATATGAACATCCATTCACGAGAAGTAGTGATGACTAACTTTTCATGACGGTTGCAGTGCTGGCAGGGCCGTCATTTCAATTGTTCGGGGGTTGGGAGTGGCAAAAACATGTTGATGTTCGTATACACACACACACACACACACACACACACACACACACACACGCCTACCTTCCCCCAATGACGCCTCTGAGTGGTGTCCATAGTGGAAGTGTAAGTGACACGATTTTCATTTAACATATTAACCCATGAAGGTTTTTGCTGTTTTTGCATGAAATGCGCGTAGGAAACACACTTTGGGGTCTATTTCTGAATACATCCTAATATATCGACTTCCAAGCAATTTTCCATTAGTCTAATGCCTAGTTGTGTTAGAAACACTGGTTATTTTGCTCACGCGTGAGCAGAAGGGGAAAAGTTGGAGTTCCTTTTTAATTTGTTTGCTTAACGGACCCATCATTTTCGTATGGAGATCAAACTTTATTCCCAGTGCCCACCTTATCCTACTTTTTGCACAGGTTCAACTGGCTGTGTGCAGTTCAGACTAGTCTGCCTTAGATCTCCGGTCAAAAAGTCTCAAATCTGGACTCAAAACCGGATTCTGGCTACGGGCGAATTTAAGGTTTTTAAAAAACGGGTTCAAAAAATTAGGTTTTTACCTCTGTATTTTGTTGTGCATCTGAAAGATTATTTGGTATCATTGAAAATCTGTCTTCCTTTCTAAACTACCACCACTTAAGTGTATCATACATGACCTTGACGCTACAGAGCTTGACAGTATGCTACAACCTCATGCCCCTAAACGCGGCGCCAGGGTTAATGTGTTAAGACCACTGGACGCTGGGTTGGTGTTTTCATCAAGTTTCATGGTAATCCTCCAAGTAGTTTAGGAAGGAGAAGGGTAACGATTGAACGCCATGTTTCAGCACATAATAGGCTATATATGGCGGTCAGTATATATAGTGGAGGAAGAAACCACTACCCACGGGATGCTACTGACATAAAGCTTTCTCACATACTTACGTTGACAGAGACAAAGATTTGAACCAGCTCGGACAGACGTGAGTTCAGGTGAGTGCCTTAGACCATTCGGGCACCTGAGGCTCCTGCTGAGGTGGAAGGAGCGAGAAAAGCACGAGAAAAACGTGACCTAAAACGACCGACTACAACCTTTTGCATGTCTTAAAACCGAGTAATGAATATGCGATCGTCGATGTGAAAGCGACCGCATTAGCTACCCAGCTCCCTTCAACCTTCAAGAAATCTGGAGAGTCCATATTTACTATAAAGAGCAAGAGTTATAACGGTCTAGCATATCTTTTTTAGTTAAAATCTTGTTTAATTTTCTGGAATATAAATGCTTTCATATCATAATTGTCCCTGGCATCTAGATAAGATGAGGAATTAAACGTATTTCGCTATTAAATAAAATGATATAAAATTATATTTTTCACCTCTGCCACTTGGATTCGATCCTATATCCAGGTATGTGCATAGTAAGTGGCCATCCATTCAAGGTCGGTGGTCTTCTCCACCACCAAGGCAACATGTAATCACCAAGGTCAAAGATTTACTCCGTGTTGTCCTGTTTCTTCCACCTCAAAGACTACACCAAACTCACATGTTCACCGTTAAAATCACTTTTTTATAAAGTGACAAAACTTGGACTTACGTATTCCCAAAAACCTGATGAAAACCCATCGATACATTGACAAATTAAAAGGAGTATGTGATGGGGAAGAAAAGTAAACTTTTCAGTTAAATTGGTTATGACAAATTTAATCTGACAGTTTGATTACTGTGCGTTCATTCAAATATCCGAATTCTTGAGAGATAAAAAAAAAAGTGTAGGAGGACTGGATTCCTAATAAGACGGTGAATATATCAATTGGTTGTATGCATCGTCTGGAAGTATATACAAGTGAGTTTGCAACTGTTAGTTTATTTATTTTAGTTTGTTCTTTTACTTTGAATAGTGAAGAAGACCAATTGCATTTTGAGATTTTGCAAACATGACATACAAATGAAATTATGTAGCCTAATTATATTACTGCAGCAAATGACGCCATCGCCTTCCAATCAGTCTCCATCTATTCAGTGCTTCTCGAAAGTGATGGTTTTCTTTCTCTTCGTTAAATAGGAAACAAGGCAAGAAAGCAAGAAAGATAGCGTGGATGAATACGGTAGACACGCAGATGAATCAACACATGTTGTTAAACGACAAATGCAGATCGTGTTAATCATTTGGTCTAAAGTTTAAAACCGCATGAGTGCGGGTGGGCCAACTTTTGTTGGATTAACTCTAATATCGCCAATTCAGTCTCTAAATCGCGCGTACTATGTTTATTTCGGACAGAGTGTAATGATACTGGTAGTCATAATATAACTTGTACAAATTATCCAAATTTATAGACATGGAGGCGACATCATGTGATTGACTCAAAGAGGAGATGGAAGTTGATTCGGGCCCCCACCAGATAGTTACAACATTAAGGTAGGCAATAAATCAGTATAATGTATGTATGTATGTATGTATGTATGTATGTATGTATGTATGTATGTATGTATGTATGTATGCATGCATATGGCACATTCCTTTTGATAACATGGGTAAGATCATGGATCCTATTATCATTGTTATTTAATTTTACAACAGTTTTCTTCATGGCTGTTAAGACCTAACTATACTGTATTTTCACTGCATTAAATACCAGTATCAATTTTTTCGCGCGTGTGTGTGTGTGTGAGAGAGAGAGAGAGAGAGAGAGAGAGAGACAGAGAGACAGAGACACAGAGAGAGAGACAGAGAGACAGAGAGAGAAAGAAAGAGAAATAAAGCATGTCATCATACAAAATGTAGGACTCATTCTACTGTCTAGTTCATGCAAGACTTTTTTCATTAATTATACATGGCTACGAGGATTTACTTTATCGAGTTTGTTTTGTAAGAATGGTGCTCAGTTTCACTAATTAGTCTTACCTATTAAGAAAGGTGTTCAGTTTCACTAATTAGTCTTACCTATTGACAGTTTAAAACGAAGTGAGCTGTACATCTTGACAAAATCAATCAATACTTGAGTAAAAACTAGACATAGTTTATCACATGGCGTCGTTCAAAGGGTATGTCATAAATCAATCACATAACTTTAATATTACACATGTGCAATATCACATCATCACTTGACACGTGGTATGAACGTTATTATCATGCATCCGAATGTCATTCAGATTAAAACACATGACACGTTTTTTTTTCATGAATTAATTCTAATCTTATATCAAATTTCATATGGACCCATTATAAGTAATTTAGTCATATAACTTGGATATAACACATGTGGAATGTGACGCCAGAACCTCACAGTGATATAAAGATCATTCAAATCGCAATTGTTGACCAGTTTTTCATAATTTTGTCATGTGCTAACTATAGAACGGTGTTCTGCTCGCAATGTAAACTATTAAGCACCATGATATTAAAATTCAATAGCTTTAAATTCTGTATAATCAAGATCACACCTATATTCATATTTGTGTATTTAGAAAGCCATATATCTCGCGGCATTTACTTGAGTTACGCATCTTTGAAATATGTATTTTGAATTCTGCACCAATGAATCAAGTGTTAATTTCAGTAATTAACTGGATTTTTTTATACAGTCAAGTCTGTAAAACGAATCAAATTCCATAAATAAAACACTGTCTATTTTTTCTAGTTACATCTAGGATAAGCTCTCAAAATAGTCTCTATACTAAATATTTACTTCTATATACACTCGATTTAACCCCACTCACTTAGAGACCAGTTCTTGCTCTTCCATGTAATTAGTACCATGAGTTCTATATTAATTGCGTACCCTCCCGGTTGTTTATACTCTTCTACCGATTTTAGACACGAAAGACATGAAGGATATAACAAAATGCACAAATCTTTGTCATTTTATTGATTAATTTATATTTTCTAACCAGAATGTCACCATGGGGTTCCTAACCATGTTAACTTACTGACGTGTAAAACAACCAGATAGACTTCTCAATGTCCTTTTTTCTTTTGTAGAACATATTCTACTTCTCCCTTTCCATAATTAAAAAAAACAACAAATGTAATATCTGCATCCAATATTTGCAATGTCTAATTTTCAATATTTGTATAATAACAGTTTTAACAAATAAAAGGAAGGAGCTATTATATACATATAAACAAAGAGATTTAAGTCGTAAATGTAAGGAATTGTGCAGAGTGTATCGAAGACGATAAACAACATTACATTTTTTTAAACTTGCAAAATTAGACTTGCCTTTGCAAATATGACGACCGTGTTGCTAAAGAAATTTCCGTCAACAAACTGACCGTGTTTTGGACCAGAAGCGACTATCCAGCGACATAATTAGGGATCGGGGACATGTGCTGTAAAATTGATGTAGCATATCTACGAAAATTAACAAATCCGTCATCTATTGTCCCCGCCCCTCCCCCCCCTGAAAAATTTGAAATTACGTCCCTGCGACAATCTGGTTAAAAATGATAAATTGCTGAATGAAATGACTATGTTATATATATATATATATATATATATATATATATATATATATATATATATATATATATATATATATATATATATATATATATATATATATATATATATATATATATATATATATATATATATACAAGTACTATTTACTTTTACATGGGTGTTCATCTAATAATAGATTTGTAATTCTTTTCACACCCAGGCTCCCAAGTCTTATACATACAAAATAATGTAATAATTTTATCATAAATAATTATTCATACAAGTTATAATATTTATCTTCAGGAATTCACTGTCAAGACAGAAATATACAATGTTGAAAAGGAGGGTTCATCTAACTGGGCTCTTCACAGTTGTTTTCCTGTTTCTCCTCTTAGTAATTATCAAGAGAGACATCGTCAGCAACACCGTGAAACCACCGGGTACTGTTTCTCAGCAGTCGTATAGACATATTACACCTTGTTATGCTAATCTAAATTGCCATGTTCGAAGAAATAGCTCTTTATCTGTGACTAAACACTGCTTTTGGAATCTTCAGCTGCCTTCATATGTTACATGTGCCTGCTGCTCCAACATCTCAATGTTCCGAATATGTCGTTCGAGGCCTACAACTTTATCAAAAAGAATACGCCACCACTTGTGCAGCAGATGTATATATTTAAATGTGTGTAGAACGTGCCAGCGTGATCGTAAGAGTCATGCCAGCCTACTACGTTCATGTCTTTTATATTCCGACATACACCGTTTTGTCCTGCCCCAGACGCCTGGAAAACCCTTAGGAATCGAGGGGACATTTATGAAGTGCCAGAAAACGTACAGAGATCCTCTGTTTAAATTTATCCGCGTGTATTATTTTATATTCTTAAATAAGAGCTTTTTAGGTGAACCATCAATCCCGTTTTCTTTTTATACAGGTATTTTGCATTTCGTACACAGTTTCACTTCTCTGAAGAGAATACAATCTGTAAACATTTTTGATATATTGTCAGATGTTGTTATTTACAATGGCACAGATCTGTAAACAAATCAGATTACTTTGAAAATTATTCTATTGTTTCCAATGTCAAAGAAATGCGTTTTCAAGCCAAGCGACGGTAAGAATAATCGGAGACAGGTATGTTTTGCAAACAGTACAAATTGTAAACTACTGTATATAGTAATTTATTTCGTGATGAATTGTACATGAGAGGATAACAAGCATTATAAATACGCTATATGCGAGTAATTAGTTTACCAAATTAACAGGGTTTGTTTTAAATTTTAAGTTGAGGACAACAAGGATATAAGTATGACTTTGAGCATAACGAATAATGCAAGAACGATTTGTTGATGCAGGCCACATAAGTGAAATTTGTATTAAAAATAATATTATATTCATATGATTTAACATGCATAACGTTCTTTACAAAATAACTTTAACATAGTATGTAATAAACACTTAGTTGAAATTCAGACCTGAGTGTAAAAAATTGTAAACCATCAAACAAAAAACAATCCATTTCGGAGCCGAGACCGCCATAATGTACATGTAACTTTGTTTGTTTGTTTGTTTAGGATTTTTAACGTAGCTTTAACAATTTTTCAGTCATATCGCTACGATGTCTGCAGTGAGGCAATTTATAGTGATGTCTAGCACTGGGGCATCATGCCGCAGACATGTAGCATGATGTCCCACCCAGTCACATTATCGTAACACCAGGCCGACCAATCCACATAATGTTGACCGTTAAGCGAGGCAGATGTTAGTACCCTCTTTGTAAGTCTTTGGTACGACTCGGCCGGGGATCGAACCCACGACCTCCCGCTTCCGCGGCGGACGCTCTAACCACTAGGCCACCGGAGCGGTAACAGAACATGTAACAGAAAGAACCATGACATTTCTTAAAACATTTGTTTTAAATATATACAAATGACAAAGGGATACAACGAAATTAAACAAATTTGATACTTCAATAATGTGTGTAGTACATGTGTGAACATTATCATACAATGTTACTGTTGAGAAACTCATATGAAACTGAAACAAGTTAGGTCCATGTGATATAACACGCATAAAGTTATTTACAAAATAACTACAACATAAGCTAAACACAATGACGGTCGGTGGGGTGGTCGTGGCAAACTTTCAAATTATGATCGCTAAATATACAACCCGTATCTCCAAGAATTCTTTTGTAAGTGATGCTAAGAATGATGACCCATATATTCGTACACCCAAAAAAATATATTCCATTGGCTGAACGAGTCATGTGACCCCATTCCTGGGTTTGGACGGCCCCATAGGGTCTATATTGCTTTGTTTACCGTGCCCCACAAGACATATTCACCCCTCATCACAAATGTCCTTGCGCTAGCGCAAATATCTATTTTGCAAGAGGATAAGATGGAGTATGCTTACACTGAAGGAATTTTGTTAGTTATTACCAATACCCTTCCACCCACCTACATTGTGATCCTAGTTTATAAGCTTTAACCGTACTCTTTTTAAATGGGCAGATAAACTTTCATTGTTGTGCATTATTTTATAGACATTTTGTACATCTGTATATCAGTTAATGTTAATTTTATAACAAATTAATAGTGACATATTAATGCGAACGCCCAATGAATATATATATATATATATATATATATATATATATATATATATATATATATATATATATATATATATCTGACTTGATTATCTCAATCGATAATTTGTCACGTTCTCATTTTAAAAATTCGTCTCATAAAGCATATGAATATAATTTGATGTTCGTGTTCGTTTGCGTTAGAAATATTACTGTACACATGGAGACAAGTTAATACAAATATGTCTGTCTGTCTGTCTTCCTCCTGTTGGAAAATTCATAGAGTAAGTATCATTCGCACTAGTAACGCTGGCAATTATTTATTGGTCAGTTACGGGTGTGCTGATGTTTGAATTTTATATATACATATACGGTATTTATCTTTTTTGCAAAATCATACCAGGTTAACGTGTCTTTTGTCCAAATGACCCTCTCTTGACTTTTTCGAATATAAATATTAAAAGCCCTATGTGATATATGCATATGCATTAAAAATCATTATTTTACTTTATCTATCTAGAAAATGCGATTTTTTTTCAGTTTTGGCTCTACACAATTTAGCATGAAGTGTGTGTGTGTGTGTGTGTGTGTGCGTGAGAGAGAGAGAGAGAGAGAGAGAGAGAGAGAGAGAGAGAGAGAGAGAGAGAGAGAGAGAGAGAGAGAGAGGGAGAGAGAGAGAGAGAGAGGCATGTGCACGGGCACGGGTACATGGAAAACAAACTTTAAACAATAAAACGGTACAAGATTATGAATTATTTTTTTTGTTTTACATACATAGTATTGAATTTTTGCAGGTTTTGATTTAGCTGTTGGGCCATAGGCCTTGTGTTTTGACGAGAGCCAATTTAATAGTGACTGCGGGGCCACTGCAATTTTGTTGAAGTAGTTTTAAAGAAATTATATTAAATCCCGGGAGAACCTGCATATTTTCTGCAAGACCAGTTGATTTCCTTGTGAGACTGCCGTGCTTGCCAGTGGAAAAACTCATATGTCGACCTGTTTTGAATATCACAACTCGAATGAAATGGTTTAATCTCACAACTATGTTGTGTAATCTTTGTCGTGCTATATTGTACATGCATCCCTCCTGATGAATCGATCCGTTAACACAATGAATTTTCCAAATCCGTATTTACCAATGCGGCATTAATATTCTGGGCAAACATGACCTAAATTTGACTACCTTTGCCTTTTTTTCTGGTACCGTCACCAATAATATCAGAAGAAAAGCGGATATTTACTTTTTGGTCTAGACCTGAACCTGCTTGTAAATGATAGCAGGACACAGTAACATTTATTAACAACGGACCGCTCCGGTAGGGCATTGGTTAGATCGTCCGCCGCGGATTCGGGAGGTCGTAGATTCGATCCCCGTCCGAGTCATAACAACGACTTAGAACAATGGTACCAACAGCTGCCGCGCTTGGCGCTGAGCATTAAGAGGTTAGTGTAAGGACTGGTCAACCTGGTGTTAAGATAATGTGACTGGGTGGGAGATCATGCTACATGTCTGCGTCACGATGACCCAAGTGCAATGCATTACTATAAATTGCCACACTGTCGACATGGTAGAGATATGACTGAAAAATTGTTAAAGCTATGTTAAAAATCCAAATCATATACACACACATTTATTAACAAAGGGCTTCATTCGGTCGATCATTCTTGGAACGAAGTAGGCTATATAATGGTATCGAGGACTAATGTGTATAATGGTATCGAGGACTAATGTGTTGTTTTTTTTTTGTTTATTTATTTTTTTTTGGTGATCAATACATTGTTGTACTGAGCTGTGAAATATTTCCAATAACGCGTGGAACGGGGGTGGGGGACCTACCTCAATGTGAATACGGTGCGCTGTTGCATAAAAACGAGATGTTCAAGCTAACGGAAAATAATAATAATAATAATAATAATAATAATAATAATAATAATAATAATAATAATAATAATAATAATAATAATACGGACTTTTGTATAGCGCCTAATCTTTAGAAGCTGTAAGCGCTTTACAACATCTATAATGATTTGACTACGAAAAACAAGAAACAAAGCACCATTGGAATTAGAAAATATAAAAATTGCTTAAAATAGTTAAGGTAGGAAACATTATTAGGTCTTTAAGTTTGTACTTGCATTCGAAAAAGGTGAGTTTTAAGAGAAATCTTGAAAGGGATCACTGTGTCTTTGTGTCTAATTTCAATGGTATGCAAAAGAACGCTGTCCAAATTACTTCGTTTTCATTGTGGTATACACAGATGTTCCAAAAATTAATTAAAGAATAGCAATAATTGCACGATTTACTAAGACTGATATTTTTACAATACATGTTGTTACCAAGATGAGAAGCAAAAACAACAGCGCTCTTCTATACGGATCACTGCCATCTCGCCTCTGTCTGCGTGGGTTCGAGTCTCATATTCGGCCAATGTGGGTATGTGAAAAAGCTTGCCAGTAGCTTGTCGTGGGTCGGTGGTTCTTTCCGGGGGTTTTCCCCGTATTCTTCCTCCACCATTAATACTGGCCACCATGCATAGCCTATCGTGTGCTGAAAAATGGAGTTAAACACTACAACAACAACAAAAACAATCCCCCAACCCAACTAAATAATTTACGATAAAAAGGATCATGTGTCGGCTAATAACCTCCCTTTGATCAAATACACACTAAATCAATTACAGTTTCCCACACCTATCAGCACAACCGTGTTAACAAACGATCTCCACTTTGGCAATCATCAGACACCAGACATTCGTTAAATAATGCAAATAATACAAGTCGCATACATTTTCACAATGAAGTCATGTATGATCTTGTTGTAGAAAGTGTTTGCATATTATTTTGTCACGGCGGCTTCATTCCCGTTGTCTACATTTAGGTAACTCATGGCCACCACACCAACAGATCATCAGTTCTTACGGTGTACGAGAAGAGTCAAACAAACATAAAAAAAATATGGTATTGTTACATAGAATCCAAAATGTCGTTGCAATGCTATCCAATTAGAATGCTAAAATGTCTTGATATAGCGGTAAATTTAATCTAGTCTCCATATTTGGGGGTACCTGGTATCATTTCAACAGTAGTTATACATTATTACAACGATATTCACGTACCGATGTTACAATGTTTTTTTTTTTATATAGTCTCGTTGAAGTTACATACTTTATCCTTTCCATATGTTTATTTCCAACCGTACTATCAGTACTGCAGTAATGTTTATGGTTGGTGAATATCATTGCAACGATGGACACCACAGCAATAACACCAGTATTAAAATATCATAGCAGCCGTAAATTTGTATTGTTGCTCTTTGTACCATACAATCGAATATAGATATCTGGTGCAACAGTTTACTTGATTTCATTTGTCAGTCTACAGTTTCCTTGCGAATCCCATGTTTAACATTATTTCCGTTTAGTACTATCACTATAAATGGTATGGAAGCCGCATTTCTTGGTTACGCAATTTTTCAATTACTCGCCTGACATTTCGTTTGTTACAACATGTTGTGTGGGTTTAGCGAGATGTCGCGGCCAGTATATATGGTGGAATAAAAAGCCTGGGAAGAACCACCGACCCAGAGAAGCTAAAGGCGAAAAACTAGGTCGATAAATCAGCCCCTCATCCGTGACGATATTGATTTACGGTTAAAGGACTGATATCACCAATTCACTAAAAGCTGCACAAATTTGCAACCAATTATGGATGCACAAGTCGGTTTACATTTAATACAGTTACCAGTTATTCTCACGGCTGTGGAACAACCGTCGGCTGAAGGGTTCTGTTGTTGACAAGCACATTATGTTACCGGAACAAATCCTATGTTTGGTGACTTGTAAATCCACGTAGAATAGCACAACCATCTGTCGGTATGTGTCTAAAGTGTACGCAGGTTCGGAAGGATTTGCATGCAGAAATATTGCACATTACCATACCCATATATCGTCCATCATTATCAACACATATTCGGGGTTGGTGGGGTTGGTTGATTTATCGAACTAGCTTGTTTACAAGTTATATTAATTAGGTGATACCATCTTTTCGTTCGATGAAAGACTTTAGTTTCCATCTACAAGAAGTATCTAACATGAATTAGGTACCTTTAGTTACATTTAATGAAGATGTACTGAAAATGTCCTGACTTACAGATAGGGTAAAATTTGCTATGCTGTGTGGGATGAGCTATATTAAAATGTAAGAAGTTATTACGTGTCAAAGTATAAAATATAGTATGTGTGTGTGTGTGATTATTTCATTCCTACTATTACTATTTTCCAAAACAATGTCTGCAAAGTTTGGACTTCATGATCCAGTGGTTAGTGTGCCGCGTTCGCGACCAGGATTGGGGTGGGGTGGGGGTGAGGGGTTGACTGAATCCTACCATTAGATGAATCTTGGTCGGGTACCGTGTTGTGTTTTAATGTAAGACAGTTTATTCCAATTACATACTCGTTATATATCCCGTTTGTCCTGCTGTGTCGTAAAATACCAAACCAATCTACCGATGGTAATTCAGTAAGGTACATTTAGGCCCTTTTAATAATACACATTTATTTATAACAGGGACAGATTAACTTCAAGTTCAGTTCAGTAGCGTACTAACGGGGTGGGGTGGGGGGCTCAATACAGCTGATACAAATTAAGTTGCGGGAGAATTGTTGGCGGGGCTATTATAGTCGTCCCAGGCGTTATTTGCCTAGTTACCACTAGTTCTCTTATTTTCAGGAAAGATTGTCAAATTTCACATCCGTTCATTGGATTAAAAATAAATATGCACAACGTTCTCCCTTTCACGACAATTAAAGAGAAACAATATGAGTATGCAAATTAATACAGATTTCATTTTCTACACCTATCAAAACTTTAAACTTGGTACCGGCGAATAAATTTTACTGTTAATTTTGACCCACTTCGTGCACCATAAGTTTTCACCCGTAGTTCATTGATTGTTTCGCCTGAATGAACAGGGTTTCTCAGCGCTTAGCCCAGATATGTTTTGGCTTTATTACTTGAACACGAAGTCGATGTCTACAAACGAGGGGAATGAGCATAATAGCTGATTTGTTAATGTGAGTATAAACGGTTGTTGTCACTTTACAGAGAATAGGTTTGCGTTGGTTTTGCTTGGAATTTGACGGCGCTGTAACATATCGGGATTATGTTCTGATCAGTATAGTAGCTCAGTGGCTTGCAGAAGGATACAAAACAATTCAAATTACGAGTCCTTACGATTTGTGCGCCCATTTTGGTTATTACACCATTTCTTTGGGCATATTACTTCAAATGAGCATGAAACTGCCAAGTATCCTGTGTTGCGCGTAAGACGCAAATTGTTCAGAAATCACACTCACGTGCAACAATCTCGAATTTCAAATACATTCTTAAAGAATGAAGGTAATTGATTTTTAAGCTAATTATTTTGTTGTTTGCTAATTCCGGTATATATTCACATTTTTGCAACAAATTATTTTTAGAAAAAGACAAGTCAGGGGAATTATTATAAAGGTTGTGTTTATTTGCAGAACTTGTTTATTCATGTAAATATAATATGCGTTGCTCCCTTCCCTACACGAACCCCTCAGCGTTTCTCTCTGTCTCCGACCAAACAGAGTAGATTATTGTAATTACAGTAGATTATTGTAATTGCAGATTGAAATATTTCATCTGCTGCCACGAGTAAGAGAAAGTTTGCTTTTCGTTTCAAAGACTTCACCGTAAATGTTATTTTGAAACAACCCCCATAAGTGTACGCAAGAGCACATACCCAGGTATCTTTTCACTATAGTTTCCTTGTACATGTATTCCAACAAATGTGTTGTCAACGGTTACAGGTGAGTAACCTCAACTTTAAAACTATGTTTAACAGGTCTGTTCAAGACGGCTATAAATAATATTGTGAAGTTTTAGCATCGAACAAAGTTAAATTGCTTGTTTTAGTGGCAGTTGATTCGATGTTGTTACCTGTTTGTAATGAATAAGAATCAATATGTTTTCTGCTATGTTGATCTGGAGTCATGTGGCTCGGATACGTGGTGTACATAGACACCCGGAAAATTAACTGATTCACAGCAATCCAGTCTGTATGAGCATTATTTACGTATATTCAGTTCAATCTAGAGCGTTTTAATCTCTATATCACTCCAAATAAAAGAGCCCTACGCTTGAATTAGCTCTTTTTATCAGTCAGACGTCTCGAATTCAATATTGATGTATACAGTTTACGTGTTGACCTCTCTAATTCAATAGAAAATCTATACAAATGAATAATAGAGGTAATTTAGTCAATTATTGAGCTCTAATAGATTTCAGGACCTTTCTTTAACATTGGTTAGACAAATCCATAAATCAGCTAATGAGGATCTCAAACGAATTTAATTTTGTTGTACAGTTGTCATATTCATTTTCAAGTGGCCTTCAAATAGAGTTTATATGCTCCGAATTGTTCTAAAAATCAAATAATACATGTTCTCTGCTCACTTTATTTGGACGTGGTTGAATTTACATGCGTTTATGGTAGATTTAGGCTGACTTGTGTTCTACATACATTCATGGTACGTTTATGCTGTATTGAGTGTACATGCTAACAATGTAGGTTTACGCTGTCTTTGAGTGTACATGCTCTCAATGTAGGTTTACGCTGTCTTTGAGTGTACATGCTCTCAAGGTAGGTTTATATTGTCTTGAGTGTACATGGTCGATTTACGCTGTCTTTAGTATACAAGAATATACGCATTAATAGTAGTTTTATGCTGTCTTGAGTGTTCATGCGTGTACTTTAGCGTAAATTCATGATCGATTTACGCTGTCTTCAGTGTAGATGCATTCATGGTAATTTGATGCTGTCTTCAGTGTACATGCATTCATAGTTTTATGCCGTCTTTTTTGTATATACGCATTAATAGTAGGCTGATACCATTTTTAGTGTACATGCATTCAGAAGTTTAGACTTTAGTGTACACGCATTCACAGTAGTTATACGATGACGTGTGTACATTATTGTTGTTACATAATTATTCGTAAATGTATGCTGTCTAGAGTTTCATAGTACTGCAGTTTGACGCTGTCTTTAGTTCTGTACATGCATTCATAGTAGGTTTATGCTAGTTCTATAAACAAGCTAGTTGCACAAAAAGAAACAAACCAGGAGTTTAATACTTGCGTCAGAAACTGAAGGAAGTCAACAACTTTTAATAATAATAATAATAATAATAATAATAATAATAATAATAATAATAATAATAATACCTTTGTATAACGCCGTCTTTAAAAGCTCTAAGCGCATTATAACATATATAATGATATGACTACAAAAAACAAAAACAAAAACATGAAATTAGAAAACAAAAAATGCTGTAAATATTTAAGGTAGGAAACATTAATATGTCTTAAAGTTTGTTCTTGTAGTCAAAAATGTGAGTTTTAAGAGCACTCTTGAAAGGGATCACTGTTGTCTTTTGTGTCCAATTTCAATGGGCAATTCGTTCCACGTTGCTGAACTCTGGTATGCAAAAGAACGTTGCCCATAAGACTTCATTTTCATAGTAGGAATAATGAGTATACGATTGTCAGAAGAGGAACGCAAGTATCTTGCTGGTGTACTCAAATGGGCGAGTCCAGATAGGTATGCTGGATTGGAGTCCGTCAGTGAAACGTAGCGCAGAGAACAAATTGTGTGTTTGATTCTGGTTCGAATGGATAGCCAGTGTAGGGTACAGAGCAGAGAGGAGGTGTGCTGTGATCGTGGCACTCTAAGGATGATCCAAACGGCTGTGTTTTGAACATTTTTTTAAATTTCTGGAGTAGATATTGAGATGAACCAGCCATAATTGAGTTACAGTAGTCCAGTCTTGAACACACAAGTGTTTAGTGGCATAAACTGAAATATATTTGCGAAAGGAGCTGATGCGTCTCAGTTCAAAATATGCAGCCTTGCATATGTTCATGACATGTTGATGCAATGTGCGAGTACTGTCCAGAATAACACCTATGTTTCGTACAAAATTCTTTTTTTTTTCTTCATTTTTTGCCTTGTTTGTATTGATTATGCACATAACGTTGCAATTCGAACAGTGATATACATAATAAACTAACTCATTTTAATAATGGTAAACCTTATTTAAATGCCTGATTATTTTATATTGTATGAATTTTTTATACGTATGAATCATTTTTATTTGACATATTGACTTTTAAAATGTCTGCCTTGCGTGCTTTTGACGGCGCCCTTTTGTCTTGCGCGCAATTGCCGGTGCGCGCTTATGTCGGTGCGCATTTGACCTGCGCGCTAACGACCGGATACCATTTAACGCTGTGTACTATTCATGACACGGGCATATACGATAAAACGTTATGACGTTATATACGGTAATACAGTAAGCTATAGAGATTGCATTATCGGTACAATGATTACAAAACAATACACAAGTTCAGAAGTGAAATAAAAGTGCCCGATAGGAATCCTACAGTATTAAACGTTTATTAAAAATGCAACTTTGTCTTGCCAATACAAATCTCTTACCAAGTCACAAACAAGAATAGATATTTGCATTATACCACGAACACCGAAACTGCATAGAAAATATACAAAGATAAACGTGGTAGTACAATAGTTATAACTTATAGCAATAAATTAATAACTCACATACCTCTATTACAAAACGTTCCATAATGGAAAGATATTTAATTGCGGTGAGGTATTTTATACACATATATCGTCTGTGCACAGGAACATTCGGTTCTTCCCAATCGAAAGCACTTCGCACGTGCGGCATAGGATGAACCGAATTTACTATTTCGAAATATTGTACAATACATATCGTTGTGCACATAAAAATTAAACCCGAGTAATGTTCTTACTAAATAAAAGGATTTATACAATCCCGCTACAGTCAACATCATTTTAGGCTAATCACAATGGTCAAACGTTTCTTAACTATTGTAAGAGAATATCGGACAACTGATTATTTACTGACTTTCAACATTTCAGAGCTGCGCTATAGTTAAATATTAGAGTAAAACCGTAGTCAAGTTACATATCGTTATCGCCGAAAATATCTTCACTTTTAAATTTCTGGACTATATACAAGTTTTTTAATTTAAATATTTTGAAAGAAGTTGAAAGTTATCAAAACATAAATAATGGTACAAAAATTACATTGTTTCGAATTCAACAAGTTTTTTTTAGCAATTATTGAAAAATTTCTCTAGTTTAACATGAAGGTAACACTATCGGTATCAAGAGATATTTGTTTATAAGATTCGACGGAATAAAAGTGAGATCAAATCTAGTTGTGTGCAAGAAGCACACAGAAGTGAATACAATTTTTGATTTTAAATATAAAAATATTTTTGAATTTTTTGCAAAAAGTCTAAAATGTACAAATTACTTTCAGTAAGGATAAAAATATGAAATATCTCATCAACTCTGATAGCAAAATGGTGCGGATTGGTTAAAATGGTGCGTTAAGATGGTTAAAAAGGTGCGTTAAGATGTTTATAAAGGTGCAGTAAGATGTTTATAAGGTGCAGTAAGATGTTTATAAAGGTGCAATAAGATGGTTAAAAGGTGCAGTAAGATGGTTATAAAGAGCAGTAAGATGGTTATAAGGTGCAGTAAGATGGTTAAAAGGTGCAGTAAGAATGTTATAATGTGCAGTAAGATTGTTATAAGGTGCAGTAAGATGGTTAAAAGGTGGAGTAAGATGGTTATAAGGTGCAGTAAGATGGTTATAAGGTGCAGTAAGATGGCTATAAGGTGCAGTAAGATGGTTAAAAGGTGCAGTAAGATGGTTAAAAGGTGAAGTAAGATGGTTAAAAGGTGCAGTAAGATGGTTAAAAGGTGCAATAAGATGTTATAAGGTGCAGTAAGATGGTTAAAAGGTGCAGTAAGATGGTTAAAAGGTGCAGTAAAATGGTTGAAAGGTGCAGTAAGATGGTTAAAAGGTGCAATAAGATGTTATAAGATGCAGTAAGATGGTTAAAAGGTGCAGTAAGATGGTTATAAAGAGCAGTAAGATGGTTGAAAGGTGCAGTAGGATTGCTAAAAGGTGCAGTAAGATGGTCATAAGATGGTTATAAGGTGCAATAAGATGGTTAAAAGGTGCAGTAAGATGGTTATAAGATGTAATAAGATGGTTATAAGGTGCAATAAGATGTTATAAGGTGCAGTAAGATGGTTATAAGATGCAGTAAGATGGTTATAAGATGCAATAAGATGTTATAAGGTGCAGTAAGATGGTTATAAAGGTGCAGTAAGATGATTATAAGGTGCAGTAAGATGGTTATAAAGGTGCAGTAAGATGGTTGAAAGGTGCAGTAAGATGGTTATAAGATGCAGTAAGATGGTTATAAGGTGCAATAAGATGGTTAAAAGGTGCAGTAAGATGGTTATAAGATGCAGTAAGATGGTTATAAGGTGCAATAAGATGTTATAAGGTGCAGTAAGATGGTTATAAAGGTGCAGTAAGATGGTTAAAAGGTGCAATAAGATGTTATAAGGTGCAGTAAGATGGTTAAAAGGTGCAGTAAGATGGTTAAAAGGTGCAGTAAGATGGTTATAAGATGCAATAAGATGTTATCAGGTGCAGTAAGATGGTTATAAGGTGCAGTAAGATGGTTAAAGGTGCAGTAAGATGGTTATAAAGGTGCAGTAAGATGGTTATAAAGGTTCAGTAAGATGGTTAAAAGGTGCAGTAAGATGGTTATAAGATGCAGTAAGATGGTTATAAAGATGCAGTAAGATGGTTATAAAGGTGCAGTAAGATGATTAAAAGGTGCAGTAAGATGGTTATAAGATGCAGTAAGATGGTTATAAAGGTGCAGTAAGATGATTATAAGGTGCAATAAGATGGTTATAAAGGTGCAGTAAGATGGTTAAAAGGTGCAGTAAGATGGTTAAAAGGTGCAATGAGGTGGTTATAAAGGTGCAGTAAGATGGTTATAAAGGTTCAGTAAGATGGTCAAAAGGTGCAGTAAGATGGTTATAAGATGCAGTAAGATGGTTATAAAGATGCAGTAAGATGGTTATAAAGGTACAGTAAGATGGTTATAAAGGTGCAGTAAGATGGTTATAAAGGTTCAGTAAGATGGTTATAAAGATGCAGTAAGATGGTTATAAAGGTACAGTAAGATGGTTATAAAGGTGCAATAAGATGGTTATAAAGGTGCAGTAAGATGGTTAAAAGGTGCAGTAAGATGGTTATAAAGGTGCAGTAAGATGGTGATAAGATGCAGTAGGATCGTTATAAAGGTGCAGTAAGATGGTTATAAAGGTGCAGTAAGATGGGTATAAGGTGCAGTAAGATGGTTAAAAGGTGCAATAAGATGGTTATAAAGGTGCAGTGAAGATGGTTAAAAGGTGCAGTAAGATGGTTATAAGATGCAGTAAGATCGTTATAAAAGTGCAGTAAGATGGTTATAAAGGTGCAGTAAGATGGTTATAAAGGTGCAGTAAGATGGTTAAAAGGTGCAGTAAGATGGTTATAAGGTGCAGTAAGATGGTTATAAGATGCAGTAAGATGGTTATAAGGTGCAGTACGATGGTTATAAGGTGCAATAAGATGTTATAAGGTGCAGTAAGATGGTTATAAAGGTGCAGTAAGATGGTTATAAGGTGCAGTAAGATGGTTATAAGGTGCAGTAAGATGGTTATAAGGTGCAGTAAGATGGTTAAAAGGTGCAGTAAGATGGTTAAAAGGTGCAGTAAGATGGTTATAAGGTGCAGTAAGATGGTTATAAGGTGCAGTAAGATGGTTATAAGGTGCAGTAAGATGGTTACAAGGTGCAGTAAGATGGTTATAAGAAGCAATAAGATGTTATAAGGTGCAGTAAGATGGTTATAAGGTGCAGTAAGATGGTTATAAGGTGCAGTAAGATGGTTAAAAGGTGCAGTAAGATGGTTAAAAGGTGCAATAAGATGTTATAAGGTGCAGTAAGATGGTTATAAGATGCAGTAAGATGGTTATAAGGTGCAGTAAGATGGTTATAAAGGTGCAGTAAGATGGTTAAAAGGTGCAATAAGATGTTATAAGGTGCAATAAGATGGTTATAAGATGCAGTAAGATGGTTATAAGATGCAATACGATGTTATAAGGTGCAGTAAGATGGTTATAAAGGTGCAGTAAGATGGTTATAAGGTGCAGTAAGATGGTTATAAAGGTGCAGTAAGATGGTTAAAAGGTGCAGTAAGATGGTTATAAGATGCAGTAAGATGGTTATAAGGTGCAATAAGATGGTTAAAAGGTGCAGTAAGATGGTTATAAGATGTAATAAGATGGTTATAAGGTGCAATAAGATGTTATAAGGTGCAGTAAGATGGTTATAAGGTGCAGTAAGATGGTTAAAAGGTGCAATAAGATGTTATAAGGTGCAGTAAGATGGTTATAAGATGCAGTAAGATGGTTATAAGATGCAATAAGATGTTATAAGGTGCAGTAAGATGGTTATAAAGGTGCAGTAATATGATTATAAGGTGCAGTAAGATGGTTATAAAGGTGCAGTAAGATGGTTGAAAGGTGCAGTAAGATGGTTATAAGATGCAGTAAGATGGTTATAAGGTGCAATAAGATGGTTAAAAGGTGCAGTAAGATGGTTATAAGATGCAGTAAGATGGTTATAAGGTGCAATAAGATGTTATAAGGTGCAGTAAGATGGTTATAAAGGTGCAGTAAGATGGTTAAAAGGTGCAATAAGATGTTATAAGGTGCAGTAAGATGGTTAAAAGGTGCAGTAAGATGGTTAAAAGGTGCAGTAAGATGGTTATAAGATGCAATAAGATGCTATAAGGTGCAGTAAGATGGTTATAAGGTGCAGTAAGATGGTTAAAGGTGCAGTAAGATGGTTAAAAGGTGCAGTAAGATGGTTATAAGATGCAGTAAGATGGTTATAAAGATGCAGTAAGATGGTTATAAAGGTGCAGTAAGATGGTTATAAAGGTGCAGTAAGATGATTAAAAGGTGCAGTAAGATGGTTATAAGATGCAGTCAGATGGTTATAAAGGTGCAGTAAGATGATTATAAGGTGCAATAAGATGGTTATAAAGGTGCAGTAAGATGGTTAAAAGGTGCAGTAAGATGGTTAAAAGGTGCAATAAGATGGTTATAAAGGTGCAGTAAGATGGTTATAAAGGTGCAGTAAGATGGTTATAAAGGTTCAGTAAGATGGTTAAAAGGTGCAGTAAGATGGTTATAAGATGCAGTAAGATGGTTATAAAGATGCAGTAAGATGGTTATAAAGGTGCAGTAAGATGGTTATAAAGGTGCAGTAAGATGGTTATAAAGGTTCAGTAAGATGGTTAAAAGGTGCAGTAAGATGGTTATAAGATGCAGTAAGATGGTTATAAGATGCAGTAAGATGGTTATAAAGATGCAGTAAGATGGTTATAAAGGTGCAGTAAGATCGTTATAAAGGTGCAGTAAGATGGTTAAAAGGTGCAGTAAGATGGTTATTAGATGCAGTAAGATGGTTATAAAGGTGCAGTAAGATGATTATAAGGTGCAATAAGATGGTTATAAAGGTGCAGTAAGATGGTTAAGAGGTGCAGTAAGATGGTTAAAAGGTGCAGTAAGATGGTTAAAAGGTGCAGTAAGATGGTTATAAGATGGAGTAAGATGGTTATAAGGTGCAGTAAGATGGTTATAAAGGTGCAGTAAGATGGTTAAAAGGTGCAATAAGATGTTATAAGGTGCAATAAGATGGTTATAAGATGCAGTAAGATGGTTATAAGATGCAATACGATGTTATAAGGTGCAGTAAGATGGTTATAAAGGTGCAGTAAGATGGTTATAAGGTGCAGTAAGATGGTTATAAAGGTGCAGTAAGATGGTTAAAAGGTGCAGTAAGATGGTTATAAGAAGCAGTAAGATGGTTATAAGGTGCAATAAGATGGTTAAAAGGTGCAGTAAGATGGTTATAAGATGTAATAAGATGGTTATAAGGTGCAATAAGATGTTATAAGGTGCAGTAAGATGGTTATAAGGTGCAGTAAGATGGTTAAAAGGTGCAATAAGATGTTATAAGGTGCAGTAAGATGGTTATAAGATGCAGTAAGATGGTTATAAGATGCAATAAGATGTTATAAGGTGCAGTAAGATGGTTATAAAGGTGCAGTAATATGATTATAAGGTGCAGTAAGATGGTTATAAAGGTGCAGTAAGATGGTTAAAAGGTGCAGTAAGATGGTTATAAGATGCAGTAAGATGGTTATAAGGTGCAATAAGATGGTTAAAAGGTGCAGTAAGATGGTCATAAGATGCAGTAAGATGGTTATAAGGTGCAATAAGATGTTATAAGGTGCAGTAAGATGGTTATAAAGGTGCAGTAAGATGGTTAAAAGGTGCAATAAGATGTTATAAGGTGCAGTAAGATGGTTAAAAGGTGCAGTAAGATGGTTAAAAGGTGCAGTAAGATGGTTATAAGATGCAATAAGATGCTATAAGGTGCAGTAAGATGGTTATAAGGTGCAGTAAGATGGTTAAAGGTGCAGTAAGATGGTTAAAAGGTGCAGTTAGATGGTTATAAGATGCAGTAAGATGGTTATAAAGATGCAGTAAGATGGTTATAAAGGTGCAGTAAGATGGTTATAAAGGTGCAGTAAGATGATTAAAAGGTGCAGTTAGATGGTTATAAGATGCAGTCAGATGGTTATAAAGGTGCAGTAAGATGATTATAAGGTGCAATAAGATGGTTATAAAGGTGCAGTAAGATGGTTAAAAGGTGCAGTAAGATGGTTAAAAGGTGCAATAAGATGGTTATAAAGGTGCAGTAAGATGGTTATAAAGGTGCAGTAAGATGGTTATAAAGGTTCAGTAAGATGGTTAAAAGGTGCAGTAAGATGGTTATAAGATGCAGTAAGATGGTTATAAAGATGCAGTAAGATGGTTATAAAGGTGCAGTAAGATGGTTATAAAGGTGCAGTAAGATGGTTATAAAGGTTCAGTAAGATGGTTAAAAGGTGCAGTAAGATGGTTATAAGATGCAGTAAGATGGTTATAAGATGCAGTAAGATGGTTATAAAGATGCAGTAAGATGGTTATAAAGGTGCAGTAAGATCGTTATAAAGGTGCAGTAAGATGGTTAAAAGGTGCAGTAAGATGGTTATTAGATGCAGTAAGATGGTTATAAAGGTGCAGTAAGATGATTATAAGGTGCAATAAGATGGTTATAAAGGTGCAGTAAGATGGTTAAGAGGTGCAGTAAGATGGTTAAAAGGTGGAATAAGATGGTTATAAAGGTGCAGTAAGATGGTTAAAAGGTGCAGTAAGATGGTTATAAGATGTAGTAAGATCGTTATAAAGGTGCAGTAAGATGGTTATAAAGGTGCAGTAAGATGGTTATAATGGTGCAGTAAGATGGTTAAAAGGTGCAATAAGATGTTAAAAGGTGCAGTAAGACGGTTATAAGATGCAGTAAGATCGTTATAAAGGTGCAGTAAGATGGTTATAAAGGTGCAGTAAGATGGGTATAAGGTGCAGTAAGATGGTTAAAAGGTGCAATCAGATGGTTATAAAGGTGCAGTAAGATGGTTAAAAGGTGCAGTAAGATGGTGATAAGATGCAGTAAGATCGTTATAAAGGTGCAGTAAGATGGTTATAAGATGCAGTAAGATGGTTATAAGGTGCAATAAGATGTTATAAGGTGCAGTAAGATGGTTATAAAGGTGCAGTAAGATGGTTAAAAGGTGCAATAAGATGTTATAAGGTGCAGTAAGATGGTTAAAAGGTGCAGTAAGATGGTTAAAAGGTGCAGTAAGATGGTTATAAGATGCAATAAGATGCTATAAGGTGCAGTAAGATGGTTATAAGGTGCAGTAAGATGGTTAAAGGTGCAGTAAGATGGTTAAAAGGTGCAGTAAGATGGTTATAAGATGCAGTAAGATGGTTATAAAGATGCAGTAAGATGGTTATAAAGGTGCAGTAAGATGGTTATAAAGGTGCAGTAAGATGATTAAAAGGTGCAGTAAGATAGTTATAAGATGCAGTCAGATGGTTATAAAGGTGCAGTAAGATGATTATAAGGTGCAATAAGATGGTTATAAAGGTGCAGTAAGATGGTTAAAAGGTGCAGTAAGATGGTTATAAAGGTGCAGTAAGATGGTTATAAAGGTGCAGTAAGATGGTTATAAAGGTTCAGTAAGATGGTTAAAAGGTGCAGTAAGATGGTTATAAGATGCAGTAAGATGGTTATAAAGATGCAGTAAGATGGTTATAAAGGTGCAGTAAGATGGTTATAAAGGTGCAGTAAGATGGTTATAAAGGTTCAGTAAGATGGTTAAAAGGTGCAGTAAGATGGTTATAAGATGCAGTAAGATGGTTATAAGATGCAGTAAGATGGTTATAAAGATGCAGTAAGATGGTTATAAAGGTGCAGTAAGATCGTTATAAAGGTGCAGTAAGATGGTTAAAAGGTGCAGTAAGATGGTTATTAGATGCAGTAAGATGGTTATAAAGGTGCAGTAAGATGATTATAAGGTGCAATAAGATGGTTATAAAGGTGCAGTAAGATGGTTAAGAGGTGCAGTAAGATGGTTAAAAGGTGCAATAAGATGGTTATAAAGGTGCAGTAAGATGGTTAAAAGGTGCAGTAAGATGGTTATAAGATGTAGTAAGATCGTTATAAAGGTGCAGTAAGATGGTTATAAAGGTGCAGTAAGATGGTTATAAAGGTGCAGTAAGATGGTTAAAAGGTGCAATAAGATGTTAAAAGGTGCAGTAAGACGGTTATAAGATGCAGTAAGATCGTTATAAAGGTGCAGTAAGATGGTTATAAAGGTGCAGTAAGATGGGTATAAGGTGCAGTAAGATGGTTAAAAGGTGCAATCAGATGGTTATAAAGGTGCAGTAAGATGGTTAAAAGGTGCAGTAAGATGGTGATAAGATGCAGTAAGATCGTTATAAAGGTGCAGTAAGATGGTTATAAAGGTGCAGTAAGATGGGTATAAGGTGCAGTAAGATGGTTAAAAGGTGCAATAAGATGGTTATAAAGGTGCAGTGAAGATGGTTAAAAGGTGCAGTAAGATGGTTATAAGATGCAGTAAGATCGTTATAAAGGTGCAGTAAGATGGTTATAAAGGTGCAGTAAGATGGTTATAAAGGTGCAGTAAGATGGTTAAAAGGTGCAGTAAGATGGTTATAAGGTGCAGTAAGATGGTTATAAGATGCAGTAAGATGGTTATAAGGTGCAGTAAGATGGTTATAAGGTGCAATAAGATGTTATAAGGTGCAGTAAGATGGTTATAAAGGTGCAGTAAGATGGTTATAAGGTGCAGTAAGATGGTTATAAGGTGCAGTAAGATGGTTATAAGGTGCAGTAAGATGGTTAAAAGGTGCAGTAAGATGGTTAAAAGGTGCAGTAAGATGGTTATAAGGTGCAGTAAGATGGTTATAAGGTGCAGTAAGATGGTTATAAGGTGCAGTAAGATGGTTACAAGGTGCAGTAAGATGGTTAAAAGGTGCAATAAGATGGTTATAAAGGTGCAGTAAGATGGTTAAAAGGTGCAGTAAGATGGTTATAAGATGCAGTAAGATCGTTATAAAGGTGCAGTAAGATGGTTATAAAGGTGCAGTAAGATGGTTTTAAAGGTGCAGTAAGATGGTTAAAAGGTGCAATAAGATGTTAAAAGGTGCAGTAAGATGGTTATAAGATGCGGTAAGATCGTTATAAAGGTGCAGTAAGATGGTTACAAAGGTGCAGTAAGATGGGTATAAGGTGCAGTAAGATAGTTAAAAGGTGCAGAAAGATGGTTATAAGATGCAGTAAGATGGTTATAAGGTGCAGTAAGATGGTTATAAAGGTGCGGTAAGATGGTTAAAAGGTGCAATAAGATGTTATAAGGTGCAGTAAGATGGTTAAAAGGTGCAGTAAGATGGTTAAAAGGTGCAGTAAGATGGTTATAAGGTGCAGTAAGATGGTTATAAGGTGCAATAAGATGTTATAAGGTGCAGTAAGATGGTTAAAAGGTGCAGTAAGATGGTTATAAGGTGCAGTAAGATGGTTATAAAGAGCAGTAAGATGGCTATAAGGTGCAGTAAGATGGTTATAAAGAGCAGTAAGATGGTTATAAAGGTGCAGTAAGATGGTTAAAAGGTGCAATAAGATGTTATAAGGTGCAGTAAGATGGTTAAAAGGTGCAGTGAGATGGTTAAAAGGTGCAGTAAGATGGTTATAAGATGCAGTAAGATGGTTATAAGGTGCAGTAAGATGGTTAAAAGGTGCAGTAAGATGGTTATAAGGTGCAGTAAGATGGTTATAAAGAGCAGTAAGATGGTTATAAGGTGCAGTAAGATGGTTATAAAGAGCAGTAAGATGGTTATAAAGGTGCAGTAAGATGGTTGAAAGGTGCAATAAGATGTTATAAGGTGCAGTAAGATGGTTAAAAGGTGCAGTAAGATGGTTACAAGGTGCAGTAAGATGGTTATAAAGAGCAGTAAGATGGCTATAAGGTGCAGTAAGATGGTTATAAAGAGCAGTAAGATGGTTATAAAGGCGCAATAAGATGTTATAAGGTGCAGTAAGATGGTTAAAAGGTGCAGTTAGATGGCTAAAAGGTGCAATAAGATGTTATAAGGTGCAGTAAGATGGTTAAAAGGTGCAGTAAGATGGTTAAAAGGTGCAGTAAGATAGTTATAAGGTGCAGTAAGATGGTTAAAAGGTGCAATAAGATGTTATAAGGTGCAGTAAGATGGTTAAAAGGTGCAGTAAGATGGTTAAAAGGTGCAGTAAGATGGTTATATGGTGCAGTAAGATGGTTAAATGGTGCAATAAGATGTTATAAGGTGCAGTAAGATGGTTAAAAGGTGCAGTAAGATGGTTAAAAGGTGCAGTAAGATGGCTAAAAGGTGCAGTAAGATGGTTATAAGGTGCAGTAAGATGGTTATAAAGAGCAGTAAGATGGCTATAAGGTGCAATAAGATGGTTATAAAGAGCAGTAAGATGGCTATAAGGTGCAGTAAGATGGTTATAAAGGTGCAGTAAGATGGCTATAAGGTGCAGTAAGATGGTTATAAAGAGCAGTAAGATGGTTATAAAGGTGCAGTAAGATGGTTAAAAGGTGCAGTAAGATGGTTATAAAGGTGCAGTAAGATGGTTAAAAGGTGCAATAAGATGTTATAAGGTGCAGTAAGATGGTTAAAAGGTGCAGTAAGTTGTTATAAGGTGCAGTAATATGGTTATAAAGAGCAGTAAGATGTTATAAGGTGCAGTAAGATGGTTAAAAGGTACAGTAAGATGGTTATAAGGTGCAGTAAGATGGTTATAAAGAGCAGTAAGATGGCTATAAGGTGCAGTAAGATGGTTATAAAGAGCAGTAAGATGGTTAAAAGGTGCAGTAAGATGGTTAAAAGGTGCAGTAAGATGGTTATAAAGGTGCAGTAAGATGGTTAAAAGGTGCAATAAGATGTTATAAGGTGCAGTAAGATGGTTAAAAGGTGCAGTAAGATGGTTAAAAGGTGCAGTAAGATGGTTATAAGGTGCAGTAAGATGGTTATAAGGTGCAGTAAGATGGTTTATGAAGATGTTTACTCCACATACTAAATGTATCTCTTATAAAACTATTTTATATTGGTAATATGTGGTTGGTTGGTAATATTATTGGTAAATATTACAGGGCTATCTTTACTTGCTTTTTTTTATATATTATTGTGGTTGGGAAATCACATTCGTTGACTATGAATGAAAATCTGATGATATTGAAAAATGACCTACTTGACTTACATGTAGTATTTTATTCGGGATTTTTTTAAAATTTGTTTTTCTAAGCTTACATTTTGGATTTTCTGTCATTGTGCTTACATTGATAGAGCTTTCTGTGTACACAGGGTATGGCGACAGGGGTTAGCTACTGTCGACATACTTTTAATCAAAACACCTCCACCTTACATGTATTCGCAAATTTGAAATACCCGACACAAAAATAAAATCTTACGCTATTTGCGCATAGTGTACGCAACTTGCAAATGGTTGTAAGCACTTACGTGTATGAGGGGGGCCCCGAGTGGCTGAGTGGTCTAAAGCGCTGTCCGTTACGGATCACTACCATCTCACCTCTGTCTGCGTTGGTTCGAGTCTCGGATTCGGCCAATGTGGGTATGTGAAAAAAAATTTGCCAGTAGCTTCTTGTGGATCGGTGGTTCTTTCCGGGGTTTTCCGGGTTCTTCCTCCACCATTAATACTGGCCGCCATGTATAGCCTATCGTGTGCTGAAAATGGCGTTAAATCCTAAAAACAAAAACAAACAAACTTACGTGTATGTAAATTTACGTTTCATTAAAGCGTCTACAAGCTAATCGGTGGGATACGTGATGTATACTCAAGTTAAATTCATCTATTCGGAACACTTTGCAAGATACCTTTACTTCAGCGTCATTGCATGCGGGTGACTGTGTCATTTTATTAAACAACAAAGGTAAAGGAGATTTTTTTAATGGTTGTGTTTGTATCAAAAGTATAGTACAGAAGAGCACAATAAATCATTTCAAATTAAAGGCAAGTGATTGATAATATGTCAATGTGTGACCTTAGATATACTTGAAAAAACGACGAATTTCATTCGTAGGTCATCGAAAGACTGCAACTGACCACCCAGATTGAACAGAATCATAAATTGAGCATCATTTTCTTGTGTCCTCTTTAATATTGGAATAGTATATACAAAAATAAATTCTTTATCGGTATATCTGACTTTTGTGCGGTGAAGGACTTTAATATTTTATGTATCAGTAAAAACTTTAACGCTGCATTTTCTGTTATGTACCGCGCTTGCCTTGTTCAAGCTTACAAAGCTTCACCTGCAGTAATTCATGTTTTAAATCGTGATGGTCCCATCGGCTTATTCTAAAATATGCTGGGGGGAGGGGAGGGAAGAGAAAACGTGATGAAAAAGTAAAAAGAATACTGTTCCCGTGTAGATGATGTGTATGTTTGGTAATCGACAACGTAATTATTATTATCTCTGCAAAATGTTCATGGCAGGAGTAACAAGTATCTCGTATCATCTCATCTCGTCTCATCTCATCTCATCTATACATGCATGTTTGCATCCATCCATTCATCCATCCATGTGTTCAAAGTTTTCAGAATAACGTTTCGTTGAGGAAATACGATTGTGTGTGGTTTAAAGGCACTTAAAAAACATTATTGGCTAGTTTAATTTTATTCTAGCAAGTTTTAGGTCGTAACTGGCAATCTATGTAAATATGTTTAGCTATGCATGCGCGTGTGACGGGACATTTATAAATCATTAAGGATCGACTCTGGATAAGCTTCCAAGTCAACCTTTCTTGTTATTTATCTAAGAAACTAAACAGCATATTCCCATACATTCCGTCGACTTGAGGAAGAAATACGTTATGGCTGTGTCAATTGTTATAATTCTATTTGGGAATACCACTCTTTAGCCTGTCACATTCTTTGTTTGACGAGGTGTGGTGAAGACCGAATTAGTTTATGTCGATTGTAAGTGAATGAACGAAATTTACGTACCTTTAATGTAGTTTGAGTTTTCTCCGACCCTTCCCGCCCCATTTTAGACTTTTTAAATACACTTTTCTTGGGAAATGCAACAACGTGTTAGGCTTGCGCTACCTTAGTCCCGGGTAGGCCGAGTGGTCTAAAGTGCTCTCTGTTACGGATCACTGCCATCTCACCTGTCTGCGTGGGTTCGAGTCTCGGATTCGGCCAATGTGGATATGTGAGAAAGCTTGCCAGTAGCTTCTCGTGGGTCAGTGGTTCTTCCCGGGGGTTTTCCCCGTGTTGTATCTCCACCATTAATACTGGCCGCCATGCATAGCCTATCGTGTGCAAAAAAATGGCGTTAAACACTACAACCAAAAAAAAAAAAAAACAATCCCCCTACCCAACTAAATAATTTACGATAAAAAGGATCATGTGTCGGCTAATAACCTCCACCATTAATACTGGCCGCCATGTATCTTGTGCTAAAAAAATGTTACCTTCGATTAATGTGATTGACACTACAGTTACCCCAAACATGAAGAGAGAGAGAGAGAGAGAGAGAGAGAGAGAGAGAGAGAGAGAGAGAGAGAGAGAGAGAGAGAGAGATCTTTCCTGCTGTCATTACCTTCTCTCACAGTAACAAATCTCGTTCAAAGTGCCCAGCTTTAAGTTGCTCCAACCTTACATTCGGTAGCTTATAATGTACTTGATTCATCTTGTTAGATGATTTTACAATACGTTTCCTTCCACGAAACTGCTTATGTAGGAAAATGGTTGGGATTCTGGAGATATCTTATATAGGTTCACATCCGCTGACCAGTTATCTGCGTCCAGAGTAACTGAACGACGCGTTTATAGGCGAATATGAGTTTGTAAATTACACAAATGTTGGAAATTGTTGTCGTTCATTTTTATTCAGCATAGTAGATAATGAATTGCGTCGTATACTTCGTCTACAGTGGCTTATTTCAGCCTGCCTTCCAGCTAATGTCAACCTCCTGTCTTTCAGACGCTTGTGGACACTCTTCTAGATTGAACCAGATGAAAATGAGCAGACAGACTAGAATAAAAGTGTGTGTATTTGCGTGTGGCGCACTGATTCTGACTTGGATTTGGTTTAAAGTGAACAAAGACCATCATTTACTGGAGTTAAGACTACCAAGAGAGTATAATCTGAGTACATACACGCCATTTTCTGTCTCCGAGCCCCTAAAATTTTTAATTAATGGAACCCCCAGAATAGAAAATATTATCCACCAATATTGGATTGACCAGTATATTCCCGCTACTGTGGAACCACATATCAAATCCTTGAAGAAGAATCACTTGGGATGGAAATACGTTCTATGGACCGCGGCTAGCACACAGTTATTGCTTAGGACTCGATATCCGGAACTCGTTTCCATGTTTGATTTATATGCCCAGGAAGAGAAGGGTTCTTATGCTGTGCGGTACATTGTGTTGTACGAATTTGGAGGAGCGTATGTGGACATGGGATTGAAAAGCCTGCGGCCACTTGATCCCCTCTTCAGCACTTATTCCTGCATTCTGGCAAGAGTTTTGCCAGAGATTCCTTCACTCCTTTATAACTTTGACTTTCTTTTGTCCAACGATTTCATCGCCTGTCGTAAAAGACATCCTTTCATGAAAGTTCTTGTGGAAAATCTTCCCATTTTTTCTGAAATGGCCAAATCGGCCGATGCTAGTGGACCCAATTACATGACTCTTGTGTTTAAGGACTTTATGAACATCGAACAATATAATTTCCCTAGTGGTCAATATATGGACCTGTTTCTAGCGCCAGCTGAATATTTCTTTCCCACTATTCAGTCTGAAGAGATAGAATTATTACTAAGGATCTGCGAAACATTTAACAAACTTTCGTTCTTACGACAAAGAGCTTGTGTGTCATTGTCCAGATATGGATTGAGGAGGACACCTTCTCAGTTTGCATTTACCCAACATTACAGATAAGGCATCTTAACATAGTATTCAAGTCACTCTATCGGTATCTATACTTATAATGAATTAAAAATTTGTGTCATTTGATACAGACAAAAATAAAATTAGAACAAGAGAAATACATGGATAAACATATTTTTTGTCCTCAGCCTTTTCGAAGAAAAGCAAGATACATACATGATATCCATTTGTGCGTCCGTCTCTTTCCCTGTCCCTCTATAATCTTAAAACTGCACAAGATTTAGTGATAAGACTTGGCATATTTGCACATTATTACTAAAAGGTTTGGCCTCTCTTCAGTGTCAAGGCTCAGTATGTTTCGTTCATGACACTTTACCTTCTGCTCTGTAACTTTGAAGGCATTTAAAATTAAGGTAATATTTTGATAGACACATACACAATCGCATTATCTTGCGTAGCATATCACATGGGTGGTCCTGGCTTCAAGATCAAGGCTAAGTATTTAATGTTTTCCGTCACTTCCCTTTCCACTCTCTAACTTTCGAATTTGTTTGAGATTACCGATGCAACTGTCATGTGTTGAATTTTCTTTATTACACTTTTTTTTCAACCATATACGTTAGAAGTCATTTCAGATGATCGAATACAACTTTGTATGACAATAAACGATAACTAAAATGTGTGTCACATACCAAATATCTTCAGGGTCAAGGTAACAATTCAATAGTTTAAGTTTCAGTCATATTTGCCTTTATGTCTTTAAAAAAAAAGCGCCTATTAAAGATACACGAAGTTTTGTATACGTGATTATTATATGCTCATTTTTTCTCCGTTAACATGACAATGTCAGAATCATGCAGTATTTTTCGATACTGCATGGCTTAATATTGAACGACATATGTGTTTAAAATAGTATCGTGTATTATAAACTATTTTATAAACAATGTACTATTATCGTGTATTAGTAACTACTTTGTAAACAAACAATGTAATATTATCGTGTATTAGTAACTACTTTGTAAACAAACAATGTACTATTATCGTGTATTAGTAACTACTTTGTAAACAAAAAATGTACTATTATCGTGTATTAGTAACTACTTTGTAAACAAACAATGTACACTCATGTTGCAGACGCATTAGCTTTTAAGTACATTAGATATTTTTATTGACTAAACTAAACAAGCTGTTTCCTCCAATTGAAAGTTGCGCTGATAAAATTAAAGACGTGGACAGGTTCACAGACTCAAAAGTGAAACTTTTAAACAAGCAAATAAATGAATTTAATATTCGCAATATCCTCAACAAACGTGAGATATGCAGTCTCAAAAATTCCATTCTGATCAATTAAAGTTATTAAGAAGAAATTTTCGTAACTTTTCACAAATAGAATGACTATGACCAATGTTCTCAATGGTCAATAACAACAGCAGAGAAAAGCAAAAAGCTATCGCATATGTATCAGATACGTGCCGTTTGTTTTCAAGTCAGTAGTAACATTAAATTAAAGAAGAAAAAATATGTAATTGTGGGTTTTGTCAGAAAACTAAGAGTCTCGTATCCAATAAGCAAAGACGACGAATTCTTATTCCTCTACCTGACACACTGTAGTTGCTTTGCTAATTTCCCCGTTTACGTTTATTGATACAATATAGAAGCCATACAGGTCACGTACTTAGTTGGGGTCCCTCCAACAGAAATCTTGCAGGTGACACGGCATAAACAAATGTCTCCTTTAAAATGGTAATAAGAATGTCACTAAAATGCTTATATTTTTGCATCTTGAATTTCCCCAAACCAGGAATACATGGTCCATGTTAAGGGTTCCAAAATTTGATACGCACCGCAAAATTGTACTCTTATTTTCGACTACATTTGCAGAAATTACATTCTTCTTACTGCATTCAAAACGAAACGAATGACAGAATAGAAACAGTGGCTCAGCTGATTCAATGCCAGTCCACTGCTCAAATCACATGTACATCGTACAGAATTGACTCTGCAATTATTCATTTGCATCACAAGCAGACGAGCAAAATTGAATTGGATCAACTGAAACACAAATTACACTCATTCCATATCAACTGGAAAAATTGTTTTAGTGTGCATTCAATCACAATATCACTCAAAATTTCAATTTAAGTAGACCAAAAAAAAGATTTAAAAAAAAAAATAATGTCGAGCGCGCGACGGAAGTTCATTGGCCACTGGACGGTTCTATGTTACTGTCTATTGGTGAATCTACGGTTGTGTATTTATTTTGGAATACGGCATAAATTAAATTACTTTGTTTCTTGTACTGTATTCTTTTTATTATAAAGCCCCTAGGTAGAAAAATAAACTGAGTATATACTAAAAAGGTTACTGTATTTGTATGGAAAAGTATGATTCGTTTGTCCGGACTAATTTTGTGCTGCTAAAGTCGTTCATTGTTTGAATTTTTTTAAAATTAATTCTTCATATTTTCCCGTACAATTGCATTAACTTACAAATACTTTTTGAGGCCTTGAGCTCGATGCCGGTGTTATGGTACAATGTTATAAAGGTTTCTTTTTGCTGCTTTATATCATTGAAGCTGTTGAAATATAGGGATGAACCCTGGTAGTTTCGCTTCTCAGTTTGAGTTTGATATCTTGTATTATATTGCATTTAAAGGACAATGCAGGTATGATAGGGCCATAGGAGCAATTGTCCAGTAGGCTCCTATGAATTACCCCAAAAACTCTACTCTTCTGCGGTGGCCTTACTGACAGCTGTGAGCTCTAAAACTTTTGTAATAGTATTTTACCCTGTTCGCAGCCATGGGGTATTTGAGAATCTTGCCAGTAGCCTCCCGTCAGTCAGTGGTTCTTACCGGGGTTTTACTGGGTATTTATTCCAAATGATATACTGACCGCCATGTATAACTTGAAGAATAATACTCTTTAGATGTTTCCATGTTTATTGAAACAGCAGTGACAGCCTGGGTAAATAGATATGACGCGGGGAAAAGCGAGTTAAAAATATCACCCTCTCCTTCAAACGGAGTTATACAATTATTTAATGTTAACCAACGTTGCATCTCCTGACAAGGAGAGAGTGTATTTAGAAATGTACATATGTTCATGTACAGTAGTGGTTATACAGTACCGAGTAAATGTTAGGTATCGCCAGAAAATGTATAACGCAAAGATAAATGTCGATCGGTAAAATTCTTAAAAGACAGATGATTTTTCTTATAAACCTCACTTTTAAAAATAACTTACTCGGCTGGAACTGCCTCACAGCACTCGTCTGTGTGGAAAACGATGCCTCTATCAGGTGGGTGGGGGTGGGTGCATCTTTACGGGCAATATACTATCATCACAAAACTAGGTCAATGTTACCCATATTTAACAATTGGTTGACTTGGGTTAAATCTGCTTTTAAATTTATTTTCAAGCTCTGGTTATAAATTTAAATGCGAAGAAAAGAAAGATTATTTTAAAAAATACAAGAGTTTAAAGTTAACAATTATGTGTGCCGTGTTAGATCTTATTCTTCTTTAGAATGAAGATTGAAAAATGATGCAAATCATCGCAATGGCTTTTCTATTTTGAGAGAGAGAGAGAGAGAGAGAGAGAGAGAGAGAGAGAGAGAGAGAGAGAGAGAGAAGAGAGAGAGAGAGAGAGAGAGAGAGAGAGAGAGAGAGAGAGAGAGAGAGTAATGCTCCTACGTCGGCACATATATTCATATGCAGTCTTACTGCATCAAAACCACCACCACCCCAGTGTTACCCATATTTAACAACTGGGTGACTTGGGTTAAATCTGTTTTTAAATTTATTCTCAGGCTCTGTTTACGCTAAACTCATCAAACTAAATCAATATAAGCATTTATATTAGTACAAAAACTTTACAAAAGGTCACTGTTGTCTACATATCACATTTTACAGCCCCGGGTTAAATTTTGCGTTTCGCTCACGACAAATATGATTTTTGCACATTTAGGATACTTAAACTCATTAAACTTTGTAAATAATTGACAAGTATTGTTTGTATGTTTTCTAATTTCATGGTGATTGTTTTGTCTTTTGTAGTCATATCATTATAATTTATAGATGTTGCAAAGCGCCTAAAGCTTCTAAAAGTTAGGCGTTATACAAAGTTTTCATTATTACTATTATTTATTTATTTATTTATTTATTTTTTTATAATTATTATTATTATTATTATTATTATTATTATTATTATTATTATTATTATACCCTAGTTACAAAAGTTGACCAGTGTGATCCATATTTAATATTTTGTGTCTTAAATTTATTACTAAGGTTCTATCCACGTTAATGATTGGACTCATTAACCTTGTAAATTATATGAATCTCTGTTAGTATCACTGCCTTAGAACAAAAACAGTTACTGTGACCTACAATTCACATAGTACTGGCTCATGTTAAGTCTGGTATTTAGCTTATGACCCAAAAAAAAAATATTGTGCATTCTGTATGCATTCTATTACACATTGAAACGTGACACTTGGTGGTGGGTTTTATGTTTACCAGTGTAATTATTGATGGATTAACTAATAAAGTTTAAATGGAATTATGGTTAGGTATATACTAGATGTGGCTTATGTTGTTGTTGTTGTAGGGTTAAACGCCATTTTTCAGCACAAGATAGGCTATACATGGCGGCTAGTATTGATGGTGGAGTAAGAACCCGGGAAAACCCCTGAAAGAACCACCGACCCACGAGAAGCTACCGGCAAGCTTTCTAAAATACCCACAATGGCCGAAGCTGAGACTCGAACTGGCTAACTGACAGATTAAATTTTGATAACATATGTTTATGTCAGCAGTAGATGATGCCGTGATGAAAGAAGAGTATTTATATTAACATGTGGAAGTCAGGACCTGCAGTTAGGCAAGATTATGGTAATGGCATAGTTGTTTCTCCGCAATACCTCTACTTTGATAAGCTACATTAAAAAAAGGTCAAAGTACACCACCACCACACACAAAAAAACAACAATTAAGCAAGAAACTAAAACAAAAGAAAAAGAAACGAAACCTTAAATTGAAATGGGGCCAACATTTTGTTTTTAAGGTCTCTTCCGAATATTTTAGTGAATTTATTTCTGCTCTTTTCAATGCATATTTCAACCCATCTCTATCCCCACTGGTATTCACATTATCCCTTCAGACTGGGGCCACAATTCATAATCCGTCCCAAATATTCAGGTATGTGTTCTGGATTTCTAACGTAGCTGTAGCATTTTTTTTAGTCATATCGTTAGGATGTATGCAGTGTGGCAGTTTATAGTGATGTTTAGTACTAAGGCACCATGCCGCAGACACGTAGCATGATGTCCCACCCAGTCACATTATTCTGACACCAGGACGACCAGTCCTAACTCTAACCTCTTCATACTGTCGCCAAGCGAGGCAGCTGCTTTGGCATGATTCAGCCTGGGTTCGAACCCGCAACCTTCCGTATTCGAAGCGGACGCTCTGACCAATATCCAGATATACCTGCAAATATAAAGTTTGCTCAGAAACTACTTTTAAAAAATGAAAGCTCATGACCCTTGATCCTTTTCCATGGACCCTAGGGTAAGGAACCCAGGATGACGCACCTCTCGTATATGCCATATTAGCTATATGATGGCAGTTTCGTGATTTTTCAACGAACGATTTATGTGATGTTGTAACTGACAAATCGTTGAGGGTGTCACAATATCTCGACGCTTTTTAAAAAAAAACAAATTGGGGAATAATTATAACTTTTACTTATATGATTCTATGAAATATAAACGTTTGAATTAAAGTCGTGGTGGTACGTCAATGCAATATTTATATCATTCTTTGAACTTTATTGTTCAGCATGTATAGAAGATTTGAATCCCAAAGAGGGTTGATATATTTGGTGAAAGTAATCAAAGTTTAAGCTTAAATAATGCAACATGGAGGGATACTGTCTGACAACATCGCCTACAAACATGATCGAACCTAGTAACATTATACTTATGTGCACATGTAATTATAGCCATCATTATTTTCAATTCTAGTCATTGCTAACATTAAATCATCAAAACACAAAAGTATATTGGAATGATGTGGATTTGTCTTATATACAAGTTTTGACTATTTCAGGAGACGAAGTTCTAGTTTTGATAGCAAGGATGCCACGGCTGACCACAATTCGATGCCACCGGGGTCGACTTCGAGCTGGTGGAATTGTGATTACGCTGCTAATCATAGCACTGTTGCTGGTCACTTGGATACACTCAAACCTCAATGTCAAACCAAGTGTCACTTTTTCACTCATTGGGACCAGTATACGTCTTCCATCAAAAGTAATATCCCATCTTTACCTGTATCCACCACTGAAAATAGTAGATCTAGAGGAGTTCCCTGAAGTAGGCCCCTGCAGAATTCAAAAGATAATTCACCAGACCTGGATCACTGAAAATATTCCGAAACAGTTCCAACCTTGGGTGTTGTCGTTTCATAAAAATCACCCTGAATTTATGTATACCTTTTGGACGGACAACACAACGAGGCAATTTATAAGCGATCGGTATCCATATTTAATTTCAACATACGATAACTATGGTGAAAACATTCGTCGTGCGGACGCCATGAGGTATATGATTCTGTACGAGTATGGCGGGGTTTATGCCGATCTGGATATGCATAGCTTAAACCCATTGGACCCAATTATGAGAAAATATTCTTGTTTTCTAGCACAGGAGCCACTGGAACATCCTATGCTAGATGACAACTTGGATAAACTTGTAATCAACGCACTTATGGCATGTCGTAAACGGCACCCGTTTATGAAAATTTTAATAGATAGGCTAACTCTATTTTCTACAATGTCCTTTGTTTTAGACAGTACGGGGCCGCATTTTGTTAACTTGCATTACGAAATATATGTTGAACAACGCAAATATAGATCTGTTTTAGACGAAGACGGGGTTTATTTAGCGCCTCCAGAATATTTTTTCCCAACCCTTGATCCAGACAAATATAGATTTTTTTTTAAACGCTGTGATTCCTTTGACAATCTAAAGGAGAGACAGAAATTAGCTTGTGTTTCTTTGTACAGAAGAGGTCTGGACCGCAAACCTTTGCCATATTCGTTCACAAACCATGTCTGGTTTCACACATACTTCACTTTTGATAGGAATAAAACTTTTAACGTCTTTAAAGAAATACCGTCATCACATGTATATGTCAATGGTGCTTTAAAATTAGTCAAATATCTTGTTAAATAATGTCACAAACTGGAACTAAACTTTTCTTGAATGTAGTTATCAATTTAAATTTATTGGAAGAAGAGATAAATAATTTATCTTTCTCTGAATATAACGCTTATGTGCGCACTAGAGTAAATTAATAATGTAATGGTGCTTGAGGACGATTTTGCACTGAGATGGTTTTTAAATAATGAAATAAAATTTAAGTGGAAAGCTGCAGCATTGCAACACATTACAATAATGATTTTAAAATCGTATGATTAGTTGGTGGTGCTGGCATTGATGGTTTTATTTTTCTTACTGTTGGTGTCATAGTCTTAGTTATTGTTGTTGTTGTTGTTTTGGATTTAACGCCCTTTTTCAGCACATGCCAGGCAATATATGATGGCAATAATAACTAGTGGAGGAAGAATCCAGGAAAACCTTAGCAAGAATAGCCGACCCATGAGAAGATTTCTCATTTATCCATATCCAAGACAGTCCAATCTCTTAGCTTCAAATTGACTGAATGGTCGCTCATATGGAATTCTTAAGTTTTTTGAAAATGTAGAACATAAAAACAAAGCTACCACATTTTTAACTTGTGATGCAACTTTAAAAATTGTTTTAAAGAATATATGAAATATCATATTAAGGGAGTAAGTACAAGATCACAGAAGGTATCCACATATTTGAAGACTATCAATGCAAAATTAAGAATATCAATTGGCTATTTTTTAATTTCATTGGTCACCAAGACATCTGATTAGCTGAGTATGTCTTAATTTTGTGTTTGATTTTTAAAAATAAATATATATTTCAACTGGTCATATAGGAGGCCCATTGAAAATTGAATTTAGTTTAAATGGATCTGCCACACCTTTTCTTGCAATCTGATGCTGACCCATCCATGGGAAATCAACACCCTTATAGACTGCCTATTTTGTACTATGATATAATAATAGCAGCAACAATGCACAATAAAACAAAATACAGTGCCTCTTTCTTTGGTGGATAATTAACACGAACATTTTGGATCCTTGAAGAAACACTATACACTGCAAAGAAAATCATTCAAGCATAACTTACACACACACTCACACACAAACACACACCTGAAATTGTATATCTGTAAAAAAATATTAATAAATGCATGATATGAAAATCAAAAAGAATGGATGACCAAAAGAAGTCATACAATCTTTAGGTTTGTTTTAAGGTACAGTCAGCTCACACCCAACATACCACATTTTTATTAATAAGAAAGAACCGCAAAAGGGAAATAATTTCTTCAACTCAATATAATGGAAAGAGGAAATATCTCAGTAACATAAGGCAACATTGTTAATGATGTCATTAACTACATAAACAGTAAATATAATTTGGTAACACAACACACTGCAATGTTGTCAACTTCCATTGCAAGAAATATTTTTTTGTTTGATGTGAAAATTGACAATATTTGTTTTAAGAGAAAGCATAATAAGAAAACAGGATCTATATATTTCAGTTTTTCAATACTGCAGCAGTAAAATATGGTTTCCCTGTTACGTTCTTTTCAAATATCAGTTTAAAAATGAGCGCCTCTTTGCCATAGGATTGATATCGAAAGGCATACATACTATAAACTGACAGATTCTCTGGCAATTCAAAAAAGTGTTAGAATGCAAAATTTGTGACTAATTTTACCTTATCACTGGCATGTCCTTTGATCGATCTCGCCCTTTGCTCTGCCTCATTCTAAATATTGTTGCAGAGTTCTGATAATTTAGTTTGTACAGCATTGGGACTCGTAATCAAAGGATTTGATAGCCCAGTTTGACTGTCTCTTTGTGTCTTTGTGAAAGACACTTATCTCTCATTTCCTCAGCATGGTATAGCCACACAAGTCCCAAAAGTGTTTTAAAGTATACAAATCTTCTAAAGTCATGCTTTATCAGAAGAAGTGCAAAATATTATTGCACTGCACTTCTCTGCCTAATAAGAAAATGATGGCATAAAATATATTTTTGCATTTTTGTTTTTGCTATCCCTCACATCTCTTTGATTACACTTAAATCACAATATCCAAACATATATTAGTAATACTCTTTTGACAACAAAATGTTCCACTGTCAAAACACACACCTATGTTATAAATAATAAATAAACACACCTATGCTATAAATAATGTCCCTCTGGCACATTCTTGCATAAAAATGTCCAGCTGGACATTTGATTGTTAAGAAAATGTTTATTACACTTTAAGAGTTTTAAGTAATTTTCAAAGACAAAAAGACGAACTGTCAGGACTATCAATTTCAATAGACGTTTCCCAGTTAAGCAACCTATAAAGATTATTGCACATGTTTAAAATCTCCTTTACTCCCTGATAAAACTTATTCTGAGTGCTATTTAATAAATACTTCCTGGACACATTGTTAATGACAGAACCTTTACTCCCTGATAAAACTTATTCTGAGTGCTATTTAATAAATACTTCCTGGACAAATTGTTAATGACGGAACATTTACTCCCTGATAAAACTTATTCTGAGTGCTATTTAATAAATACTTCCTGGACACATTGTTAATGACGGAACATTTACTCCCTGATAAAACTTATTCTGAGTGCTATTTAATAAATACTTCCTGGACACGTTGTTAATGACGGAACATTTACTCCCTGATAAAACTTATTCTGAGTGCTATTTAATAAATACTTCCTGGACACATTGTTAATGACAGAACCTTTACTCCCTGATAAAACTTATTCTGAGTGCTATTTAATAAATACTTCCTGGACACATTGTTAATGACGGAACATTTACTCCCTGATAAAACTTATTCTGAGTGCTATTTAATAAATACTTCCTGGACAAATTGTTAATGACGGAACATTTACTCCCTGATAAAACTTATTCTGAGTGCTATTTAATAAATACTTCCTGGACACATTGTTAATGACGAAACATTTACTCCCTGCTAAAACTTATTCTGAGTGCTATTTAATAAATACATGTACTTCCTGGACACATTGTTAATGACAGAACCTTTACTCCCTGATAAAACTTATTCTGAATGCTATTTAATAATAATAATAATAATAATAATAATAATAATAATAATAATAATAATAATAATAATAATGAGGACTTTGTATAGCGCCTAATCTTTCGAAGCTCTAAGCGCTTTACACCATCAATAATGATATGACTACACTACAGAACAACAAATGACAAAAACAATGAAATTGGAAAACATAAAAACATGCTGAAAACATATAAGATACAAAACATCATTAGGTCGCTAAGTTTGTCCCTGCAGTTGAAACAGGTGAGTCTTAAGAGCAATCTTAAAAGGGACCACTGTGTCTTTGTGTCTAATTTCAATAGGCAATTCGTTCCACGTCGCCGGGCCCTGGTGTGCAAACGAACGTTGTCCATATGACTTTGTTTTCACCTTGGGAACAATGAGTACCGGTATACGATTATCAGAAGAAGAGCGTAAGGATCAAGCTGGTGTATACACATGGCTGAGGCTGGATAGGTATGTTAGACTGGAGTCTGTCATTGAAACATGGCACAGACAACAAATTTTGTGTTTGATTCTGTATCGAATTGATAGCCAGTGTAGGGTACAAAGCAGTGGTGAGGTGTGCACTGATCGAGGTACTCTAAAGATTATCCGTGCAGCTGTGTTTTGAACTTTTTGAAGTTTCTGGAGTAAATATTGTGACGAACCGGACAGAATTGAGTTACAATAGTCCAGTCTTGAATGTACTAATGAACACACAAGTGTTTTAGTGGCATCAACTGAAAGATATTTACGAATGGAACTGATGCGTCTCAATTCAAAATATGCAGCCCTGCATATGTTCATGACATGTTGGTGCAATGTGAGAGTACTGTCTAGAGTAACGCCTAGGTTCCGTACTGACTGTGAGAATGTAATGTTGGTGTTGCTGATATTTATTGTCTGAGGTAAAGGATGTGAATGAGAAAGTCTTTGTGTTGTGATCAGAATAGCCTCAGTTTTATCATCATTCATCTGCAGTTTGTTACATGTCATCCATGATTTCACATCAGAAATGCACTTCTCTACTCCATGGATGGTAGCATCAACTTCAGTTGGGTGGCTAGACTTGTATATTTGGGTGTCATCAGCATACAATTGGTGCGACACTAGGTGATGATATATGACACTTAAGAGCGACTGAGTATACAGAATGAAGAGAACAGGTCCAAGAACAGATCCCTGTGGAACACCACAACATACGTCAACTGGGCTGGAGTGTATTCCATTTGCAGATATAATTTGTGTCCTGTTGACTAAGTAGGATTTGAACCACTGTAAGGCTATATTCTGAATGCCAAATACATGCTGGAGACGGTGAAGTAATATATCATGGTCTATTGTGTCAAATGCTGCAGATAAATCTAGAAGAGTGAGGACTGTAATCTTTCCACTATCCAAAGCAGCAGAGAGAATGTCACTAAATACTTTCTGAAGAGTAGTTTCTGTACTGTGGCAAGGGCGATATGCAGACTGTACATTGCTAAAAAGACTGTTTGAATTCAAATGAAATACAAGTTGAGTTAGAACAACCTTTTCTAAGATTTTTGATATGAAAGGGAGATTAGAAACTGGGCGGTAGTTCTTTAAATCATTATGGTCCAGTGTTGGTTTCTTCAGCAGTGGCTTTACCATGGCAGTTTTGAAAAATTATGGGAATTCCCCTGATGAGAGAGAGATATTAATAACATCAGTTAGTGAAGGCAATATTGGGTCTAAGCACTCAAGCAGCAGTGATGTCGGAATGGATCAATTTCACAAGACTTTGGTGCACTTTTCATCATGATTGTCCGTACTAAATCAATAGAAACCGGTTCAAATGCTCCTAACGGTTGTCGCTGAAATTCTGCATCATAACTGTATGGTGACGAATCAGTTGAAATTGTGCTGTCAAGCGAATCTCGAATGGTTTGTACTTTGTCATCGAAGAAATTTGCAAATTGGTCCGGTAGGTCTAGTGGAGAGAAGGTTGTTGGAAGTGGTGTACATTTGTTCCTTGACATTAGTTTGTTAGTTATCTCGAAGAGCTCTTTGCAGCTGGAACTCTCCGTGATTTTAGTACTGTAGTGGAATGATTTGGCTAAATGGACTATGTGACGTTCTTCTTAGCGGCTTCGTAGATTTGTTTATGAATAGTGAGTCTGGTGGAAAGCCAAAGCCTCTCTGCTGTTCGGCTAGTCCCTAACACTGCTATACCATGGAGAACACTTTTTTTTTTATTGATACTCTGCATTTGGTGGCTGGGGCATGTTTTTCAAGCAATGAACGCAGGCAGTTATCAAGTTGTTCCGCTGTTGGATGTAAGAAAGTTGTTAGGTTTTCTTGGATGTCATGCATGAATTTGGTTGTATTTATCATACGGAGGTTTCTCTTAGTAGCAAATAGAGGTGGAGGGTTAGGGACTGATACGTCGAGATGGCATATAATACAGAGGTGATCCGATGCAAGTTCGTGGGATACAAGGGTGGATTGCAGAATATTATCAACAAGTCTATAAAGAATCCAGTCTAAAATGTGACCAAGTTTATGGGTAGGTTGGTTAACTGACTGTTTAAGATTGAAAATATGAATGGAATCTAGGAGTTTTGACATGTATGGTTTACCAGGACAGTCAAAGTGAAAGTTGAAATCTCCAAGAATAATTAGGTTGCCACCTATCGAATTTCCATACTCTAGAAGATTTGGAAACTGCTCCAAAAAGAGAGATTCAGTCAGCTTGTTTTTTCTACTAGGAGGAGGATGGTAGAGACAGAAAAAATGGACTGACCTTTGTTCCAGTGTGAGCGTTGTTTGGACTAGTTCAAACAATGTGTGGCAGAAACTGAAGGTTGTGTTGTACTTAAGGTATTTGATCATGGAATTCTTTGTAATTACAGCAATTCCACCTCGGCGAGAGTTGCGGGGGAACGACTTGATGGAGTAATCACTGGGTGTTAAATCCGCACACTTAGATTCATCACCTGCAGAATGTAACCAAGTTTCTGTCAGGAAGAAGACGTCAATAATCGTGGTCGTTGATAAAATTAACAATTTCTGTGCGCTTTTCTGGTGATCCTACTGATTCAGCGTTGAACAATGCAATACGTAGTGGTATCCCTGGGCCAGTTGACACAACGGTTGACGATTTAAGAGGGATTTGAACCAGGTTATTAAAATTAATGGCAGAATTTTTAAGTTGTTTATCCATTACGGGCGAAAGGGAGATAACTGGAATTCTTCTTCCTGTTCTAAGCCGGCCAGCTTTGAAAGAACGTTTCTTTTTTCACTTCCGTTTACATTTAAGAAATGATGAATGTATTCCCAGTTCATTTAGTCTTGAACACAATGTAGTATCTAGAACCAAGGTGTGGTCATTTAATCCAATTAATGTGGGTCCGTCGTATTGTAAGCGTTCACGTGACGGCGGTTTATTAAAAAACAAATGTCTTAACATTGGGACAAAACAGCTGAGAAAAATTCTAATTGCTCTCATTTCCAAAACAAGGAGATGAATTAACACATATGAACGGAACAGCCAGTGCATGATGAAACAATAATGTAGACGATAGAGAACAAGCACAAATATCATTAATATAGCATAAAATCGGAAGAGCCTATCTCGAGCAGTTAAGCGATGGCGGCCATCGTTCCGGAAGAATAATAAATACATGTACTTCCTTGACACATTGTTAATAATGGAACATTTACTCACTGATAAAACTTATTCTGAGTGCTATTTAATAAATACTTCCTAGACACATTGTTAATGACGGAACATTCAAGAATATTTACTTTAAAAAGGATATAAAAAACCTTTTCCACAAGGTCACTGGTAGATGAGTGATAGCCTAATTGATCATTTAAGTATATGAAAGAAGTACAGACTAGCAACAGTAAATTTATCTTGAAAGAAAATCAACACATTCAATACCCAAAATCCTCATTGCTGCCTTTGACATTGGTGCCCTGTTTAGGAATATTTTCTTGAGATTCAAATATTTATTCCACTCTCATACTACATTAACCTATTTACTTTATCATGAAATTTTTGAAGCAAAATGTTTGGTGATATTTTTGTGGGCATAAAGCTTGGTATTATTGTTGTGGGTATACAGTTTGGTGTGTTTTGTGGAAATACAGCTTGGTGATATTTTTTGTGGGCATACGGTTTTGTGGTTTGTTCAAAATTGGAGAATTTTACATTTGACCTATCTAGATCTACAGTTGCTAAAATGTAAAGTAAAATTATATTTTAGAAAAAAAAATTGCTAAAAATTTGCCCTAGATGATAATGTAATAAGTAAATACTATCAGTTGTAACCCAGTCTGTCAGTCTGAAAAGTGTCATGTACAATTAATGAGGACCTGAAAATGGTCATAATATGGAATACATCATATATACTTAATAGATGGAATTTAAAATTCACCAAATAAAAACATTTTACACTTAATATTTGGTAAGCATATGTGACTTTTACATTTTTTCAAAGACAAGGTCTGTCTATTTTTAGATAAAGGAACATGAATTTGACCTTAGATGCTGATTCACCAGAATGTAGACGAGTAATAGTCAGCATTGGCATTGGTTTTGGATGTTCTCTAGAATCATGGCTTTCAAATGGTGACATTAGGTGATGGTGTCATTACATGATAAGCAACTTTAATCCAAAATCTCTTATTCATACAAAACATCAGATGTTAAATGGCTAAGGGATAAAATACAAGTAGCATACACTGTTAAAACATTCTGGAATACAAACTGAAGGGTAATTAATTATATTGCAATAGTGATGTCACGCGCAGATATAAGCAGTTTTATAAATGGACAGTGTTGAAATTAAATGTTTGAAATTGGCTCGAATTAAGGCAAGCTACTATTGAAGAAAAAAAAAGCAATCATTTTAAATGTTAGTCCAAGTAACTATTGACGCTAAAAGCAAACAATTTAAAAGTTAGTCCAAGTAACTATTGAAGTCAAAAGCAATCAATTTAAAAGTTAGTCCAAGTAACTATTGAAGCCAAAAGCAAACAATTTAAAAGTTAGTCCAAGTAACTATTGAAGCCAAAAGCAATCAATTTAAATGTTAGTCCAAGTAACTATTGACGCTAAAAGCAATCAATTTAAATGTTAGTCCAAGTAACTATTGACGCTAAAAGCAAACAATTTAAAAGTTAGTCCAAGTAACTATTGAAGTCAAAAGCAATCATTTTAAATGTTAGTCCAAGTAATTATTGATGCTAAAAGCAAACAATTTAAAAGTTAGTCCAGTAACTATTGAAGCCAAAAGCAATCATTTTAAATGTTAGTCCAAGTAACTATTGAAGCCAAAAGCAATCATTTTAAATGTTAGTCCAAGTAACTATTGAAGCCAAAAGCAATCATTTTAAATGTTAGTCCAAGTAACTATTGAAGCCAAAAGCAATCAATTTAAAAGTTAGTCCAAGTAACTATTGAAACCAAAAGCAATCATTTTAAATGTTAGTCCAAGTAACTATTGAAGCCAAAAGCAATCAATTTAAAAGTTAGTCCAAGTAACTATTGAAGCCAAAAGCAATCAATTTAAATGTTAGTCCAAGTAACTATTGAAGCCAAAAGCAATCAATTTAAAAGTTAGTCCAAATAACTATTGAAGCCAAAAGCAATCAATATAAAAGTTAGTCCAAGTAACTATTGAAGCCAAAAGCAATCAATTTAAAAGTTAGTCCAAGTAACTATTGACGCTAAAAGCAATCATTTTAAATGTTAGTCCAAGTAACTATTGAAGCCAAAAGCAATCAATATAAAAGTTAGTGGAATGCCCTGATAGTTATTGATTGCCTGACAATTTTCAATGCTGCAAACGGCTGACTATGCATAGTACAGTTAAATAATCCTAAAGCACACTTTATTGGGACCAAAACATTACGTTAGTCTTACTGTAGTGGCCAGTATAATGGTGTATAATTAGTATCACAGCTACCTTATTGTTACTAAAGTGCCTTGCCAGTGTAAAGAGGTACCAGTTTGGGAAATATCCTTGTAATATACAACTAGACCTTATTTCACATACATATTTAGTCATGAATCCCATTTTTGGGGTGACAGTAGTTTTTATATTGAAACTACTTATGTATCAGGCTAACTTACAATTTTTTAGGACTCCCACTAAATGCATTCAAGCAACTATGCCATAATGTGATCTTACAATTCAGTATATCTGAATACCTTTAAGTTTTTTTTAGTGAGAATTGGGGAGACTTGTGATTTAGTATATTTGTATGACTCCTTGAAATGCCTTATAGTTAGTATCAGGAAACATTACCATTCAGTATGTTTGTATGACTGGCACCTATGAAATTCATTGAAAGCATGTATGTGTTATGTACATTTAACCTCTATTGTGTGTTGGCTTTTGTCCATGATTTTAAATTATGTATATTTAATTTATATGTGTGATTGACCTTTGTCTATAATTAAAGGTAAGAGTTTAAGCGTATTTGACAGTCTTTTTTGGTGTAAACAACATATTAAATGGCCAATATTTGGCTATGACTGAAGATTATGTTTTAAGATGTAAACACGTTTACTTGCATTTGATTCCAGGACATTGGTTTTCCCCACAAGAATTCCTGGTCTACCTGATATTTTTCATATTCTTTATCAAAATGTATGTGAAAGACCTTACCTTGTTGACACTTAGAATGTTCCAGAAATGAACTTTCGACTCTAATTCTGGTCCTCTTACTGCATTTTATGTTTTTATATTAATGTTGTATCCATCAGATTTATTTATTCCTATCTTAATCTCTGAAGTTGAATCAGTCTTTTAGTTGTGTTCAGATCTAATTTGAGAGAATTTATTTATTTCAATTATTCATTGGAACTACAAAGTGCTTATTAATACTTTCTGACAAAATCACTATTTTGGGATTTTTGTGAATTCATTTATTGACATTTTGTATTATATCATTGTGATAATCAAGATTGTCAGCACATCAACACTATTCCAGATCACTGGTACATCAGCACATTCAAAATTGGAATTCGACACATCAGTGGAATTTATATCAAAATGCTCTACATGTTTAAGCCTGTGATAAAACTTTTAGGACTATTTTTGGGATGTAATTTATACTACTCTAAGCTCTTTTTAAATTTTCACTTTGTAATATAGAGAAAAAAATTATTTGTTGCATTTTACTAAGTCTGATGGGTGTCTCTCTTTTCTGTTATTCAGTTTAAGACCAGAGAATCATAACATGAGTATTAGGCAACCTTATAATAATGCAACAGACTTGTATGACTCCCTTAAAATCCATTATAGTGAGTGTGTGTATTATTCAATCTTGCAATGCAGTACAGTTGCATCACTCCCTATAAATACATTACAGTGAGTACATGTATTAGACAACCTTACAATGCAGTACAGTTGGATGATAATTCCCTAGAAATGCATTACAGTATGTGTATTAGGCAGACTCATAATGCACTACTTTGAAATGCATTATAGTAAATATTAGGCAATCTTACAATGCAGTACATTTTGTAGGACTCCTTTGATATGCATTAAAGTAAGTGTATTAGGCATCCTTATAATGGAGTGCATCACTCCGTTAAAATGCAGTATAATTAGTGTAAAACAAACTTATAATGCAGTACATTTGTATGACTCTCTTAAAATGCAATATAGTGTTAGGCAACTTTACAATGCAGCAGATTTGTATGAATCCTTATAAATGCTTTATCTCTCATGTACTAGGCAACTTTACATTGCAGTAGAGTAGTATGAATCCCTATAAATGCTTTATCTCTCATGTACATGTACTAGGCAACTTTACAATGCAGTAGAGTTGTATAATCCCTATAAATGCTTTACCTCTTATGCACTAGGCAATTTTACAATGCAGTAAAGTTGTATAATCCCTATAAATGCTTTACCTCTTGTGTACTAGGCAATTTTACAATGCAGTAAAGTTGTATAATCCCTATAAATGCTTTACCTCTTGTGTACTAGGCAACTTTACAATGCAGCATTTTTGTATGAATCCTTATAAATGCTTTATCTCTCATGTACTAGGCAACTTTACATTGCAGTAGAGTAGTATGAATCCCTATAAATGCTTTATCTCTCATGTACATGTACTAGGCAATTTTACAATGCAGCAGAGTTGTATAATCCCTATAAATGCTTTACCTCTTGTGTACTAGGCAATTTTACAATGCAGCAGAGTTGTATAATCCCTATAAATGCTTTACCTCTTGTGTACTAGGCAATTTTACAATGCAGTAAAGTTGTATAATCCCTATAAATGCTTTACCTCTTGTGTACTAGGCAATTTTTACAATGCAGCAGAGTTGTATAATCCCTATAAATGCTTTACCTCTTGTGTACTAGGCAATTTTACAATGCAGTAAAGTTGTATAATCCCTATAAATGCTTTACCTCTTGTGTACTAGGCAATTTTACAATGCAGTAAAGTTGTATAATCCCTATAAATGCTTTACCTCTTGTGTACTAGGCAATTTTTACAATGCAGCAGAGTTGTATAATCCCTATAAATGCTTTACCTCTTATGCACTAGGCAATTTTTACAATGCAGCAGAGTTGTAGAATCCCTATAAATGCTTTATGCAGTAAAGTTGTATAATCCCTATAAATGCTTTACCTCTTGTGCACTAGGCAATTTTTACAATGCAGCAGAGTTGTATAATCCCTATAAATGCTTTACCTCTTATGCACTAGGCAATTTTTACAATGCAGCAGAGTTGTATAATCCCTATAAATGCTTTACTTCTTGTGTACTAGGCAATTTTACAATGCAGTAAAGTTGTATAATCCCTATAAATGCTTTACCTCTTGTGTACTAGGCAATTTTTACAATGCAGCAGAGTTGTATAATCCCTATAAATGCTTTACCTCTTATGTACTAGGCAATTTTACAATGCAGCAGAGTTGTATAATCCCTATAAATGCTTTACCTCTTATGCACTAGGCAATTTTTACAATGCAGCAGAGTTGTATAATCCCTATAAATGCTTTACCTCTTGTGTACTAGGCAATTTTTACAATGCAGCAGAGTTGTATAATCCTTATAAATGCTTTACCTCTTATGTACTAGGCAATTTTACAATGCAGCAGAGTTGTATAATCCCTATAAATGCTTTACCTCTGGTGTACTAGGCAATTTTTACAATGCAGCAGAGTTGTATAATCCCTATAAATGCTTTACCTCTTGTGTACTAGGCAATTTTTACAATGCAGCAGAGTTGTATAATCCTTATAAATGCTTTACCTCTTATGTACTAGGCAATTTTACAATGCAGCAGAGTTGTATAATCCCTATAAATGCTTTACCTCTTGTGTACTAGGCAATTTTTACAATGCAGCAGAGTTGTATAATCCTTATAAATGCTTTACCTCTTATGCACTAGGCAATTTTACAATGCAGCAGAGTTGTATAATCCCTATAAATGCTTTACCTCTTGTGTACTAGACAATTTTCACAATGCAGCAGAGTTGTATAATCCTTATAAATGCTTTACCTCTTATGTACTAGGCAATTTTACAATGCAGTAAAGTTGTATAATCCCTATAAATGCTTTACCTCTTATGCACTAGGCAATTTTTACAATGCAGCAGAGTTGTATAATCCCTATAAATGCTTTACCTCTTGTGTACTAGGCAATTTTTACAATGCAGTAAAGTTGTATAATCCCTATAAATGCTTTACCTCTTGTGCACTAGGCAATTTTTACAATGCAGCAGAGTTGTATAATCCCTATAAATGCTTTACCTCTTATGTACTAGGCAATTTTACAATGCAGCAGAGTTGTATAATCCCTATAAATGCTTTACCTCTTATGCACTAGGCAATTTTTACAATGCAGCAGAGTTGTATAATCCCTATAAATGCTTTACCTCTTGTGTACTAGGCAATTTTTACAATGCAGCAGAGTTGTATAATCCTTATAAATGCTTTACCTCTTATGCACTAGGCAATTTTACAATGCAGCAGAGTTGTATAATCCCTATAAATGCTTTACCTCTTGTGTACTAGACAATTTTCACAATGCAGCAGAGTTGTATAATCCTTATAAATGCTTTACCTCTTATGTACTAGGCAATTTTACAATGCAGTAAAGTTGTATAATCCCTATAAATGCTTTACCTCTTATGCACTAGGCAATTTTTACAATGCAGCAGAGTTGTATAATCCCTATAAATGCTTTACCTCTTGTGTACTAGGCAATTTTTACAATGCAGTAAAGTTGTATAATCCCTATAAATGCTTTACCTCTTGTGCACTAGGCAATTTTTACAATGCAGCAGAGTTGTATAATCCCTATAAATGCTTTACCTCTTATGTACTAGGCAATTTTTACAATGCAGTAAAGTTGTATAATCCCTATAAATGCTTTACCTCTTGTGCACTAGGCAATTTTTACAATGCAGCAGAGTTGTATAATCCCTATAAATGCTTTACCTCTTATGTACTAGGCAATTTTTACAATGCAGTAAAGTTGTATAATCCCTATAAATGCTTTACATCTTGTGTACTAGGCAATTTTTACAATGCAGTAAAGTTGTATAATCCCTATAAATGCTTTACCTCTTGTGCACTAGGCAATTTTTACAATGCAGCAGAGTTGTATAATCCCTATAAATGCTTTACCTCTTGTGTACTAGGCAATTTTTACAATGCAGCAGAGTTGTATAATCCTTATAAATGCTTTACCTCTTATGTACTAGGCAATTTTACAATGCAGCAGAGTTGTATAATCCCTATAAATGCTTTACCTCTTGTGTACTAGGCAATTTTTACAATGCAGCAGAGTTGTATAATCCTTATAAATGCTTTACCTCTTATGCACTAGGCAATTTTACAATGCAGCAGAGTTGTATAATCCCTATAAATGCTTTACCTCTTGTGTACTAGACAATTTTCACAATGCAGCAGAGTTGTATAATCCTTATAAATGCTTTACCTCTTATGTACTAGGCAATTTTACAATGCAGTAAAGTTGTATAATCCCTATAAATGCTTTACCTCTTATGCACTAGGCAATTTTTACAATGCAGCAGAGTTGTATAATCCCTATAAATGCTTTACCTCTTGTGTACTAGGCAATTTTTACAATGCAGTAAAATTGTATAATCCCTATAAATGCTTTACCTCTTGTGCACTAGGCAATTTTTACAATGCAGCAGAGTTGTATAATCCCTATAAATGCTTTACCTCTTATGTACTAGGCAATTTTTACAATGCAGTAAAGTTGTATAATCCCTATAAATGCTTTACCTCTTGTGCACTAGGCAATTTTTACAATGCAGCAGAGTTGTATAATCCCTATAAATGCTTTACCTCTTATGTACTAGGCAATTTTTACAATGCAGTAAAGTTGTATAATCCCTATAAATGCTTTACATCTTGTGTACTAGGCAATTTTTACAATGCAGTAAAGTTGTATAATCCCTATAAATGCTTTACCTCTTGTGCACTAGGCAATTTTTACAATGCAGCAGAGTTGTATAATCCCTATAAATGCTTTACCTCTTATGTACTAGGCAATTTTTACAATGCAGTAAAGTTGTATAATCCCTATAAATGCTTTACCTCTTGTGCACTAGGCAATTTTTACAATGCAGCAGAGTTGTATAATCCCTATAAATGCTTTACCTCTTATGTACTAGGCAATTTTTACAATGCAGTAAAGTTGTATAATCCCTATAAATGCTTTACCTCTTGTGCACTAGGCAATTTTTACAATGCAGCAGAGTTGTATAATCCCTATAAATGCTTTACCTCTTATGTACTAGGCAATTTTTACAATGCAGTAAAGTTGTATAATCCCTATAAATGCTTTACCTCTTGTGTACTAGGCAATTTTTACAATGCAGTAAAGTTGTATAATCCCTATAAATGCTTTACCTCTTGTGCACTAGGCAATTTTTACAATGCAGCAGAGTTGTATAATCCCTATAAATGCTTTACCTCTTATGTACTAGGCAATTTTTACAATGCAGTAAAGTTGAATAATCCCTATAAATGCTTTACCTCTTATGTACTAGGCAATTTTTACAATGCAGCAGAGTTGTATAATCCCTATAAATGCTTTACCTCTTGTGTACTAGGCAATTTTACAATGCAGTAAAGTTGTATAATCCCTATAAATGCTTTACCTCTTGTGTACTAGGCAATTTTACAATGCAGTAAAGTTGTATAATCCCTATAAATGCTTTACCTCTTGTGTACTAGGCAACTTTACAATGCAGCAGATTTGTATGAATCCTTATAAATGCTTTATCTCTCATGTACTAGGCAACTTTACATTGCAGTAGAGTAGTATGAATCCCTATAAATGCTTTATCTCTCATGTACATGTACTATGCAATTTTACAATGCAGCAGAGTTGTATAATCCCTATAAATGCTTTACCTCTTATGTACTAGGCAATTTTACAATGCAGTAAAGTTGTATAATCCCTATAAATGCTTTACCTCTTGTGCACTAGGCAATTTTTACAATGCAGCAGAGTTGTATAATCCCTATAAATGCTTTACCTCTTGTGCACTAGGCAATTTTTACAATGCAGCAGAGTTGTATAATCCCTATAAATGCTTTACCTCTTATGCACTAGGCAATTTTACAATGCAGTAAAGTTGTATAATCCCTATAAATGCTTTACCTCTTGTGTACTAGGCAATTTTTACAATGCAGCAGAGTTGTATAATCCCTATAAATGCTTTACCTCTTGTGCACTAGGCAATTTTTACAATGCAGCAGAGTTGTATAATCCCTATAAATGCTTTACTTCTTGTGTACTAGGCAATTTTACAATGCAGTAAAGTTGTATAATCCCTATAAATGCTTTACCTCTTGTGTACTAGGCAATTTTTACAATGCAGCAGAGTTGTATAATCCCTATAAATGCTTTACCTCTTATGTACTAGGCAATTTTACAATGCAGCAGAGTTGTATAATCCCTATAAATGCTTTACCTCTTATGCACTAGGCAATTTTTACAATGCAGCAGAGTTGTATAATCCCTATAAATGCTTTACCTCTTGTGTACTAGGCAATTTTTACAATGCAGCAGAGTTGTATAATCCTTATAAATGCTTTACCTCTTATGTACTAGGCAATTTTACAATGCAGCAGAGTTGTATAATCCCTATAAATGCTTTACCTCTTGTGTACTAGGCAATTTTTACAATGCAGCAGAGTTGTATAATCCTTATAAATGCTTTACCTCTTATGCACTAGGCAATTTTACAATGCAGCAGAGTTGTATAATCCCTATAAATGCTTTACCTCTTGTGTACTAGACAATTTTCACAATGCAGCAGAGTTGTATAATCCTTATAAATGCTTTACCTCTTATGTACTAGGCAATTTTACAATGCAGTAAAGTTGTATAATCCCTATAAATGCTTTACCTCTTATGCACTAGGCAATTTTTACAATGCAGCAGAGTTGTATAATCCCTATAAATGCTTTACCTCTTGTGTACTAGGCAATTTTTACAATGCAGTAAAGTTGTATAATCCCTATAAATGCTTTACCTCTTGTGCACTAGGCAATTTTTACAATGCAGCAGAGTTGTATAATCCCTATAAATGCTTTACCTCTTATGCACTAGGCAATTTTTACAATGCAGCAGAGTTGTATAATCCCTATAAATGCTTTACTTCTTGTGTACTAGGCAATTTTACAATGCAGTAAAGTTGTATAATCCCTATAAATGCTTTACCTCTTGTGTACTAGGCAATTTTTACAATGCAGCAGAGTTGTATAATCCCTATAAATGCTTTACCTCTTATGTACTAGGCAATTTTACAATGCAGCAGAGTTGTATAATCCCTATAAATGCTTTACCTCTTATGCACTAGGCAATTTTTACAATGCAGCAGAGTTGTATAATCCCTATAAATGCTTTACCTCTTGTGTACTAGGCAATTTTTACAATGCAGCACAGTTGTATAATCCTTATAAATGCTTTACCTCTTATGTACTAGGCAATTTTACAATGCAGCAGAGTTGTATAATCCCTATAAATGCTTTACCTCTGGTGTACTAGGCAATTTTTACAATGCAGCAGAGTTGTATAATCCTTATAAATGCTTTACCTCTTATGCACTAGGCAATTTTACAATGCAGCAGAGTTGTATAATCCCTATAAATGCTTTACCTCTTGTGTACTAGACAATTTTCACAATGCAGCAGAGTTGTATAATCCTTATAAATGCTTTACCTCTTATGTACTAGGCAATTTTACAATGCAGTAAAGTTGTATAATCCCTATAAATGCTTTACCTCTTATGCACTAGGCAATTTTTACAATGCAGCAGAGTTGTATAATCCCTATAAATGCTTTACCTCTTGTGTACTAGGCAATTTTTACAATGCAGTAAAGTTGTATAATCCCTATAAATGCTTTACCTCTTGTGCACTAGGCAATTTTTACAATGCAGCAGAGTTGTATAATCCCTATAAATGCTTTACCTCTTATGTACTAGGCAATTTTTACAATGCAGTAAAGTTGTATAATCCCTATAAATGCTTTACCTCTTGTGCACTAGGCAATTTTTACAATGCAGCAGAGTTGTATAATCCCTATAAATGCTTTACCTCTTATGTACTAGGCAATTTTTACAATGCAGTAAAGTTGTATAATCCCTATAAATGCTTTACATCTTGTGTACTAGGCAATTTTTACAATGCAGTAAAGTTGTATAATCCCTATAAATGCTTTACCTCTTGTGCACTAGGCAATTTTTACAATGCAGCAGAGTTGTATAATCCCTATAAATGCTTTACCTCTTATGTACTAGGCAATTTTTACAATGCAGTAAAGTTGTATAATCCCTATAAATGCTTTACCTCTTGTGCACTAGGCAATTTTTACAATGCAGCAGAGTTGTATAATCCCTATAAATGCTTTACCTCTTATGTACTAGGCAATTTTTACAATGCAGTAAAGTTGTATAATCCCTATAAATGCTTTACCTCTTGTGCACTAGGCAATTTTTACAATGCAGCAGAGTTGTATAATCCCTATAAATGCTTTACCTCTTATGTACTAGGCAATTTTTACAATGCAGTAAAGTTGTATAATCCCTATAAATGCTTTACCTCTTGTGTACTAGGCAATTTTTACAATGCAGTAAAGTTGTATAATCCCTATAAATGCTTTACCTCTTGTGCACTAGGCAATTTTTACAATGCAGCAGAGTTGTATAATCCCTATAAATGCTTTACCTCTTATGTACTAGGCAATTTTTACAATGCAGTAAAGTTGAATAATCCCTATAAATGCTTTACCTCTTATGTACTAGGCAATTTTTACAATGCAGCAGAGTTGTATAATCCCTATAAATGCTTTACCTCTTGTGTACTAGGCAATTTTACAATGCAGTAAAGTTGTATAATCCCTATAAATGCTTTACCTCTTGTGTACTAGGCAATTTTACAATGCAGTAAAGTTGTATAATCCCTATAAATGCTTTACCTCTTGTGTACTAGGCAACTTTACAATGCAGCAGATTTGTATGAATCCTTATAAATGCTTTATCTCTCATGTACTAGGCAACTTTACATTGCAGTAGAGTAGTATGAATCCCTATAAATGCTTTATCTCTCATGTACATGTACTATGCAATTTTACAATGCAGCAGAGTTGTATAATCCCTATAAATGCTTTACCTCTTATGTACTAGGCAATTTTACAATGCAGTAAAGTTGTATAATCCCTATAAATGCTTTACCTCTTGTGCACTAGGCAATTTTTACAATGCAGCAGAGTTGTATAATCCCTATAAATGCTTTACCTCTTGTGCACTAGGCAATTTTTACAATGCAGCAGAGTTGTATAATCCCTATAAATGCTTTACCTCTTATGCACTAGGCAATTTTACAATGCAGTAAAGTTGTATAATCCCTATAAATGCTTTACCTCTTGTGTACTAGGCAATTTTTACAATGCAGCAGAGTTGTATAATCCCTATAAATGCTTTACCTCTTGTGCACTAGGCAATTTTTACAATGCAGCAGAGTTGTATAATCCCTATAAATGCTTTACCTCTTGTGCACTAGGCAATTTTTACAATGCAGCAGAGTTGTATAATCCCTATAAATGCTTTACCTCTTATGCACTAGGCAATTTTACAATGCAGTAAAGTTGTATAATCCCTATAAATGCTTTACCTCTTGTGTACTAGGCAATTTTTACAATGCAGCAGAGTTGTATAATCCCTATAAATGCTTTACCTCTTGTGCACTAGGCAATTTTTACAATGCAGCAGAGTTGTATAATCCCTATAAATGCTTTACTTCTTGTGTACTAGGCAATTTTACAATGCAGTAAAGTTGTATAATCCCTATAAATGCTTTACCTCTTGTGTACTAGGCAATTTTTACAATGCAGCAGAGTTGTATAATCCCTATAAATGCTTTACCTCTTATGTACTAGGCAATTTTACAATGCAGCAGAGTTGTATAATCCCTATAAATGCTTTACCTCTTATGCACTAGGCAATTTTTACAATGCAGCAGAGTTGTATAATCCCTATAAATGCTTTACCTCTTGTGTACTAGGCAATTTTTACAATGCAGCAGAGTTGTATAATCCTTATAAATGCTTTACCTCTTATGTACTAGGCAATTTTACAATGCAGCAGAGTTGTATAATCCCTATAAATGCTTTACCTCTTGTGTACTAGGCAATTTTTACAATGCAGCAGAGTTGTATAATCCTTATAAATGCTTTACCTCTTATGCACTAGGCAATTTTACAATGCAGCAGAGTTGTATAATCCCTATAAATGCTTTACCTCTTGTGTACTAGACAATTTTCACAATGCAGCAGAGTTGTATAATCCTTATAAATGCTTTACCTCTTATGTACTAGGCAATTTTACAATGCAGTAAAGTTGTATAATCCCTATAAATGCTTTACCTCTTATGCACTAGGCAATTTTTACAATGCAGCAGAGTTGTATAATCCCTATAAATGCTTTACCTCTTGTGTACTAGGCAATTTTTACAATGCAGTAAAGTTGTATAATCCCTATAAATGCTTTACCTCTTGTGCACTAGGCAATTTTTACAATGCAGCAGAGTTGTATAATCCCTATAAATGCTTTACCTCTTATGCACTAGGCAATTTTTACAATGCAGCAGAGTTGTATAATCCCTATAAATGCTTTACTTCTTGTGTACTAGGCAATTTTACAATGCAGTAAAGTTGTATAATCCCTATAAATGCTTTACCTCTTGTGTACTAGGCAATTTTTACAATGCAGCAGAGTTGTATAATCCCTATAAATGCTTTACCTCTTATGTACTAGGCAATTTTACAATGCAGCAGAGTTGTATAATCCCTATAAATGCTTTACCTCTTATGCACTAGGCAATTTTTACAATGCAGCAGAGTTGTATAATCCCTATAAATGCTTTACCTCTTGTGTACTAGGCAATTTTTACAATGCAGCAGAGTTGTATAATCCTTATAAATGCTTTACCTCTTATGTACTAGGCAATTTTACAATGCAGCAGAGTTGTATAATCCCTATAAATGCTTTACCTCTGGTGTACTAGGCAATTTTTACAATGCAGCAGAGTTGTATAATCCTTATAAATGCTTTACCTCTTATGCACTAGGCAATTTTACAATGCAGCAGAGTTGTATAATCCCTATAAATGCTTTACCTCTTGTGTACTAGACAATTTTCACAATGCAGCAGAGTTGTATAATCCTTATAAATGCTTTACCTCTTATGTACTAGGCAATTTTACAATGCAGTAAAGTTGTATAATCCCTATAAATGCTTTACCTCTTATGCACTAGGCAATTTTTACAATGCAGCAGAGTTGTATAATCCCTATAAATGCTTTACCTCTTGTGTACTAGGCAATTTTTACAATGCAGTAAAGTTGTATAATCCCTATAAATGCTTTACCTCTTGTGCACTAGGCAATTTTTACAATGCAGCAGAGTTGTATAATCCCTATAAATGCTTTACCTCTTATGTACTAGGCAATTTTTACAATGCAGTAAAGTTGTATAATCCCTATAAATGCTTTACCTCTTGTGCACTAGGCAATTTTTACAATGCAGCAGAGTTGTATAATCCCTATAAATGCTTTACCTCTTATGTACTAGGCAATTTTTACAATGCAGTAAAGTTGTATAATCCCTATAAATGCTTTACATCTTGTGTACTAGGCAATTTTTACAATGCAGTAAAGTTGTATAATCCCTATAAATGCTTTACCTCTTGTGCACTAGGCAATTTTTACAATGCAGCAGAGTTGTATAATCCCTATAAATGCTTTACCTCTTATGTACTAGGCAATTTTTACAATGCAGTAAAGTTGTATAATCCCTATAAATGCTTTACCTCTTGTGCACTAGGCAATTTTTACAATGCAGCAGAGTTGTATAATCCCTATAAATGCTTTACCTCTTATGTACTAGGCAATTTTTACAATGCAGTAAAGTTGTATAATCCCTATAAATGCTTTACCTCTTGTGCACTAGGCAATTTTTACAATGCAGCAGAGTTGTATAATCCCTATAAATGCTTTACCTCTTATGTACTAGGCAATTTTTACAATGCAGTAAAGTTGTATAATCCCTATAAATGCTTTACCTCTTGTGTACTAGGCAATTTTTACAATGCAGTAAAGTTGTATAATCCCTATAAATGCTTTACCTCTTGTGCACTAGGCAATTTTTACAATGCAGCAGAGTTGTATAATCCCTATAAATGCTTTACCTCTTATGTACTAGGCAATTTTTACAATGCAGTAAAGTTGAATAATCCCTATAAATGCTTTACCTCTTATGTACTAGGCAATTTTTACAATGCAGCAGAGTTGTATAATCCCTATAAATGCTTTACCTCTTGTGTACTAGGCAATTTTACAATGCAGTAAAGTTGTATAATCCCTATAAATGCTTTACCTCTTGTGTACTAGGCAATTTTACAATGCAGTAAAGTTGTATAATCCCTATAAATGCTTTACCTCTTGTGTACTAGGCAACTTTACAATGCAGCAGATTTGTATGAATCCTTATAAATGCTTTATCTCTCATGTACTAGGCAACTTTACATTGCAGTAGAGTAGTATGAATCCCTATAAATGCTTTATCTCTCATGTACATGTACTATGCAATTTTACAATGCAGCAGAGTTGTATAATCCCTATAAATGCTTTACCTCTTATGTACTAGGCAATTTTACAATGCAGTAAAGTTGTATAATCCCTATAAATGCTTTACCTCTTGTGCACTAGGCAATTTTTACAATGCAGCAGAGTTGTATAATCCCTATAAATGCTTTACCTCTTGTGCACTAGGCAATTTTTACAATGCAGCAGAGTTGTATAATCCCTATAAATGCTTTACCTCTTATGCACTAGGCAATTTTACAATGCAGTAAAGTTGTATAATCCCTATAAATGCTTTACCTCTTGTGTACTAGGCAATTTTTACAATGCAGCAGAGTTGTATAATCCCTATAAATGCTTTACCTCTTGTGCACTAGGCAATTTTTACAATGCAGCAGAGTTGTATAATCCCTATAAATGCTTTACTTCTTGTGTACTAGGCAATTTTACAATGCAGTAAAGTTGTATAATCCCTATAAATGCTTTACCTCTTGTGTACTAGGCAATTTTTACAATGCAGCAGAGTTGTATAATCCCTATAAATGCTTTACCTCTTATGTACTAGGCAATTTTACAATGCAGCAGAGTTGTATAATCCCTATAAATGCTTTACCTCTTATGCACTAGGCAATTTTTACAATGCAGCAGAGTTGTATAATCCCTATAAATGCTTTACCTCTTGTGTACTAGGCAATTTTTACAATGCAGCAGAGTTGTATAATCCTTATAAATGCTTTACCTCTTATGTACTAGGCAATTTTACAATGCAGCAGAGTTGTATAATCCCTATAAATGCTTTACCTCTTGTGTACTAGGCAATTTTTACAATGCAGCAGAGTTGTATAATCCTTATAAATGCTTTACCTCTTATGCACTAGGCAATTTTACAATGCAGCAGAGTTGTATAATCCCTATAAATGCTTTACCTCTTGTGTACTAGACAATTTTCACAATGCAGCAGAGTTGTATAATCCTTATAAATGCTTTACCTCTTATGTACTAGGCAATTTTACAATGCAGTAAAGTTGTATAATCCCTATAAATGCTTTACCTCTTATGCACTAGGCAATTTTTACAATGCAGCAGAGTTGTAGAATCCCTATAAATGCTTTACCTCTTGTGTACTAGGCAATTTTTACAATGCAGTAAAGTTGTATAATCCCTATAAATGCTTTACCTCTTGTGCACTAGGCAATTTTTACAATGCAGCAGAGTTGTATAATCCCTATAAATGCTTTACCTCTTATGTACTAGGCAATTTTTACAATGCAGTAAAGTTGTATAATCCCTATAAATGCTTTACCTCTTGTGCACTAGGCAATTTTTACAATGCAGCAGAGTTGTATAATCCCTATAAATGCTTTACCTCTTATGTACTAGGCAATTTTTACAATGCAGTAAAGTTGTATAATCCCTATAAATGCTTTACCTCTTGTGTACTAGGCAATTTTTACAATGCAGTAAAGTTGTATAATCCCTATAAATGCTTTACCTCTTGTGCACTAGGCAATTTTTACAATGCAGCAGAGTTGTATAATCCCTATAAATGCTTTACCTCTTATGTACTAGGCAATTTTTACAATGCAGTAAAGTTGTATAATCCCTATAAATGCTTTACCTCTTATGTACTAGGCAATTTTTACAATGCAGCAGAGTTGTATAATCCCTATAAATGCTTTACCTCTTGTGTACTAGGCAATTTTACAATGCAGTAAAGTTGTATAATCCCTATAAATGCTTTACCTCTTGTGTACTAGGCAATTTTACAATGCAGTAAAGTTGTATAATCCCTATAAATGCTTTACCTCTTGTGTACTAGGCAACTTTACAATGCAGCAGATTTGTATGAATCCTTATAAATGCTTTATCTCTCATGTACTAGGCAACTTTACATTGCAGTAGAGTAGTATGAATCCCTATAAATGCTTTATCTCTCATGTACATGTACTAGGCAATTTTACAATGCAGCAGAGTTGTATAATCCCTATAAATGCTTTACCTCTTATGTACTAGGCAATTTTACAATGCAGTAAAGTTGTATAATCCCTATAAATGCTTTACCTCTTGTGCACTAGGCAATTTTTACAATGCAGCAGAGTTGTATAATCCCTATAAATGCTTTACCTCTTGTGCACTAGGCAATTTTTACAATGCAGCAGAGTTGTATAATCCCTATAAATGCTTTACCTCTTATGCACTAGGCAATTTTACAATGCAGTAAAGTTGTATAATCCCTATAAATGCTTTACCTCTTGTGTACTAGGCAATTTTTACAATGCAGCAGAGTTGTATAATCCCTATAAATGCTTTACCTCTTGTGCACTAGGCAATTTTTACAATGCAGCAGAGTTGTATAATCCCTATAAATGCTTTACCTCTTATGCACTAGGCAATTTTTACAATGCAGCAGAGTTGTATGATCCCTATAAATGCTTTACCTCTTGTGTACTAGGCAATTTTACAATGCAGTAAAGTTGTATAATCCCTATAAATGCTTTACCTCTTGTGTACTAGGCAATTTTTACAATGCAGCAGAGTTGTATAATCCCTATAAATGCTTTACCTCTTATGCACTAGGCAATTTTTACAATGCAGCAGAGTTGTATAATCCCTATAAATGCTTTACCTCTTGTGTACTAGGCAACTTTACAATGCAGCAGAGTTGTATAATCCCTATAAATGCTTTACCTCTTATGTACTAGGCAATTTTACAATGCAGCAGAGTTGTATAATCCCTATAAATGCTTTACCTCTTGTGTACTAGGCAATTTTACAATGCAGTAGATTTTTATGTTTCCCATGGATTGCATCATAGCGCATATTAGAAACCTCATAATGCAGTACTCTGTAGGACTGACTCTCTTTAAGTGCATTATAGTCAAGGATCATAATGTCACTGTTCTGCTGAAATTGATGGGTGACTTTAGCCTTCATGGCTTGATATTAATGTTTGCCAAATGACCCAAAGTAAGTGAAGCTAAGGCCAGGTAAAAAAAAAGGTAAAAAGAGCTTCTCTGGCCAGGAAGTATGAAAATAATAAGAGGAAACGTTTGTAAAAAAAAGTATTTAAATAATGTGATAAAATAAAACTTTATTCACAACATTTTGCCTTTGTACATTTCATACTAAATACAAGGTTATTGCTGAAACTTGAAACAATGACCTATTCTAAATTAAATGCACACTGCTGAAAGTCTGCTATATTGTGCTACTCCAAACCGATAGATGCTTGTATTTCAGACAAGTAACATAATAAGCATCTGATATATTTACAACATCTAAAACTGATATTTTGATTACAAGTTACTGTTCAAAATTACAGATTTATCCATACAAGTGTTGAAGTCATTCAATTATTTTCTGTCAAACTACAAGTAACCATTTTCTAATGACATCAAGCAAGACTGATGTATGACTGTTTATATGTGTAGAGTTAAATAAATGTTATGTTTGTATGACTAGGATCATTAATAGAGAGGGAAGGGAGAAAAAAATGAAGTTCCAAATAGGTAATGTGAAAATGGCATATGCAAAACAGGGATTCTTCTAAAATGGGAAGATGAGTACATTCTTTTAATGAGGATTACTGACTGATTTGTTTCAGGGATTGATATCAAAATGATTCAATACATCCGACGATTTTATCCCTTGGGTAACTTTTGTTAAAATCTTGTACCTCAATCATAGATTCATCATTGAGGCTGGTGTTTTTTACAGTAAAATTTCAGGCTTTCTGTTTTTAATTAACATTTTGACATAGATACATTACTCTTGATTTGTCGGTGAGTTTGGCATATATCATTCTTGACTGGTCTCTGAGTTTGCTGTACATCATTCTTGATTGGTCTGTGAGTTTGCTATAATTATATAATTCTTGATTAGTCTGTGATTTTTGCTATATATCATTCTTGATTGGTCTGTGAGTTTGCTGTATTCAAGTTTTGTTAACCTAATTGAAATAAATTGACTATTACTGATTCTGAATCAGTTGTGTTTCAGAATGTTTTGGATCTGTAGTCATTTTCCTTTTGACTAAAAAATAATTATGTGAGAACTTGTCTAAATGGGCAAGTGATGTGTAAAATTGATATTCAGGCTTGGCCTTGCAGTCTGATCTCCATCTGGATGGAGTAAGTTTGGAGTTGTTTCCCTTTCAGTGACCTGTACATCTTCACTTGAGTAAAATGTAAGGTGTTTATAGATAAATGCTGTACACAGACTTTTAAAGCTCTAATACCTCTTTACATAAACAAGTATAGTTCTCACAAAACTGCAAAAACTCCTTTTCTTCACACATCCAGTTTTGGAACAGTGTCTGTGAATCAGCTCTGACTATCACCCAACTTGTTTCCTTTCTTGAGTCTTCATGATTTCCTCCTGGGAAGGAAATGAAGAAAATATGAAAAATTATTAAACAAAATGGATGATACACATTTAAAATGCCATGACTCTCTACTAGGACTGTCATACAGGTCAACAAGGCCATAGAGAGTGATCATTGGCCCTGGGGTAAGAAACACCCTGGCCTTTCCTAGTTCTTGTTCAAACAAAAATTTTCTTTCATAAAATTAAAAGTGTTGTTTGGCCAGTGCCTCTTTAGAGGTCATGATCTTGGGGACATATCTTCTGTTGCCTCCCCCGCCCCCATTGGCCATGTCAGTCAACTAGATAAAACCCTAATATTTTGCATCATTAGCAATCATGCCAGATAGCAATACTGTAATACGCTTGTGCTTTTGCTATCAATTAAAATATGTGCAGGCTATATATAGTGCTCAAAGAAAAAACTTTTGATACAGGCTTAGGAGCAAGTGACTTAAAAAGAACAAGACCCTTAATTCCACTGGCCTTCACTCAAATTCCATATTCCTGAATTGTTTTTACTCTTATTCAACAATGTTGAAATTGCTCTACTGAAAAGAAAGAAAAAAACAAACATAAAAATATCATTAAACTGACTCATGTGTTGATTCACCACTCAAAGTATATAACATAAAGCAATTTTTTAAAACCCGGATCCTGATGTCAGCCATTGTCCACTTGTTCTAGTTCTAAAAAGGTTTTCAGATACAGGTTCAGGTCAAATTTCTCAAACAAAAACAAACAAAACCACTTGCCCTGACTTAAACTCCACTTGACCAAGAAGGTCCATCCAGACAAATTAAATCTTTGGCTCAATATAACTGTGATTAATAGAAACTATGTTGGGGTTTGCACTGAGACAAGAAAATCCCAGTGCAGGGGTTACATTATTTGTATCCCCACGAGGCTAGTGTTGTGCTGCAGCGATCAGTATCTAGCTTAGTTTTTATATCATTACACCGACAAGCTCCTGCACCTTCACTGTCATGTTTTGAGAGCTGATTGTCTGTTTTTGTAAATTATCGGGCAAATATATTAAGAAACATTTGAATTCATAGAAAGCAAAGCCTAGGTATTGTGTTATTTAATTATTATTTTAACTTTAAAATGTAATTATGTAGGTCAGAAACATATAGGGCAATACTGTGTTATGGAATTCACGAGATGTGCTGTCAAGTAAAAGTTGTTTTCTGACTTGTATTTGTGAAAATACGGAAAAAGCAGTGAAGCAGATACTGCTTGACCAATGCCTAAAATTACTACAAGTATGTAGACAAATAAAACATAAAGTTACAATCCTATAAATGGACTGTTGTAATGAAGTGAGTGAGTAATTGCATTATGAAAACCCCTCCTTCAAAAAATAGATGCACTCACACGTCTGTGTTGATTTGGTTGAAAAGGGTTTTAGTTCACATACCGATTATAAAGGAGCCATGTCTGTAATTTAAGGCATTTTAATGTGTTAATTATGAATAGTTACGCTAATGTTTTGTTTGAAACAAAGAAATTAGGGCAAACAGTATGATCTGAAGACATGTGTACATTTGCCATCATGTACATGGTACAGACTGTTTCAGAAGCAAATATAAATCTTTCAAACTGCCATTATTTTTAAATTTAAGAAAGTATATAATAAATAAAAATAAAAAATAACAAAGATGATTAAGTAAAGGAAGTTGATTCAAATTTTTACTACCTTGCAATAATGTAATCTGTCTACTCAGTTAAAGTTTTTTACAATATAGTTTCTGTTATTCTCTTTTCAAGTCATATGGCCAAAATAACTCAAAATAAAACTAAAGTATTGCTTAAATCCAATGTTAAATGTGAATATGAATACTGGGAAACAGAGGGCATAGTTCAAATAAGAGAACACACATCCATCCATCCATCCATCCATCCATCCATACATATATATATATGTATATATATATATATATAAGGTGAACCCTCTGAGAAATTCTAACAGTGTCAAACAGGGATGCATACTAGCTCAGGTACTCTTCAACCTCTTCTTCACACAGGTACCACTTCATGCCATCCATGACCTTGACCATGGTATGTGTATCTACATAAAATATCACCTGGATGGAACAGTGTTTGATCTCCGTTGCCTAGCTGCAAATACCACGATGCTAGAAAGACTTGTCACGGAAGCACTCTTCGCATATGACTGTGCCCTCATGGCCATACAAAGTCCTCATTATTATGAAGAGACTCACCTACAGGCAATGGTGGACAGGTTGTCTGAAGCCTCCAACCTATTTGGACTCACCATTAGCCTATGAAAGACAGAAATCTTCTTCCAACCTGCCCCAAACATTTTTTTTTGTCCCTTCACATCCCTGCATCACCACTGGTGACATGCAGCTGAAGAATGTGGACAGTTTCAAATACCTAGGCAGTACAATATCTAGTGATGGCTCCCTGGACAAATTAGATGACTAAGAGGATCCAAAAAGACAGTCAAGCACTCTAACGTCTCCGAATCATGGTCTTGCGGCACAAGGACATATGCCTGTCAACACAGATGAAGGTTAAAATGCAGTTGTCCTCACATCTCTGGCTGTGTAGCGTGGACTGTCTACCAAAGGCATATCTGTCAGTTGGAATATTTCCACCAGTGCTCATCATGCAGATAAAGTGGCAGGACCGAATCACCAACCAGAAAGTCCTTGATAGAGCTAACACAACAAGCATTGAAGCCAAACTAATTCAAGCCCAGCATTTATGGACTGGCCATGTCATCTGCATAGATCAAAACAGAATCTCAAAGAAGCTGTTCTCTGGTGAGCAAGACAAGAGCATCTGAAACCAAGGACGCCCTCACAAGAGGTACACAGGTACACAGAGGTACACATGTACACAGACAATCTCAAGACGCACATCAAATGGGCAGACATTTAACCCCATGAACTCAAGCATGCTGCCTTGAGTGTGCTGACTAAAGTTGGTGGCAGCCCTGACCAGAAAAGCCAGTTGCACCTTTGATGTTGACTGCTGCAAGCATCTTGCTGCAGCTCATGAGAGATGTCACAACCATTGATGTTCCATGCCCCACCTGCAACTGCCTGTGTGCATCAGAATTTGGACTACGGAGTCACATGCACATCCACTGTCAATGAGAATGCACAACTAGTCTTCCTCAGCTTCAGAGACTAAAAGAGTTTGCTCTTTATTATGCATTCCAAGATCTTGATGATATAAGCTCATGTTTAAAGTTTGATTAAAATCAGATCAGCAATGTGACATCCAAACAAACTTAACCACTGTGATGCAAAACCACCTCATTAATATGCATGGCTCTGTGACCTCGCTCATTATCAAATTCACCAAAAAGCTGTGTGTGATTTATATTTTTAACATATCTTTAAAAGGTTTAGTCATATCTCTAACATGTCTGCAGTGCAGAACTTTATACTAATGTAGCATCATGTCCCACATGTCAGATTATCTTGACACCAGGCCAACCAGTCCTAACACTAACCTCTTAATGCTGAATGCCAAGCAAGGCATTTTTATAAGTCTTTGGTATGACTTGGCCTGGTTCAAACACATGACCTACTGCATCTGCTGTGAACACTCTATCCACTCATGCCACTGAAGCAGTCCATCCAAGATCTTAATTATAAAAGCATATAATCAAACTTTCATCAAAATCAGATCTGAAATACAGCCTTCTGAGTAGCAACAGGTTCAGCCTATGTGTCAATCTTGTTCATTTCTGATTTAGTTGAAGATAATAATAATATAAGCATAGATTGAAAGCCTGATCGTATTCAACCCAGAAATTCTAACTTCTTATCATGTGCAAAAGTTTTAAAAAAATATTTTATTGAAATTGCTAATTAAACAGAACACAATAAGAAGTTTACAACTAATTTTTCTTGAATATTAAAGATGATCCTTTTTGTAAGTTATTTTATAGGAAAATATCACAGGTGTGATGATTATAATAGATGTTATTGATCTAATCGATATATTGGGTGTTCAAGGGATCAGGATGGGTGGTGTCATTTGAAATACAAATACCGGTAGTCATTAAACTTGTATATTGCAAAAACTACCAGCAAGGTGATATGTTGTGACACAGTAATTATTACACATAATTCCAGGTGTTCCCTGCAGGAAAATGTTCTTTAATTCCATGTATAAGAGCATCTAGCGGCATAAAAATATTGGTTATAAATATATCTGATTTTCCTTAATATTACTTCATCTTGACTCACACATGAGAAGTCATACATGATGAAGTATAGTATGTTAATGATGGCACCTACCCAACAAATCTGACTGCTATCAATGATCTCAATAAGAGAAGGAGTGAAAAGTGCAGCAATCATATTATGGCTAATGCTTTTACTGCAAGAAGTGGTTGTTGCACTTTACAAATATAACTGCAGTGTTTTTGAAAAATTATCAACAGTCTTTGCAAAACTTCATTTCTGATAAGTACAACAATAAAATATTAGTACATATATATATATATATATATATATATATATATATATATATATATGGACAGATAGTGGACAATGCAAAATGGACATATGACCTTATAGCCAAGTAAGCTATATAAATTTGAATTTAGTTACGGTAGGTCAACAAAATTGGTTTTTATTCACATTGCAGAATCTCTATTACATGAACAAACAATAATCAACTATCCATTGGAGTGCTGATATTGAAACTGCACATCCACATGCACATCCACTGTCAATGAGAATGCACAACTAGTCTTCCTCAGCTTCAGAGACTAAAAGAGTTTGCTCTTTATTATGCATTCCAAGATCTTGATGATATAAGCTCATGTTTAAAGTTTGATTAAAATCAGATCAGCAATGTGACATCCAAACAAACTTAACCACTGTGATGCAAAACCACCTCATTAATATGCATGGCTCTGTGACCTCGCTCATTATCAAATTCACCAAAAAGCTGTGTGTGATTTATATTTTTAACATATCTTTAAAAGGTTTAGTCATATCTCTAACATGTCTGCAGTGCAGAACTTTATACTAATGTAGCATCATGTCCCACATGTCAGATTATCTTGACACCAGGCCAACCAGTCCTAACACTAACCTCTTAATGCTGAATGCCAAGCAAGGCATTTTTATAAGTCTTTGGTATGACTTGGCCTGGTTCAAACACATGACCTACTGCATCTGCTGTGAACACTCTATCCACTCATGCCACTGAAGCAGTCCATCCAAGATCTTAATTATAAAAGCATATAATCAAACTTTCATCAAAATCAGATCTGAAATACAGCCTTCTGAGTAGCAACAGGTTCAGCCTATGTGTCAATCTTGTTCATTTCTGATTTAGTTGAAGATAATAATAATATAAGCATAGATTGAAAGCCTGATCGTATTCAACCCAGAAATTCTAACTTCTTATCATGTGCAAAAGTTTTAAAAAAATATTTTATTGAAATTGCTAATTAAACAGAACACAATAAGAAGTTTACAACTAATTTTTCTTGAATATTAAAGATGATCCTTTTTGTAAGTTATTTTATAGGAAAATATCACAGGTGTGATGATTATAATAGATGTTATTGATCTAATCGATATATTGGGTGTTCAAGGGATCAGGATGGGTGGTGTCATTTGAAATACAAATACCGGTAGTCATTAAACTTGTATATTGCAAAAACTACCAGCAAGGTGATATGTTGTGACACAGTAATTATTACACATAATTCCAGGTGTTCCCTGCAGGAAAATGTTCTTTAATTCCATGTATAAGAGCATCTAGCGGCATAAAAATATTGGTTATAAATATATCTGATTTTCCTTAATATTACTTCATCTTGACTCACACATGAGAAGTCATACATGATGAAGTATAGTATGTTAATGATGGCACCTACCCAACAAATCTGACTGCTATCAATGATCTCAATAAGAGAAGGAGTGAAAAGTGCAGCAATCATATTATGGCTAATGCTTTTACTGCAAGAAGTGGTTGTTGCACTTTACAAATATAACTGCAGTGTTTTTGAAAAATTATCAACAGTCTTTGCAAAACTTCATTTCTGATAAGTACAACAATAAAATATTAGTACATATATATATATATATATATATATATATATATATATATATATATATATATATATATATATATATATATATGGACAGATAGTGGACAATGCAAAATGGACATATGACCTTATAGCCAAGTAAGCTATATAAATTTGAATTTAGTTACGGTAGGTCAACAAAATTGGTTTTTATTCACATTGCAGAATCTCTATTACATGAACAAACAATAATCAACTATCCATTGGAGTGCTGATATTGAAACTGGCATTTTGACAAGTGTCCTGTGTCTAACCTGAACCATCTGAAACCTACACCAAAGAGATAAGGTAAACAATCACATTTAAATGGGTGATTAGACTAGATGTAGGGTTATTGGAATTTCTTGCCATGAGCTTACTGAAAGTCACTGAGCTGGACTGACAGATTAATTATAGATCATTAAACATATTGAAAAACACTTACTTTTTCTTTGGCTTGCTGGGTCTGGATGTGATGGATGGAGGGGACATGATGTCAGAAACAGGGATAGAACCTGGGTCCGTCATGTTTTCTTCTGCCTCACTAGACTGGGTGGCAGGGGTCTGTGAGGCTGGGACATCTCGCTGAATGCTGCTAGGTTCGTCAAATGAGTCCAAGCTGTTTACCCTTAATTAAAATGAATGATTTCAATGAAGTAAGGTTTTCAATCATTAAGAAAGGTTAAATGTACAGTCCTAACCCACTATGATACCGTAGCTGGAGGCCATAGAACCTGACTCTGTTACAGACTGAACTGTTATATAACTTACCAAGTCAGTTAGCTCATGGAAATGGTGCATTTTCCTAAAGTATGGCAAGGGTGGGGTGGGGTGGGGTGGAACAAAAGTGGGCACAAAAATACATGATTCTGAGTAAATGAACACAAAATAGTCTAAAAAAAACACTTGTATATAGACAACTTACATTTGTGTTATACAATTCATAATTTTCTAAGTACTGTACTTGTATATAATAAATCCATGAATTAGAGTATAGATCACATGTTAAGAACTTCATGTATCACTCACATCCCATTTGAAAACAATAAAAGCTTGTATATATTTTTAAAAAAATGATAGTCCTCATTTTGATCTAAATCCAATTGTCACTTAACAATTTACTACACTTGTTGCAAGTAGCACATGGTTGTAGCTGTTTACATGCTACATGTACATGTACTTAAATTGTACATGTACTTAAACTGGCTTAGATTCTGGTCAGCTGGAGACAGAAACCTCTTGCCAAGGCTACCCAGGGAATGAGCCTGTTGGTAGGGAAATGAAAACTTTAACAAATTAGAAAGTTTAACAAACATTTTTGCAAGATAACTAATCTTAATTAACTTTATGGCATTGTATGTCGCCATAGGTAGCTAACATATGCATAATTTGATTTCCTGCAAAAAATAACCTTTCAAGGTACAATAATCGTGTTCCAATCACTTTGGTAAATGTAACAATCTATCAGATTCCATTGCTTTTATTTAAATTTGGTGCTGGCTTCCTTTGATGAAAGGTTATTTATTTTTATTAAAGATTCTAGTTGGCTTTCTTTGATGAATTGTGTATGTGTTATTGAAGTTACTGGTAAAGGACAGCTTTGGAGGACCAAACAGATGTTATGTTTCTTATTGCAGTGATACATCAAATAACTGTAGAACAAGGATTGAGACCGACTGTATTTTCATTTCCTTAGTATTTATGCAGAAGGATTAGTGCTTTCTTTGAAGTTTCAGCAAAAGTATTTTTTGTGGGTACATTTTAAAAACAAAAGAAATTAGATGCGAATAGCAACATGTCAGTATGGGAATAGCAAAATGTCAGTATGTGATTAGCAACATGTCAGTACGGGACATGCATTATGTCAGTATGGAGCTTGCAACATCTCAGTATTTGACAGGCAACATGAGACAAGCAAAATGTTGATATGGGACTTGCAACATGTCAGTATGGAACTAGCAACATGGGACTTGCAACATGTCGGTATGGGACTAGCAACATGGGACTTGCAACATGTCAGTATGGAACTTGCAACATGTCAGTATGGGACTAGCAACATGGGATTTGCAACATGTCAGCATGGGACTAGCAACATGGGACTTGCAACATGTCAGTATGGGACTAGCAACATGTCAGTATGGGACTAGCAACATGGGATTTGCAACATGTCAGTATGGGACTAGCAACATGGGATTTGCAACGTATCAGTATGGAACTAGCAACATGGGACTTGCAACATGTCAGTATGGAACTAGCAACATGGGACTTGCAACATGTCAGTATGGGACTAGCAACATGGGACTTGCAACATGTCAGTATGGGACTAGCAACATGGGACTTGCAACATGTCAGTATGGGACTAGCAACATGGGATTTGCAACATGTCAGTATGGGACTAGCAACATGGGACTTGCAACATGTCAGTATGGGACTAGCAACATGTCAGTGTGGTAGGTGAAATGAAAAACTATGACAGTAAAACTATCATTTAAGTATTACAATTATCAAATGCTAGGTTGTTATTTCAAGTCTTTAACTTGCAAAGAAATCTCCCCCAGAAGTTGTCTAATATAAACTTTTGATGTCCCTACATCACTAGAGGTAATTTAATGTAACCCTGAGATCAAAGTTCTAGCCATTCATGTTTTGATTTTATAATTTTGGTTGGGATTATGTATACATGGATAAAATGATGCATGGTTTCATGATGATTACAAATTTCAAAACAGTTTGACCTGAACGAAGAATCAATAAGTAGTAAAAATAATTGTATTATATTAATCATTTATAATTCTTGCTTTTATTTTTATTAATATAGTAGTCTGAATGCCTAATGCTTTATCTTATTTCTTTCTATCCTTACTTGATTCACACCATATCAATTTAAAGCACTGAGTGCAAATTATAAAAACTAGATGCTTAATAGTAATCAACACATAAAATGCTTTACAATTCTCTTATTAAAAAATTAAAATGAGTGAAAATAAAATACATATTAAAATTACTATTATAGTACCAAATTAAAGAAATGATGTTGATTTATCAAACAGCTTTGTTGATCTCTAGGAATGAAATATAGTAAGAAAATGGGGTAGAGAGCTTTTTGAATCATATCATGGAACACTATTTGAGTTTCAAATTTCATGATGAAAAAAACACATTTGTGGGTAGCTAAAAAAAACAAATAATGTCTATGTCTCTGTAAAAGATTATAACATTCATTTCCATGCATTTGAGAGCAGAAAGGTTGAATAAATACGGCAGTAATTAAATTAATTACGGCTAAAACACGGTATTGGTGCTGATAAAGGAATTTTCATGTTACATGCATGAAATAGAAAAATTAAACAAGATATGAACCAATTTTAAAGATTGGTAAGATTGGCATATACCTCTCTTACTTTCCTGAAAATTTCAAGAGGCTAGTGTAACCCATTGTTGAGATATGCATGGAAACAAGCTCTAAAAATGGCCATTTATGAGCGTTATGTAGTCTCACTCGAAAAAAGCTTGAATATAAAATAGAGAATTCTCTAAATATCATACTGAAATTATGCATTTATTGGTCTGGTTTTATGCGGAATTCTATCCTGCAAATATTGCTTCTTGAATTAAAGAAATCGGTAAAATATTATGGATTTTATAAGCAAAATACCGTCAGTAGAAGTTTTGTTTCAACACTGAAATTCAAACACTAATCTGTTGTTATATGCCAACATTTTGTACAAAATAACATTCATTATAACTTTTATTGACATCTAGAACTCGACTTTATATTATAATAAGTAGTAAAACCATTTAAATCACATGGCTAGCCAAGATATTCGAATGAGAACTTGTTCTTTGTCAAACTTTCCAGTTCTAAATTTTGTAGTGTCTGTAACCTTTACAAGTTTATATGGCAATAATTTTGTTGTTTCATTATGGAAAAGTATAAATCCTACAAAGGCTCATGTGTATCCATGTGATGTCCAAGTAGGCCAAAATTGGTGGTGCAAAAAACAGCAACTCAATAAAAAAAAGTTACAGACACTACACAAACAGGTATAAAAATGAAAGATAAAAGTATTGTTCTACTTGTCATTAAAACATTGTTTTTCTCAATAGAAAGTTCCATCTTATGTGATGTAATGTTGCATCATCTATTTACCTCTGCAGCCAAGAGCAAAAAAGTGATGCAATAACTCTCTTGATTGAATATTGCATCATTCTTGCAGCACTGTCTGTTTGAGTTATTTACTACAAGACAATGTAACCTGAATTTCTTATCCTAGAAGAAGCTGTCTAATTACTTTTTCTGTTCTTTACCATGGTACATCCCTAAGACATGGGAAGACGACAAAAGCAAACCTCTGGGAACAACTCTGGTAAGTTTGTATTGAATTGGTAAACCACACTCTTAAATTGTAGTGTCTGTAACCAATATCCCCTTTTTATACTGTCTATGACTTTATCCCTGTTTTTTTTAAAAAATGAAGCCAAATTATGTTTCCTATTACAGTATTGATGTGTAAGGCTAAATTTTGACATATTGTCTGTCTGCAATTTGTAATATTTTGGTATATTTATAGTTTCTTTCATCTAGATTTCTGATAACAGGCAACATTTTCAGTGATTTCTTATAATATGCAATTGAAACTGAGTATTTTTGCATTCCATATCATTAGACTAGTAAATTCAAACAGAAATATTATGAGAATTCAATGAGCTCAGACTTAGTATTGGATACATTGCTGATATTGTCAAATGGTTACAGACACTACTAGACATGTGAATTGACCCGACTGTTGTTTACATTATTAAGGAAAGTGTGCAATCATTGTAAATGCTAGAACATTGAATAATCATCAGGTTTTATGCTATTTCTTTTTCAATCAGATACTGCCATCTGTAACACGAAATTATTTCGAAACATCACATGGAAAGAGTGTTTGCGATGGTCTCGGTGCGACAGTCAAGAATGCTTGCTACAGAGCTGTAATCAGCAATAGAAAGGTGATAGGTTGTGCAGAAGATGTATATCATATCTGTACAGAGAAACTGAAAATGGAAAATACAGAGAAGGGAGTTCATCCTTGTTAAAGATGTTGAGAGAAATAGAGAAGAAACTGATGTGCAAACACTGCAAGGTACAAGAAAATTACATGCTGTAAAGTCAGGAAGCAATGATTATGAAATGAGCATAAGAAATCTGAGCTGTTATTGTGAGCAATGCATGAAGGTTGACGGGAGATGCAACTTCAGCGAAAATGTTAATGCCTGGGAAATGAGAAAGTTAGTACTCAATAAAGACAATTTAAGTCAGAAAGGAAAACAACTTAAAGACAAGAATCCATCAACAATAGAAAATAATGACAAGAAAAGAAAACAAGGAAGTAACCAGAAAGATCATAACTCAGCAACAAGCGAAAAGCCTAATAAGAAACGGAAGTCAACAGAAAGACAAAACATTGTGACAAAGAAGATCAAAGTTGACAAAAAAGCACCAACCAACACAGAGAAACCAATAGAGAAATACCACCCTGGAGAATTTGTTGCCGTAGGACTTAAGCCAAAGAAGGGACCTCTAGATGTATACTTAGCAGAAGTAATAGACATTCTTCATAACGAAGTTAGACTTAAATACATGAGAAAGTCTGGCAACATGTATGTTTGGCCTGAAAAAGATGATTATTCACAAGAGGCTCTAGATGCTATCTTGTACAGGGTAAAAGCTCCACAAATAGTCAATGAAAGGGATCATTTCAAGTTTAATGCAGCTGAATTGTCTAAGCTCAAGTCAAATCTGGAAAAAAATCATAAGCACTTCTATTTGAAATGACAATATAAAGTCAAGGTTTAATGTGTAGTGTCTGTAACCTTAAGATCAATCACATATGGGTCTGTGTTTGAGTCAGCACCTTGGGTTGAACAATACTTTAGTGACTATGATTTATTGAACATTCATTATACTTCAATATTTTACTCTTACAAACACTATTTAGTATTAAACTTTCAAGTGCTATTTACCAGTTCATAATTTTAACACAAGTATTGGACATATACCTGTTACAATGTGGTTTTATCATTTTATTAACTAATCAACATTCATTTAATGAATAATTCTAGTCAATGTGTTCATGTTGAATTATTTTTTAAGTGAATTTTATGGAGATATGTATGGTTCTGCAGCTGTATTGAAATGCTATAGTTTTGTAGTGTCTGTAACCAATTTTATGGACAATGTACTTCTGACTCTTATGGAAGTTTGCAATACTTTTGGCCAGTATTAATGATTTTGTTTGTTAAAATATTCTTCTTGGTGTTAGATAAATGCCTAAATAAGATTATTCTATGTCTTTTATGTTTGTTATGCAAAAGTTTCATGGTTAGGTTTTTTTCTAAGTGATACCTTTGTCATAGATGTTTTGATTTTGTTATTAAGTTGTTTACCACTTCCAGTTATGTTGTTTACTTTAAATGTTGATATCCTGTTACTGATGTTACTGTGAAAAAAAATAAAGTTTTAAAGTTTTCATGCTGTTTTTCTTGCATGTTATACACCAAGTGTAGTGTCTGTAACTGTTGTTATACCACAGAATTGAAATAATGGTTAAACAAAATCGCATGCATGTTCAAGCTAAATCTAACTTGATCTGACTAGGGGACACCCTAGGGTATATAATGAGCTTCATTGAAATGTTCTATCAAACATTTCAATTTTTTAAGTGAGTGAGACTACTCTCAGCACCAATATGGTGTTTTAGCTGTTAGGTTATTTACTGCTAACATCTGGTTTAAATACAGAAATCTTTTTTTAAAAATGTGGACTTTTTTCTGTACATGTCTGAACTAAGATATTAAATACCACTATCATAATCTTAAGTAATTTGGTTGTCAGGTGTTCTTAAAGCATGATTTCTCAACAATTAGGGATTAGGTGCTTGAATAAAGCCAATGACTGTAAACCAGCTGTATGCATGGATAAGATATATACCTTAGATTTTAATGGTTAACAATTTTACGAGGAACTCAAATCAGGATTTCATGAGTACTATTCATTACAGGTGATCAGTTAAATTAACCAAAGGACAATGGAGATTCAGTCTTAACTGATCTGAAAACATCTATATTTAGGCCAATTCACACTAAGTGGCTTATTGGCACACCTGACAAGCAACATTTAGGCCAGTGCTGTCCACCCTGCAGCCGCCTGCAAGCTGATTTTAAATTGCCCACCAGAGCTCAAGCAATTTTTTGTGCATTTATGCAAAAAAAAGTTATAGGACTACTTTCATAGTATATCTTCTTAACCAGGTACAAAATTGTGAATGCTTTGTATAGTCGTTGCTTTTATAGTTTCTGCTGCGCCCCTCATCTTCAAGAAAATATTTCAGTGACTCATGGTGTCAAAAAGGTTGGACAGCACTGAATTAGGCTAATCCACACTAAGCAGCTTATCTGCACACCTGTCAGGTAGCACTTCAGAGAGGCTTGACTCAAATAAGAAAGTGATATTAATCTGTTATTTGTTTAATAGTAGGGAGATATAAGATATAAGCAAAGATACATTAACAAATGGGATTAGACTGGGGGTTTAAAACAATTAAAAAAATAGATAAAATGCATTTAATAAAGACAGATAGATATAGTGAGTACATCAGCATTCATTCATAGTAAATCTATATTCCATGTATAGTCATTAAAATATTACGCCAGTTTTCATGTTCTTTAGATTTTGCATTTGCTTTAATTTCTAAATTTTAATTTCAGTGTTCCTCATCGTTTACATACATACCATAATGTATATTTCACATTATCAGTACTATATATAAATCTAGTATTAAAACAATGAAATAGACTGATGATGCTTTCTATTGCATATGAAGAAGTGGGGTGGGGTGAAAGTTGGCTTGGTTGATATTTTGTTGTTACTATATATTTGTGGTCTGGCCCCAAACAAAAACCATGAAAATTGGAATGACACAAATTTAAAGTGTGTCAGAGTATACAGCCACATTTTCACTGGATCATTAATTTACCATTTGGGACATAAAGAAAATCCATAAAAATTAGTGAAGCCACAATATTTAATGTTAGTGCTGTATAGACCAATCTTAATGAGATCCTCATGAATATTAATGTCTCATGAAAACGAGGCTAAGATAGGCAGATTGGTAAACAAATATGGCGTCCTACTGTACATCGAGTAACGACAAGAGCTGTTTGCCTAATATTTCTTTGCATTTGTTGAGAATTTCATCACAGGTGTCTCCAGCAGTTCAGGGAATGAACAGATGACAAAATGATTCAAGTATTACAGTTTGGGATAATTTGTCCAATCTCTTAAATGTAAGTTCATTTACGTCTTATCTTAAGTGTCCCTTTTCTCGATAGCATACAAATTACTAGTTAACGATAGAGAAATTAAACTATGAATTTTGTTTCTTATTAGGTATGGTTTAAATGTACAGCTATGAGCAATCAATACTGTGGTCAAAACACGCGGTCAGAATAAAACATGTACAAAACGCGCAAAGTGCCTTTTTAACCAACCATGCCCCCCACCAGTAGAGACTTTAAAATTCAGATCTTGCATAAATGCTGTCTAAATTACAATTTGGCCATATCATATTTTTTCAAATAAAATTTCCAGAGCTGTGTATTTCCCCAAATTAGGATTGCTTTTTGAATACAAAATGAGTATGCTGCAAAGAAAAAAAGAATAAAAACCTGATAAGATTTGTATCCTTAAAAGAAATTTCAACAACAAATGCTTTAAAACTTGCCAAAAAAATCAAGGAAAATAATTTGCATTACATAAGTGACATCCCAATGCGTAAGAACATTTTATTTGAAGAAGAAACAAAACCACCTTTTATAAATTATTGTGATGTATGAATTTGGTTTGTTTTCTTAAAAATATCCTTTTTCTTCAAGAGAATGAATGACAATGTCAATTGCTGCAACTCCTGATCATAAAGTCTACAATCACAATAGGACTCCCCCCTCCTCTTATGATTTGTTGGAGAACAAATGTCAAGATGCAGACACTTTACTATCTCTGAAGTACCTTGCCGTCTCTAATGATACCTTGAAACTGAAGACAAACCACAACTACTACTACCAGGTTTAAATGCAGTTGGCAGTTACAGGACTGGAATGGTGTGATTTTTGTGTGCGATTGGAAAATGACTTTCATGTTGAGACTATTCTGTTTGACAGTGAATTTTGGCAAGCTGTCAAGGACAAGCTTGATCTTTTCTATTATAGATTATACCTCAATTAGTAAGTTCTCCTGTTTGTATTTATGCACATGAATGTTTTATAAGATATATTAAAATAAATTTTCTATGCCTTTTCATTATTAAATCATTCTGACAACTCCAAGCTATGTATTTAGTTGTAAGCAAAATGGCTGCAAATCATTTGCAAATGTGGACTTTGTCACACTACTTTCAAAATCTACTTACATAAATTGTCAATTTTAAATTCAGCTTAGTTGGTTTTACTTACTATATAAGTATAATAGCCGGAACAGTCACCCATAGATGCACTATAGAATTGTGTATCATTTTCACATGAACTCTTTGAGTGTGTGTATGTGTGTGTGTATATATATATATATATATATATATATATATATATATATATATATATATATATATATATATATATATATATATATATAGAATATATGTATAGTATGTACGCTGTATCAATGATATACCACGAGATGTATAAATTTTTCATTAAAAGGAAACGAGGCTTGCCCGAGTTTCCTTTTAATGAAAAATTTATACAACGAGTGGTATATCAATGATACAGCGTACATACTATACATATATTTTATTTATATCACATACAAATACAAATATTTGCAAGTTGGAGTTACGATGTGCTCTTGATATATTGCCCGAGTAAATGACCTCCTCACAATCAAGTGGCTGTCTGCTACAAAATCTAGTTCTACGATTTTTCTTGTTATTCACAATCACATATTCAAATTGATAAGTTGATTGTTTTCTTTTTCATTTTCTTTTTTTATTCACATTTATTAAATCAATATAAGACACACGCATTATTTAAACATAAAATATCTTGTTGTGTTGTTTTTTTTAAAGAAAGTAGTGCACTGCAAACACGGTGATCTTATAGACTATGCATGTACTGTTAGGCATTGACCTATTGTCGTATGGAAATTCGCGTGGAATATAAACGAATTGGAATCACGAACCAACAAGAGGTAATTAAAATATTTTAATATATTGACAGTTCAACTAAGTCATCATTTTGATTTAATTAGCGATTCTACAGACTAAACATCTCTCTCTCTCTCTCTCTCTCTCTCTCTCTCTCTCTCTCTCTGTACGTCTTGACTAACCTTGCCATCATTCATAGGTCCAGAGGCATCGTCGTATGACACAAGCAAAAATCCACAACGCTTGTATTTTCGTGTATTTTTGCTCCAGAGGGGGGGGGGGGCTGGCGACCATTTGGACAGTTTTATATTGAATTATTAATACTCGATTAAAACGGGTTTCAGAAACAACAACAAAGGCTTAAAACACAATACAGTATGTGCGCATCGTAACCGACAAATTTAACATGTAGGCCTTGTGTGTCGTCTGACGATTGCAACTATGTATCATTGATATTATGAATACTATAGATAAATCCCAAGGAAAGCGTAAGCATAGGTTTACGAGGAAACAGAGTACTGTGGGTTACTTGGTACAAGTTCAGCTTTAATGTTTTCGTCCAGCGCAATATATTTCTCTCTCACTCCAGATTTGTGCTTATTTTGCATGAGAGGGGGAGAGGAAAAAGACAGGATTCCGATGAAATTGTGTACCATTTTAATATTTAGAAAACAGAGACTATTTATATTTGTGTCGTTAATTTCATATCATTTATGATTAATGAATGAGTAGAAATTCTTCATAGAGCTATAGGCCTACGGTAGAAAGAATGTTTATATATTCGTATTATTGCGCTATGGGCAGATCACTATTTGATATACCAATAGTATTGGTATATAGATTTGCTTTATACCAACACTTTAAATGCCATGTTATTTTTAATGTATGTGGTATAAATATATATATATATATATATATATATATATATATATATATATATATATATATATATATATATATATATATATATATATATATATATATATATCAACACACACACACATCTTACCAAAGGTATTTGCATAAAAATCAAGATGTCAATGAAATATAGCATGATTTTACTAAAGGTGTTTACAAAAATTGTACATTACTGAAATGTTAATAAAATATAACTAGATTCACACATCTAAAAGGTATTTGCATGACAAAATGCCAATGAAATTTGGCATGATTTTAAGGTCTAAAGATAAACTACTGAAATGTCAATAAAAATGAACCATATGTGGTACTTTCATAATGCCTCAGTATCTTTTTTTCATTCTCAAGTTCTACATGAAACTTCCATGTCACAAAATATCATTTCTTTTGTTTTATTAGTGGTCATTTGAACAAAGTCAGTACATTTGCTACTGTCCACAATTGATTTTGACACAGAAAATTATCAAAGGCACCACAGACTGTAATAACTTGTATTCTTTCACTCTCTTAATGTGTCTTTCCACATGTATCCTCAGGCTTGCAATGTTTTGATTGTCCTCATCCTGGGAAGCTGTGAACTGTCCATCACTACATAGAAAGTGTGGTGTTGCAATGGAAACACCAGTAAATTCAAAAACTGTATAAAACAAAACCTTTATCTGTCATAATTTGGTCCCCTGGTTCTAACAATTCTTTAAGCCCTGACAGCTTTGTGATCTCCATATCACTCATGCATCCCGAGTACAAGGAAGACACAAATGTGATTATACAATGTATGGCTATCCCTACCAAACCTTTCCAGGTGTTGTGAATTCTTTTGTTTGAAAAAGTCTTTGATGCAAGCACTAGAAACGAGGGTATTTCTGTAAATAGTTATGTGCAGTCAATAATAAGTTTGGTTCCTGGGTAGGACAGTTGAAACTCAACGAGGCATATTTGCTTGAACCTGCTCATGACTTGGCCAAATATTTAATACTTCCCAGTAAGAAATACAAATAATTTGTCCACATGATTATTTCCCAACTTACAGAAGACCTGTGAATATTCAATCAAACAGTCAAATCTTCAATAGGAAATCCTCATCTCAATATACACAAAAACATGAAAAGTTAATCCACTGGGTCCACTGCATTTTGCCATCCCCAGATGTTGATGTCATTCTTCGTGCTGTAATATAAGCTCTTCATTCTAATGGCAGTAGGTTTGATGCTATTGAGGAAGGTTATAAAAACCTCATATATGGGAAAACAAGTAAAATTCTATCATTTCATTGTTATCTATAAATCTGTTCAATCCAAATTTCTACATGTTTATGTTTTTTTAAAATTGAAATCTTGCAGGTGTATTTCCTTCTCTTCCAATTCTGTTTCTGCTTTTCTCAGTCTCTCCTCCAGATGTGTAATTTTACTTTTGCATGCTATATGCAACTCACAGGATCTGAAGAAGATAAAATAATAGTGTAGCTTTTCATCAACATTTGTAACTATAATAGAGACAAAAAAATAAAACTAGCAAAGTTACCAGCTTCACTATATAATTTAAAATTATACAAGAGTTTTAACAGAGACTGCTTTCCACTGATTGTATGCTCTCTCTCTCTCTCTCTCTCTCTCTCTCTCTCTCTCTCTCTCTCTCTCTCTCTCTCTCTCATACACACACTCTAATAAAGTTCACTTGTTTTGTACTTACTATTCATATGTGAATTCATAATTTCTTATATAAATGCGCTGCATGGAAGTACGCCCAGTTTTCGATGACCCCGTTATATGGAATGGGACTAGGGGTAACATTTTAAGAAACTTATCATTATAAAACACACATACATACATTCATTTGCTTCAAAGACAGAATCTATTTTGCGTTTGGATTTCTCTTTCTTACATCATTCAGTTACAATAAAACTACAAACACACTAAAACTCATCCAGTTTCTTACCTTAAAATTTGGCCCCTCGTCACGACGTATTGAATCGATCCATTTTGTATGAGGCTCCATCTTTTTCACTAATGGAACATGGTGGAAGCTTAAATCTATGTGAATTCTAGCATTCCCATTGCACAACGGTACACAACAATAACTGTCACTATTTTGTTCCGTTCACGGAATCAACTGTAGCAGCCATGGTTGCGAGGCACAACGAAGCTGGTGCCTATCTTAGCCTCGTTTTGGATGTGTTGACCCAGGGTCACATGAATACATGAATATATTCTAAGAATGGTCCATAAGAGACAAACTGATTAATTAAGGTAATTCTGTAACTTACTTGTCAACCGGTTCAGTTTTGATACTCTGAGACCACTTTGATTCAACCTCTGTTGTTAAACCAGTAGCAGATTCATGTTCAACTGTGATTTCAAATCCAACTAGACCTGTAACAAATATTCCATTTAAGTAGTCTTTTCAGTGACTTTGATGTTCTTTATTATAAGAATCTCTTTTAAAATCTGCAAAAAAGCCCCTAAAATGTAATTGTTTTTGCAAGAAAAACAAAGTTCTTAGTCAACACATCTACCAGATATTCAGAATGTCACCCTGCAACCCTGAAAGATGGATTAAATGCATGATAACCTAAACATACCAAGACATGTATATTTCAAATCTTATCCACATTTTGCTGCACAATATTGGGAGATATTTTGTAAACATCCTAGGGCATCTGTGTGCTAAATCTTATTCACAAATATAAATATGAAAAACTCTGTGTACACGTGTAAAAGTACACAGATTAAGAAAGGTGTATTTTTATAAACATAAAAGGAAAACATGATTGTAAAATGCATTGTGTTTCCAAAAGTCACATGCTGTCACATGAATACAGTTCTTTCACACATAAATGGAGTCCACATCTCAAGAAACATTTAAAGTATGAGAAGCTTGCATAAATTTACAATACATCTATTAGAATTATGAATTATATAATCTGTTATGTTTAAATCACCCCAATAACTCATAATGTTCAAGATGCCAAATTATTCCCCTTGTTGAATCAACATAGGTTTGGCACAGATTCAGACTATTATTTTAGACTAAAAGTTTATCCTTTAATATGCTACTGTTGGTGTTTCTCATGTCTTGACATGTGAATGAAGACAAATTACAGTCAATGCTATCCTGTAATATGCCACTTTGTTGGTGTTTCTTATGTCATGACATGTGAGCGAAGACAAATTACAGTCAATGCTATCCTGTAATATGCCACTGTTGGTGTTTCTTATGTCATGACATGTGAATGAAGACAAATTACAGTCAATGCTATCCTGTAATATGCCACTGTTGGTGTTTCTTATGTCATGACATGTGAATGAAGACAAATTACAGTCAATGCTATCCTGTAATATGCCACTGTTGGTGTTTCTTATGTCATGACATGTGAATGAAGACAAATTACAGTCAATGCTATCCTGTAATATGCCACTGTTGGTGTTTCTTATGTCATGACATGTGAATGAAGACAAATTACAGTCAATGCTATCCTGTAATATGCCACTGTTGGTGTTTCTTATGTCATGACATGTGAATGAAGACAAATTACAGTCAATGCTATCCTGTAATATGCCACTGTTGGTGTTTCTTATGTCATGACATGTGAATGAAGACAAATTACAGTCAATGCTATCCTGTAATATGCCACTGTTGGTGTTTCTTATGTCATGACATGTGAATGAAGACAAATTACAGTCAATGCTATCCTGTAATATGCCACTTTGTTGGTGTTTCTTATGTCATGACATGTGAGCGAAGACAAATTACAGTCAATGCTATCCTGTAATATGCCACTGTTGGTGTTTCTCATGTCTTGACATGTGAGCGAAGACAAATTACAGTCAATGCTATCCTGTAATATGCCACTTTGTTGGTGTTTTCTTATGTCATGACATGTGAATGAAGACAAATTACAGTCAATGCTACTTAAATACATGTACCTTTGAAAATCAATCAAGTAAATCTGTCTTTTATGAATACTGTTTTGTCAGTCTCCATTGACAAAGCATCAAAAGCGGTGCTGATGTATCTGTTGAAATAAAGCCTAGAGATATTTTTAACTTTTTTTTTTTAGATTTGACCCATTTGTATAATGAATGAATGGTTGGATGGACACATAAATGGGCAAGAAATATTGTAACTTAATGCCTCTATATCACTAATGTGTGCCAATTTTCATTAACAGTTTTAGAGAGTTGCCCTGGAAAAGAAAATGATGGAAAATGGTTAATGAAGGAAGGTATTTTAAAAAATGAGAAAATGCTAAAAACAAAAAACTGTAAACAGAAAAGACCTATATGTAACACTAGTCCACAATGTTTACCAAGTTTTAAGGAAATGTTATGGAGGTATACAGATGTTACAAATGCCGAATTGTGAACATCTGCAAATCTATTCTAATATGTGGGCCAAATTTCAATAGTTTTTAAGTTTTGCCTTTGAAATGAAATGGCACATAATGGCTGGACAGATGGGCAGACAAATGGACAACAAAATTAAAATATTTAACCTGAAAAATTCTGAATAATAAATGGTACATCTGTATACATGCCAAGTTTCCAAGGCTGTCTGGCAGTCTTTTGATTTTGGAGCACATCTTTTGATCTACTGAATTACTGACAAAAAGACATACAGAAATAAACAATCAGCCAAGCAGATGTATTTCAAGTTAAAACAACATTAAATGTTTAACAACTATCATAACCCATAAACTAAATTATCAACCTAATAACCAGTCAAAATGTGGCATTTATTGAACATCTGTAAGTTGTTTCACTCATCAATACTTCAATACTGAGCAATGTGTTGTGTAAAACAGACTGTAAGCAACTTGTCAAATATATAACAGTTCTTGAACTATCTGGAAATATAATAATTCTTGTTGAAATGTATGCTAATGGGTTCAAAGAAAAATCACCCTTGAAAAAAAGGAAAATGGTTGTTATGGTAATTACCCATATAGTCAACTTCTTGTTTTAGTTTCAGAAAACTTGGCATGTATGGATCTGGACCACTAGTCTAACATTTTTCACAGAAATATCTGGAATTGTGTTGGAGTTATGGCTACAGATACCAATTTTTGGAATAAAAAAATATCTTCAGTAATACTTACCTGATCACTCACTCACAATTCTAGCCCTCCCAAGCTAAACGATGGTATCATCAAGAATACATCATACACACGCCCAGTGTTTAACAGTCTTCTATGATGATAGCTTAAGTCTGTCTTCTCTCATTTAGTGACCATGACCTTTGACATTTTGACCCTCAAATCAATATTCTTCATCCTAACCCAAACTGAAAGACATTCACAATGTTTGGTCTAAGATAATAATGTAAAACTAATGTTATTCTTTCAGTTGCAATGAACATTTGATCATGAAATTTACTTTTTCCTTCCACCAAGTGCAAGCCTCCTGGAGTTTGCTAATCATTAATCTGAACTTTAGTTATCCTGTGGAAATAATTTATCTTTTAGTCACAGCGACCATGAACTATGACCTTTTGAAACTGAAACAAGAAGGTTCTTGCTTACAATAAGCATAAGCCATCCACACAGCTTGATAACTGTAAATGGTGGATAACTTGAGTTTTTGTGCAAAAACCATTTTCTTCTTTCAACCAAAATGGCCTTAACCTTTGAGTTTTTAACCCAAAAACTGATAAGAGTTTTTCCTTACCCCAAGTGCAAGCTGTCAGTAAAGTTTGGTAATTATATAGTGTGAAGATAGTTTTAGTTACTGGGCAGAAACCATTTTTCTCTTTTTCTAAGCAGTCTTGACCTTTAAGATTTTGAACCTGAAATCAACAGTTCTTCATACCCCAAGTGCAAGCCATCCACAAAATGTTTAGTATCTGTAGATGGTAGAAAACTAGAGTCATAGTGCGATAATGAAATTGGTAACAGATTGATGAAACAGACATTACAATGTAATATGCTCTCTTATGACTGGTGTGTAGAAATAGCATTATTGAAATTGGTAATTTACAGATGAAATAGACATTACAATGTAATATGCTCTCTTATGACTGGTGTGTAGAAATAGCATTATTGAAATTGGTAATAGACAGATGAAATAGACATTACAATGTAATATGCTCTCTTATGACTGGTGTGTAGAAATAGCATTATTGAAATTGGTAATAGACAGATGAAATAGACATTACAATGTAATATGCATGTCTTATGACTGATGTGTAAAAATAGCAGAAGATGGACATAACACTGGAGGCAGAAAAAAGATGTCTTTAATGGATGCACAAAAAATAGTCTTCATATGTCTTTTGGCTCGAGTCAGCTTGCTAAGACTGATGTCAGATGACTGGTTTTGGCCTGGTCTCTGTTGCTAAATACCATCATTCATTGCTTACCACAGGCATGAATGTGCACATACTTCCATCAATGTAACTGTATTATGGTTTTGGAGGGACTACCCCTATAGGTATGGTATGAACAAAGAAACATACTTGATTCCAAAAACGTATGTGTGCAGGTAATTATTACATAAAATAAGTTTTACCACATCTCGTCCCCAAAACCAACATTTTAATAGCAGCATTACATTATCTGCTACAGATGCAGCACTGAATTTACATTAGAAGTGAGGTTGATGGAATCAAAAAAAAAAAAAAACTGATACAAGAAAATAAATGCACTTACCCTAATGATAGCAGTGTTCATTACTATACGATTGCTTTTTCGCCACAAGTTGTGCTGTTATGATTGGATCCAATGAATTAATTCCTTCACTTTTGGTGTACCAGAGAGGATGAAAGAGTAGTGTGTGACTGCTTGGGGGGCAGCTTTCAAACTCTCATCTAATGCAGAGTAATTCAACTAGGCCAAGGATGCAACAATAGCTAATAGCCACCATCAAACATATCTGTCTCTCAAGATGTAGCTCTTAATAAGGTTCTTGATGTGATTGCTTTGGATTTTCCAAGGCTGAAATCTCTGCAGATAGTGGATAAGTGCTGCAGTGAGCACCATCAATATGGACAGCACATGCCTAGATATTTTAGGTCTCCAGAAAGTACTAAAGCTCCCATGATTCATGCTTGAAATCCCCACCTGGGAGATACACATAGTCAAGGAGTGGGGACTTAAAGGTCATGCAGGAGAATGCATCCAATAACTGGAGGCCGAAGTAACCATAAATGAATGGAAAGATCTGCTGCAAATTGCACTTCTGGAAATTAATCAGAATCTGCTGGAATGGAAAGGACATCATTATCTTAATATGCCACTCCTGTAGCCAGACAGGGCTGTCCTTCTCAACATCCCTCTCCAGAAAGGAAAATGTTGAATGGAGGTTTTTGTCATCCTGTAACTTCTCACGGAGGGTAATGAGACTAACTAATTTTCCTCTGAGGTAAATGAGATTGCTGATCACTTCTTTACAGCCTTGCTGATCAGTGTCAATCTGTCTCTTTTTCATTGGATGTGGCATGAAGCAACAGAGCTGCCAGACATGTCCCCCATAATGTGAAGAACATCAATGATGTCACATGGAGAAAGAGAACTCACTACTGGGTATAGTGGCACTAAAATCTATTAGATAATAACATTGGAAAGAGGCAGTGTCAATCTTATTTCCTTCCCTTAGAAATGGTTAGCAAAGCCTGACTCTATCACCATAGAGACAGGTATCAATTAAATTCCTGTCCTCAAATGGACAATCAAAACCTGGTGACTTGCACCCATAGCTCATTGCTCAGAACTTGGTTACCACTGCCTAAAGAATACTCAATGATTGGAAAGATGACTAAGATCTAACCTACCTCAGAACTATCAGATCAAGATTACTGCAAAGGCATGTCTCACTTATATTGAACACTGGTACTATACCTACCTTGAGGGGACTTGATCTCATCAACAGGGTAGTGTTCATTGTTGCCAGAAGGGCAACTCTCTTTGAGGCCTTACTCCTCCCCTGGGAAGGGCCATGGCACAATCCTTCACTGCAACTGATGTCATGGATCCATGGTCTTTTAGTGATCTCTTTACCAAAAAAGATTACTCTTGCCTCATGCTCCACTGAGGGAGTTGATTTCCCTGATGCAGGAAGTGATCCAGACCATCTGGGAACAGAGGAGGTTGTCATGATGAGAGGGAAGAGGGGCTTTACTTCCTTCCCTGATAAATGCAGAAATTTTCCATCAAATCTCACGCCTCATCTAACCAAAAGTAACAACATTGGATATCTATGAGTGCACAACATGATGGATATATGGGGTGGGTGTCCCATGGGGCCTTCCTATGCCTGCACTTACTGACACTTTGAAACATAACGTTGAAAATGAAGAAAATCCAAAATAAAACCAATAGGAACAAGAAAAGGGTACGCAATACCTATCCTGATAGCACAAAGAAGGGGCCTAGTGCAGACATGGGCAGAAAGACATCTCTTTTGACAAGCTGGAGATCGATAAAAGCAGCTATGGAGAGTGAGTTAAGCTGCTGTGCTGAGTAGATGAGGTATACATGAAACTGACTCAAGTTCTTGGTGAAATGGTATATGCTGTGTTCAAATTGCTGACATATAACCAATCAAAATAAAGCTGAGCAGGAACCAGTCATTACCACTCTGTCAAACAGTTGCTGCATACAGTACTTTTGTACAGAAAAAGGTTACAGCATTCACAGGAATATAATGTCAGACACTGAAAGCTGGAACTTGATTGTAGAAGACCATAATGTTTGTTGAAAGCACATTTAAAATAGGATTGGTCTGGCTTGGTGTTTTATGTCATTGCAATACATATGATGGTAATTTAGTTCCAAGGCAAATGGAGTAAAGCATAATGCCATGGGACATGGCTCAGTAGATAACCTGAGCTAACTGGATCCAAACCTTTGACCTCATAACCTTAAAGCAAGAAAACTGATAGAAATGAAAACAAATGAATACTACTTTGTAATAAAATTCATATGAAAAAAAATTCATTGATAAGAAAGGTAAAAAAGTTCCCAGTATATTTTTTCCCATAATTATGAAAAATTCCATCAATGAAAATAAATTACTTCTCAGGACCAAAAGTTTAAACATAGTTGTTTAGAAACTGGAATTAGGAATTACCTTCTAGGTTAAGAAGTTGTTCTGCTTCAATTACTTCATCATTATCATCCAAGACTGGAAAATTGATCTCCGAGTGTGGCTCCTCCTTAATCCTGCAATTGATAATGAATACTGTGAATTTAATTCTTTCTTTGTTAAGTACCAACTGTTATGGATTTTGTAGTTTGTTCCACCCTCTTGCTATTTCAATCCTAATATTTGGGAAAGACTGAGGTGTCATGTACAAAGATGTATATCAATGTATCGATGTAAAATTGATCAATGAATTTATTGCAGCTAGAATATTTTAGATCCCAGTGTCAGTCATGGAAGGCATCCGTAAGCAGGACAGATAATACCATAATGAAGAAAGATAGGGCCAACACACATCCTTGCTTAACTCCAATGAATGACTGAATCATTCAGATGAATCTCCACTACTTGGTATTGCATCTGTTCCAAGGGCTTTGACATTTGACAATTGGCTGATTGCTTTCTAAATTTAGCCAGCATTTGAAGATCAGTGCCCTACTTCTGACGATTGCTACACTAGCTTACCTTTAACACAAAGAAGCCTGTTTATTATCAAGATGTAATATTTGAACGGTAAGTCACTAGCTGTACACGGGAATGTCCTTCATTCCCTAATCTGCCATATTTTATATCACAGTAGGTTAGTAAACTGCTCATAAGCTGATACATAAATTAATGCTAGTATGATGTTACATTAATATCTGCCATGGTCCAGCTAAATTCATAACATGGAAATATTATCCTTTTTTTTAAAGAAACTGACATGGATGCTTTGTGAGTAAGCTGGGATTAGAATTACAACACTACGTCTAATGATAACAGAGTTATCCCCAAAACCAAGCTGATACTTCTTTAAAACATGTTTAAAACATGGGAAAAATATAGATCAGTGAAAAAATATTTAAATAATGGTAGTATCATTACATTTGCACAATGTCTGAAGAATATGTCACCTTATGTTTCAAACTTCTATTACTTGATTTGATGAAATCATCACTTACAACTGGAGCAGAAAGCATGCTCTCTATATGGATCTAACTGCAGGAAGCTGGGAGGTTGTATGTGTATTATGATTGGGCAAGTATTTTCAATGAAACATATTTTACTAGAAAAAATGGTTTCTTCTTCAAAATATGTTCCCCAATCATAATACCATAGGAGAAAAGTACGAGGTGGAGGGAGATACATTGCTTTAACCTGGAGAGGCCACACACTGTCCCCTAAGGTATATGAGACAGCTTCTAGATAATCTGACTGGAAGAAGTGGCTTCATAATGGAAAATGTTCCCTCCTGCAAATCCAGTGGAAGTTACGAAGACACATCTTCATAAAGCCGTTGGTTTGCCTGGAAAGGCAAAGTTTTGCACCATGGGTAAATCTGATCAAATTGAGCAGGTTAATATGAAAGATTTGTGATAAAACTAGAGAGGTGTACTTGGATCTCCATCCCATGACATGGATAACTACAGTTTCCCTCATAAGTAATATTTTCGGCAACTGTCTTAACTCTGTGAGCTAATATGTAAAGCAAATTCATTGGTGTGGATTTAGTCCACTATGTGTATAACAAGTGCTAAGTGAAATCATGTATCTTGTATAACAGGTGATAAGTGAAACCATGTATCTTGTATAACAGGTGGTAAGTGAAATCATGTATCTTATATAACAGGTGTTAAGTGAAATCATGTATCTTGTATAACAGATGGTAAGTGAAATCATGTATCTTGTATAACAGGTGTTAAGTGAAATCATGTATCTTGTATAACAGGGGCTAAGTGATGTTGTTGTTGTAGAGATTAACACCATTTTTCAGCACACGATAATCTATACTTGGTGGCCAGTATTAATGGCAGAGGAAGAACCCAGGGAAAAACCCCCAAAAGAACCACTGACCCACAAGAAGCTACTGGCAAGCTTTCTCACATACCCACATTGGCCGAATCTGAGAGTTGAACCCACGCAGCCAGAGGTGAGATGGCAGTGATCTGTCATGGAGAGCACTTTAGACCACTTGGCCACTCGGGGGCCTTTAAGTGGTAAGTGAAATTAGGTATCTTGCATAACAGGTGGTAAGTGAAATCATGTATCTTGTATAACAAGTGGTAAATGAAATCATGTATCTTGTATAACAAGTAGTAAGTGAAATCATATATCTTGTATAACAGGTTTTCTTCAGAACACTATGTTGCCTGTCAACTGCATTATGATGCTGTCAAGCATGAAATAAGCCCATGCATATTCAGGTATAAATTTTGTCCAAACAGAAATAGTGGACCAAAATTTCTGTTAAAAATGGCCAATGAAGATGATGTCACATGACTCTAAATACCTTACCACAGTACATTAAAAGTGTCCATGGATATACATTGTCCTTCCCCTATTTTGAAGGCAAAATGAGGTGTTTGATCTCTCTAGATGCAATGGTCTGGCCTTCTTAAATACCACTTCAGAACTTGCACTGGGTTATTGAGATGAAGTGTCCAGAAAAGACTAGACTTATTACCAACATCTGATTCCCAATGAATGATTACCTGTTCTTGCCAATGAAAACAAGGATACATTTGTCATTGGGCCTATGAAATTCAAAATGAACAAAAAGATCACCTAAGTCTTTGGTTTTTCTGATATCATCCACTCTTCCAGTGATTATGGAAGGGTAGTTTTAATTGTGATTGGTGCTAATTGTTTCTCATTGTAGAAAGATAGTGGTATGGATGAATGCATTGGTATAAAGTGCTCAAGTGATATTATATTCCACTGCCTCTAAGGTGGACTGCCATCTCACTTATGGGATTATCGACCACTTGTTGTGAAAACTGTTTGTTCTTAAGGGCAAATTTATTAAGATCCAGATGTGTAGGTTTGGTAAATCTGGGTTAGGATAAAACACCATCCAAGGTTTCCCATTTGAGTAAGATAATCAGAATGAGGAGACTATCAGGTTCTTTTGCTTATTTTATTACCATCAGTTATTTTGCTTATTTTATTACCATCAGTTCTTTTGCTTATATCATTACCATCAGTTATTTTGCTTATTTTATTACCATCAGTTCTTTTTCTTATTTTATTACCATCAGTTATTTTTCTTATTTTATTACCATCAGTTATTTTTCTTATTTTATTACCATCAGTTCTTTTGCTTATTTTATTACCATCAGTTCTTTTGCTTATTTTATTACCATCAGTTCTTTTGATTATTTTATTACCATCAGTTCTTTTTCTTATTTTATTACCATCAGTTTATTTTTCTTATTTTATTACCATCAGTTTATTTTTCTTATTTTATTACCATCAGTTTATTTTTCTTATTTTATTACCATCAGTTCTTTTGATTATTTTATTACCATCAGTTCTTTTGCTTATTTTATTACCATCAGTTATTTTGATTATTTTATTACCATCAGTTCTTTTGCTTATTTTTTTACCATCAGTTCTTTTGCTTATTTTATTACCATCAGTTTATTTTTCTTATTTTATTACCATCAGCTATTTTGCTTATATTTTTACCATCAGTTCTTTTGCTTATTTTATTACCATCAGTTTATTTTTCTTATTTTATTACCATCAGTTATTTTTCTTATTTTATTACCATCAGTTATTTTTCTTATTTTATTACCATCAGTTCTTTTGCTTATTTTATTACCATCAGTTATTTTGATTATTTTATTACCATCAGTTTATTTTTCTTATTTTATTACCATCAGTTCTTTTGCTTATTTTATTACCATCAGTTCTTTTGCTTATTTTATTACCATCAGTTCTTTTGCTTATTTTTTTACCATCAGTTTATTTTTCTTATTTTATTACCATCAGTTATTTTGATTATTTTATTACCATCAGTTCTTTTGCTTATTTTTTTTACCATCAGTTCTTTTGCTCATTTTATTACCATCAGTTTATTTTTCTTATTTTATTACCATCAGCTATTTTGCTTATATTATTACCATCAGTTATTTTGCTTATTTTATTACCATCAGTTTATTTTTCTTATTTTATTACCATCAGTTTATTTTTCTTATTTTATTACCATCAGTTCTTTTTCTTATTTCATTACCATCAGAACCTGAGGTATTGGAGAAGTACATTCATTTTCCCATTCCAATCTATAAAAACAAAATTAATTTATCCAGGCCTAGTAGATCCAGGACAGGTGAGAAAAAGGTTAGAAATTTTGGCATTCCACCTTGTTGCCAATAGGCTCATCATAGGTCCCAAATAAGAATAAAAAGGTCAAGAGGCATGGTTTGATGTTCACTTTGTGTTTCCAGTGAATAATAATTTGAAACAATATTCACACCAAATAAAAAACTGAACACAACATTAATACTGATTCTACATCAAGATGTTAAGGCAAGAATTTTTTAAAATTCAAGTAAACAACATTATATATAAAAATAACACACAACAACAGAACCTGGATCAGGGTAAAAAGTTCTCGAACATTCTAAGTTGTCAACAAGACAAGGTCTATTATTAATATTATAATAAAGAACATGGCAAACATCAGGTAAACCAGGTTTCTTCTTGCAAGAATACCAATGTCCTAGATTCTGGTTAAGATAAACATGTTTACCTCCACTGATCCTAATATTTAATCTACACTGAGAAATATTAACTATGTATTATGATGTTTACAAATTAACTGTCCGCAGTTAGGTACACAGTGAACTTGATTTTGGACAAGGTCAGGTACAAAATACATATGAATATAACATAATCATTAAGAAAAGCCATCAAATAATATAAATATACATGCTTTATACAGGTAAAATCAGAAAGCATCATGTATAAAACTATGAATTAGATGCTAAGATAATGTGGAAACTTAATTGTAAACAATCAGACTCAGCAGAAATTATGCAGCAATACTAAATGACTTTTCTATATTATGTCCCAGATATACACTTATTAATAAGATTATAGGATGCCATCAGGACAAATGCAGATATGTACCAATGGCACCCAAGTGTGTGAAGATGGCAATGAGGTAACATAGAAAATTAGGAATCTTTGTTTTTGGTGTTTAGAAGAACATAAAAGTTGGAAATTTATTGATAGAATATCTTTCTCTTTGAAGAAGCAACACATCAGAGTTTTTTTAAGTACAACATTTGCAAACTGCTCACATGTATTTTGCAAGACCTCTATGATAACTAACAAATTCAAGGGAGATCACTCTAACTGCCACCTAGGTTGGCAGCAAACTTTTTGAGTTTATAGCTAAAATGTCTTAAACTGTGATTTGCAAGGTAGTAGTAGCTCTCATAAAGAGTCAGGAACATATTTTGAAGAAAGGTCACTTTTTAGATTGTGATGTATATTTTTGGGAGAAAATGCATTCAAAATTACTTTCATCTTTCTGAGCTTATTTAATGTTTTTGTACCCATTACTCATCCTTATAAGGAAACAATAAATGTTTATACAACTAGTACATTTTTTAAATAATCTTTTCTTTGTGAATGTAAACAAAAAGTAAAATGTTTGATTTATGTTTCTTTTTTTAAAAGGATTATTGTTACTAATCTGTCTACAATAACAGATTTGATCTAAGTAATGTTTAAGCATGGATCCAAAAACTGTAAAGCAAAATGTGCTATCAAAAAGGTGATCAAAACAGCAACCATGTGGATGCCATAGCAACTATGATACCATCTTCATGATACCATTAAGATGGAACTCAAATGCAAAAATTAGACATAAATTAATTTCTTCATGAGGGGCCCCAAGTGGCCGAGTGGTCTAAAGCGCTCTACATTACGGATCACTGCCATCTCACCTCTGTCTGCGTAAGTTCGAGTTTCCTATTTGGCAAATGTGGTTATGTGAGAAAGCTTGCCAGTAGCTTCCCGTGGGTCGGTGGTTCTTTCTGGGTTCTTCCTTCACCATTAATACTGCTCGCCATGTATGGCCTATCGTGTGCTGAAAAATGGCGTTAAACACTACAACAACAACCTTCTTCATGATGCCATTGAGACTGAACTCCATCACAAATAGACATAAATTACCTTCTTCATGATGCCACTGAGATTAAACTCCATCACAAATAAACATAAATTACCTTTTTCATGATGCCATTGAGATTGAACTCCATCTGACACCAAACAATTACACATAAATTACCACCTTCATGATGTCATTATGATGTAACTCTGTCACAAATATTGAACATAAATAACAACTATTGTGAAACTAAGAGATATTACACCAGTGAAAATGCTAAAGAATAGGTTATATAAAAAAAAAATCATAGTTGAATTACTTAGTTTTTGCATGACCTCACCTGATGACAGAAAGAGTGTCCTGGGTTTTAATGATGGGTTTTTCCTTAAGTTTATCATACTCAGCAGCCAGCTGCAAACACTGTTCCTCCATGATGCGGTGGTAGTTGACAACCCTGTACTGATAGAAGTCATGCAGACATGTAACACTGCCAATCCCCATTTCATGGTATACTTGCTGTATAATATCCTTGAAAGATAGAAAAATTAAACAAGCAGATGAGTTAATTACCCTATCCTAGTTAACGCATTCACTATTATTTTTGTCTATACTTATCTTTCATAAATTGTACACATTTTAAGATTTCACAACAAAAACTCATCACAGACATGTAGTGACATAAGTAAACTTAAAATGGGTAATTTTACCAGTGAGACAAGAACAGAAAGTGAACAGAATTCAGAAATGATGAATGCATTTTGAAGAAAATGGAGAATGCAAAATGCAAAAAGACAAATGATCAGTGAAAAACTAAACACGAATACACTTCATGAATGCATTTGAAAATGTACTATTTTGTTTTTAAACTGGAGCAAAATTTCCAGTCAAAAGTACTTTTACATAATAGGTTTGATTCTTTTTATTTACAATATTTCACCCTTTATTATATGCAACACTATTTTTGCTGAGGCAGCAATAAAAACAACAAAACCCACCACTGAAGGTTTATCTATACAATTTGAACAAAATGAAACAAAATCCCGAACTGGTAACCAGTACCCTACAACAACAGTATTTTTTACACATATTAACGATGTAGTGATTTCTATTCAATTCAAAACAAGTAAAAATGAAAAAAAAAAAATGATGCAGAAATGTGATAAAACACAATTCTGAATGCATTTTTGAAATCATAAAACAAATATACCATACTTCTACAAATGAATGTGACCCATTAATATCTAGATAGGAATATTTCTGCATTAAGTTGGGGGGAGAAAAAAAAACACTAATCTTGATATCTATATGATTTGGAGAAAAACCCCACTAATTTTGAAAATTATATGTATTCAACAACTAGCTAATATACTTCCAGGAAATATTCTATTTTTAGACTTTAGTTCTTCAAGAATTCATTTTCTAGATGATTTTAAATGCTTGAACACTTTAAAACATGCCAGAAATGGTAAAGATAGCAATCTGAGAAGATTTAAGTTCATAGCTAATTAAAAATATTCATTGCAATACATTTTTCTGCAGCTTCTATTACAACACAATACATGCTTTTCTGCCCTGATTCCACCCACCGGAAAGCCAGACTCTCCATTTTGTATTGCATGATCAGCTGCAGTCCGAAGATGTCGAGTGAACTGGAGGTAAAACTCGTGTGCAATATCAGTCAGTGTTTCTAGAATGGATTCTGCACAAGCTGGAATAAAAGCATAAGAATTACAAGATGTATTTAATATAAGCAGGCATTAAAGGACCAGGACTTACTAAAGCTCCAATAACTTCGACAAATATAATCCAGAAATGAACTGTGGCCCAAGCTATGAAAATTACCTGTATCATCCTTTCGATATTATATCAAATCATTCCAATTCCACAGTAAATGTGTTTTATGGGTATTACTACACTGATTAATTACAGTTTAAATTTTCTTTTTGTTATAAGGACCCATTCATTTGTTAAAAGTTAACTAAAAACAAGAGCATCATTAAAGCAATATCCTGGACATAACATCTAAAACTAATTTTGCCAGGTATCATTTTCTGGAAACAGTTGCAAAGAAATAAATTACAGGAATTTTTAGTTGAAGTAACCCTTTACAAAATGGGGCACATTATGGCTTTGTTATTCACTCCCAAATACAAGAAGAATTCAATAAACATTTTATTTTTTATTTGGTGTTGGTTCCCATTCATTATAAGTATCAGTCCTCACTGGTAAGTATGTTTCCAAAACATCAGGGAAACATTAATACAGGTAAGCAGATTTCCAAAAAGTCAGGGAAACATTAATACAGGTAAGCATGTTTCCAAGAAAAAGTCAAGGAAACACTGACAACTCTATTAGGGATAATGGAAGAAAGAAGAACAGATTGACTTAATAAGTGAAGTGGTACCGTATATTGAGGAATCTACCAAAACAAGATTTTCTGTCCCAGAGGAAATATCTTATGGAGTTCAAAATTCATACTTCTTTTATTTAAATACTGAAAGTCAGTTGAAGTTAGTTTTGCACAGCAATTAATGTTAGGAGATGGCTATTTTGAAGGGTTGAAGAATACATTAACAAAGATGTTCCTGATGTTTACAGAGTCCTTGCAGTTTCAAATTTTGACAACAAATAATAACATAAACTAGAGAAAAACAGTCATACGTATAATTATATTGCTATAAAGGATATACAATTTAAATTATACAATTTTATATAATGCACTGGCATTAAGTCCATTAGACTACAAAGTATCTAACTTATGAATCCAATAAATTTCTTTTATGAGTCTATTCATGTCATCATGCACAATATCTATTGTTGAGTTGAGTTGAGAGTGATTATTGGTGTTAAAGTGTGTTGAAATATTAGAGGAAAATATAGAATCTCTATAATTTCTTATATCAAAGCGATGATTATTCATTTCCTTACAAACTGGTTGAAGTGTTTCTCCAACATATTGCATGCTACATTTTGTACAGGTTATTAAATAAATCACATCAGTTGATATGAAGTTAGTGTTAACATATAGAGAAAATACCTCTTTTGTATTAGCACTGTTACATTTCGATGATGAAAGGTGTATTTTTTAATTTATTTTTTTGTCTGCTTAGTTCTCATTAAAAAATCTTGCAAGTTCTTGGGTCTTCTATAAGTGAGAATTGGTTTAGTTTTGTAAAGTGATTTAACGCTGGTTTTATTGGATAAATTTATGAGACTATAATATTTATTAATTATAGGACCTTTATTAGGCAATGAAAAATTATATTGTATTGTGAAATGAATTACATATCTCTCTATTTTACATTCTGCTGTTTTTAAAGCCTCGTCTTCAGTAAGATTACAGGCTTTGTTCAGCGCAGAATCAATTATATATGTAGGATAGTTTCTATTTTGGAAACAGACAGGAAAAAATGATTTAAGAAAACACCTTTCATCATCAAAATGTAACAGACACCTGTGCTCTCAATGTGCAAATATATGAGAAAGTACTTCTTTCAGTAGTGCTAATATTAAAGAGGTATTTTCTCTACGTGTTAGCACTAACAAGCATTCCTTGGAATGATATATCTTGTATAACAAGTGGTTTTTGAAATGATATATCTTGTATAACAAATGTTCTTTGAAATGATATATCTTGTATAACAAGTGTTCTTTGGAATGATGTATCTTGTATAACAAGTGTTATTTTGAATGATGTATCTTGTATAACAAGTGTTCTTTGAAATCCTTTATCTTGTAAAACACGTGTTCACAGAAATACAGAATTTGAATCTTCTATCTTGTTTAACAAGTGTTTTTTAAAATGATGTATCTCATACAACAAGTGGCTGTAGGAATGCAGCACCTTGTATAACAAGTTCTTTTAATGTTGTGTTCTGCATACAAAAATATTCTTTGGAATGCTGCATCTTGCATAACATGTGTTTATAGGAATGATGTACCTTGGATAACAAGTGTTCCTTGTAATATAGTATGTTACAAAGTCAGTGCTATAAGAACCCTGTATGTTTGCAAGATAAGTATTATTTGGAATGCTGATCTTGTACATCAAGTGTTTTTTGAAATATTGTACCTTGTATAACACATGTTCCTTAGAATACTGTATCTTGTATAACAGGTGATAAGTGAAATCATGTATCTTGTATAACAGATGGTAAGTGAAATCATGCATCTTGTATAACAAGTGGTAAGTGAAATCATGTATCTTGTATAACAGGTGGTAAGTGAAATTATGTATCTTGTATAACACGTGATAAGTGAAATCATGTATCTTGTATAACAAGTGATATGTGAAATCATGTATCTTGTATAACAGATGGTAAGGGAAATCATGTATCTTGTATAACAGGTGGTAAGTGAAATCATGTATCTTGTATAACAAGTGGTAAGTGAAATCATGTATCTTGTATAACAGGTGGTAAGTGAAATCATGTATCTTGTATAACAAGTAGTAAGTGAAATCATGTATCTTGTATAACAGGTGGTAAGTGAAATAATGTATCTTGTATAACAGGTGGTAAGTGAAATTATGTATCTTGTATAACAGGTGATAAGTGAAATCATGTATCTTGTATAACAAGTGATATGTGAAATCATGTATCTTGTATAACAGATGTATAACAGGTGGTAAGTGAAATCATGTATCTTGTATAACAGGTGTTAAGTGAAATCATGTATCTTGTATAACAAGTAGTAAGTGAAATCATATCTTGCATAACAAGTGGTAAGTGAAATTAGGTATCTTGCATAACAGGTGGTAAGTGAAATCATGTATCTTGTATAACAGGTGTTAAGTGAAATCATGTATCTTGTATAACAGGTGTTAAGTTAAATCATGTATCTTGTATAACAAGTGGTAAATGAAATCATGTATCTTGTATAACAAGTAGTAAGTGAAATCATATATCTTGTATAACAGGTTTTCTTCAGAACACTATGTTGCCTGTCAACTGCATTATGATGCTGTCAAGCATGAAATAAGCCCATGCATATTCAGGTATAAATTTTGTCCAAACAGAAATAGTGGACCAAAATTTCTGTTAAAAATGGCCAATGAAGATGATGTCACATGACTCTAAATACCTTACCACAGAACCTTAAAAATGTCTATTGACAATGTCATTTCTGCAACCAGAAAGTGATATAATGCCTTGTAATTCACAGATGATACAAAAAGTTAGTAATTTAATTACAGCACAAGACTGTAATGTAAAGACCTACAATCATATCCTGTGTGAGCACATATTGCTGCCACAGATCTTCTCAGAAGTTTCCGACAGGCAACATCATCAATTACTGGAGGTGGTTTTCCCTTTCCTCTTGCAAAGTCACTGAAATATATTGTTCTCATTGATCACACAGTATTGTAGATAGCACTGTTTTACATTCACCTTACATGTAAAACATCATAAAATGAGTTCAATTTAATTTCATTTGCATATTCCAAAAAGATAATTTATTAAAGAAAAGAAAAATAACAAGAAAGAAATGGCTGAATCAGAAATTAAATGGATGGAAGTAAAATTTATGGCATGATGTCACAAAATACCAGAATTTGGAAATGGGTGTCTGATATGAACTAAAAGAAATATGAAGTAGTGCTACTTTGACGTTTCACTATTACAAATCCCCACATCTACTCCTACAATGCCACTATTACCAATCCCCACATCTACCGCCACAATGCCAGCTCACTATTACCAATCCCCACATCTATTTACACAATGCCAACTCACTATTACCAATCCCCACATCTATTTACACAATGCCAACTCACTATAACTAAGCCCCACATCTACTACCACAATGACAAATCACTATTACCAATCCCCACATCTATTTACACAATGCCAACTCACTATAATCAATCCCCACATCTATTTACACAATGCCAACTCACTATAACCAAGCCCCACATCTACTACCACAATGACAAATCACTATTACCAATCCCCACATCTATTTACACAAAGCCAACTCACTATTACCAAGCCCCACATCTACTACCACAATGCCAACTCACTATTACAAATCCCCACAACTACTCCCACAATGCCAACTCACTATTACCAATCCCCACATCTACCGCCACAATGCCAACTCACTATTACCAATCCCCACATCTATTTACACAATACCAACTCACTATAACCAAGAACCCCACATCTACTAGCACAATGCCAAATCACTATTACCAAGCCCCACATCTACTACCACAATGCCAACTCACCATTACAAATCCCCACATCTACTCCAATAATGTCAATTCACTATTACAAATCCACAGATCTACTTCAATAATGCCAACTTAATATTACAGATCCCTATATCTGCTCCATAATGCCAACTCACTATTACAAATCTCCATATCTACTCCAATAATGCTAAGTAAATTTAACTTAATATTACAGATCCCCACATCTACTCTCACAATACCAACTCACTATTACAGTTCCCACATCTACTCCAATAACGCCAATTCACTATTACAAATCCACACATCTACTCCCATACCATCAACTTCAACTCACTATTAAAAAATCCCCAAATCTACCCCCACACTGCCAACTCATTTTTACAAATCTTAAAATCTACACCCACACTGCCAACTCACTACAAATCCCCATATCAATTCCCACACCACCACTCAACAGTACCAATCCCAAAATTTACTCCCACACTGTAAACTATTAAAAATCCCCACATCTACTCCCACAAAGACATCTCACTATTACAAATCCCCACATCTACTCCCACAATAACATCTCACTATTACAAATCCCCACATCTACTCCCACAATGACATCTCACTATTACAAATCCCCACATCTACTCCCACAATGACAGCTCACTATTACCAACTGCCACATCGACTCCCACAATGACAGCTCACTATTACCAATTGCCACATCGACTCCCACAATGACAGCTCACTATTACCAATCCCCACATCTACTCCCACAATGACAGCTCACTATTACCAATCCCCACATCTACTCCCACAATGACAGCTCACTATTACCAGCTACCACATCGAATCCCACAATGACAGCTCACTATTACCAATTGCCACATCAACTCCCACAATGACAGCTCACTATTACCAATTTGCCACATCAAGTCCCACAATGACAGCTCACTATTACAAAAAAATTAAAACTTAACAGGTATTCTGTCTTGCTCTGGAAAGACAATTACTAAGTGTGCAAGTAATATAATGAATAGAAGAAAGTGTTTTTGCAGTGACAACAATCCCAGAAGCCTTCAATTTACTGTCCACACCAAATAGTTTAGTGACAAGATATTATTTACACCTTGATCTCTACTCTTTGACCCCAAAGGTCAGTGAGAGATAAAATAATAATAATGAGGACATTGTATAGCACCTAATCTTTAGAAGCTCTAATCGCTTTACAACATCTATAATAATATGACTAACAAAAAACAAAAAACAAAAATAAAGAAATTGGAAAACATAAAAATGCTGACAATATTTATGGTAGGAAACATTACTAGGTCTTTAAGTTTGTTCTTGCAGTCGAAAAAGGTGAATTTTAAGAACACTCTTGAAAGGGATCACTGTGTCTTTGTGTCTTAACTTAAAAGGGCAATTCATTCCATGCTGCTGTGCCCTGGTATGCAAAAGAATGTTGTCCATATGACTTTGTTTTCATAGTGAGAATAACGAGTATATGATTGTCATAAGAGGAGTGTAAGTATTTTGTTGGTTTGTACACATGGGTGAGACCGGATAGGTATGTTGGACTGGAATCAGTCAGTGAAACGTAAAAAAAGACAAAAAAAACTGTGTTTCATTCTGGATCAAATAGATAGCCAGTGTATGGTATAGAGCAGTGGGGAGGTGATCCCTTTGGTCCTCCGATCCCCACTACAGACAAAAATCTCTACTAAAATGAAAAATAAGAAGCATAATCAACTTAAGAGGAAAATTAGTTTACATATCTTTATCTCTGCTCTGGAACCCCTGGGGCTACAGAGGAACTGCAACACCTTCCTGCAGATCTATACCTTATAGGAAAGTCACCTGCTAAGTTTTACTTTTGCATATTTCTTTGATTCATCAAATTATTAATATGTGCATGTATGCATCATGTTTTGATTTAAATGTATACAATAATGACACTAAAGAACAACGAACAAACGTCAGACTGTAGTGTATTTGTATGCCATGAATAAGTGTTAATACTACTGGCAAACCTTGATTTCCCACCACTCTTGATTTCTTGCCAAGAAACCATTTTCTTCTGGCAAAGTGTTTTTTTTAAAATTAATACTTAGCAAACATATTGCCTTAGGAGAACTACTACTACCTTGCAAATCCAGGCCTCCCAGGTTAACACGTTTTAGCTAAATAGCAAAAAGAAATATGTGCAGCAAGGTAGTATTTAACTAGAGTGATCTCCACTTGATAATGGGATTGATACCAAATCCAGTAAATTCATCAGTTACTACTAGAGCAGAAAGCACACTATCTATATGGATGTAAATAAAGGGAGGCTGGCAGGTCCATGTGTATTATGATTAGGTAATCATTATCAATGAAACAGATTTTACCAGAAAAATTGGTTTCTTCTTCAAATACATTACCTGATCATAATACCTTAGGAGATAAGAAAGATGTGGGGGAAGATACAACATTCCCTTACCCCAGAGAGATCATTTCCTTTCCCCAAAGGTAATTGATAACCTAGATGAAAAATATACTCAATATGTCAAAGAGGGGCCATCGTGCAAACCCAGTGAAAATCATGAAGCTGCATCTTTATGAAGCTGTTAACAAAATGGAAAGGCATCCATTTGCACCACTGTCTAAGTTCTTCCAGATCAAATTTAGTCTTTTTGGATGACAGATTTCTGATGATAAGTGCATTCTCACTTCCATCCCAAGGCATGGATAATTACATTTTTAGAACAGTTTTGCTTATATGCAATTTTTGTGGCAACTATCCTAACTTTGTGAGCGTACTGATCCAAAGCAAATTCATTGATGCAGATTAAGTCCAATCTACAGAGCAAATTAGGGGCCCCGAGTGGCTGAATGGTCTAAAGCGCTGTCCTTTACGGATCACTGCCATCTCACCTCTGTCTGCGTAGGTTTGAGTCTAAGATTCGGCTAATGTAGTTATGTGAGAAAGCTTGCCAGTAGCTTCTCGTGGGTCGGTGGTTCTTTCCAGGGGTTCTCTCGGGTTCTTCCTCCACCAATAATACTGGCCACCATGTACAGCCTATCATGTGCTGATAAATGGCATTAAGCCCTAAAAAAACAAAAAAAAACAGAGCAAATTCATTGATGCAGGATCAGCCCAATATGTGGAAATGTACACTACATTTCAAAAGTGTCTGTATTGATATATTGTCCTCCCATCTTTGAAAACAATGAGTAGTGATCTCCCTAGATGCAATGGCTTGGTCTTCAGAGCCCTCACTGGGTCCTGTAGATGATCTTAAGATGAATTGTCCAGAATTATTACCAATATCTGATTACCCATAAACAGTAGCCTGTTATTTGCAGTGAAAGCAGGGGGGATTCATGAGTTACATGGAACTGTAAGTAGTTCGGTTCACCAATATGAACTGTACCCACCGATTTTTTCTGCCGATCACAAAAATAGTGAGGAGCCAAGACTTATATGAGAAGTGAGCTAATTAAGCTCTTGAGAGCAGTTGGTGCCAGGTTAATCCACACAAATTCCACATGGGCAATGATCCAGTATCATTGGACAGGTAAAATCAGAAGTGAACAGATGATCGGATAGGTCTTTGGTTTGTCTGATATACTCTGTTTCATGATAACATAATGTGCCAGTGATCATGGAAAGGTAAGTTTAATTGTGATTGGTGTTAACATCAAACAGCTATAAGAAATTAGTTATCGCAGTTGTGAACAATTGTATAAGTTGCTCTTGTGTGCTCCACTAAGAACATATTCTGTTGCATTCATACATCTCTATGATGAATAGCCATCTCACTTGAGGGATTCTCCATGACTTGCTGTGAAAACTGTTTGTTCTTAAGGGCATGTTTTAAAAGATCCAGATGTGCCAGGTTCAGCAATTATGTGTTTGGATGAAGCAAATTTGCCATCATGGTTACCTAACACAGGTGAGGAATATCTCCATTCCTGGTGATTCTTTTGTAACAATGATCCAAATCACCACTGAGTAGAGCCATCACAATTAGACACTGAATCTCCTGATTCCTGTATTAGGGCATAACCAATTAGAATTTTTCTACCGATTTCCGATTCCGGATTTTGGGCATGAAATTTTTCCGATTCCGGATACGATTCAATTAATCGGAAATGCTAAATCCGTATTTTTTTCTAAAAAATTTCATCTTCCGTTTCCGGGTTTCTGGTATCTGGTTTTGTCGTGTCTAGCATGTTACTTAGTACTTTACCATATCCGGCTTCATTTCCGGTTTTCACCCGCTAGTTCAAATAGATTGTCTCACAGCGTGGTTGTGTTGACCATATTGGACTTTTCTGACTTCTTATTTAATTTTATTAAAGCACTATCGAATGACACGCACTGTTAGACACGGTGCTATAGAAATTCAACTTGATTATTTTTATTATCCGAATCGGTCGTTCCTGCCTTGTCCGACTCCGATTAATAAGAAGTTCATACTATCCGGTGGAATCCAATTTCAGGATCAAAAGTCGGTTATGCCCTATCCCGTATGATAGAAGCTGCTGAGTTGTTGGAGAAGTGTATGCATTTGGCACTTCCAATCCATAGAATGAGTACTGATTATCCAGACCTATTGGATCCATGACTGGTGAGACAAAGGTTCGAATATTGTAATTTCACCATATCACCAAAAGGTTCATCATAGGTTGATCCAGTTGAGTGAAAACTGAAAAATGAATAGATTGTTCTGTTTCTATTAGTTCCATCTTGTAGGACAGCCATTGATACGTAAAGCTTAAACGTGAAATTTTCACGGAGAACACCACTTTAGAAAATCCCAAACAAGAATACAAAGGTCTAGAGACTTGGTATTCCTTGCTATTAAGTCAAATCACCACAGTGGAGTTGTCAGCCAGAATGAGGTACTCTAGCCACCAAGAGAAGCTTTTAAAACATCATTCATCTTGAAAATGATGATTTGTAAATAATTATTCTGAGGGAGTCACACTCCTATGGCATCCTGGAATGGCAGGTGATTTGCTCTTGCACTCCTTCTGGTTTGCATTTGTATTGTGATTGCTAAAGGCTGTACTTGCAGAGGTATCCCCAATGTGAGTCAGTTGTGGTCCCTGCTTTTGAGATGCAAGCTCATATTGCGCAGATTGTGAAAGTTAGTCCAATGGTCAAGGCTCTACCTCCATTTGGACCACAGAATCATTCATATGAGAGCCAACGAAAGCAAACAAGAACTAAAATGTCCACTGCCACATTGAGCAAAACTTGGCAAGCAAAGGAATTCTCTAAGAGATGCATTGCTCCATACAGACAAAGAATCAACCATTTCATTAAGTCAGATCTTGTTTCTAGGGGAAACATTCTTACCTGAATATTGATTCCAGACCTAGTGAACCAAAATCTTGAAAGGGTATGATGTGGGAGATGTCCTTCTTAACAAGTAGATTGCAAATGAGCAGAGTAAGAAGTTAAATCATTTCTTGTACCAGAATATAACTAGCCCTCTGTTTTGTAGCCTGTTGTAGGCAAATCACAAAACTTATGGAAGCTGTTTGAGTATTGATGTGAAGCTATGCCTACTACAAGTTCACACAGATTGTACAGTCTCTACAACGGATGGTATTAGAACCTGTTGTTCTATCCAATCATGAACCCATGTGCTCATTACTGTGTTGAAGCTGAAAGAACCCTGGGCAATGGCTTAAGAGGTGCACTAAACAGGACACCAAGTCCTCATGAAACCAAGTCCTCATGACACCAAGTCCTCACGATGCCAAGTCCTCAAGACAACAAGTCCTTATGACACCAAGTCCTTACGACACCAAGTCCTCATGACACCAAGTCCTCATGACACCAAGTCCTCATGAAACCACTTGTCAAGTCCACATGACATGGACAATCTTCCCCATTCAGCAACAAAAGACTGAAGTCTTTTTTCTACTGGGATCTGTGATTAGGGGGTGGGATGAAATACATATAATTTGAGATTGGGAGAGTCTTGTGAAACATTGACAAAAATGATCAACTTTTACTTTTCACTCTTCTAATTAGTTTGGGAGAACTGTGGATTTTGATGGTTGTAAATTCAGTAGTACTGTTTTCTAGTTTCATGTGCTCTGGGGACATCCCTGTTAGCTTTTGTGGCTTCCTTGTAAATCCCTCCACTGTAGCTGAGACTGTGGGATGGAAAGAGTGTATCCTCGGTGCCTTGTTGATGGTGAGTGTAGCCTGAATCCAGGCTCCCATATAATCAACAGGTATCCAAATGGATAATGATGAAAGGCAACTGTGTGAAAAAAAGTCCATTGATGCGTGTAACATGTAATTGATGATGAAAGCAGTCCCAAAAATGTCAGTAACTGGTCAGATTTTGGAAGCAATTACAAGTAGATATTTCTGTAGACAAAAATCATCTGGTGTCAGAACTGTAGACAATGCAGGTGATGAAGAGGAAAGAGGACAGAACACCGATGGAAGTCAGTGGAAAACTTCTTCAGTCAAAGCCTGCGAGGCAACATTTCACTCCCCATAGTAAGATCTCATCAAGAGAAACAAGAATTTTGGAATAAGATAATGAATAATGCATCTCGTGTTGCTACCTGTGACATAGTTGAAGGAGATTGTAGAGGATGGCAGCTCACTATACTTGCAACACATCAGGAAGAAATCCATTTCTTTATAATGTATAATGTATCACTAAGTAGAGGCTCTCTTTGGGTGGCAGAAGCAAAGGAGTGAGTCAATAAACTGAGGTACCCAGATGGGCATTGTAGCCTGTAAGTGACTACAGGTACTATGTGTGTTATAGCTCCATGAAAGTGACTATATAAATTGGCTGCCATCTGTAGAAAGTGCCTGGTAGCACTATGTGGGTTAGAATGACCCATGGGAGTGCCTATTGAGACACGAAGTATAGTAAGTGTCCAGCTTTATGAACTTATAAATGTCCATGCAAAGCTACCAACCATAATTAATATCTGCATGTGTTCTGTACATGTATAGCATTGATATTAATATGTAGGAATGTCAATTTGTACAGCCTATACAGGCAAAATCACTGAAGAGATGCTTGTAGTAACATGTACAAAGTTGAAGCCAAATAATCAATGCTAGTAAGAAATTTCCTGTAACATCCCAAGCTTTACTTCAGCACAAAGTCAGTTTTTACTAAATGTCAACTTGGGATTTTAATCACAAGAAGGAAAGCTACTTAAGTTTCAATGATTTAGTAAATGCTAATGGCAAATATTAGCAAATATTAACTGTGCAATATGGAAGAATGGATCAAGAAAGAAATCGTAATGTTTCAGTCAAAACTCTGAAATAGGTCACATACCTAAAATTCTTTCATTATATAAATGTGTGGCTCAGTGTAAAGTTAAGAAGGTATATAATAATTGATGAAAATGATTAATGTGTTTCTCTGGGAATGTACAACCCAAAACAAATTGAATTATAAAACACATGAAAAACTATACCACTCAAATGCGTTTTCCAGTGAGTTTAGTATTGTTATGGTCCAGAATGCACTAATACTTTGAAATATAAATTTAGAATTGTTTTCCTTTATAGCCAGATAAATGACACGTTAATGTAATATAGAAATAATGAATACTCCCTGTAGGAATATTTTAATGAATGTTCCCTTCTATACATGTTTAGTTATTTACCGTGACAACAGTACTGACATTTTAATATATTTATCTAATTGAATGTCCATATGCAACAATTTTATAACTGCAGAATAGATCAATGTTTACTCACTCGAGTCAATATAGATGTAGGCCATCGGTTACACAACGCTACTGTAGTATAGCACTGTTAATTCTATGTGGGGCATCTATCTTCAACACTGCATAATATACTGTATATTTATTTCATATAATTTAGAATATTGTATCATCCGTAATGGATTATATTATTACAATGTGATCTCAATAGTAAGAATACCGCGGTCATATTAGCTCTCATATACACTGTTCTCTTTTTGTGCATATAGTCTCTGCCAGTCAGAATGTGACTGCCAAAACATGGCACATGATTGGTGTTTATACCCTTGAGACCCATAGGTCTTACGCAGAGATTGATGTGAAAATCTTGGTTGCAAGTGCGTGAGGGAAACACAAAAGTAGTTTGAATGATACTTAACAACACCTTAGAAATGCTCAAAAGTATGATGGTAGGTGAATTGCGATTTGCACTTACACAAATACTTTGGCAGTGGAATTACTATATTTGGACACTTGATGTGAAGATATTCAAATCAGAACTTAACTCTTTATCTAAAAAAAAACGAATATAATATGCTAAATAGTGTTAGAGAATTTAAAAGGGAACAAACCACAACGACCAAAAAGACCAATTTAGACCAACATTGACAACGGGATAAAAACCTGTACAAAGTAAGTGCCAATCACAATCACCCAAATTATCAATATATTAATAATCCAAAAATCACTAAATGTCATATTAAAACATTTTTACAGTTATTTATTTTGCCTAGCAACTCTACAAGTCTTTATGTCTTCATGTATTTACTAAAATACATCCCATTTTGTTGACCATTGATATAGACATGAATCACTAAAATTTAATATTTAATACTGAGAAGAATGAAATATATGTTCGAATTAGGCACAAACTACTTATATTTTATAACACTGTAAGTTGTCACATTACCCACATGATTGCCAATACTGTCAAAATCACTGAAGAGATGCTTGTAGTAACATGTACAAAGTTGAAGCCAAATAATTATAATCAATTCTGGTACGAAATTAAGAATAATATGGCCTATACTGGCAAAATAACTCTAGCATTTCCTATAGTAACTAAACGTATGAGCTCTGATTAGAAAACTTACTTCTATTTATCTGACAACAAAGGAAGCTATATATAGTACAATAAATGAATTTTCTATATTACACACAAAATCTTCACATAAAAAGGTACTGAAGCATCATAATTGATAATTAAGTTGAAATACCAAGTTAATAAGACGCATCTTGGACTGTAAAAAAGTTCTTGACTTATGGAAATTATACCAAATTAGTTTCATGACATCCTTTGTTGTTATGCTTGATCCATGCAGTTGGTATCCAGGGGCTATTTAGCGGTTTACAACCTAATACATGACAAAATACTATCTTTTTAAAAACCATTGTCACTGCAGTTCTAATCAACATACATAAAAAAAGCAAATTTTGTAGTAAATTATGTTTCTCCGAGAATACTTACCCGATCACATTACTTTAGGGATATTAGCCTGCTACCTCGCGAATCCAGCCCTACCAAAAGACGAAAATTCGTCTTTCCTGTCTATGTCATATAGACAAAGGGCAATAACTCTTGCCCCTTACCTCCCCTTGCTACCCGCTAGGTGTCTCTTCTTTAGTTTTTTAAGCTGAGCGGTATATAAAACACGAGGATGCTCGCATGGCGGGGTGGTTGGGAGGGTTTCTTAGTAATGTGATCGGGTAAGTATTCTCGGAGAAACATAATTTACTACAAAATTTGCTTTCTCCTTTGAATACGTTCCCCGATCACATTACTTTAGGAGAATAAGTAATAGGAGGAGGGAATGCGGAGCATCCGACCTCCACCCCGGGTATCCTCTAGGGAATGATGGCTGGATTCCCCATGTGAATGATAACCCGGTCTCCTAATTTTCAATCAGCAACACAGCCCAGGGTCACGTGATATGTGACCCCTTTATACGGTTAAGAAGATAGTTATTGAAATCTTCTTACCTACGAAAATTTATCTGTCGAATCCAGCAAAGCTAATAGGCTGTGCTGATTGTTGCACATGGGTCTGGTGGGCGTCTGGGCTGCCAACACCGGACCTACTAGAATCAATGTTTGCCTCTGCGAGTACAAACTTGAAGATAAAACTGTAGAAGGTTGACTCTGCATGTCAGCCAACAGCTTCTATAAAGTGACTGATTTGCGAATTCTCAGAGTACGCCGAGCGTATAACCCATTACAGCCATGAAGCAAGGGCTTGAATGGTGATATCTTATGTCCCAGCTATCACCAGAAGAAAGAGGTGCTTGTATGTGACCTGACTCACCTCTATGCATTGAAATGGTGCTAGAGTGCACAAACAGGATCTTACATGGCTGTTGATCCTGACTTATCTATAAAGAAAGCGAGCTAATGACGACTCGTTGATCGCCAATGTATGGTAATATATTTTGGACTACGAAGCCTGGCTGCGTCAAGAGGACCATCAAACCCTCTGATCGGAACGGAAGAGAGTTCGGGTCACTAGAAAGGACATGTAACTCGCTCACCCTGCATGCTGAAGCTAAGACTATCAAGAAATCCAATTTGTATGATAGTAGCTTTAACTAATCGTGGGTTAAAGACTCAATACTGTCTGAATTGAGTCATGTTAAAACCCAGGACAGATTCCATTTGGAAACAGGGTGAGGGATATAAGTCGATTGAATTTTTAAAAGTGTCTAAAAGATCTGACAAATCTTTGTCATGGCTGATAGCAAAAGAACCAGAATGGCGGAATGTGTCTGATATCATGGAGCGGTAGCATTTGATAATAACTGGAGCCAGCTGTTTCTCCTCGAAAAGCCAGAGAAACGTTGGCCAGTTGAGGGATTGTGACACTCAGAGGAACAATGTGAATGATATGGTACCAGTCCCTGAAAACATGCCACTTGCCCTCGTAAACCTTCAGAGTAGAGGGCCTTCTTGCTCTCGAGATTCTCTTCGCAATCAAATATTCAAATTGTTTGTCTTGCACGGCTGTCTGGACAAGAGTCAAGCTTGAACATAAAGACGGTCCGGACAGGGGTGGAACACCCCTGGCCGCGGTTGCTTACGAATACTTGTGCTGACTGTAATCTTCCTGGGTAGATCTATCGCCTAGATTGAGTAGATCGGAGACCCAGGAGTTGTTCCATCTGAGAGGGGCAATCAGAACCATCTGACAGTTCTGACCCCTTAACTTCTGGATTAATTTCAGTACCAAGACCGTGGGAGGGTAGGAGAATGACCACAACCCTTCCCAGCTGATTGATCGAGCATCCACGACCCAAGCTTCTGGGTCTGGAACCTGTGAGATGAAAGGTGGACAACTTGCGATTCCACCTTGTTGCAAAAGATCAATCATCAGACGTCCCCAAAGTGTGTCAATTGGAAGAAAGTCCGATTGATGGAGTGACCATTCTGTGTGAATGACTAGATAGAGTGTCAGCCAAGACATTGAGTCTGCCAAGAATGTGTCTGAATTGTACATTGAGGTGGAGATTGTCGAACCAATGTAGAAACTGCCAGCTCAAATTGCACAGGTCTGGTGATTGGTGTCCCCTTGTTTTGAGGCAAGGCACCACCACAATGTTGTCTGACATAATGAGGGCAGTTTGTAATAAGAGTTGATCCTGCCCGAAATGAAAGGCATTGATGACAGCCGTTATTTCTGAAAGGTTGATATGGAAAGGGGCTCGCATTGGCACCCACGTGCCGCTGACAGTATCGAAGTCCGGCAACAGGTGTGCACCCCAACCGTAGGTACTAGTGGCGGAACATACCGTTATCCCCGCTTGGGGTATCTCCAGAGTAATCCCTGTGGACAGCCCACAGGGGTTGTGCCATTGACTCAAGAATGATCGTATCTCTGGCTTGAGCATGACTGTTTTCTGGGATCGAAGGGACTTGAAAAGGGCGCAATTACGCTAGCAACGTCCTTTGTAAAGGGCACATAAAAGGACGGCTGAGCGGGATCAAGTCTGCTGCCGCATTGAATAATCCGAGGATCTGCAACTCTCTCGCTAAAATGCGCATCCTGTCGGAAACGGACTCTACAAGTGCAAATATCTAGATGATCCCAAACTCGAGGAAGCCTTACCAGATTCAGATCGGGAGAAACTCCACACCCAGATGGACCAAAAATCCGGATTGGACAGAGATCAGACTTTATCCAGTTCACGAGAAAGCCTATATGATGTAAAGTGATATAAGATCGTTTCTGCCTTTGAGCCGAGTAGAACTTGACAGATGCTTCTGGAGGATGTCGTCCAAATATACTGCAGACGCAATAGATGAAGTTGAGCGGAACAGGGTGACGACGTAATCCATAACCTTGGTACTAACCCAAGGGCTTAAATTGAGGCCAAAAGGTATGACATGGAACTGATAAACCGAGTCCCGACAAGCACAACGGAGAAATGTCCGCTACTCGTGGGATAGGGATGTGAAATGTGCGTCGGTCATATCTAGCCAGCTTATGATGGGGTTTAAGCGACATGCCCTTCAGACATGCGTCACGACGTATCAGGTCTAGGTTGGCAGAAGCAGTCAGCGCATTGGCCATGGAATGGTGAGCTGCCCTGTTAAGAACCCTAGCTAACCGGGCCGTCGATTCCCAAGCATGTTCATTGCCAGATTTTTCAGCGATCCTGAAAATGGCTAGGGAGGCTAGGTCTAACAGTGAAGACGTAGCGACTACATTTCGAACCAGCTTGGACTTGGCATTGAACACAGTTTTGTCCACTTTATAAGACAATGGAGCAGACATATGGACTGCTGCCATGTTTTTATCCAGAGCCGGGACCTCAGTACTGAACGCATCGGAGTGAGTTTTGTACCATCGACCTGAAAACGACGCTGGTACTTGGCTTTCAGAAAAGAACGCCTTAGCATTTCCTGGATCCCCTATACGTGTCGACAGACAGTCATAATTTCCTTAATTTTGTCGACTGAGGAAGGAGGCGGAAGGATAGAGTTTCTTCCCCCTCATCCAGATCGACCGACACTCTAACCTTATAGTCGGTAATGGCAGCAGGAGGTGGAGGGCTTTCTGAAGGGGCCAACACCCTATAAATTTCCTCCACTGCGGTTTTGAAGCTGAACTCAGTCCATTCCATAGTTGGATCTGTATACAGCTGATTTGCCTGCGATTCATCGCACTCACTATGTGCATAATCTTGCTCTGGTAAAGCATCCATATCGGGGTAATGCATACCAGGTGGCATAGATGACTCTATTCCGTCACCTCCTCCCTTGTTTTAAAATCACACCGTCACGTATTTGACGTGACGGGATGTGTACACCGGCAATACTGACTGATTTGTCTGGTATATGGTCGGCCGGAATGTCGGCGAAGGTCCGGCTATGACCGGCACCTGCCTCTTGAATGGTCTGATTGGACGGAGGTTCATCTATAACATTTCTCTCATGGTAGTGATATGTAACCAGTAGTGTAGATTGACTGACGGGTACATCACTATAATCTCCGTAAATCCGATGTACAGCCGTTGCAGGTTGATGCCGGCTGGAAGACCGGTGCCATTTGGGCTTAACGGTCGTTGTCAGATGGTCGGCCGGTGCCGGTTGATGCCTGCTGGATGACCGGTGCCATTTGGGCTGAACGGTCGTAGCCGGATGGATGGCCGGTGCAGGTTGATGCCGGCTGGAAGGTTGGCTGGACGACCGGTGTCATTTGGGCTGAACGGTCGTTGCCAGCTGGACGGCCGGTGCCGGTTGATGCCGGCTGGAAGGTCGGCTGGACGACCGGTGCCATTTGGGCTGAACGGTCGTTGCCGGGTGGACGGCCGGTGCCTGTTGACGCAGGCTGGAAGGTCGGCTGGCCGGCCGGTGCCATTTGGGCTGAACGGCCAGTGCCTGTTGATGCAAACTGGAAGGTCGGCTGGCCATCCGGTGCCATTTGGGCTGAACGGACGGTGCCGGATGGACGGCTAATGCCGGTTGGTGCTTGCTGAAGTGCTGGCTGAACTGACGGTGTCGGCTGGACGGACGGCTGGACGGCCGGCAAAAGTGCATATTAAAATGGATCCAATTGATCCAGCATAGACTCCATGCGTCCGGACTTACAGGCCCGAAAGTCATGCACGGACCTGCGGTGAAATTTACACCCACTGGGCAGCCTAAACCATGTCAACATAATTTCCTCCATTTCCACATTGCCAACACCCATTTTGCCATTCATGCCTTCGTTGTCGACTTTGCTACTGAAACGACAAAAGAAGAGAACAAAGCATACATTAAAAAATTCAGCATATTATTAATTCGATAATACTATAACCGTTACTAACGGAGTAGTCAAATTATTCCGTGCCATGTTAACTCTTAATGACAACACTAGTTATCGCCGTGAGCGTGTTGCAATGGTTCGTTCAAGACGAAGTCTACTGAAACGAAAAAGATGATAAACAAAGCACAATTAGCAATTCAGCACGCTATTAAGTTGCTATTACCATAACCGTAACTAACGGAGGAAGCGAAATGATTTAGTGTCGTGTGAACTCGTGACTACAACACGAATTCCGCCATTAAATAGTCGCAACTGGTCGTTCAGAGACTATGTCTACTGAAACGAAAAAGAAGATAAACAAAGCACAAATTAACAATCAGCACGCTATTAAGTCGCTATTCCATAACCGTAAGTAACGGAGGAAGCAAAATGATTAAGTGTCGCGTGAAATCGTGACTACAACACGAAGTCCGCCATTAAATAGTCGCAACTTGGTCGTTCAAAGACTTTTTGAAGTCTACTGAAACGACAAAGCAGGTAAATAAAGCACAAATTATCAATGCAGCACGTTATTAAATCGCTAATATCGTAAACGTTACATACGGAATAAGCGAAATTATTGAGTGCTACATGTATTACATGCTAGTACCGCCATAAGCGTGCTTGACCACGTTGCAACCTGGTCCGAAGTCTAGAAAAGGTGACAAAGTCACTCAAATTGGAAAATATTGTAAAATAATGTATACAACCTGTCGAGGAATGATTATCCAACACAGTAATTCCAAATTTAACTTCGGATGGTCAGAATTTACACTAAGATGGCTTGGATTCATTGGAGGTCTAATTGTACGTGTTTGCACACTACAAGCAAAGCTAAAAAAATAAAGAAGCGACACCTAGCGGGTAGCAAGGGGAGGTAAGGGGCAAGAGTTATTGCCCTTTGTCTATATGACATAGACAGGAAAGACGAATTTTCGTCTTTTGGTAGGGCTGGATTCGCGAGGTAGCAGACTAATATCCCTAAAGTAATGTGATCGGGGAACGTATTCAAAGGAGAAATCCACTGTCTCACCTGCTCCTGTCTATAGGTGTAAATGGAACAGGACCAAGAGTTTTTGACCTCCGAGGTGGACCAGTGTACTCTGGAATCGGGGGTGTCACAGGAAATGTAACATCTGCATCTACACCAGCCTGATCAACAAAAGATATGCTTTTAATACCTCTTTTCTTGATCAATATTGGATTTAATTACAATCGCTTACAATGTCACATATAATACAGAACTACTCCCCATTACATCCATATGTACCTATAATCAGTACTGGGAATAGGCAGAAATTTCAATATCATTGGTTGTTTTATCATAACCATTTGGTTATCTTTTTATAAACAGTTAATGACATTTTTAAATAAAACTTAAAAGAAAATTAATTCAATACACCTACCAGATTATATAAATACAGTGTCTGACTTGACTGAGTTTAACCAATCACGGTATACATCTCAAATGAGATATATAAAAAACAGGTAAAAATCTGTAAATCTTAATTCAATGGAGTTCGGAGAAACAGGCTTAAGAAATAATGTTCATCAAAGATGTCATGATAAATAATGTGTTGCATCCTTTTGATCGTTCTTAACTGATTACAGAATTAAATGTTTGGTGATTTGACACATCTGACTGATCTCTAATTACTCCGATTAAATGTCACAACTCTCCATGTAATGACTTTAATATAGTGAATCAAGCAGCATGCCATGGCTTTCATGTGAGTCATGGACACTTACATAGGTGGTCATTTCAGATTACAAGACTTGTAGATTTAATGCATTGTTTCCATAACCTAAATTGTAAAACAGTAAGATCAACTGGTACAGTAATTGTGTATTACCTGGGTTTCCTGTTGCTGCTGCTGAACACTTGCAATCAGAGAACGTAATTTCTTAGCATGCTGAATCAGTCGGATGGTGTGCAGAGTTAAAGGATCGGTTTGAAAATTCTCTGGAGGAAGAGGTCTGCAAAAATATGGAACACTTGAACAAATCATGTATTACACAATGAAAGTAAGAACACAATGACAAGGAACCTAGACTTACTAGCTCATTACTCCGCTAGTAATTTTGTTTCAATGACTATCTGTAATTGATTCTCAGTTTGTAAAGAGAACATAATAATCAGTGATATTCCATTAAAAATCATCCATTGTCTGGAACCAGCTTATGTTTCAAAATGACCATTGTGACGGTCTAATTAGAAGCTCTATAAGCCCAATTTTCATTTATGATCAATTAGATATCATAAGGATTCTTTCATGGCTGATATGACCACTCATTCACAGGAAACAGATTTTCAAGATGACCACTGCGGCAGGCATACAGAATGTCAGAATGGCATAATTGAGAACAACTCGACATCATAAGAAGTTGTTTAGTACTGACATGATCACACACATTCAGGCAGAGTAGTATTAAGATGACCAGTGTGGTGGCCTTTTTCACACCATAACCATAACAAAATTTTCAGATGGCCACTGTGTGGCCAAACTGGACATCAAATTAGCACCAATTACATTTTTGACTAACTGGACTTAATAAGAGTTATATGATGCAAGCATCATGTTCAAACGACCATCGATTCCTGAGCAGCACTAACGAGATTTTCATGATGGCTGCTGTTTGGCCATCACATCAGGACCGTTTTCATATACAACTAAACAGATATCATAAAAAGTCTTCTAATGAAAAATCCATGGCAATTATGAAAGAAGAAGTATAAATAACAAGGTTTCAAAGACAGCCATATATCAATCAGAAAGGCACCATTTTCAATGAGGAACAAACAAATCATAAGAAGTGTTTTAGTGAAAATCCCATTTAGATATGACCATCCATTCTGAAGGAGAAGCCATACCATGTTTTCAAGCCAGTTTTTCTGATGGACATATTGGATAACAGATTGTTCAATCAGAATCAACCAAACAAACTGAAGAAGTTTCTAACTGAAACTACATGTCAATATGACTTTCTATTCATGAGGATTAATGATAACAAGATCTTTAATGGCTTCTGTGACAGTCATATTGGACATTAAATTGGACCAATTCTTCATGAGGATCAACCAGACATCATAAGAAGTTTTAAAGTTCAAACTCCATTCTGGCAAAGTAGTGATAACAAGATAACCATTGTTGTAGCCACATAGGACATCATCCTTTTCATTTACAGGGTAATCCTCCAAGTAGTTTAGGAGATGTATCAATAATGAACTTACAGGGCTGGACAACAGATGATTGTTATGTGTATTTCATTTGCATTATTTGTTATGGTTTTTTTTATTCATTATATGCACTGATTTATTTTTATTTATTCTGTAAACAACTAACACAGAGCTTATATTTTCTCTGGAAGAGTGGGTTTAATATTATGATTATTATAAAAAGAAGTAAACATTTAATTTTGTCAAGGACATTGTTTTTACCTTGTCCTTTATTATAATTTTTGTAACAGAATGTTCTTGAATGGAATTTTCCACTAAGTAATAGGGTTTTTTTTAGAAGTGGTAATTGTGACCTTGGTAATGAAGAGGACATTCCATCTTATTTACTAGGAAATTTATTATTCATGCTGTTAGATCTGCTCAGTGTTAATCTGAGTTAAATTATTCAAATTATTTATTAACTGGAAATATAAAGTGCTCACTAATACTCTTGGAGAGTGAATTAATTGGGAATTAAAGTGAATTCAAACAAGGAAACCTTAGATTATGTTACTGTGATTCTACACCAGACTGTTGGCACATTGTTACAATTTAAGCCATTGGTACATCAGTACATTAGAGACTTCAGGCCACTAAAGGTACATCAAAACCTTTGATGTTGGAAACTCAAGTCTATTCAGATTTTTATTAAATACGACTTGTGTTAGTAATTCAACAATTATTTGAGATTTAATTTGTAACACCATAAGTTCTTTTACATTTTCACTTCGAATTAAAAGGAAATAAATTATTTTTTTAATATTACAAAGCGTCTTGCTTTTCACTCCTTTCTATTGCTTAATTATGACCATAGAGCTGTAATATGATGGACAATGGAAAACAAACCATTGCATAAGCTCTTCTGGTCTATAATCAGTATAGCTTAAAAAACTAAAAATGAGATTATTTATACCAACTATAGCATTGTGACAAATCTTTCATTCTTCTAAATCCCTTGGATCTTACCCTCTGTAACTTATCAATGATGAAATACTATCATACACCCATGGATGTACACACATATCGAAATGGACACTAAACATCTTTCTTCCCATATTGAAGAGACCAAGGGACCAAAAATGACTTTATAACATAGATGATATATATTGAGTTATTAAAAAGAAAAACTATGACAAAATGAACAAAACCCACAAAATATAATCAACAGTCAAAAGGCAGATACATTTTTTACCTTATATCCTGCTCTAAGGCTCTTCAGGGGTCGGAGTAAGTTGGCAAACTGGGTTCGTACTTAAGTTAAATCTGGAAAACTTTTATCCCACAGGTAAAGTACTAACCAAGTTTAAAAGTCATGCAATAAGAGATACTTTTTTGCAATAAAAACACCTCAAATGCATTTATTTTTTAATACCCTATTTAGTTACATTTTTTGTATATCTTGCAATTTCTGCATTTGGGCCCAATTGGTCAATGAGAGGGTTTGAATCCATTCAATGCACGAATACTCAATGAGTCTGACACCAAAAATAACATTCTGGTGATATAAAAGTTTTTGACCCCAATGACCTGTTTGCTTCCCTTCCCTGCCCAGAACTCCTGGGGTCAACCATGAACATGTTACATACATTATATACCTGGAATAATTTAAGATCTGTACCAAACTAAAAATGAAAAATAATCATGAAAGAAGGATAAACATATTACATATTTTTCACCATTAACCTTGACCCAGGACTCCTAGGTTCACAGAAAATTTGGAAACCTTCCTGCAACTCTGTTTGTTACAGAATCTACAATCTGTTCTTCTGTCATGTACTCAGCTGTGGGACAGTCACTGTCAGCACATAACCACCTCTCCACATCGTCGCAATTAACATCCATCTGAGCACCATGGGTCTGTATAAATTTCTCCCAAACAGCCTCTGCCTGAACGACATCTGTTTCGCTGAAACCTTCAAAGTCGCTCTCGTCATCACTGTCATGATCAATGTCTTGCTTTATATCAAAGGCAGCTCCAAGACCCTTCATCCAGCACCCCTCTATTATCTTAGGTGTGATCTATCTCCATGCTTGACCACCCATGAAAACAGTCTCCTACAAACTCGCACTCTTGAGAAAGGTTGTAACACCTTCTCCACTGTCCAGCATGGACTGTATTAACAGTCGACGATAATTCTGTTTAAAGGTGCTTATAATTCCCTGGTCTAGTGGCTGGATTACTGATGTTGTGTTTTTAGGGAGATATTCCACCCGGATTTTTCTGTTGCTTGTTTGTAGTGAATCAGCAGGTGTGTGTGCTGGGCAATTGTCTAATAGCAGTAGAGCTTTCTCCTCTAAGCCCCTGGATCACAGGTGGTTTCTGACGGCGGGGACAAACATCTTAGAAAACCACTCTGTAAATATTGTTGCAGTCATCCATGCATTTCCACTTTTTCTATAAACAAATGGAAGGCTGTCCATATTTATGTGATGAAAACAATGGGGAGACTTGTATTTGCCAACACATAATGGTTTCAGTTTATGTGTGCCAGTTTTGTTAACACAAAACAAAAGTGTTAATCTCTCTTTGTTCAGCTTGACACCCTCCTTTTTGTGTGTATCATCTCTGGTAGCTTGAGTTTTATCTGGCATCATCCAATAGCATAGACCAGCCTTATCACAATTATAAACTTAGTCGTCTGTATATCCATCACGGGTCAGTATCTCTCGGAGTTGGTTGGGATAACTAGATGCGGCCGCCTGATTTGCTGAGCGTATCTCTCCCGACAACGAATTTTGTTTTATTCCATGTTGGCACTGGAATCTCCAAAGCCATCCATGGCTTGCCATGAAATCTGAATCAGTATCCATAGTTTTGGCCATTTTCTCTGCCTGGGCCTTGAGAATTGTTCACGAAATCGGAACACCTTGTTCACTTTGCTGTCTGAACCAGGTGTACACAGCATCATCTAATTCTGTGTCGTTTTCAGTGCATGCCCGTTTACGTTTAAATCCATCATGAGAATCAACTTCATGCAAATAATCCCAAAATTTCTGCTCATCCTTGAGCCAACCTCTGAGTGTCGACTTGGCAAGTTTAAGTTCACGACAAACTTTTGATCTTGATTCACCATTACGAACCCTCTCTATGACAGTAACTTAAAGCTTTTCATTCACCGAGTACGCCTTTCGCTTGATTCCCTTGCTCTCCATGATCACATTTACAAATGATTAGGATAAATTACTGATTAATATATACTTTAATGACAATAAGTACATACTATTTGAAACCATGTTCGATTGATCCAATTAAATTGATTGATGTTGAGACACGATATTGACCGCAAGAGTTTATGCATGTAGGATTTGCATTCCTTTGAACTTTTGTATTGTACGTCTTTTACCTGATTTGATACAAAAGACCTACTTAACGTGATAAAACAAAGCAGGTCTATTTTAATTGATTTTTACAATGCAACAAACACTTCCCCAAGTCGTCGATCAAAATGCAGCCGGCACTTAATTAGGTTTTCAGATGTGCTCGCGGGCATCGATGTGACGGTCAATCAGGGTTCCTGCAGATTTAACAAAAATAAATTCCATGACTTTTCCAAAAAAATTTCCAGGGCCATTCCACAAAACTCAAGGACCACACTATCTTGCATTGTGAAGTAAATTAATATAAATAATGACATCTATCAATGAAAAATAACATATAAGTTAACAACAAATATTTATAATATGTCCATTTTAAATTTACCTGGGCTTGCACACCTTGACTTTATGTAGTAATTCATGTCATAATCCAATGTTCAATGTATTTTGTATTCAAATGAAAAAAATAAACAAATCCTATGTAGTCTCTGTATGTGTTCCAATTTAAAATACTAACAAAATACATTGCTTTCCAGTTGCTTTCTTGTATTTAGTGAGAAGCAAACTTTTTCTGCTCTATCTCCTTTTCAAGGTCCTTCAGAGTCTCTTAAGATTTTAAGACTTCACTATCATCATGAGATATTGTGTACTGTATTATGTGTTCAGAATTTTCTAACAGCCCAGTGTTCATTAAGTAATTCATTTTCATCACCTATTGCCTGACCAGACTTACAATCTAAGATTTATTCATTTTCATATTACATAGAATCTTGGAGATTTAAAATTAAAATCCAATTTCAGACACTGACAATTCTTTTCTTTAACTTTAAAAAAAAAATTCATTAAATATACTTATAACAGCAACACTAAAAAAGTCGTCAAAGTTTACCAGATACAGAAAAATGATTGATTAAAGTTAAACCATATTGACAGTAAAAATGTTTCATCCTAACCTAACAACCCTCTTGAAAAATGGAAGTCAAAATTCCCACACTGTAATATTACAGGAATTTACTGAAGCCTTTTGAATTCTGAATTTGAACAGTTTTCTTGCTCTAATACACGATCTATTATAGTATTTATTTTTATTGAGGATTTGGCAAAATCGGGAGATTCAATTGGGAGACCTAGACGGGTCTAATATTAAAATGATTCTCTGAATTTTTTTCAGGTGGGTTTTCAGATTATCTAAATACGACTTCGAAAAAAAACTACAATTTTCAATATTCTGAAACTAGAACTAAAGTAACAGCCCAAAACAAAAATATGAAATTGACAATAATGATTATAATCATGTCGTACCCTCCGACATAATAAATGACTGACTATGCTGCATGAGATGTTACGACAGACCCGAAAAACAAATGAGGAATATAAACAAAATCAAATTAGTACTTACCTTGTATGTTACATCAAAGAAATAACAGACTTTTTGGAAGAAATTAACTTCGATCTGACAGATCGTCAAGTGGTAAGTAATCAAAGTGCCATGGCTGACCATGTTAATTTTCCAATTGCACAACACCGGAAACCACGTGATATCTACTGTTAGGGGAACTTGCTCTTGTTATATGAAATGAAACTATTTATCTATCGTATCTTTTTTATCGTATTTTATTTAACTGGTGCTCTGTGCTCTAAGAAATTTGAAGTAATCAATTTCTTTAACTCCCTTGTCAGAAATTCCATGACTTTTCCAAAACTTTGCAAGGTTTTGACAAATTCCATTATTTTTCAAGGCCCTTGAAATTTATTTTTTAAATTCCAAAACTTTTCCAGGATTCCATGACCCGCGGGAACCCTGGTCAATTGACTCTTTTCATGTTTGAATAGAAGAGAACTTGCAACGATTATATTGCTTACACTGCAACACAATGAAAAGATTAAAACACTAATTTCCCCTGACAAGACATATTTAATTAGTGTTCATTTCATTCAGTGTTGCCACCTGTTAGCATTTACTATAATTCATTGATCGCTGTTTCGCCGTATACATATACAGTATTATTATTTACAGTGAACTGAGAAATTTTTTCCCCCGATAAAATCTAACAAGATATGTGATTCCTTATTAAAACCTGAAAATTTCATGATGTTGATTCTAATTTTTCGGGCACTAACTGCCATTTTCAACGATAAAACAGGCGATATATCAAGGTTTCATTCACCAGTTATGATCACGATTTTCTTCATTTTTAAAAAATATTTTCTTTTAAAAAAACGGGATCCACGCCGGACACCGCATTATAAGCGGGTTCACAAGTTATCAGGGCGCGAGTTATCGAGGGAGCGGTGTATGTAGGTTCAAGAATTTAGTATATCTCTTCACATATTATGAAACAGACTTTAGCTTATGACTACAAGTCAATAACAATCAGCTGCTTGGCAATGCATTGATATGGTGATTGCTTTTTCAGTTGCTGTTTGAGCTTTATGCATCTGGCTGTAAATTAAGGTTCATTATGAAATGTTTGAAACAAGCTGTATACATCTTTGCTAGCCAATGTTCCAGAATGTTAACCCTATCCAAACCTTGGCAGATGGAGCAGATATTTCTGTGCTTTGGGTCTGTGAATTTCATTGGATGCAGTGGCAAAAATAAAATGTCAACAGCAATGCAAACTGAATGTCATTAAAATGAAAGTGTGCAAGTCAACTTGGAATATAGCAAGTATCACCTGTATTCATTAAATAACTTGTTTCAAAATCTACAGTGTGGACAATGATATTGATTGAACCAGATTACTTTCATTAACTTTTAACCTCTCTCAGCAATGTTGTTGGTGGTTATGTTGAACATAATGTAGAACAAAAAAAAAGAAAAAGAAAAAGAAAAGAAAACCACTAACTAATCTTTGCAAATTATTTATCTAGGTATCAAACACAGGCCTACCAAGGTACAAAGTGATGCTATTTCAACTAAACTATTTATAGCTTACTCATTTGTTGGAGGATAGTGTCTACTGGAGGGCTGATGTAATCTTGGCCCTTCCACTTCCATCGGTCTCAGTTTAGTTAACTGCTCTCTCTCAATAGCTGCTATCCCTGAATCAGTATCAGGCACAACAGGAATCTCTCCCCACAAGGCAGACATGCTGGCTATCCTGCAGGAAAAATGATAGAAACTGACATTAAGATCTTCATTCCTATACCATTATAAATTAAATCAGTCTGCAAAACAAAAAAATATGCACACAGTCTTAATCTATGGAATCTGTACAGTATCCAGGTACCAAGAAATATCAACTAGCAGACACAGAGACATTATTATTTTGGTTTGGTTTAGTGTTTTACAGCATAGTAACACATTAATGTTACTTTGTGTCAAGGCAAATAAAGTGGCTTTTCTGGAAACACCATGGTAGCCAGTCTGGCCTGATCTCATGGTAGGATTCAACCTAAACCCTTCTTGTCAGGTGTCTGGCATGATAACCACTGAGTAATGTGTCCATTCATAAAAATAGATGGACATAACTTATCACAATAATGATAACAAATAAGTCATTGCGTCTATTCATACAAACAGATCAGCATAACTTATCACAATAATGATAACAAATAAGTCATTGTGTCTATTCATACAAACAGATCAGCATAACTTATCACAATAATGATAACAAATAAGTCATTGCGTCTATTCATACAAACAGATCAGCATAACTTATCACAATAATGATAACAAATAAATCATTGCATCTATTCATACAAATAGATCAGCATAACTTATCACAATAATGATAACAAATAAGTCATTGCGTCTTATTCATAAAAATAGATCAGCATAACTTATCACAATAATGATAACAAATAAGTCAAAGTGTCTATTCATACAAATAGATGGACATAACTTATCACAATAATGATAACCAATGAGTTCAAGTGTCTATTCATACAAATAGATGGACATAACTTATCACAATAATGATAACCAATGAGTTCAAGTGTCTATTCATACAAATAGATGGACATAACTTATCACAATAATGATAACCAATGAGTTCAAGTGTCTATTCATACAACCATGCATTCAGGGAGAGTAGCAGTAACAAGATTTTCAAAATGACCACTGTGGTGACCATAATGCTGTGCAGGCAGCACCATTTTCATTTACCAACTAGTCATTATGTGAAGACTTTGTAAGAAAATCCCATGGCAAGAGGACTTTATGTTAAGAAGTATCAATAACAAGATTTTAAAGATGGCTGCTATAGTGGCCATAATGGTCAAGACAAATTTTAAAATTGCAGTCATACCATTTTTGTATAACATACATAGATTGCATGTTAACCATTAAATTTTGAGACATTTTAAACTCAGGCAAGTTGAAATTGTAAACAAATGTTTACAATGATGTCATCATATTGTGATCCCAAAAGTAACACTCCGATTGTAATTTATTACATTGAAGTTGACCGCTGGGATGGTCTAATTGGTTAGTGTCCAACTCGGATTCTGGAGGTTGCAGGTTGAAGCCCCGTTAAGTCAATCCAAAGAGACTTAGAAATGGTACTAACAGCTGCCTCACTTGGTGCTCAGCATTAAGAAGTGTGTTAGGACTGGTCAACCTGTTGTCAGGATAATGTGACTGGGTGGGACATCATGCTACATGTCTGTGACATGATGCCCCAGTGCTAGACATCAGTATAAACTGTCACACTGCAGAAATTCAAATTGTAGCGATAAGACCTAAACCGTTTTAAAGCTGTGTTAAAATTCCAAAACCCACACAAACACACATTATAGTTTATTTGTAACAAAAACATGTCCTCATTAAAAAGGAATCACAATGCTCAATTATTATTGGTTTTGTAAAGATTTGTTTCATTAAGGTTCATGTGGCAGACAAATTTCACTTTATTTCCTACCAAAGGTATAAGACTTAGTCAACTTTTAACTCAAATTATTATATTAGGAAGAATGTTTCAGAAGATGTTTCTCTCTTTAGACTCTGTGAAATCCAAAGTAATGAAACATCTTAAAAACAATTACTACCAGAAAGGCTAAAAGGATATGATTCTGTGATTTAATAACAGATGGTGGAGAAGGAAATAGCAGTAATAATGCATATCATAAACTTGTCTGCTATTGCTGGTCAGGTGATCTCATGACTAATACCTTTACATAAAGACTGACAAAACTAAAGTAGAAAATTACCATCAGGTGTATGTACAAGTATTATTTTCAAAGTAATGGTAATGTCTGATAAACTGGAGTCTTATCTCAACAAAACAAGCTTGTAATTATATATCAATCTGAATTTCCATATGATGTTTCAGCAGGTACTTGTTTAATTCATTTAAATTAAACTAGATAAAAGCAATTTTTTTACTGGCATGATTTTACTTGACTTACAGAGAATTTTGATTACAGTAACCTTTTAAAAGAAGTAAAAAGATATTGGTCTTAACTCTATGTCAGTTAAATGGTTTAAACCTTATTTACCAACAGACAGCAGCTAATGGGTGCTCATGATAGTGATTCATACTGTGTTACAACTTCATTTCCCCAAGGATTTATACTTTGTCTAGAGATACCCCTGCGTAATACATTATTCAATGCCCAATCAGTAGGACCACCGGAAAAGCACAAAGAAATAGTTAATTTTATCAATGAGTAGAATATTGACGTCTTCTTCCTTACAGAAACATGGCTAAAAACATAAGTCAATGAGTCCAAATGTGCAGATCTAACTCCCACCGGTTACTACAACAAGTTGTTACCCTGCCACTCTCGTGGAGGTGGAATCACTGTCATTACAAAGAATTCCATGATAAAATGTCTTAAATACAACACAATCTTCAATTTCTGCCATACATCGTTAGAACTAGTCCTAACAACACTCACACTGGAACAAAGGTCAGTCCATTTTTTCTGCCTCTACTGCCCTCCTCCTAGTAGAAAAAAAGCTAACTGAATGTCTCTTTTTGGAGCAGTTTCAGAATTTCCTGGAGTATGGAAATTCAATAGGTGGCAACCATATTATTCTTGGAGATTTCAACTTTCACTCTGACTGTTCTGGAAACTCGTACACATCAAAACTACTAGATTCAATTCATGTCTTCATCCCTAAACCAAACCACCCATAAACTTGTTCACATTTTAAACTGGATTTTTCATAGACCTGATGACAATATTCTGCAATCTACCCTGGTATCCCACAAACTTGCATCAGATCACCTCTCCATTATATGTCATCTGGACGTATCAGTCCCTAACCTTCCATCTTTTTTTGCTACTAAGAGAAACCTCTGTATGATAAACAGAACCAAATTCATGCATGACATTAAAAAAAAACTGACAATTTACTTACATCCTACAGCAGAAAAACTTGATACCTGCCTGCAAACATTGCTTGAAAAACATGCCCCAGCCACCAAATGCAGAGTATCAATAAAAAAAGTGTTCTCCATGGTATAGCAGTGCTAGAGACCAGCTTTGCACTGCTAAAAGAGACCGTCGTAAATCAGAGAGGCTTTGGCTATCCACCTGACTCTCTATTCATGAATAAAAATATGAAGCCGCTAAGAAGAACATCACATAGTCCATTTAGCCAAATTATCCCAGTACAGTACTAAGATCATGGAGAGTTCTAGCTGCAAAGAGCTCTTCAAGATAACTAACAAACTAATGTCTGAGAACAAATGTACACCACTTCCAACTACCTTCTTTCCAGTAGACCTTCTGGAACTATTGGCAAATTTCTTCTATGACAAAGTATAAACCATTAGAGATAAGCTTGGCAACACAATTTCAATTGACTCATAATCACCATACAGTTACAAAATAGAATATCAGCAACAACCATTAGCAGCATTTGAACCTGGCTCCATGGATTTAATACGGAAAATCATGATGAAGAGTGCACCAAAGTCATGTGAACTTGATCAATTCCAACATCACTGCTGACTGAGTACTTAGACCCAATATTGCCTTCTCTAACTGATATTATTAATATCTCTCTCTCATCCGGGGCATTCCCATCATATTTCAAAACTGCCATTGTTAAGCATCTGCTGAAGAAACCATCACTCGACCATAACGATTTAAAAAACTACTACCCAGTTTCTAATCTCCCGTTCATTTAAAATATCTTAGAAAAAGTTGTTCTAACCCAACTTGTATCTCATCTGAATTCAAACAGTCCTTTTAGCAATGTACAATCTGCATATCGCCCTTGCTACAGAACTGAAACTACTCTTCTGAAAGTAGTTAATGACATTCTCTCTGCTTTGGATAGCACTGAGCAGAAATATTAGTCCTCACCCTCCTTGATTTGTCTGCAGCATTTGACACAATAGACCATGATATATTACTTCACCGTCTCCAGCATGTATTTGGCATTCAGAATATAGCCTTAAAGTGGTTCAAGTCCTACTTAGTCAACAGGACACAAATTATATCTGCAAATGGAATACACTCCAGCCCAGTTAACGTATGTTGTGGTGTTCCACAGGGGTCTGTTCTTGGACCTGTCCTCTTCATTCTGTACAAGCAGCCGCTTTCAAGTGTCATAGATCATCATTCGGTGTCTCACCAATTGTACACTGATGACGCCCAATTATACAAGTCATAACACCCAACTGAAGTTGATGCTACCATCCAAGAAGTAGAGGTGCATTTCTGATGTGAAATCATGGATGACATGTAACAAGCTGCAGATGAATGATGATAAAATTGAGGCCATTCTGATTACAACACAAAGACTTTCTCATTCACATCCTTTACCTCAAACAATACCAACATTAAATTCACAGTCAGTATGAAACCCAGGTGTTACTCTAGACAGTGCTCTCACAATGCACCAATATGTCATGAACATGAGCAAGGCTGCATATCTTGAGTTGAGACGCATCAGCTCTATTCACAAATATCTTTCAGCTGATGCCATTAAAACACGTGTGTTCATTAGTACTTTCAAGACTGGACTACAGTAACTCAATTCTGTCTGTTTCGTCTCAATATCTACTCCAGAAACTTCAAATGGTTCAAAACACTGCTGCTCCAATCATCTTTACTTTAGAGTACCACATTCAGAACACATGTCCTCACTGCTCAGTATCCTACACTGGCTATCCATTTGATCCAGAATCAAACACAAAATTTGTTCTCTGTGCTGTTTCAATGACGGACTCCAGTCCAAAATACCTATCTGGTCTCACCCATGTGTACACACCAGCAAGATACTTATGCTCCTCTTCTGACAATCATATACTCATTATTCACATTATGAAAACGAAGTCATATGGAGAATGTTCTTTCGCATACCAGGGCCCAGCAACGTGGAATGAATTGCCCATTGAAATTACACACAGTGATCCCTTTCAAGAGTACTCTTAAAACTCACCTTTTTCGACTGCAAGAACAAACTTAAAGACCTAATAATGTTTCCTATTTTCAATTTTTCAGCATCTTTTTTATTTTCTAATTCATTGGTTTTTGGTTTTTGTAGTCATATCATTATAGATGTTGTAAAGCGCTTAGATGCTTCTAAAGATTAGGCGCTATACAAAGTACTCATTATTATTATTATTATTTTCATGTTAATGACATGGCTAGAACTATTGGCATTAGTTTATTTCTTCATGCTGATGATTTTGCTGTTATATTTTATGACCAAGATATTCATTTGAGATGTGTCTAAGCATGGAACTAGGACTGGCTTATTCAAAAAAATTATCCCTCAGGCTAAACAGAATCCATTCTATTTGGAACCAAGAAAAAAAATTAAGAAATAACAAATAGCTTAAATATTACATGAATCAGATGTATTAGTAATAAATTCAGTTTTTTATGCTGACATTGATACATGCTTAACTGGCTAGCTGATGGTAAGAATCACCATTTAAATGTTGAATGCAACACTTAAAGTTTCTTTTCCGAAATGAAAGATATAAAACTAATAAAAAAGAAAGTTAATGGCAGGTGCCATTGATCAGTGTCATTTTAATTATTCATGTTCTTTATCTGGTGCTCAAATCTATCAAAGAAAATTATAAACAGATTGCAAACTATACAAAACAAAATTATCAATTTTTTCCCTGGATTAAATCTGTGAATGAGTATTAACACTGAATAACTGATTTCATCCAATGCCAACCATCTAAAACCAAAGTACATGTATATCAACTAAAACTAAACTGTTTTTCTCATTTTCCTTGTTATACATTTACCTAATTATCATTGGTACAGATCCTATAAATGTTTATCTAATTATCATTGGTACAGATCCTATAAATGTTTATCTAATTATCATTGGTACAGATCCTATAAATGTTTATCTAATTATCATTGGTACAGATCCTATAAATGTTTATCTAATTATCATTGGTACAGATCCTATAAATGTTTATCTAATTGTCAATGGTACTGATTCTTTATCTACATGTGTATCTAATTGTCAATGGCACAGATTGTTTATTAATATGTTTATCTAATTCTCAAAGGTACAGATCCTATAAATGTTTATCAAATTGTCAGTGGTACAGATCCTTTATCTGCATGTTTATCAAATTGTCAGTGGTACAGATCCTTTATCTACATGTTTATCAAACTGTCAGTACGTGTTTATCAAATTGTCAATGGTACAGATCCTTTATCTACATATTTATCTAATTATCAAAGATACAGATCCTATAAATGTTTATCTAATTGTTAATGGTACAGATCCTATAAATGTTTAAGTGTCAAAGGTACAGATCCTATAAATGTTTAAGTGTCAAAGGTACAGATCCTATAAATGTTTATCTACTCGTCAGTGGTACAGATACTATAAATGTTTATCTAATTGTCAATGGTACAGATCCTATAAATGTTTATGTAGTTATCAATGGTACAGATCCTTTATCTACATGTTTGTCTAATTGTCAAAAGTACGGATCCTATGATATAAATTGGTAATACAAAACTGCAGCCATATTCTGAATTATTGCAAAAATAATAAATACAGTCGACTCCACTTAACTGCACATCGGTTAACTGCACACTCCTGGTAACTGCACGCAATCACGCCAGTCCCGATTTTTCCCAATGCTTAAAAATGTACTGTACCATACTCCGGTTAACTGCAGACTCCGGTTAACTGCACGGTCTCGTGACGGGCCTGAGGGTGTGCAGTTAACCGGAGTCGACTGTAGTGTGTGTGATTTGGATTTTTAATGTTGTTTTAATACTTTTTCAGTCATAGCACTATGATGTCTGCAGTGTGGCAGTTTACAGTGATGTCTAGCACGGCACCAAAACCACATATATGTAACATCATGTCCGATCCAGTCACATTATCCTGACACCAGGCTGACTTGTTTTAACACTATCCTCTTGATGCTGAGCATCTAGTAAGTCAGCTGCTTGTGAATCATTTTTATAAATCTTTGGTATAACTCAGCTGGGGTTCAAACCCACAACCTATGCATCCTAGACAGATACTCTAACCACTCAGTCCACAGGAGCAGTCAAAAATAAAAAGTCTCATCATGGGGAAACAAGAAATAAATTCCACTCACCTTCAAGATACTATATATGTCTACTTAAGGTTTTTTGTTATTTATTATAATGCATTTAATTTCTAGTTTAAACAAGATGATTGTGGGAAATTATTAATAAACAGACACCTTGTATATTGCCGGTTATGCAAGGGGAGTTACTCTGATATCATGGTACATGTGATACCAAAAAAATATCTGCACAATCAAATATACTTGTCCTAACAACCCACAAAAAGTCTAAATCAACTTGAAAAATGATGCCACTTCCATGGCCCTTATTTGGCCACCTGTGCAATCCAACACCAGCAACTTATCTGAGAGAATTAAAGCAATGCACCTGTAACCACCTACAAAAGGAGAGTGACACAGAGATTGTGAGAATGGGTACACCAACACGAGCATGAAAGTGCATGTTGACCACAAACTGTTTATTTAACTCCACCTGTTCACACAAAAACTAATGATCATGTACAAAAAGTTTTAAACCCAACACCTATCGTTATGAAAGCCACCTGAAAACAAAATTAATATACTTCACGTTATGACTCCTAAATGGTACGATGCTACCATTCTCTTGCTTTTGAAAAATATGGTAATCATGTGATCTGACTCCTCTATAACATCATTAGATAACAAACTGGTAAAACCGATTTGATAAAGTGATAATGATTTTAAGAAGATATACAGTAAGGATATATATTCTATTTGAGAACATGGGGTATGTCCGTGTTTGGAAACTGTGATATTTATGGGTACATTTTCAAAATAATATGTGTGTGTGCTCTAAATTTATGTGTGCATATAATTTTTAAAAAAAAAATTACGTTTTTTAATGCCTGCTGGTGATCGACACAAATAACTGGAAATAAGTAGATGAGCATTTATTTATTTTGGTGTCAATGTCATCTTTACTATTAAGTATGTCACTGCAATTTTAATTTGTATGATATTTTTGGTATTGTCTCTACCTGCCTCTAAAAGCACTTGCCAGTTTTCTTTGGAGTAGTACTGCACCTTGCACGCGCCCAATTTCCAACTCCAAACCGTCCCTTAAATTTAACAAATCTCTATACTTTGATAAGTTTATGATGCCAAAAGGTACATAAATAAATCCTCTTGACAGGTCAGCCAGTGAGCAACATGCTGAATAAATCTTAGCTTATTTTGTGATTATTTAGAAACATGGTATTGGATTACATATGATCACAATTAACAATTACAATTACCCGAGGTCTGGCAGTTGAATGGGTTTTACGAAACCGCTCAAAACGAAAATAGGTGCCTCATCTAAGCTATCCATAAATCCTTTATTGTGTCTTCTAAGGCTGATATAACCGTGTTTTTTTAGGTAATAATTTATTCAGATATTGTTACTGATAAGAGATAATACGTTATACAAGATTATATGCCAAGGATATGGTAAATTAGAAGAAAGAAAATATGTCTTTCCGGATTGATTTTATATTATTGGGCTCCAACTTCGAATATGTAATTTCTCGAGAAATCGCGCGCAACAACTTTGAATTCCAAATTATTGCGCTCTTTCTATAGAAATTGCAGGGTCGTTTGCTCCAACAGGTAATATGCTATTTCTCGAGAAATTGCGCGCAACAACATGGAATTCCTTATTCTTAGAGGAATTAATCGGTGTGTATTGTGTGTACTATATCTATCTATCTATCTATCTATCTATCTATCTATCTATCTATCTATCTATCTATCTATCTATCTATCTATCTATCTATCTATCTATCTGTCTGTCTGTCTGTCTGTCTGTCTGTCTGTATATCTCTGTCCATCCATCTGACTGTCTGTCTGTCTGTCCATCCATCCATCCATCCATCCATCCATCCATCCATCCATCCATCCACCCATCTATCTAGAAGGTTATTTTCCATTTCCAGGATTTTTTTTAAGAAAGTGCTAATTGTGACTTGAGGTCAAGAAGAGAACTCTCTCTCTCTCTCTCTCTCTCTCTCTCTCTCTCTCTCTCTCTCTCTCTCTCTCTCTCTCTCTCTCTCTCTATATATATATATATATATATATATATATATATATATATATATATATATATATATATATATATATATATATATATATATATATATATATATATATATATATATATGTCCAGCTGAGATGAATTTTATTTCTTGAAATTATTTAATTCAAGTGATTATTTTCTTTGGATATACAAAAGTGCTCTGATACAATTCTTTGATAGAGACATTCAATAGAATATATAGTGTATTCAAACCTGGAACTATATTTCTGTGATTCAACAAAAGACTATTGGAACATCAACACACAAGAAGCTATTACAGACACAACATTGTATTCAGCTTTTGGATTTATTCTGTACTTATACTGAATTCTTTTCAAGACTTTAAATTGTTATGACTTGTGTCTGAAATTCTTGGATTCTTCATATTTTCAGCTTCATTTGCATGATTAAACTTGTCAGATTATATATATATATATATATATATATATATATATATATATATATATATATATTTATATATATATATATCATCATCATCATCATCATCATTGGCGCCTTAGTCTCAGGAGACGATGCGGATAGCACCCTTGTGGTGTCGTCTGTCTCTGGGTTGTTGGCATCGTCTGTTGTGGCTGTGGAGACCTATTCATGAGTGACAGTCCCTCTTGCAGTTTGTGCAGACATGCTGGGAAGCCCGAGTTGCTGTGGTTGCTGTCACATGGCCCTTTCTGACACGTTTCTCTGCTGTCAACTGACCTCTCCTTGTATCAGCAACTAAGATACCTTTATTTACTGTCAGTCTCCAGGTGCATCGGTCCTCGGCTAGCACTTCCCATCCATCAGGTGCGATGTCACATGCCTTCAGGTCCCTCTTGCACGCATACTTGAAATGGAGTGAGGGGTGGCCGACTCTTCTTGTGCCAGTAGCCAGCTGTCCATATAGGATGTCCTTTGGCAGCCTCCCATCCTCCATGCGTCGGACGTGTCCCAGCCATTGAAGGTGACGTTTGCTCAGAAGGGAGAACATGCTGTGGGTGTTTGCATGCTGCAGGATTTCGCTGTTTGGGACACGGTCTTGCCAGCTGATTTTCATGATGCGTTTAAGGCACCGTATATGGAAGGAGTTGAGCTCTTGCCTCATGTAGGTATTCCAGGTCTCACTTCCATAGAGAAGGGTGCTGAGAATGCAGGCTTGGTAAACTTTGACTTTGGTTTGCACTGTCAGCGTGTTGTTTTCCCACACCCTCTTGGTCAGTCGTGACATGATGGTATTTGCCTTTCCAAGCCTACTGTCCAGCTCCTTATCGAGCGAGAGAGTGTTGCTAATGGTTGGCCCCAGGTAGGTAAAGTTGTTGACTTTGATCCATATTAAAAGTCTATAGCTCTTGTTACTATTACCACATAAACTTATATAATGGAGGAGATATTCCAAGATGTTGCATGCCATTTTTAACAATTTAGTCCTAGATGGACCAATTTAAATGTAGGAAAGGACTTGAAGGAGGTTTTGCACAAATTTACATTTGGAAGATATTAAAAATCTCAAGGGACTATCTCCCAGTATTAGGTTATATCTCAGAGCTATGTGGTGTAATCCACATTGTTGCATGATGTTTGCATGCTAATTTTGGGAATTTAGTCTTAGAAAGACTGATTTACCTACCATACCAATTTGCAAATTTCCTCGATGACAAAATACAAACCATTAAAGATTTACTTGACAGCACAATTTCAACTGATTCGTCACCATACAGTTATGATTCAGAATTTCAGTGACAACCGTTAGGAGCATTTGAATCTGTTTCTATTGATTTAGTATGGACAATCGTAATGAAAAGTGCACCAAAGTCTTGTGAACTTGATCCAATGCCGACATCACTGCTGCTTGACTGCTTAGACCCAATATTGCCTTCACTAACTGATGTTATTAATATCTCTCTCTCATCAGGGGAATTCCCATCATTTTTCAAAACTGCCATCGTAAAGCCACTGCTGAAGAAATCAACACTGGACCATAACGATTTAAAGAACTACCGGCCAGTTTCTAATCTCCCATTCATATAAAAAATGTTAGAAAAGGTTGTTCTTATTCAACTTGTATCTCATTTGAATTCAGTCTTTTTAGCAATGTACAGTCTGCTTATCTCCCTTGCCACAGTACGGAAACTACTCTTCTGAAAGTATTTAATGACATTCTCTCTGCTTTGGATAGTGGGAAGATTACAGTCCTCACTCTCCTAGATTTATCTGCAGCATTTGACACAATAGACCATGATATATTACTTCACCGTCTCCAGCATGTATTTGGCATTCAGAATATAGCCTTAAAGTGGTTCAAGTCCTACTTAGTCAACAGGACACAAATTATATCTGCAAATGGAATACACTCCAGCCCAGTTAACGTATGTTGTGGTGTTCCACAGGGGTCTGTTCTTGGACCTGTTCTCTTCATTCTGTACACTCAGCCACTCTCAAGTGTTATAGATCATCACCCAGTGTCGCACCAATTGTATGCTGATGACACCCAAATATACAAGTCTAGCCACCCAAATGAAGTTGATGCTTCCATCCATGAAGTAGAGAAGTGCATTTCTGATGTGAAATCATGGATGACATGTAACAAGCTGCAGATGAATGATGATAAAACTGAGGCTATTCTGATCACAACACAAAGACTTTCTCATTCACATCCTTTACCTCAGACAATAAATATCAGCAACACCAACATTAAATTCTCACAGTCAGTATGAAACCTAGGCGTTACTCTAGACAGTATTCTCACACTGCACCAACATGTCATGAACATATGCAAGGCTGCATATCTTGAATTGAGACACATCAGTTCCATTCATAAATATGTTTCAGTTGATGCTACTAAAACACTTGTGTGTTCATTAGTACTTTCAAGACTGGACTATTGTAACTCAATTCTGTCTGGTTCATCACAATATTTACTCCAGAAACTTCAAAAAGTTCAAAACACAGCTGCACGGATCATCTTTAGAGTACCTCGATCAGAGCACACCTCACCACTGCTCTGTACCCTACATTGGCTATCAATTCGATACAGAATCAAACACAAAATTTGTTCTCTGTGCTATTTTTCAATGACAGACTCCAGTCCAACATACCTATCCAGCCTCACCCATGTGTATACACCAGCTAGATCCTTACCCTCTTCTTCTGATAATCATACACTCATTGTTTCCAAGGTGAAAACAAAGTCATATGGACAATGTTCGTTTGCACACCAGGGCCCAGCGACGTGGAATGAATTGCCCATTGAAATTATACACAAAGACACAGTGGTCCCTTTTAAGAGTGCTCTTAAGACTCACCTGCAGGGACAAACTTAGCGACCTAATCATGTTTTGTACCTTATATGTTTTCAGCATGTTTTTATGTTTTCCAATTTCATTGTTTTTGTCATTTGTTGTTCTGTAGTGTAGTCATATCATTACTGATGGTGTAAAGCACTTAGAGCTTCAAAAGATTAGGCGCTATACAAAGTCCTCATTAGTAGTAGTAGTAGTAGTAGTAGTAGTAGTAGTAGTAGTAGTAGTAGTAGTAGTAGTAGTAGTATATCCTTCTATACCACATCTTGTTTCATTAACAAGGAGCATTCTGTATTGTTGTAACAACACTTCCCTTTTGGGTGTGAAATATACAGGTAAGGATGTCAAAAAAGGACCAAAAGTAGTCTCCATTATATAAATATTTTGTTGGTTTGTTAAAAGGAGTTTCTTTGTAAACATGTTAGTGAATAAACTCTGAAATTGCTGATATTAATTGTAGGATGGACATTTCTCATAATAAGTTTGAAGGGTGTGATTTATTCATAACTGTTGTATGCTCTCTTCATTTACAGGTTGAAGTTGTCATGTGTTATATTGAATATTTCTTAGGTTGAAGTTGTCATGTGTTATATTGAATATTTTTAAGCTGAAGTTGTCATGTGTTATATTGAATATTTTTAGGCTGAAGTTGTCATGTGTTATATTGAATATTTTTAGGTTGAAGTTGTCATGTGTTATATTGAATATTTTTAGGCTTAAGTTGTCATGTGTTATATTGAATATTTCTTAGGTTGAAGTTGTCATGTGTTATATTGAATATTTCTTAAGTTGAGGTTGACATGTGTTATATTTAATAATTTTAGACTGAAGTTGTCATGTGTTATATTGAATATTTCTTAGGTTGAAGTTGTCATGTGTTATATTGAATATTTCTTAGGTTGAAGTTGTCATGTGTTATATTGAATATTTCTTAGGTTGAAGTTGTAATGTGTTATATTGAATATTTCTTAGGCTGATGTTGTCATGTGTTATATTGAATATTTCTTAGGTTGAAGTTGTAATGTGTTATACTGAATATTTCTTACACAATAAAACTCTTTAAAATGATTCAGTCTGTTGTAAATGAACATTAAGGTTGTTGGAATTTCATTAAGAGAGCAAACTGTATATAAATCAAGGTATTTACAATACCATAGTGACTATACAGTTGATACAGCTACCATCATACAGTATTCGAATTCAACTGTTGTCAAAATTTCTTTCAGTCATTTTTATTCTTTTCAACTGTGTTACAAGCATATGTCATGCATAACATTCCTCTCTACTTGAAAATGTTCTTTTAACAGTAATATAATTCACTCCATGTTCTTATCAAATAAGGAATAATTAATTTATTTGATAAATTAATGAGTAGTTTCTAAACAATTTTATTATTTATTTGTATAAATCAAAGTGAATTTAATACAAACACAAATTCTCCAAATTTAATAAAGAAGAAGGGTTTCATAGTTTGTAATCACTGCTGTAGAAAAATCACATTAACAGTAATTAATACAATTTATACAATTTACTACATGTACTTGGAAAACATTTTGCAAAACTTAACTTCACCAATTATCTTAAAATTCACTTGAAACTGTGATGAAAGCGAGAGAAAAAAACCTTATTAACTTGTCCTTTAATTTTTCTAACTTTGCCGACGAATACTTGTAGAAATCTGAGACATCTTCAGGTCTCCCATCTAGTCTATACAATACATTATATACATTATTTACAAAATCCCTTGTCCCTGTTCGGTCTGTTTTATATCGCTTGATAGAACAAGCGTGACAACTAGGGATTCCGAATAATAATAATAATAATAATAATAATAATAATAATAATAATAATAATAATAATAATAATAATAATAATAATAACAATAATAATAATAATAATAATAACAACAACAACAACACTATTATTATAATTGCAATACTTCTCAACGGTGCCGTTTAACCAATCACATCTGTTGAGTGAAGGATAATATATAAAGGGTAACGGGTCAAAACGGACCGGTACCCAAAAGGCCCGGGTCAAAAAGACCCGGTCCAAAAAGGCCAGTAACGGGTCAGAAAGGACTTGGACGGAAACGGCCCGGGTCAGAAAGGACCTGGACGGAATAGCTCGGGTTAAAAGGAGCTTTTACAAGATCGATTATTATTATTATTATTAGTAGTAGTAGTAGTAGTAGTAGTAGTAGTAGTAGTAGTAGTAGTAGCAGTAGTAGTAGTAGTAGTAGTAGTAGTAGTAGTAGTAGTAGTAGGAAGAAGAAGAAGAAGAAGAAGAAGAAGAAGAAGAAGAAGAAGAAGAAGAAGAAGAAGAAGAAGAAGAAGAAAGAAGACAGCTTTAATACAATACCCATATTTATTCACTTCCAGGTCAATGGTATTTTTTACATGTATTGCTAAACCACGGAGCTGTCCAAACTGAAACAATGGTTAGTAATGATTAACACCTAAATAAAATAAAGCACGGATAGCAAACAGCAGACTTTTGCCGATTACGCAGATTGTAGAATCGATATTGCGAAAGAATAAGCGATCACCTTATACTTTTCACACTTCCTACAAGATTTATTTAATATGTCAGCAAACTTTGATAATCACAATTATGACGCAAATACAAGTCTCTACGTTATGCAACGGCTGTAGAATTGATTATGATCAGCGCACTAATATATAGCCCCTTAAAGACATGGCTTAGGTATTCAAAAGTGAGTATCTATGTATGCATGATTTTATAGTTTGATGAATATTTGTTGCAGTTATTGTATAATTATTGAATATATGTTACTGTTAAATTAATTTGACAGACATTATGGGCAATATGTTTGTAGTATTTGAAATTAGATTTTAATATTCATGTATTAGCGATAATGATTGTTCATATTAACAAATTTATAAATCTGAAATGGCATTAGCATTTGTCTTTCTTTTCCTTATACTAATTACACTTATCTTTTCTTCTTCTCTTTATAACCCATCACACAAATGTATGTTAATTTTTTAAAATAAAGGAAACTATTATTTCCAATTGTGACTTGAGTTACATTGCGACCAAAACGCAAAGACGGTGCTTACAAAACACAGAATATAACACATATAACAAAAGCATACATAATATCATGACAAAGTTGGCATGTGAACCAGCACGTGGGCGACACGAACTCGTATTCAGTCTTGATATGCTATAACAAAGATATTATTGATTTGCTTTAATACAATGTTTTATAACAAATATTATTTGCCTTCTTTTTTCATTTTATATTGAACATGTAGTAGCGTTGCAATTATTGCCATGATCACTTGTCGGACGATTGTGACATATACTGCACCATGATTATCTACTGCACATTATTTATAAACATTCACCAGTCAAACAATGATTTGGTATTTGCGTATTAATTACTTTTATTTGACTAGTACCGTAGTAAGTAATTAATGCCTAAATGGGCCTTTTTGGGTCGGTCCTTTTTGGACCGGGCCTTTTAAGCACTGGTCCGTTTTGGTCGTGGGCCTTTTTGGTACCGGTCCGTTTTGACCCGTAACCATATAAAGTAAAGAACACTGAAACGTCCGAAATGAATGAAAACAAATTATCGTAAAAGTAGCAGGACGGCTTTATTTAAACGATCTTGGGATGAGCTGGATTTAGCACGGAACATATCCCGTTACTACAGGGGTATGAGTCTTAAATTACATAAACTTAAATTTGTATAAACAGTTTTAACCTTCAATTAAATTACATAAACTTAAATTTGTATAAACAGTTTTAACTTTCAACAGAAAAGACATCAGTCAGAGAAAGAAAAGAAGAAAAAAAAACAATAGATCTGCATTACCAAATTACCTCCATGTTTATGTTCTATTTTCCTTTTTTTCCCTGACCATTATAGGAAGCAGTTTATACACACATTAAATTCAATTAAGACCTCTCTATTTTAGTTAGAGAGGTTCTAATACAATCAGAGACCTCTACAATTGAACAAGAGAACCTTAATATATCAAGAAAGGTAATTTATATAACCGAGCTCTCAAAATTACAGAGGTCAATTCGTGAATTAGAGAACTCAGTACACGGTCCATGTATTTACCGCAAACCGCCACAAAACTACCTCAAAACACCTTTATAAAGATACTAACTCAATTTTTTTATCTCATAAAATGTTGCTGGAAGAGTGTTTAAATATATATATATATATATATATATATATATATATATATATATATATATATATATATATATATATATATATATATATATATATATATATATATATATATATAAAATTTATGAATAAATAGAGATAAACAGTTTTATTTTTATATATATATATTACATTAATGAAGGTCGTAAAGTGCTTTGGAATTTAGACCTTTTGGATATACTGTATTAAGACGGTGAATATATATATATCTGATGCAAGTTCGTGGGATGCAAGGGTGGACCGTAGAATATTATTATAATTTTTTTTTCTTCTTCACGATACGTCATGTTCCTTACTTGCTGGAAGTTCCGTGGTCCATTTAAAGAATCGTCTCATTTTAATTCGTAAAAAAAAAACTTTCCCTGGTATTGAATATAGCAGTCTTTCTGATATTTTATTCATCCTTTTGGAATTTGTTCTCATGGGCGGCCGATTGACATGTCGTCGAAAAAACGCTATCTAACATTTCTGAAGAAACTACTACATGACCTATATCTGCAGCTGATGATAAACTACTACATGGCCCATATGTGTAGAATAATGATAAAGCTGAGACGCATCTACTCCATTCGCAAATATCTTTCAGTTGATGCCACTAAAACACTTGTGTGTTCATTAGTACTTTCAAGACTGGGCTATGGTAACTCAATTCTGGTTGGTTCGTCTCAATATCTACTCCAGATACTTAACAAATTTCAAAACACAGCTGCTTGGATCATCCATGATCTGCAAAGCACACCTACCCGCTGCTCTGTACCCTACACTGGCTATTCATTCGATTCAGAATCAAACACAACATTTGTTATTTGTGCTACGTATCACTGACGGAATCCAGTCCAACATACCTATCTAGCCTCACCCATGTGTACACACCAGCAAAATACCTTCACTCCTCTTCCGACAATCGTATACTCATTATTCCTACTATAAAAACAAAGTCATCTTGACAACGTTATTTTGCATACCAGGGCCCAGCAACGTGGAACAAATTACCCATTGAAATTGGACACAGACACACAAATTACCTTTTGAAATTGGACACAAAGACACAGAGATCCCTTTCAAGAGTGTTCTTAAAACACCTTTTGTCGACTGCAAAAACAAACTTGAAGACCTAATAATGTTTCCTCCCTTAAATATTTTCAGCATTTGTTATGTCTTTTAATTTCCTGGTGTTTGTTTTTGTTTATTGTTTTTGTAGTTATATCATTTAATATGTTGTAAAGTGCTTAGAGCTTCTAAGGATTAGGCGGTATACAATGTCCTCATTATTTTTATTATTATGACATCATATATATGAACTAAAATGGACTGAAACATACACTCAGTAATAGTCAAATAAAGTTACTTATTTAAATTATCTTATAATTGTTAGTGGGATTAAAGCCATTTTTCAGCACAAGATAGGCTATACATGGCGGCCAGTATTAATGGTGTAGGAAGAACCCGGGAAAATCCCCGGAAAGAACCACCGACCCACAAGAAACTACAGGCAAGCTTTCTTGCATACCCACATTGGCTGAGCCTGAGACTCGAACCCACGCAGACAGAGGTGAGATAGCAGTAACAGTGAGCGCTTTTAAATACTCGCACACTTTTCAATTATCTAATGGATGTTTAAAGACTTTACAGTTGTAAATTTAATTCGGTGTTAAACTAACAATGTCATTTAAAAAATGTCTTTACGTATTATATTACCGGTATATCATTATTTTCACATTTCGTTTACTTACAACATATTTTCAAAGATACATTAGCGTTATAATGCATTTTTAATGTGTTTTGCGTTAAATACATGGACCTCTCTATAAATAAATAGAGAGGTCTACATTGAATTGAATAATGTAAAAATGGCGGTACATACACCAGAGGCCTGAGTTCTTTAAAATTTGAAAGTTCCCAAAGGAAGAAACATAAGGACACAACATTGCTATTAAGAATAAAGTTCTGAGACTTTTGCAAAATTGTTATTTATTTATTTATTTATTTATTTATTTATTTATTTATTTATTTATTTATTTTGTAAGGTAGATTATTTCCATGGTATTCCGAAAAATTTAATGAAACTATATGAAGCAGATATATATGTTCTAAACGGATATCGAGATGGTAAAATTGTAATAAATCATAAAGTTCTTTGAGGTGCAAACTAAGTGTATAATTTCGAAACTATCAATATTTTATCAGATTTTTTTTAAAAGAAAAGAATTCTGAAATCTTTACAAAGTTAAAACAAAAGAAGCAATAAACAATACACTATATTTTTTTATATATTATAATAAAATGGCTTTTCGATTTTGAAAGTTAGTGTAGAATTTCCCGCAACTTGTTTATGTAAACGATTAATGCTTTTATCAAAACATGTTTTAAAACTTAAAAAGAGAGTTTACATCTATAAACGAAAAAAAAAAAGGGTGGAAATGGGCAATCAATATAGGCTTGAATACCAATACTCAATCCACGTGATTTGACTCAGATTACAATTAAGTTTATATAAATAAAACATATCCCTTATCAACATCATTATACAAGAGGAACAAAGTTCGTGCTCAATTCAGTTTACTGGTATACAATGCAATCACACGATTGTGAGAAAAGCTGACGATGCTATAATATTATTGAGATCTTGAGAAGTTCAAAGTATTTTGAAAGTCGACATCGGATGCAAAAGGCAGTGGGTTTGATCTCCGGCCGAGTCATACTAAAGACATGTGAAAATGGTTAATGGAACATTAAGAGGTCTCTCTCTCTCTCTCTCTCTCTCTCTCTCTCTCTCTCTCTCTCTCTCTCTCTCTCTCTCGATCGATCTCGACCGGAAGATGTAAATATTTCTAGATAATACACTATTCGACAAATGTGTGTAAACCAGTCTAATATTCTCGAAGTTGCTATAAATAAGCATGGCGTCCGAACTATTCAGGTACCTTTGCTGCGGTGATAGCTTCCTTTTGGACAATTTTGCCTCATACAACTTGCAATAAGACTTAACACTATTTTTCTTTCATTTCAGCCAAGCAAACGCTGAATTTGTGGATGAAAACTACGAAAAAGCACTAAATGTAAGTTGATATAAGAAAACGTTACCATCGCCTTCCAAATTTGAAACTGCAGTTCAGAATCAATTAAACTGCTTAGAATAATAGAAGTTGATACAGTGTCTGTCTTTCAGCATTTTTATTTATATTTGCCACACCTTAGATGTATAGTTGTGGTCTTGTTTAGGTGTCAACTTGCACCCGACCCGATGAAGTCTGATAATTGGATTTAATTGGTCACCCAACACAACACCGATGTCAACATATTCAATGTTCAGTGCTGGGATGGGTAGGGGTTAATTGATTCTGGGTCCTCTTCTAACCACTATCAGTGTTGTAGAGAGCTGTGTAAGCCATGCCTTGAGACATCATCTGTTCTACAAAGAAAGTGTGCTTTCTCATTAAACAAAGCGAAAGTTCTAACAGGTTCACTGCTTTATATGAAAACACTGATACATAGCGTTAGAATCTGAGGTGGTTTTCCAGTTTTATTGGGGGGTGGGGTGGAGGAGGTGGTATTCACCTAAGATATATTTTCTGATGAAAAAAAATATAATTCTAGCCCAGTTTCTTGGAAACTTCTTCTCCCACCCCTACCCCCATTATGATAGGGCCAGTGCACATTGTTTGTTGTATTTGTCAGAGGACAAAATCTTGATCCTTTGGCTGACAGCTAAGCATGTATTTAAACATACTTTGACTAACATATGAAACAAAAGTCAAGCCATGTAAATAAACTTTTTTTCTTTCTCTTTGCATTGCATCTGGGCATTTAGGTATAGCATGCATGGTTGTCCAAAGTGTCAAACTGACAGCAGTGAAATACTAAATTACAGTTCCCTGCATATGTAGGGAGGACATGTAGGTTTTTCGTTACAGCAGTTTTTGGTTGGCTAAGAAAAAGTAGATCACAGGTGTAGAATTTAAATTGTTTCATGTGTATCTTTTCTCTATGCCAAAGTGGGTTTTATCATTTTGTGCTGATTTTCAGTACTAATTTCATAATAAATGCCAGAATTGTACAAAGACATTTTCCGTATGATATCTACAGATTTCACACCAAAACTTCTGCCATATTTTAATAGAATATTAACAGTATTTTAATAAGAGAAGAGAAGGTACAGGAGAAGAAAAAGGTATAAGAGAAGAAAAGATACAAAGCAGAAGGTTTAAAACAACATTTTTTGAACATTACAAGTTTTGACCTCTCTGAATGCACATTTCAATAATCTTTGCAAACTTTGCCCAGTTCTGGCTAGAGTGAGTAGCGAGTGTTAAGGAGTGGGGATACCTGCAATTGTAAAACCTGTCCAGCCTGAAAATGCAACATAATCTTTAAAAAAAAGAAGTACTGGAGCATAAAATACAGCTCACTTTTGTTTTGATACAAGTAAATAGTCTTATTAAAGTAAAATCCCACACTTGCATAAATACATGTAGATTAATCTGTTTGAGTTCTCTACCACTTAATTGCTTTTATTGGATTTTCCATAATAACTAGTCATTGAATTGAAAGTAGCATGACCGTAAAGCTAATGTCTGTTTTTGTACTTTTTTTGTTTTTTTTCTCTCATGCTTTGGACTATGCAGAAATGAAAGGTTTTTTAAATTCATATGTTATGATTTAGCTTAACGATGCATACATAATTTATGAAATTTACATACATTTGACTACGTCACAAAAATTATGTAATCTTTGAAATTATATACATTCATTTAATCTTTCGAGGCAAAATTGAATATTATTTATGAACACATTTTAATATCTGTATGGGCTTTTTCTTTCAGCTGTATTCAAAAGCTATAGAGATTGATGGTGAAAAGGATGATTACTACTCCAGTAGATCGCATGCATATATAAAACTAGAAAGATACCAAGGTATGTAGGCCTCAAATAGGGTATAATCAAAAAAGTTGAGACCAAAAAGTTTCACTGATGTTTTAGTGATGGTACAGTGTTGTTTTGCTATAAAGCAGTGTTACACAGGGATCGTCCTGGGCTTCAGCAGTGTCGCAAATTGCGATTTCTTTTCCTTATTGGCGACAAAAATGTCCCATATGGTGATTTTTTTGGTGACAGACTTTTTGGTTATTTAATTTGTACATACAATCATGGATTTGGACTGGATAAATTAAAAGGGAGAAAGAAAGGAAGCCACAAACTTGACTAAGCAATGCATTGGAATCAATCTGTTACACAAACAATCCTTTGTTTGTATTGACAACCCCATCTTTACATTGCTTTGTTACATCATAATCTGCTTATGCTGACATCTGGGCTGAGTACTGTATGCTGTGATACAGTAAATCATGCTACCGTTCTATACCTACAACTGACTGACTTCTGAAGACGTGAATAGAGCAGATAAAATTAATTGAATGGCTAATCCTTCTGTTGTTTTTTTAATACATATACCAATACAATAGTTTTGCTGAACCTTCATAGAAAACTGATAACCTTTGAAGTACCGACTACTGTGTATAATACAAAGCAAATGGAAAAAAAGCTCAAATCACAATTATATCTGTCACTAGTGCAACATTATCATGAGCAAACGGAAGTTAGACATTGCGTGTTCATCATCTCATCCTAAGTTAACAAAATTAACAGCGTTTGGATTTAGTGCAAATTCATCAGACAATGCAGTCACTGAACCCTATGATAAACCTTGCATTCCAACATTATCTTCATGTAGTGCTTCAAGTTAGGGATGTTAATATCGTTTTTTTTTTCAAAACCGATTATCGTTTGTAGAAATCCGATTTTAAACCGATTGACGATTTTGTCCTACATAGAAATTACAGAAATATATTCTTATAATGCAAGTTAGTGTAGGCCTTGTGCGAATACAAGATATTCATTACATACCATAACGTACAGACGCGCAAGGGCGCAACATGGTGTCAACTTCGAATTGTTTATTTTCTACTTAAAGATTTGAACAAACCTCATTTATACTGTAGGTGTATGAAAGAAATCTTTTATTAATTGTCACTGGTTTATTAGGGTGGTTGCTCGAAATTAGCATCTTCTTAATTACAGTCAATCGTGACATCATCGTCTGACAGCATGGAGGACGATATGGTGGCTCCACCAAAACCATCGAATCACGGAAGAAATAGGATTCAACAATCGAAATTGGTAGCATGTTTTCAGCGACAAACTTAACTACAGCAGCAGTAACTTTTTCTTCATGACTATCAGGACAGTTTCCAATAAATGTTGTTAATCGTGGCTGAACATTTGAAGAAGCCGCAAATCCGGGATGTTTGCTACGCAAATGTGCATGCAATCCGGTAGTAGTACCACTGCTCCCACTTACTTGTTGCGAACATAGTTTACAGCGAGCCATGCTTGATGAAATTTTTTCTAAGTTTTCCCATACATCAGATTTATTTATACGACCAGCCATATTTGTAAACTTGAAAAGACACAACCAGCAGAGACCAGTCCTCAACAACAGAGACTGAAGCTATTAACAGTCTATTGTTGTCAATTTCGGACATCAAAGAACTTAGCAACCGGTCGGTCAACTAACTATTGACATCCTTCAACAATAAATGTATTCATTTACAAAGACGCAGCATGGAGCGCTCACAAATTTTAAACAAACACACCTTCTTATCTGCTGGCTATATTGTATTAATGTAAACACTAACCAAATGCATGAATGAATTTTTTTTCTGGCATTTTTTAAAATTTTCACTACAAAAATGGTAAAAAATATTGAATTCGATTATCGTTTTGTAAAAACAAAAACCGATAATTGTTTTCAAAACCGATAATCGGATTTCCGATTTTCGTTTAACAACCCTACTTCAAGTGCAACATCACATTACAATAGATTAAGCAGTCTGAAACTAAAGCTAATTTTTGCTAAGTGTTTTGATTAGAATCTTGTGACATATTTTCAGCTTCATTTGCATGATTAAACTTGTCAGATATATATATATATATATATATATATATATATATATATATATATATATATATATATATCATCATCATCATCATCATCATTGGCGCCTTAGTCTCTTGGAGACCATGCAGATAGCGCCCTTGGGGTGTCGTCTGTCTCTGGGTTGTTGGCATTGTCTGTTGTGGCTGTGGTGGCATATGCACTTCCCAGCCATCAGGTGCAATGTCACATGCCTTCAGGTCCCTCTTGCACGCATCCTTGAAACATAGTGAGGGGTGGCCGACTCTTCTCATGCCAGTGGCCAGCTGTCCATATAGGATGTCTTTTGGCAGCCTCCCATCCTCCATGTGTCGGACGTGTCTCAGCTATCGAAGGCAACGTTTTCTCAGCAGGGAGAACATGCTGTGGGTATTTGCATGCTGCAGGATTTCGCTGTTTGGGACACGGTCTTGCCAGCTGATTTTCATGATGCGTTTAAGGCACCGTATATGGAAGGAGTTGAGCCGGTGCTCTTGCCTCGTGTAGGTACTCCAGGTCTCACTTCCATATAGAAGGGTGCTGAGAATGCAGGCTTTGTAAACTTGACTTTGGTTTACACTGTCAGCATGTTGTTTTCCCACACCCTCTTTGTCAGTCATGACATGATGGTGTTTGCCTTTCCAAGCCTTCTGTCCAGCTCCTTATCAAGCGAGAGAGTGTTGCTGATGGTTGACCCCAGGTAGGTAAAGTTGTTGACTGCTTCCAAGGTGACACCATTGATTTTGATTGTAGGGGCAATGGTGGTATCTTGCAAGCTGACCTTTGTCTTTTCCAGGCTGATGGTGAGTCCAAACTACATGCAGGCATCAGCAAAACGGTCTCCCAGTCTCTGAAGGGCTTCCTCAGTGTGTGCCACAAGAGCCACATCATCTGCAAAAAGCATCTCTCTGATGAGCACAGCCCTCACTTTTGTCTTTGAGCGCAGTCGTACTAGGTAGAACAGCCTCTCATCGGACCTGGTGTGTGTGTGTATATATATATATATATATACACAAATTATCATGCTGCAGAGTTTTGAGGGGCAACCAGTCTTACTGAGAACTTCAAAAAGGCCCTTCCTTCCTCCCAGCAGAGGCAAAGTAGTTTGTGCATTGGTTGGAGCATCACACATGTCTTGGGGGACTGCTCCTTCCTCCCAGCAGAGGCAAAGGAGTTTGCGCAGTGGTTGGAGCAGTGATGGATTCCCACATTTGATAGCTTCAGGGGGATGCTGTCACTATATATATATGCCATCAGTGGATGAGTCGAAGGCATAGGACAGAAGCAAGGAGAAGAAGATCCCAAATAGGGTTGGTGCCAGAACACAGCCCTGCTTCACATCGCTGTTAACTGGGAAGGAGGTTGAGGAAGATCCATCATACAGGACTGTTCCCTTCATATCTGCATGGAAAGAAATTATCATGCTGCAGAGTTTTGAGGGGCAACCAGTCTTACTGAGAACTTCAAAAAGGCCCTTCCTGCTGACTAAGTCAAAGGCCTTGGTGAGGTCGATGAACATCATGTAGAGTGGTTGACCTTGTTCTCTGCTCTTCTCATGGAGTTGTCGTAGAGAAGATCATGTCTGTTGTTGACCTGCCTGCTGAAGCTGCACTGGGATTCTGGGTACACACGGTCTGCCAGCAACTGCAGCCTGTGTAGTATGACACTTTATCAACGATGCACAGAAGCGAGATCCCTCTGTAATTATTGCAGTCACTGCGGTCGCCCTTGTTTTTGTAAAGGGTCACAATTGTGGCATCACACATGTCTTGGGGGACTGCTCCTTCCTCCCAGCAGAGGCAAAGTAGTTCGTGCAGTGGTTGGAGCAGTGTTGGTTTCCCACATTTGATAGCTTCAAGGGGATGCTGTCACTACTTGGTGCTTTGTCATTTGGTAGGGAGTCAATTGCTTTGCTGAGCTCTTCTAAGGTTGGCACTTTGTTGAGCTCCTCCATGATGGGAAGATTGTTTATGCCGCTGAGGGCTGCTTCAGTGACTAACGTTTCACGGGAGTATAGCTCTGAGTAGTGCTCCAACCATCTGGCCATCTGTTGCCCACGGTCTGTGATCTTCTCTCCCATCATGGATTTCAGGGGAGTGACCCCTTTTACTGTAGGGCCTAGAGCCTTCTTGATGCCACTGTACATACCTTTTATGTTTCCGGACTCGGCACTGCGCTGGATTCCTTCACACAGTTGTTGCCAGTACTTGTTCGCGCACTGTCTAGCGATGCATTGGGTGTTGCTTCGAGCACTTTTAAGAGCAGTATGCGTCTGTTCATTTTGGCATTTTTTGTATGCTATAAAGGCGTTTTGTTTCTCCTCGATTTGTGGTTCCATCCTTGTTAGGTGTGCATTGAACCAGTCCTGACTGGGTTGTTCCTTTTTGTCAAACGTGGACATGGCTGTTTTGTAAATGGCACCCTTCATGGCGTTCCACTTGGCTGTGGCGTCGTCTCTGGCAGGTCCTGGAGAGCCTTGTCCAGGACTGACACATACTCCTGCACCTTGGAGGGGATAGACATCTGTGCGGTATTTATGCATGGGTGTCCTTTTGGTTTTGAGCGGTGTAGTGTCTGTGGCTGTAGTCGCACCCTGCTGCTAACGAGGGCATGGTCGGAGTCGCTGTCTGCACTGTGGTAGGTTCTGGTGGAGAGGACGCTGTTAAGGGCAGAGCGCCTGGTGATGACCAAGTCAAGTTGGTGCCATTGATGGGACCTGGGATGTTTCCATGACACTTTGTGGTGTGGCTTACCCTTGAAAAAAGTGTTTGTTATGCACAGGCCATGCACAGCTCCAGCAGTGTCTGACCGTTTTCGTTGGTCTTTCCAGTACCATGAAATCCGAGGCAGGTAGGCCATGACTCGTGATCCTCACCTACTCTGGCATTGAAGTCGCCGAGGAGAAAAAGTGATTCATGTTTGGGGCATCCTTTAATCTGTTCGTCCAGCTGCCCATAGAACTGATCCTTTGTGTCTTCTGAAGACGAGAGGGTGGGGTCGTAGAAACTGATGATGTTGACAGGACCTGCAGCATTGGTGAGGCGGATGGACAAGAGACACTCAGTACCCCTTGTGGGAGGTTCAACCAAGCCCAGAAGATTGTTTTTTATGGCGATGCCCACTCCGTGCTGACGGGGCTCCTCAGGTTTGCAATCCTTCTTGAAGAAAGTGTAGTTTTCCTCTCTGAGGGAGCCACTAGAGGCCAGTCTAGTTTCCTGGAGGGCAGCTATGCTGATATTTAGCCTGGTCAGTTCTCTGTTGATGATGGCCGTTTTCTTGGTGTCATCCACTTCTCTGAGGTCATCGGAGATGCCTGTACACATAATGCGCACATTAGCTTGCAAATCGAAGAGCTGGAGTCTTCTTTTTCTTTTTGTTTGGTGTGGAATTTTTGTTTGCTTGTCATGTTGATCAACACACAGCTCCAGACACCCACTGGAGCAGGCAGACGATGGCGGGTCAACACCTTATTGACTGGTGGCTGCCCGGCTTGAGGCGGGCGGTCGTTGGCCAGTGGGACACGATGATCCCTCCCACCATCAAAGCTGACCTGTGGCGCCCCTTCCCTACACCAATCAGGTGGGACTTATAACCCGTAAACTGTCAGCTTCTGTGTTGTTTCCTCACTTAGTAGCGAGACTGGAGTGACCTCTCCAGGGTGCAAGCCTTGCAATGGAATATGGAGATCCTGGTTGCCCAGGCATCAGGATCCACCTCTCATCCTTGCTGGTTGGGTCCAAAGGAATGCTGAGCATGACATTTGGCACCAGTTTGGATGCAGAAGCTGCCGGAAGGAAGTCACAGTCGACATCCAGCCGCCTTGGTAGCTTCATGCCTTTCCTTCTCCCGAAGATATCCACAAGGCAGTGGAGCATTTGGTTTTCAATCAGAGTTTCCTTCTAGAAAAATTGCCTTGACCAGGCTAACGAGCTTCATCTACCCGGGTTTGGAGGCAGAGTTTCCCTTCTCTTAGGCTGGCTGCCTGCCAAGGCTAATGAGCCCAGTCTGCCCTCCCAGTTATACCGCCGAGCACTGGGTCACGCCACACAACAGGCTCTGTGAAAACAAGGGGCCCCGCGTGAAGGTGATGTTGTGGACACAATAGTGTAAGAGAGGCTATATGCAAGTAACCTCCTGTCCATCAGAGCGAGACAGTTGTACTGCAGCGATCACTACACCTGGAAAGGAGAGGCTATGAAAGACGCTTCACTTCTCTTTGGCAAGCGGGACATCAGGCCCAGACCTTGCACCCCCCCCATATATATATATATATATATGCATACAGTATGCTTTAAGTTTTGGGTAAATATTCAACTTTGACAGTGTCTGATGACTTTTTTTTCTTCTCCCTAATCACCCATTATTTTGTTGACATGGGGCAAGATTAACCATTAGATAAAAAAAATCCTGACAGCATCTCTGCATGGTTGTAGTCATGGATGCCAGTACAATTTGACCTTGCCAGTATAACAGTATATAGTTCATTTCTGTGGCATCTCTAAATAGCATTATAGTGACAGATCATTTTGTAATGTAATCCAATACAAGGTGACTTGGCAGATTTTATGGTACACATATTTGTCTCCCCTGTACAGATTTATAGGGATAGACCACAGTGTAATGTACCCCAATACAAGGTGACCTAGCCAGTACCGTGGTACACATGTATGTCTCCCTTGTACAGTGTTATGGTGAGAGACCACAGTTTAATAATATACCCCTATACAAGGTGACCTAGCCAGTATCATTGTACATATATGTCTCCCCTGTACAGCGTTATTGTGAGAGACCACAGTTTATTTTACCCCAATACAAAGTGACCTAGCCAGTAGCATGGTACACATGTCTCTGCAGTACAGCGTTATTGTGAGAGACCAGAGTTTAATATACCCCAATACAAAGTGACCTTGCATTTATCATGGTACACGTCTCTCTCCTGTACTGCATTATGGTGTGAGACCACAGTTTAATATACATCAAGACAAGGTGACCAAGCCAGTATCATGGTAAATTATGTTACACATATAGGTCTCCCCTCTACTGTGTTGTAGTGAGAGACCACAGTATAATGTAATCCGATACAAGGTGTCCATGCCAGTATCATGGTGCACGTGTATGTCTCCCTTGTACTGCGTTATGGTGAGAGAGCACAGTTTAATATAGCCCAATACAAGGTGATCTAGCCAGTATCATGGTTCACATATATGGCTTTTGTACAGTGTTATAGTGAGAGTTTCATTTTAGCTCCTTGTTTGATTTTTGCACTCCATTTCTTTGACGATTTGTCACCTCTTGGAAAACAGCTTGTGCCAATGCACTGCTCGCACATAGCCTGTGTTGACCCAAATAGTAAGAGATCACTGTTAAATGTACCACTGCATAAGGTGACCTTGCTTGTATTGCAGTACCTTTTTGTGGCTCCCCAGAATAGTGTTTTGAGTGAGAGACCACTATTAAATGTACCACTGGGTAAGGTGACCTTGCTTATATTGCAGTACCTTTTTGTGCCTCCCCAGAATAGTGTTTTAGTGAGAGACCAGTGTTTAATGTACTGCAGCATAAGGTGACCTTGCCTTTATCACAGTACCATTTCATTTGTACTCCCCTGAATAGCTGTATAATGTAGCCCAACATAGGATGACCTTGTCTATATCCCAGTATACAGTATGTGTTTAGATCTCCCTTTAACAGCAGTATAGTGATACCAGGTTATAGAGATTAGTTTAAGGAATTTTCACTATGTATTTGTTTGATAAGATCATTCTAGAAATGTGTATATGTATGTATGTATGTATATATATATATATATATATATATATATATATATATATATATATATATATATATATATATATATATATATATAAACATTTACTTTTTTCACCTATTTTTTAAATGCAATATTTTTATTTATGGATATTGCTTTTAAAAAACCCTGACTGTATTGTATGTTTAAAAGGAGAGTTTGAAACTAAAGTAGTTGGTTTTAGTATATGCATATTCTGTGCTTTTCACTGAATGTTTCTTTATTACAGAGGCTGCTGCTGATGCTGACAAAGCTATATCTCTTAACAACAGAAATACAAAAGCTTATATAAGGAAAGGGTATGAAGAATACAGAATCATCACTTGTTAATACAACACAGAATCACTGTTAAATGTACCACTGCATAAGGTGACCTTGCCTATATTACAGTACCTTTTTGTGGGTCCCCAGAATAGTGTTTTAGTGACAGATTAGTGCTTATATTTGGAAGGGTTATAATTTTGGCTTCATTGGCAGAATGAAAATTGCCAATAAATACGACTGATAGTATACATTTTTCTGCTATATGGCTGTGTTCTATGGGAGCTATGATGATCTGCATTATGTAGGTGCAATATACCAAAGGATGATCTAAAAGGCCATGCCATAATAGTGATCAGAATACAATAATAGGCTACCTGCTAGTTAATTTTTTAAAATAACATGTCATTAGTTCTTATTAGCTAAATACTTAAGTAAAAAAAATCAGATGTCATAGATAAAACATAATTTAAAAAAAACAATGGTGGACATGACAATACCTACATTATAGGAATGGCAGTGGTATATTGAGGGTCTTCATGGAAGAAATTTGCAAAGAGGTCCAGAAGGTCTACTGGAGAGAAGGTATTTGGAAGTGTTGTACATTTGTTCATTGACATTAGTTTGTTAGTAATCTTGAAGAGCTCTTTGCAGCTAGAACTCTCAGATCTTTATGTTGATGTGGGCTGATTTTACTGCATAGACTATGTGACACTCTTCTAAATGGCATATTAGGTTTTCTTATGATTAGTGAGTCTGTTGGAAAGCCAAAGCTGCTCGTTGGTCTCATTTAGAAATGGGAAGCTGGTCCCTAAACACTGCTGTACCACAACAGAGAACACTTTTGAATTGATACTCTGTGCTTGGTGGCTGGGCATGTTTTTCAAGCAATGAACACGTGTTCTGCTGGAAGAGGTAAGCAGGTTTTAGGTTTTCTTGGATGTCATGCATTAGTCTGGTTCTATTTGTCATACGGAGGTTTCTCTTCGTAGTAGATAAATGTGGAGGGTTAGGGATTGATTCGTCTAGATGGGATCTGATCAAAGTTCATGGGATACAAGGTTGGACTGTAGAATATTATCGTCAGGTCTATGAAGAATCCAGTCTAAAATATGACCATGTTTATGGGTGTGTTGGTTAACTGACTGTTTGAAGTTGAAAACATGAATGGAATGTAGGAGCTTTGATGTGTATGGGTTTCTATGACAGTCAGACTGAAAGTTCAAATCTCCAAGAATAATCAGATTGCCACCTATCAAATTTCCATGCTCCAGGAGATTCAGAAAAGAGGGTGGTAGAGACAGAAAAAAATGGAGAAACCTTTGTTCCACTGTGAATGTTGTCTGGACTTAGTTCAAACAATGTGTGGTAGAAATTGAAGTTTGTGGTGTGATTTAGACATTTGGACATGGAATTGTATGTGATGACAGCAATTCCACCTTCACGAGAGTGGTGGGGGAATGACTTGATGGTGTAATCTGTGGGTGTTAGATCGGCACACTTTGGCTCATTTAATAACTTGAAATGTACTGATCCAGCAGAATTCTGTCATTGGCAACAAAGTATCATCAATAACTAATTTGAATAATTCTTAATAGTTACAAAATAATATTTTCCAATGAGCACTTTCTGTTTGCACTGAACAGTCAAAACACATTTTTCCTTTCAAATAATATGTAAGTACACAACATAATATACATCTGCAGACTTGGTGTTATGACAAGAAATAAGAATAGCCCAAAATAGCAATGAAATCTGATTGTCTTTTACAACCATATGTTGCAGTATACGCAATGTGACAGACTTTAATAAAATACCTATTCATGCAACCTAACTCATCCAATAGTAATAAACTTAATGCAAAAATATCTGTCCAATGGGTCTAAATCTCTTAAATATATTAATTTTATTATTAGTAACTGTCAACACACATGTAAGCATCTATTAATAGATCCTATGCAATTTTACATTCTCTAATATGTTAAAATAGACCCAATGGATGCGTGAAATCCAGTTATAGGAAATCACTACAATTTACATTGATCATATTTAATGTTCCAGCATGAATCTGAAATGAGCTGGCTTCCGGTCCCTTTTTAAAAAAGAAAGATGCATGATGAAAATGAAATTTGTGTAGAAAAGTAATTCAATTTCAAAGATAAGGAGTAACCCAGCAAAATATATTTTCTAATTTTAAAAAATGTATCATATGGCTGTTTTTAATTCATATTAGGAAATTGTCCAGAATAATTGTATAAACTTATTTACAGTAAACTTTGCTGCCATACATAGCAACAGTTTGTATCACATCAAGATCACATCAGACATGAAAGAGTGCCCTAAACTATAAAGTGTTTAGATATGGATGGTTTTAATAAGGCAAGACTTTACCAATATTTCAGATTTTGACTTTAGTCATATAGCCTGTATTTATTTTTTCAGGATTGCATGTCAGTAATTTGTCTTTTGCATGAAAAAGATGTCAATTGCTGCTGCCAATCCCATTTTCTACAACCTAGCTTGAAAAATGTGTAACCCCTAACATATTTAAGGGTGAGGGGACATTATTTTAGCCATACATGGCATGCACTTCTAGGAGAAGAACATCATTCATGTATGTGTTAGTGTAAAAATGCAGATAATACTGTGGTATTTGCCAGGACGAATCAGAATATACATCAACAATTAATTGAAAAAATTCAATCAATAATTAATAATTGCCATCTCATGACTGGCTAAAATTCTTTTTAATTGAGTGTGTGTGTGTGTGTGCTTAAGAGTTTTAATGTAGCTTTAACAATTTTTCAGTCATATGACATACCACTACGATGTCTGCAATGAGGCAGTTTATAGTGATGTCTAGCACTGGGGCATCATGCTGCAGACATGTAGCATGATGTCCCACCCAGTCACATTATCCTGACACCAGGACGATCAGTCCTAACACTAACCTGTTAATGCTGAGCGCCAAATGAGGCAGCTGTTAGTACCATTTTTGTAAGTCTTTGGTATGACTCGGCCGGGGATCAAACCCACGACCTCCCACTTCTGCAGCAGACCACTAGGCCACCAGAGTGGTCCTTTGTAATTGAAAATGAGTGTGTAGCAATCTTTGGACCAGAGAAGCTTATGAGATGGCCTATTGTCCATAAGAACAAGTTTGATATGACTGCTACTCCAAAACTACTTAGTGGATTACCATGAAACTTGACAAAAACAGTAATCCCTTGTTGGTCCTAAAATGCTCCTGTTCTGACATTCATTGTGGCCATTTTGAAAAACTTGTTATCACTACTTCTTCTGAATAGATGGTTGAAAGAATGAATTATGATGTCAGGTCAGTCTTAAATAGTGCTGATCTGATAATTCAGTATGGCTACAATGGCAGCCAACTTGAGAATCTTGTTATTGCTTCATTTGTCCCCCTCTGACAGGCCACACCATCTGCAGCAAGAAAGTGGACTTGTAAGATAGCTGACTTTTCTAGGGGATGGGATTATCTGAAAAATAATTCGATATAAAATATGAAAAATGTAACTACCGTATATACTCGCGTATAAGCTGAGAAATTTAGGACAAAAATAAGGCCTGGAAGAAGGGGGGTCGGCTTATCTGCGGGTCAAGTTCCAAACCTGAAATTTATAATGCTTTTTCCCCTCGATTTCCAATATTTATTGTTTCCGTCGATCGCCGAATATGAGATCACATGCCTAATGATGCCACATGGCTGATAAGATTTGTCCTGACGTGAAGTAAAACAAATATTTTTTTTCTAACATAAGTTGTAGGATAATGTATGAAAAACATGTTTTTAACGTACTTTACGTCTATTTGACAGATGTCCATCCACCAGAAAATACAGCCATATGTGTTATTTGAACCATGCAAATACGTGTAATTTCCAAAAGAACTGCCATATTAGTAATCTCTATTCAAGTATTTAACCCTCAGCTAAGCAGTAATCATTAAACTCTACGGTTTCGTAGAAATGCACGCTAGTTTATTTCAATGTAAATATGAAAAGAATCTACGTGAAAAAAATAAAAGAATTACGATACTGAAGGTATACAGCCATATGTGTTATTTGAACTACGGAAATACGTGTATTTTCCATAAGAACCGCCATATTAATAATCTCTGGTCAAGTATTTATCCCTCAGCTAATCAGTAATAATTAAACTCTACGGTTTCGTAGAAATGCACGCTAGCCTATTTCAGTGTAAATATGAAAAGAATCTACGTAAAAAGAAATAAAAGAATTACGATACTGAAGGTATACAGTCATACGTGTTATTTGAACTACGGAAATACGTGTATTTTCCATAAGAACCGCCATATTAATAGTCTCTGGTCAAGTATTTATCCCTCAGCTAATCAGTAATAATTAAACTCTACGGTTTCGTAGAAATGCACGCTAGCCTATTTCAGTGTAAATATGAAAAGAATCTACGTAAAAAGAAATAAAAGAATTACGATACTGAAGGTATATACGACAAACATTTTGATCGAGAGTAGAAATACATGTATGACAGTCTTCGAGAAACAATAGCGAGAGGCTCCATGGGGTTTTGTTGCGCGCACGCTTAGGAACGGTAAATAACAGTGCAATATACGAGTCAGCGTGAATAATTGTAAAACAATATAATTTGTTGGATTTCTTTGACAGGTGTTTTAGAAGTAATCGGGAGCCACAGTTTATATACAACTATTATTTAGTTGTTTGTAAAGCAAAGTGGTTTGTTAGCGGAAGATTGTTGTACAATAGCTACCATATGCTTAATCTGTGGTAAATGCCTCGGGGAGAATAGGTTTGTTTTGTTGCACAATGCCAATGACTTAACTAATAGATGCCAACTCTCAGATGTATTGTTTAATGAGATATGGTAGTGGACATGGTTTCTGCTCAAAGTTATAAACTGTCACAATACTTGAATAATGTCCACGCTGAAACCAATCATAGTTTGATCGATTGAATCACACTACCCGTAGTTTAAAAAACACAACACAAATAACAATGATAAATAATTATCAAATACAAATTGAAAACCAACCACACATAGAAATAATTACAGGAAAAGGTATATAAACAGTATACTACTACTGAAAGAAATTATTTCAGTTTAATCTCTGTAGAAGTTTATGTTCAGTTCAATCGGATAAAATGAATATTGTTGGAAGTAAAAGAAAGCGGTCTGCTTATGATGCCACATTCAAACTTAAAGTTATTGAATATGCAGAAGCAAATAACAACTGTGCTGCAGCACGCGAATTTGTTGTGAACAAGAAGCAAGTACGGGGTGGGGGTGGGGGACGACGTATATGATGAAAGCACACCCGTAACAGATGCCGAGTTTCGTGAACTGTTTGGCGAGACTGATACAGAGCCCGATTTTGAAGGATTCTAAACGTGATCAAACTTTTATCATTCATGATTTTTGAATGAGGATTAATTAAATTTCCATTAAGACTTAACACTTCAGAATTGTTTTTATTTCAACATATAAACTAGATTTCTTTCTTTTATTTTATTTAATAATGTGATTTACCTAAATAAATGTATTCAGAACTCAATTTGTGCATCTTGTGATGTACCGTTTGTATAAAAATTATGAGTCGGCTTATACGCGGGTCTTGCACTTTATATCACTTTTACCAATTCAGTTTGGGGGGGTCGGCTTATACGCAAACGGGCTTATACGCGAGTATATACGGTAAGTTAAAAAAAACAAAGGCCTGTTATGCAATTGATGTAGTAAATCTTATATTAATGTTATTTAAAATGATCATGAATATTCATCATTCATAATGAAAAACCACCTTGTCAGTAAAATGCCACTTTGTGGTATACATGCCTTAGGTTGCCAACCCCTGTACAAGGCTATGCACCAGCACTAATGTGCGTTCCTCTTAATTATATTACCTGGGATACTGTTTTCTTTTTTAAAACTTTTATTGTTATCTGATGCCTCAAATTCGTCTTGTGAAAATTTTATATAGTTGGAGTTTTTTTTAATTATTTGTTATTCTAAGCATCTTTTCATTTACAGTATTGCATTATATCATATGAGAAACTATGAGAAGGCCAAAGAAGTCTTCGTAGATGGGCAAGTTAGAGATCGTAAGTACCAAATTTACTCTATTTCTTCTGATTGGTTTATTTCAGGCACAACTTTATTGTTGTTGCCAGAATGAGATTGTCATGCCTTGTTAATTTTCAAACATCGGTTAAAATATTTTTTTAATGCATTGTTGTTTTTTAAAACAAATGCAGTTTTCTTTCAGTTGTGCAAGATGTTAAAGTTCTTGGTAATAAGAATGTCCTACAGTCTGAACTAAAACCCTCAGTTATTGTACATTACATTGATGTAGAGTTTCCTACATATTAAAATAAATACGTGTATACTGTTTTTTTAAATTAAAAAATATGTATGTATGTATGCATTTATGTATGTATGTATGTATGTATGTATGTATGTATGTATGTATGTATGTATGTATGTATGTATGTTAGATTGTGAGTTTTAGTCAAAATGCAACTCTTAAATACAATATTTAGAATTCCACTTGGGGCTTAGATTGAAAAATTGGCTTATAAATGTGATTGCCAATTTATTCCTGTAGTGCGTGCAAAAACTTGTTTACTCAATTTTTGTTTTTAATTTTTTATTTTATATATAAAAAATCATTCTTAGCCTAAAAATACATGTCCAGTCAAACCTGCTTTAAGAATAATCATTAAACAGCCACCTGTCTTCAATGTTCACATTTTTTGTAGGATCATAAACCAAATTAATCTTTTTAATTGCTATTAAAATACAAACCTTACCACAATGACTAAAAAATTAGTTGGGACACTTAGTCACTAGAATTTTAAAAAAAAATGTCATTAAGTTCTCTTGCTTATCTTTATGTCTGTCTGTCCATCTATCATTTGTTTAATTGTCTCCTTAATCATTAAAGATATTAACTTTAAAATTCTGATATATAATTAATAACTTAATACCATTATTTACTTTGGTGTTAGGTTGAATGTGTCTCAAACTGAACAAAATTTGTATGGTCTTTGGGGATAATATGCTTTTGGCTAAATCATGCATAAAAATCACTTTTATGGTTTCAAAACTTTCGGTCATTGAGACTAAATACAAGATAAAAATTAATTTTTGTGTAAAGCAATTTATTTAGGGATTTTTTTAGGTTTTTTACTCTGAGATTAGAAATGATTGGAAACTAAGACTAATATTTCAGAAGAAATTATTGATAGTGCATGAAATTATTTGCCCAGTTTACTTGACTTTTAAAATTATTTCTTCCAATACTTGCAAACATCTTTTGTAGAACTATTTCCCTATGATTCACCAATGAATTAAAGTTTTCAGTGTTACACTTTAAAAGTTTCTTAATTTCCATGTTTGGTACATTGTGTCCTAAGGTAGTATAAGTTTTAAGGTGCCCTGTATAATCACCTCATTGTTCACAATTGACAAACTTTGGAAGATTTTGTTTACTACACCTCTCCCATGACAATTTATAACTGAAATATGTAAACCTGTATAGAATGCAGGTTTGGGCATGGAATTGTCCCCTATTTGTTGAATATAAAGAAATCCACTGTCAAAAATGGTCAATGAAACTTTGATATATTGCTTCATTTTATTGAAAAAAATGGCAGCAGTGCCCAAAAATTTGAATCAACATTGTACAGTTTACAGCTTTTACTTATTTTGCTGAGTTTTCTTTACTATAATGAATTCTAAGTTCACTGTAAGCAATAATATTCAAATTTTGTTCCATAAAGCAATCCCAGCTGGTGTCATTACTTTAAGAAATAAATAATAATAATAATAATAATAATAATAATAATAATAATAATAATAATGAGGACTTTGTATAGCATCTAATCTTTAAAAGCTCTAAGCACTTTACAACATATTAAATGATATGACTGCAACAACAACAAAAAACAAAGAAAAACTAACAAAACAAAAACCATGAAATTAGAAAACATAAAAACTTGCTGAAAATATTTAAGGTAGGAAACATTATTAGATCTTTAAGTTTGTTCTTGCAGTCTAGAAAGGTGAGTTTTAAGAACACTCTTGAAAGGGATCACTGTGTTTTTGTGTCTAATTTCAAAGGGCAATTCATTTCACGTTGCTGGGCCTTGGTATGCAAAAGAACGTTGTCCATATGACTTCATTTTCATAGTTGGAATAATGAGTATATGATTGTCAGAAGATGAGCTTAAGTGTCTTGCTGGTGTGTACACATGAGTGAGGTCAGATAGGTATGTTGGACTGGAGAAAATATATTGTATTTGATTCTGCTTCGATGGATAGCCAGTGTAGGATACAGAGCAGCGGAGAATTGTGCTCTGATCTTGGTTATAGTGGTACTCTTAAGAATGATCTGAGCAACTGTGTTTCTGGAATAGATATTGAGACAAACCAGACAGAATTAAGTTACAGTAGACCAGTCCTGAAAGTACTAATGAACACAGAAGTGTTTTAGTAGTATCACCTGAAAGATATTTGTGAATGGAGCTGATGAATTCTCAGCTTAAGATATGAAGTCTTGCATATGTTCATAACATTTTGGTGCAGTGTGAGAATACTGTCCAGAATAACACCTAGAATATATACTAACTGTGAATTTAATGGTGGTGTTGCTGATATTTATTGTTTGAGGTAAAGGATGTGAATGAGAAAGTCTTTGTGTTGTGATCAGAATGGCCTTAGTTTATTCATCATTCATCTGCAGTTTGTTACATGTCATTCATGATTTCACATCAGAAATGCACTTCTCTACTCCATGGATGGTAGCATCAACTTCATTTGGGTGGCTAGACTTGTATATTTGGGTGTCATCAGCATACAGTTGGTGAGACACTGGGTGATGATCTATGGCATCTATGAATAAAATCTATATGTTTATAAATGCTTTTAAAGACCTTTGATTTGCCACTCATAATGACGTCTTGTGTTGTCAAGCTTATCTCTAATGGTTTGTACTTTGTCATGGAAGAAATTTGCAAACAGGTCTGGAAGGTCTACTGGAGAGAAGGTATTTGGAATTGGTGCACATTTGTTCCTTGACAATAGTTTGTTAGTAATCTCGAAGAGCTCTTTACATTTGGAACTTTCTTTGATCTTAGTCCAGTAGTGGGATAATTTGGCTGCATGGACTATGTTTGTAACGTTCTTCTTAGAAGCTTCATAGATGTGCTTATGAATAGTGAGTCTGATGGAAAGCCAAAGCCTGAATGGAATCTATGGAATACTAATTAAATAGCTTTTGTCAAGTGAAATTCATAATCTTTTAATTCATTTTACATGTAATCATTATAAGTGCAATGTGCTATCTTGCATTTTAAGTATTAAGTGTCGTTCTGCCATAAGTTCATGAGAACCTAATTAAGTGCAAACTGTATTTTTATTCTCCAGTTTGCAGAAGTGTTTGTTGTACATGTATTGTGTTATACATATAAATATCTGATTTAATGTATGTCAGTTTTAAGTTTTTTTATATTTTTCATTGCATTGCATGCTATTGTAATGTAAATTATTCACTAGAGATGTTCTTTCAGAAAATGGGTTGGCTTGAATTATTCTTTGGTAAACAAGTAACATTGACCTAAATCCTGACCTTGATTCAATGTTGGTGGCATCCACATAAACAGGTTTTATTTTAATTTTAAAATGATGGTTTTTGTCAAGGTCATGATGGAACTAGTGAATTAAGAACAATTTAATCAACTTTTTATTCTAAATGTAAAATGACTGGTTCTCGTCAGGGTCATGTTAGGAGTATGTGACATAAATGATCAGGTGACTCCTTCCTCCCCTTTTTTTATTTATTTCATAATTTGGGTATATTTTCGAAACTGCATATTAGAATATGATATAATCTTTGTTTTAATGAAATTGTTTTGGGCTTTTACATCTGATGTTAAATCATTTTGCTTTTGTTGTAGCCAGTTTTTTTAATCCATGTTAACTTTCTTCAGATCAGTTGGATTATAAAGGATTAATCATATTTTGGAAATATTTTATGTGCTCATACAGAAGTCTTGGACAAAGACAGTTTATCAAAGTTTTATTCCAATTTCCAACACTGGATTGTTAAATATTTTGTTTCTACAAGAAACTGTAGATAAACACAAAACAGACTTAAGCATACATCATTATCTTCTGTGTTGGATTTTCCAACAGGACTTGAACTTGAATCTATTAGAACATTTAATTACATGTATTAAGACTTTTGTAATTTAATTAGAGGAATATTCTTGGATTATTTTTTTTTTTATTTGATTCTTAAAACTAAGTTCTGTTTTCAGTTTTACAATCTTTTTCCAGTGAAATAAATTATTTGTTAAAATTTACAAACCATGTTGTTTTCACTTTTTATGTGTTACTCTTTATTGGAACTTAAACATGTTACAATTGATTAAAATTAGACCTGCTTCATGTTATTATGTTAATCTTTTGTATAAAATAAAGCAAATGGAGTGGAATTTTAAAAAGATAAAAAGCTTGCAAATCCTACTATGTTGGAGTTAAGTCACATTAATGTATCAGATAAACTCATTTCAATTAACCAATTGAATACTTGTTAATATTGTTAGGTACATAGCTCAATGTATCTAACATCATCATTTGTTTATCCTATTTGTGAGGGTTATCAAGTAGTAAGGGAAGCAAGTGGATGGAGTACTCAGTGCATGGAAAGCTTTGTTAAACAGATATGGTTCGTTTTGGAGGCACAAGTTCTAAAGTGTTTTATGCATTAAAATACGAAATAGTCTTTCAAAGATTTGCTAAAGGATGAGCAGAAATTTCATTGTTACTTACATTGATATCACAGAATCAATATTTTCCTAATAGAATAATTCAAATTCAAATCAAATTTTGATATTGAAGGCTGATGTTTCACAAATTAAATGTTCCTGGTTATTAAGAAAAAGAAAAACGTGTTCCAAATCTGCAATAACACTTCAATATATCCATATTCAGAGGCAAAAGCAGCGACAAGACACAATTTCTTTGAGGTACACAAACAAAGCAAACAGCTTCATTAGAAATGCATTTTATTTTAAGTATTCCCAGTGCAGGTATAAAATGAGTATTAGACCATGAAACAATGAATAAATTCTCACCTTGTCGTTGTTGATTGCCAGACAGGATGGCATCCCATTAATTTTTCAAAGATCCCCTGGCAACTTGTGCCATTGTTTTTACTGCTTTATGTCCCTTGGCAACTTGTGCCATTGTTTTTCCTGCTGTCTGTCCCCGTACAATATGTACCATTGATTTTACTGCTGTCTGTGTTGTTTTTTTTACCCCATTGTTTGCAAGTTATTGAGGGATAGGTGTACATTAAAAGCATGATGGTGATGAACGTGTTAAGATGAATAGTTTTTTTCCTCAGAAAATTCTGATTAAGAAAAGTAAACTAGTTTTAATGGTTGAAAATGTTTTCTTTCCTAGCTGATGATGGAATTTTCATAATATGGATTGAGAAATGTGATTCAGAGCTTGGTTGTAAGTATCCTTCTATATCATAGCTTTCAATAACTTTAAGATTTATCTCCCCTTTTCTGTATGCCTTCTGTATTGTTATAATTATGTGAGACATAGCTCAATTCATTTTTGTTTCCCATGCACCCACCCGAACCCCATGTATATAATTCAAGGGCTGTAGCAATTGCAATGTCCATATGTCTATCTGCAAACAAGTTTCACATGTATAGCATAACTCTCAAACAAAGATGTTTTAGCCAAATTTTGCACAAATGTTGAGCATGTTACAAAGCGTTGCCTTTTATCCATGCATTTTCTGCTTTAATGTTACAATATAAACCAGGTGTAGCATTATTAGTTCATAAATTGAGAGTAATAGCATAAATAGAATATAATATTGAGAGTAATAGCATAAATAGAATATAATATTGAGAGTAATAGCATAAATAGAATACAATATTGAGAGTAATAACATAAGTAGAATACAATATTGAGAGTAATAGCATAAATAGAATACAAAATTGAGAGTAATAGCATAAATAGAATATAATATTGAGAGTAATAGCATAAATAGAATACAATATTGAGAGTGTTGGAGCATAGGATACTTACAGTGGGCTTCTTTACACAAATTGGGATTTTGGAGCAACATTGTTAGCTGGCAATCAACTTTCAGGGGGCCCCGAGTGGTCTAAAGTGCTCTCCATTATGGATAACTTCCATCTCACCTCTGCATGGGTTCGATTCTAAGATTTGGCTAATATAGTTATGTGAGACAGCTTGCCAGTAGCTTCTACTGGGTCGGTGGTTCTTTCCTGGGTTTTTTCCCAGGTTCTTCCTCCACCAATAATACTGGCCGCAATGTATAATCTATAGTGTGCTGAAAAATAGCGTTAAACCCTACAACAACAGCAGCAATCTACTTTCAAGGTTTCATCAGGTATTTTAAGCTCCAGAGACCGGTATCTCACTAGTACCAAAGAAGAAATCTTTCATATGATCGTTGTTTGTCAGTTAAAATGCACAAGTTTCTTCCTCTGTCATGTCCTTTAAAAATGTTCTGTTCTGTACAAAATGAATGAGATTTTTGTGCTGCCTCTCTACACTGAGTTAATTGTTGGAGCAAAATTGTTAACATTTCAGAGTAGACTCTTTGGGCATATATCATTAACTCATTAGTAATTAATGCATTTTAAAAATGGAATTCATCTTTAGATTTCATTGAAAAGGTTCTTCAGCTTGTAATTATGTATTTTGTTTCACTTTACTTTCTTTTCAGTGACAAAGAAAAAAGAAACCAGTACACAGGTATGTTTCAAATATTAAAATCAGATCTCAAGTTTAGATCCTAATGAATTGGGTTTACTCTTTGTAACTAAATGGATTTGTAGCTCACCAGCACTAAGTGCAGGTGAGTTGATGCTGTACTTGTATATCTCTATCTAACTTATTTTTATCACAATGCTGAACTGAAAATTAGAGCTGTACCGATGTCACTTTTTTGCCGATTATGCTGATACCGCGTATAGCCGATTATTAAAAATTGCCAATACCGATTATGAGACTGATTATTTCAGTATCACAGTATATATACTCGCGTATAAGCTAAATAATTTATGAAAAAATAAAGGCCTGGAATGGGGGGGGGGGCAGTTGGCTTATCCGCTGACCAATGTCTAAACTTTACCGTTTTTAGGTCTTTTTGTTAACTACTGTAACAGATGTAAATCTTGGGACATAAAACAATAATTTTTTCCATGTCCTAAGACATAGGCATGTTAAAAAAAATAACTTTTGGTGACCCGACAGTTATTAAACTGTTATTAAGTACTATCATCGATTTAAAAGAGAAACGTTAATATTCGTCTGCAAAGAGTGACCCGTCGTCAGTGAGTAGCATTTACACTTTGAGAACAAATGGAAAGTTTGAGTACATGAAGAGAGAATCAGTGTGAAATACACTTGTATATTGAACAAATTACATTCTGGTTACCTTTGTGTAATAAAATACACAATAAAATATTGCACCTATCACATCCTGATATGACAAACAGTACGATATTTAATGTCGGCATTAGCACGTGGTTGGATAGCTGTTATTTACATGCTTCATGTACATGTGCTTAAATTGGCCTTGATTTTGGTCAGTCTCTTCCCATCTTATTGAGGCTAACAAGGGGATGGTGCTATTCACATGGAAATGAAAAGCTGTCAACAGTACATGTATTCTCCACAAATACTTCTGTATCAGATGATATTACGAACATTAAAGCGACTGAACCAACCACTTATTGCAGCGAAGTCTCCACACTAAGATTTTTTGTAAATGTTTCATTGAACCATTTTGTGGCTTCCTCCATGTCTTCAAATGTAGAAGTCTTTTGCTTCTTCCTTTGAGGAGCACAGTTACCTTCAACGTAGTCTTTCTTTATAGACTCAGCAGCTTTCATCCTTCCTGAACGGGTGTTATTTTTAAGCGAACAAATTTCACAGACCTCTTAGTGAGATGTTCAGCCCTCAATTTCCTTAACAGCCAGATATTTAGTTTCCAGAGACTAAATTTAATTTGCGTTTTACACTGCTGTTGGTAGCCATAGTAAATGTAAATAAAGTTAAAAACGAAACTTTCACAGCAAAATAAACTTGTTTTAATCACTGATCACTTTCAAAGGTCTCGGAAAAGCGTAATCACACGTATTTGAACGCATTTTTATATCTGGGATTCAGACATAACGTATTCAGGAGTTCCCAGTACACATCAATTTGCTGGACGGCAAATTTAAGGGTTAACTAGTCCTGCTTCAACCACCTGTTGAGTGGGAAAATGTGTTGATCAATTGATTATTTTAGCTGTTTACAATCAGAAAATTCAGTGGCTGAAAGACCCACAGATGTACATGTTGTCTTTATAAGAGTACATCTGAAGAACATGACCCACAAGATAGGCAGCAAGATCAAAGACTTGACTAGCTGCAGAGTGGTGAGAAAATGTGTGATATGACTGATTTCAGAGGTAGAATGACCCATTGATGTACTTGTACTGGTAGCAAAATCAACTAATTGTTGAACAAAGTATGGGTTGGAACTGGCAGCTTGTCAGCATAAATGATTAGTAGATAAAGGATTTGTTCAAGCTAGGAACAAGGGCTTCTGTCAACATGTACGTAAATTTGGTAGTAAATAGTAGACCAAGGGACTGGGACTTAGTTTTTTTGTCGACATAGACGGCTTGTCGATATAAGTGATGTCAGTATAAACGGGTAGGACTGTATTTAATTCTGAGCTATGTCAAGATGACTGTTATGATTGAATTTATATTTTGGAAATTTGTTATTTTTTTAAAAAATTTACATCGGCACTGATTAGTTCTGCCGATACCGATTATTCCGATTGTTCTAATAATTGGCCCGATTATGAGTACGGGCATATAAATCGGTACAGCTCTACTGAAAATTAAGGTCAAAGTCATAAATTCTGATACAACTTTAAAATGGCAAAACATTCAGTGAAGGCTTGTTTTGGAGATGAATGGGGTAAAGGAATTTGGAGAAGCATGAAAACTGTAAACTTAGTTTGAATACTTGTATTGATGTTTCTTTTATATCAGGAAAAAGCAAACCAGAATGGCAGTTTAGAGATGGAAATGAAAGATAAGCCAAAAGAGGAGAGTAGTGTCTCTGAGTTGAAGGAGACTTCACCTGCTGCTGTTCGCAGTGAAAAGAATGATGCAGCATCAGACCCTTTGGTCAAGCCATTACCTATGCCAATAAAGAAAATGTAATGTATTATATTTAGTTCACTTAGGTGTAAAGCAAGTGAGCTCTGTTTCTGTCATGCATCACCTTTGACACAATTTCAATCATAATTTGTAAATAGTCTAATTTCTTCAAAATGTTGGTTGAGTTTTATTTCGAGTGAGTCCAGTGCATATTAATGAGATGACATTGCCCTTGACTGGCTAAGCTATTATCAATTAAGAAATTTTTATTTTATATGAATATAGTTCATAGTTGGTAAATAGACCTGTATTAATCATGGTTTAAGACAGCTTCTGTAATAAGTAAGAGATAAACACAATAATTAGGTGATCTTCCATTGCATTGACTGAACTTGTTACATCTCTAGAGACTATTTTTCATCTGAGTTTAGTAAAACCTCTGATGAATGCGATATTTAATATAAGCAAATAACATGACAGTTTCCTACCTCATAAAACCTATGCAGCACAGTATTAGCATGATGCTAGGCAGTGTGTGCAGAAAATTCCTGATGTGAAGGTATGTTAATGCTCTACTTTTCAAAGCAGCCATCCAAGGAGGTCTAGCAGTGTAAGGTGCTCACCATTACAGATCAATAACATTGTACCTCTGTCTGCATGGGCTTGAGTCTCAAGCTTGGCCACTGTGGTTATGTGAGAAAATTTGGCAATATTTTCCCTCGGGTCAATGGTTCTTCCCTGGATTTGTCAGAGTTCTTCCTCCCCAGATATCCTGGATGCCATGTAAAGCATATTGCGTTCTGAAAAATGCTACTGAACTTCAAAAATGTAACACCAATTTAAAAATAAATAAGAATGAAGTTATAATGATAAATAACATGAGACCTCTTCCTTTTTTTCGATATGGAAAACTATTTTTTGGTATAGAAATACTCTGTGCTGACAGGGAGAGCCATGCTAATCTTGATGCTGATTATAAGAACAGACTTATCTCTCTCAATCTAGTCATGAGAGAAGAAGTTAGGAAAGGCCTGACTTCAAGTAAATTCCTTTCCATATTTTTGCATTTGGAATTGTTGAATTTAACAAATCATAGAAAGAAATAGTTTAAATAAAATACCTTGACAAAAGAAGTAAAAAATACTTTGAAAAAATAATCATGTTTTCACTATGAATTAAAATTCATACATTTCAAAATACTTTGAAAAAATAATCATGTTTTCACTATGAATTAAAATTCATATATTTCATTGAATTTTGGCAAGAAATTGGCATTTTGTGACAAATTAAAGATATGCGAGACAAGTGAATTTTATGGAACCACATGTTCTGGATGTGTGGTTACAAAAGAAATTTGATCAGCTCTGTTTATACTTTGATAAGTTCTTGACACACAAATATTGCTAACTGCATGGAGCAGGGTAGCTGGTCATCATGTTTCAATCACATTTAATAATGAGGAGATCAAAGTTTACTTTTTTTACCGCTCCTGAGCTTCATGGTTATGGACATTGTTATTAGAAAATAATTGACAGTGCAGCTTTGTGAACATTGTTGCAAGGAACAGATGTTACAGATGTACCTTAAAAAAGCGTTAGCTAATTGATTCTGGCTGCATTGTTTTTATTTGATGTTGAGTACAAGTGATATTTGATTTTTGCTTATACAAGAGGTAATATCAGTTTAAAGGAGATCAGAAATATAAAAAAAAAACTTCTTTTTATGTATGTAATTCTCTATAAATTTTAATTAGACTGCAATGTTTATAAATTCAGTATCATAGGCGGGTAGTGATTATATTGCGCGGAAGATACCACCATTCTGTAAATTGCTGAGTTTTGATGAGACAACAGATCACGTGGTCCCATGACACAATACTAGCCATTCCTCGAATACAAACAAAACCTGGCAAATGAGACAGACAGGAGGAGACCAGATTTGGGTTGCACATTCAAAAGTTAAATCTACTTCCGAGATATGCTTATAACTATATCTGTTGAAGTATGTTTTAACCATATGTTTAAGACATGATGGCAGAAAAGTGCATCAGTAGGAAGGTGATCATTTTTCATATTTTGGAATTTTTAAAAAAACCAGTGTAATTTTAAAATAAATACTGATGCATTGTGTGCTGTGAAAAATGGTGATAATGATTAAGTGATGGTGCCAAATGCAAAAAGGATTTTTTTGCCACAATTAAATAAATTCATTTAAGAAGGATGAGGTTCAATTAAATTATATGTAAATAACATTCATTACCCACACACACATACACACACCTTGGGCATCGTTTATTTGCAAATGAATTTCTGGTGCTTACATACACACTCTGTAGCACATGGTTTCTTCAAATTATGTCAGAGGGCCAGTCCTTTTCGCAAGACAAGTGTAATGATAAAGATTAATTGTTAATTTGTTACACTGCCATATGTTTGTGTATTTGCTTCTAACCTGTAGGTATTAAGCAGACCAGAATATGAAATAAGGATCTTGTCCTGGGGGGTTAATAGGCATATCACAGGGAGAAATGGCGTGTCCCATGGGCACTTGCACATTGGGGCAAGTGTGTGGGGTCAGTAGTTGCCTTTCCAATTTCTATTGTCTGCCAGTTAATGTGAAACTTTGATTTTATATCTGACCTTGTTTATTTTAATCGCTGCTAATTAAACTGCCCAAGGGATAGTTTTATATGAGTTCCAATCATTACAGATTACTGTTTATACATTTTACCTGTAACAGGCATACACTGAATTTTTTTTGAAATTTTTTTAAAAAATCAATTTTTTTTTTAAGATTACTGAAAATTGTGTTTTCTCAAAACACGACCATGTCAGTGGTTAAGAATCTCTTAGCAAAGTTTCCGTTTGATTAAAGTCAGATCTCACATAGGACAGTGGTGACTTGATTTAGATTCTGATCTTGAAAATACATTTACTCATTTCGTTAGCATGATCAGGTGTCGGGTTGTCATAGTTTTATTAGCACTGATGGTGTAGATAAAAGATCACTTACTATTCCTTCTGCCTATTTTGTAACTTGTATGTTTGACACTTTTCTCAGGATTTAAAATGTCCAATGGTATGTCTGGAACAGTTTCAACTTTTAGTCTAGGCCTAGCATTTGCGTATCCTAGAGCTGCTATTTTTCAGGATCCCTCTCGTAACATTCCTTTCAGAAATATAATGAACAATGGAGTGCTGTATGGTGTTGCATTGAAATGACTCGCTTGTAATAACGTATCCATACTTTCTTTATGCCTTTTTCATTTGGAACAGTTACAGTAACAACAAATGTTGTCCACAACCTTTTCTATGCGCTATTTACACCCATAAGCAATGCAAAACGGCCAGTCAGGATGCTGGAGTTGCTACTTTGACATCACATCGCGAGAGTAACTGAATAGGTGCAGAAATTTTGCATATGAAGTCATGGAAATTCAGCTCCTAGAACATATGCCAATATTTAAATATTGACATTGCGGTCGCATGTGATACTTCAGAAAAAGGTTTTCTTATATAGTGCTGTTTTTATTATTATATATTTCCATTAGTTTCTGGTCTCCTTTAACTATTGCATTGACTGCCATTTGTTGTCAGCATGGTTGTGTAGATACCAACAAATGTGCAAAGATTGACCAAAGCACAAATATAAGTACAAAAAACCCCACAGAATCATCATTGGGCAATCACACAAATGTTTATCATGTAAACAATCCTTAAATTCTCAAGTTAAACAAATCCAGCATTCTCAAAACCATTGATAATTATGTCTGATTTTTAAAACCTTTTTGTACTAGTTATAATTATCCATTCTGCATGAATTGGCTTAATTGATGCAGTTTTGGATATGTAGGCATGTGCAACATGTACAGACCAGATATGCACTTTTTGAAGCCATACCCTTTGATGGCAACTCTACTGAGAATATCTATGCATTTGACCTTAGAGCATATAGAAGTATGATTTCTTATTTTATTTTATTGTAAATGAAAATAGTGCTGATTTTACATCTAATACCGCCACCATTGTAGCCATTTTTTAAATCTTGCTATTGCTTCTTCTTCTGGATAGGAAGACGTTTTGCTATAGCTTTTTCATCAGAACTGTAGACTTGTATTGTCTAGCTAGCCAGAAATGAAAATAAGTTCCACTTAAACCTCCGATGTGACCACCACTTTCCACTTGAGTGTATAAGATGGTCTTTTGTCCACTTTTCCAAAACAACTTTGAGGATTGCAATGAAACTTTACACACACATTGAGGATTGCAATGAAACTTTACACACACATTGAGGATTGCAATGAAACTTTACACATTCATCCTAAAGTCTGATTTGTCCAAAATGACTATATTGCTGCCAGATGTGGCCATTGTGGTGAAATCTAATTATAACTACACACTGGTGAATGGTCTCATCAGCATTTGGTTTCACTAAAAGACTTCTTATAATGTCTTATTGGTCCTGATGAAACTGGTGTCAATTTTCGGCATCCAAAATGGCCATGATGGTAATCATCTTGAATATCTTTGTATTGTTTCTCTTTCTGAATGTAAAGTCATCTTGACATGGATTTTCATGAAATGTCTTCTTGTGACAATTTTTTTTTCCCATTGACATAAGATAGGTACCTCTTGTAATATTAATGTAGTATTTTCTTTCATTAAAATTATGGAAGAATCTTTAATTGGTGGTATCCTTTAATCCTGTCACTGCCTTTTTGTTTAGTTGATAAAGATTGTGGTGCTTATATCTTTACAGATATGATTGGTACCAAACAGGAACCCATGTTATAATTACGGTGCTTCAGAAAAATGTGAAGAGTGAAGATTTATCAATAGATATACATGAAAACAGTGTATGTATTTTTACTTTTATGATGCTCATAAAATTTAAAGTCGTAAACTTTTGCAGACTGGATATAAACTACAGCTTTTATAATGACAGCTGTTGCTGAAGACTTAAGAGTTATATGTAAAGGGAATGCATCTAGCTGGTGCATGATGGGTATTTATTTGTTTCTGTTGATTCTAGTTTCTCTGCATTTCATGATATGTTAAAACCATTAATTTCAAGTTTCAACAAACAGTATTGTTCATAAATAGCACCCACTTCCCCAGTCCATAATTTTTATAAAAAAGATGTTAATATAAATTAAAAAAATAAACCAGAACCAAAATATAAACCACAACAATAGAATCGTCCACAATTAATTTCAATCCCAAGAATGATCACTATTAATGCAGTGACTCCATACGCTATAGCGCCATTCCCATGCAAGAAACTTGCACGAGTGAACACATGGCATTTTATATTGTATATACCAATGTTAAGTACCTTTGTTAAATTAAAATAAGGAATACAAATGATAATCAAATGCATACCACACAGCAAATGAGTACTCAAAAACTAATTCAGAATGCATGTTTTATAGTAAACAATACTAAATGCTTTATGAGTTGATAATAAGGTCGGATATACGAGGGGAAATTTTTTGCAACATGTAAGGTACCATGATGCTGCCTGTTTAGGTACCTTTAGATCAACAAAATTGGGAATTCTTTATTTTTTGCCCATCAGTTGCTGGTGCTTACATAACACACACTATTTCACTGGCCAGTGAATTATGAAGTCAGTGTTTACCTTTATTTAATCTTTTGTTGGATAAATCATAAAATACACCCATGCAAATTAATAATAATCAATAATACGTGTAGTACCTTATAACAGTTTAATAGGTGTCGGGTCATTGAAAGTTTTTTTTGTTGACATGACAATGTCTTAAGACGTAGAAAAAATTATTTACAACTATTACAGTAGTTTTAAAAAAAGACCTAAAAACTGTGAAGTTTAGTCATTGGCCTGCAGATAAGCTGCCCCTCATTCTTTCTTTCAGGCCTTTATTTTTTCCAAAATTATTCAGTGTATATATGGTATATAAATAATGTATACAACATGCAAGATGCGAACTGCTAATATCAGTGAAATTAGAATCAAAGGGATGAAACTACAGTTTCAGAATTCTCTGAATCATAAAAATTTAAGTTGAATATGTACTTTATCATCTGTTTTTTAATTAAATGCCACATTCCAAAATAATGCACTGCATAAAATTACTTTATAATATTTTTTTAAAAAAAAAACTCATAATAAAGTAGCATTTAAATGTTAGTGCTTTAACTAAAGTCATAATTCAGATATTACATGATGATATTTCTTGTAGAAAATTGCTGATGAATACAAATAGAGAGAAATATTGTAAGCTAATGCCTAATAGTTGTGTTATTATCATTATCATTATTATTATTATTATTATTATTATTATTATTATTATTATTATTATTATTATTATAGTTCTTTGTGCAACAATACAAATTATTCATAAATATAAGTAAATGTGATTTATTGGTTATGCATTTGGTAAGAACACTGATAGACTAGCATGTGTGATTTATTGGTTATGCATTTGGTAAGAACACTGAGAGTCTAGCATGTGTGATTTATTGGTTATGCATTTGGTAAAAACACTGATAGACTAGCATGTGTGATTTATTGGTTATGCATTTGGTAAGATCACTGATAGACTAGCATGTGTGATTTATTGGTTATGCATTTGGTAAAAACACTGATAGACTAGCATGTGTGATTTATTGGTTATGCATTTGGTAAAAACATTGATAGATTAGCATGTGTGATTTATTGGTTATGCATTTGGTAAGAACACTGTCTTGTAGAATTATCATTGTTTCAACCATGTGTGATTTATTGGTTATGCATTTTGGTAAAAACATTGATAGACTAGCATGTGTGATTTATTGGTTATGCATTTGGTAAGAACACTGTTTTATAGACCAGCATGTGTGATTTATTGGTTATGCATTTTATTTTGGTAAGAACACTTTCTTATATAGCATGTGTGATTTATTGGTTATGCATTTTGGTAAGAACACTGTCTTGTAGACTAGCAGGTATGATTTATTGGTTATGCATTTGGTAAGAACACTGTCTTATATAGCATGTTTGATTTATTGGTTATGCATTCTGGTAAGAACATGGTCTTATATAACATGTATGATTTATTGGTTATGCATTTTGGTAAGAACACTGTCTTATATAGCATGTGGGATTTATTGGTTATGCATTTTGGCATAAACACTATCTTATATAGCATGTGGGATTTATTGGTTATGCATTTAGCATGTGTGATTTATTGGTTATGCATTTTGGTAAGAACACTGTCTTATATAGCATGTCATTTATTGGTTATGCATTTAGCATGTGTGATTTATTGGTTATGCATTTAGCATGTTTGATTTATTGGTTATGCATTTTGGTAAGAACACTGTCTTATATACTAGCATGTGTGATTTATTGGTTATGCATTTAGCATGTGTGATTTATTGGTTATGCATTTGGTAAGAACACTGTCTTATAGACTAGCATGTGTGATTTATTGGTTATGCATTTAGCATGTGTGATTTATTGGTTATGCATTTTGGTAAGAACACTGTCTTATATAGCATGTCATTTATTGGTTATGCATTTTAGTAAGAACACGGTCTTATATAGCATGTGTGATTTATTGGTTATGCATTTAATAAGAACACTGTCTTATATAGCATGTCATTTATTGGTTATGCATTTTGGTAAAAGCATGGTCTTATATAGCATGTGTGATTTATTGGTTATGCATTTGGTAAGAACACTGTCTTGTAGACTAGCATGTGTAATTTATTGGTTATGCATTTTGGTAAAAGCATGGTCTTATATAGCTTGTGTGATTTATTGGTTATGCATTTGGTAAGAACACTATCTTGTAGACTAGCATGTGTGATTTATTGGTTATGCATTTGGTAAAAGCATGGTCTTATATAGCATGTGTGATTTATTGGTTATGCATTTGGTAAGAACACTGTCTTGTAGACTAGCATGTGTGATTTATTGGTTATGCATTTTGGTAAAAACCCTGGTAATTGTGACCTAACTCAAGTAAAGGGGGTAAAATCTTGTTTACTTAAGAATTTTTCTCTCTTGCCTTAACATTTGAAGCAGAATCAGTCTTTTTGTTGTGTTCAGGTTTTAATTCAGATGGATTTATTTATATCAATTATTCACTGGAATTACAAAGTTATCAATAATATTCTTGGACAAAATTATTAATTTGGAATTATAATGAATGCAGGCAAGGACATTTTGTATTTTGGATTATATTATGGTGACACATTGTCACAATCTAGGATACTAGCACATTGACATGTTTGAGACTAGAGGCACATCAACACATTCAGTATCAGAACTTTTTTGGGGAAACATCTTGGATTCTATTGGAACTTTATACCTTTGGATATATGATAGAATGTTTAGGACTATTTAGGATTTAATTCACAAAACTGTAAATTCTTTTTAAGTATTTGTTGAATTTTGCAAAACCTGTTGGTTTTCACTCTATGTTGTTATTTATTGTAAGAACATAAAGTCATAACAATATGCTGTTTTAGCTATTTTCATGTTCCATGGACACCATGGAAAACCATCTAAAAGAGTTATTGCCCCTGATTGCTCACTGCTTCTAACTTTTGCTTTCCTCAGCAGAACTTAAGTAAGGAATGATGTAGTTCAACAAGTATAGTTATGTACCATTATATTTATGAGATCTTGAAAGAGTTTGATTTCCAGCACTCCTTATTATCATGCAGAAGAGCTGATGGCCCTGCAAGGTCCATCTTATGAATCTTTAGTTTTCTGTTTGAAGACCAGCCAAATTAAATGTAGTTAGCAAGACTAATTGTGATGCACCCATCTCTAATAGCTCTGGTTTTAGAAGATGTTGTGAAATATGATGCACTAAATGGTGTGATCAATCTTATTTTAGGTGAGTGTAACCATAAAGCAATCATCAGGCTCTGATTTTAGCCTGGAGTTAGACCTTGCCCATCCCATAATGCCAGAACAGTCCTTGTACAAAGTGATGTCCACAAAGGTAAGTATTTGACATCATTACATTGTGGTGGTGATGTCAAACACTAGTTTTCTACTCCAACCCAGTTTGAAGAGCTATTGTTGGACTTTCATGCGTTGCTTAAAACAATTATTCTTTTGATAACATCATTGGACTATAATCCATCCCTCTTATTTTCTCCAATTATTATAATTGAGAGTATACATTATTGAAATGGTCTTTGAATATTTCAGGTAACAGCAGGATAGAAGACAAGACATAGATAGGAACCTGTGTTGACATTCTTGTTATTGCTGCTAAAAGACAGAAAGCCGTATTGACAATCTTGTTATTGCTACTTGTAGACAGAAAGCCATATTGACAATCTTGTTATTGCTACACATAGAAAGAAAGCCATATTGATAATCTTGTTATTGCTACTTGTAGACAGAAAGCCATATTGACAATCTTGTTATTGCTACTCGTACACAGAAAGCCATATTGACAATCTTGTTTTTGCTACTCATAGAAAGCCATATTGACAATCTTGTTAATGCTACTCGTAGACAGAAATCCATATTGACAATTATGTTATTGCTACTCATAGACAGAAAGCCGTATTGACAATCTTGTTCTTGCTACTTGTAGACAGAAGTCCATATTGACAATCTTGGTATTGCTACTCGTAGACAGAAAGCCTTTTGACAATCTTGTTATTGCTACACATAGACAGAAAGCCATATTGACAATCTTGTTATTGATACTCATAGAAAACCATATTGATTATCTTGTTATTGCTACTCAGACAGAAAGCCATATTGACAATCTTGTTATTGCTACTCATAGACAGAAAGCCATATTGACAGTCTTGTTATTGCTACTCATAGACAGAAAGCCATATTGACAATCTTGTTATTGCTGCTCATGGACATAAAGCCATATTGACAATCTTGTTATTGTTACTCGTAGACAGAAAGCCGTATTGACAATCTTGTTATTGCTACTCATAGACAAAAAGCTGTTGACAATCTTGTTATTGCTACTTGTAGACAGAAAGCCATATTGACAGTCTTGTTTTTGCTACTCATAGACAGCCATACTGATAACCGTGTTATTGGTACTCATAGACAGAAATCCATATTGACAATCTTGTTATTGCTACTCATAGACAGGAAGCCGTGTTGACATTCTTGTTATTGCTACTAATAGACAGAAAGCCATATTGACAATCTTGTTATTGCTACTTGTAGACAGAAAGCCATATTGACAATCTTGTTATTGCTACTTATAGACAGAAAGCCATATTGACAATCTTGTTATTGCTACTTGTAGACAGAAAGCCATATTGACATTCTTGTTATTGCTACTCATGGACAGAACGCCATATTGACTTGGGGTTTTCACCAGAGGACTAAATATATACTCTTTCTTCCAGAATATGTACTATGCCAGTCTGACCTTGAATATGACTGCCACAGTAAATATATTGAAAATCTTTTCACTTGTACACTAGAATGAATAATCTAATCTTGAATGGAAATTCTTTTATGACAGTAGAGTATCAGTTCAATTGAGTGACTGTTGTTTTTGAAGTTTCATTGCCTCTCCATACTTTCAAATATATCATGTATTTGTGACTTTGTTTGGTCATATATCTTAACATGTTTAACATCAAAAATCTTTGCTGTAGGGGTCTTTATACATATGATGTAATAATTGAAAAGAACCTTTTTATTGCTTTGGATATTTGTATCTCTAGAGCATTAATTAAATTTTCTTTTCCTTTAATTTTTCAGATTGAAATTAAGCTAAAGAAAAAAGAGGGCATCCAATGGACTATGTTGGAAGGTGATGGCCAGAAGTCCAACATCAGATCCTTTTGTTTGTCAAATCAAGGTAATAAGGCATGAGAGTTTTCTGGAACATTCCTAAAATTTAGATTTTCAAGTCAGATTATTAGATGCAGTACGCTGAGTATGTGCTTATAAGAGCTGACTTCCCTTCCAGTCTTCATTTGCAGATACCACTTTACTAAGTCATTGAGCTTTTATTGCGATCTGTTGAAAGAAAATCATTAATATCTTTTAATATCCTGTCTCCAATATTTCCAGGAGCTATGTTATCAAGAAAGAATATTACCTGTTAGCCATCCAGTAAGATGTCTTGGAGAGATTTGCTATTCCCCAGGTGTTGTAGCCATAATCAACATTGGCATTTGCAAATTGCACCTTTTGTGTTCAATTTCTTACAAACATTTTCCTCCCCAGTCATGAAAGTTTGTTTGTGCATGCAGATTAGGGTATCATACACTGCCATACTAAAAGTAAGTCACTGTGACCTACTAATCAGGCTATGGTGCCATGTAGTTGATAGTTCTAATGGTCATCTCTCATCCTTGCCATGGCAATCATCTTGAAACTCTTTTTTTTTGCTACAGAAGGATATTCATATCATCATGGAGTTTTCACTGAAAGACTTGTTACAATGTCTATCTTATCTTAAATTCATAATGGTGATGATCTGACAGATATTGCTGGAACATTATGTTGTCTTTCACCCATCCATCCATTAACACAAGTTTGTTATCACTTCTTCTGAACTGATTGGATGATTGCCTTGAAACTTGACAAAGACACATTCATCCTGTGGTCTAGTCCTAAATGAAAACAGTGCTTCTCAGATATTCAGTGTGAAAATCTTGTTTTGTACATGTTCTAGCTTCTCCTGAATGGATGATAATATCAGCAGGTGGTTTGCACCAAAAGACATCTGATGATGTCCAGTTGTCCTAATTGAAAATTGTGCCAATCCAAAATCCAGTATGGCCATCACAGCAGTCTTCTGGAAACAAATATTGTTACTCTAGATTAAAAAATGCCATTCTGACATGGGGTTATCACCAAAAGACTTCTTATGTTCAATGGTGACTTCCTGAATGGAGAATATATATTGAAAATATTGTTATCTCTACTTTTTACCAGTAGACTTGTCATATCAGGAAGGTCCTGGATGGTAAAAATGGCTGCTACAATGACTGTCTTAACAAATTTTTTTTTGTCACTACTCCACCTGAATTGATGATCATTATGTTTAGGGAGTTTTCCTGAATAAAAATGATGTCAGTCATACATCAAATATAGCTACCACAATAACTGTGTAAAACAAAAAAACACCATCTCACTTCAGTTTACATATCTTTGATTCTTGGGCTCCTATGAAGGTATGTGAAAAAGCTTGCCAGTAGCTTCCTTTGGGTTGGCATCACTTCCCAAAGTTTTTCCAGGTTCTTCCTCCAATAATTGTGGAGACTGCTCTGGTGGTCTAGTGGATAGAGTGTCTACCTCGGATGCAAGAGGTTGTGGGTGTGATCCCTGGTCGAGTCATACCAAAGACTTACAAAAAAATGGTACTAACAGCTTCCTAGCTTGGCACTCAGCATTAAGAATTTAGTGTTTGGACTGATCAGTCTGGTGTCAGGATAATGTGACTGGGTGGGACATCATGCTATTTGTCTGCGGCAGTGCTAGACATCACTATAAACTGTCACACTACACACATCATAGCGATATGACTGAATTTTTTTAAAAGCTATGTTAAAATCCAAATCACACACACACCTTCCACCAGTTGTAGTGGCCGCCATATATAGCCTATCATTTGCTGAAAAATGGCATTAAACCCATAACAACAACTAATATTCTTTCCTTAATTTTGTAGATGGCTTGTGTTGAGACGTGGCATACATGCTTTGTGTTAGAGTTTAATAGGTCAAAGTCAACATCATATCATGAGGGAAACCATTTTTACAAACCATGACCATTTTCACAAACCATGACCAAACATTGTGGATGACTTACATTTGAGATAAGAAAAGCACCTGTCAATTTCAGGGTCAGTAGGTCAGATGTTATGGTGAATAAGCCTAACAGAAACATTAGTTTTGAACAATAATTTTTTAGAGCAAGTTCCTTGCTCAAACCAAGAAGCCAATAGGGTCATTCTTCATGGGCATGGTAAAGTCTTTTAAGAAAATAATTTCTATGGAGTAACTTTGGTACAGGACTCTATACCTTGGTCAGAGGTCAGCATTATGGAGACCTTTGGTCAGTAATTTCCTGAATTGGTCATGTCCTGTTAGTGCCTCTGTAGAGGATTATGAAACACAGGACAGGCATGTAAAATATTGTTAGGTTACTCTTACATTTGTAGAGGATTATTAAACACAGGACAGGCATGTAATGTATTCTTAAGGTATTCTTACATTTGTAGAGGATTATTAAACACAGGACTGGCATGTAATGTATTAGGTTACTCTTACATTTGTAGAGGATTATTAAACACAGGACAGGCATGTAATGTATTCTTAGGTTACTCTTACATCTGTAGAGGATTATTAAACACAGGACAGGCATGTAATGTATTCTTAAGGTACTCTTACATTTGTAGAGGATTATTAAACACAGGACTGGCATGTAATGTATTCTTAAGGTACTCTTACATTTGTAGAGGATTATTAAACACAGGACTGGCATGTAATGTATTCTTAGGGTACTCTTACATTTGTAGAGGATTATTAAACACAGGACTGGCATGTAATGTATTCTTAGGGTACTCTTACATTTGTAGAGGATTATTAAACACAGGACTGGCATGTAATGTATTCTTAGGATACTCTTACATTTGTAGAGGATTATTAAACACAGGACTGGCATGTAATGTATTCTTAGGGTACTCTTACATTTGTAGAGGATTATTAAACACAGGACAGGCATGTAATGTATTCTTAGGGTACTCTTACATTTGTAGAGGATTATTAAACACAGGACAGGCATGTAATGTATTGTTAGGTTACTCTTACATTTGTAGAGGATTATTAAACACAGGACAGGCATGTAATGTATTCTTAAGGTATTCTTACATTTGTAGAGGATTATTAAACACAGGACTGGCATGTAATGTATTCTTAGGGTACTCTTACATTTGTAGAGGATTATTAAACACAGGACTGGCATGTAATGTATTCTTAGGGTGCTCTTACATTTGTAGAGGATTATTAAACACAGGACTGGCATGTAATGTATTCTTAGGGTACTCTTACATTTGTAGAGGATTATTAAACACAGGACTGGCATGTAATGTATTCTTAGGGTACTCTTACATTTGTAGAGGATTATTAAACACAGGACTGGCATGTAATGTATTCTTAGGGTACTCTTACATTTGTAGAGGATTATTAAACACAGGACAGGCATGTAATGTATTGTTAGGTTACTCTTACATTTGTAGAGGATTATTAAACACAGGACAGGCATGTAATGTATTCTTAAGGTATTCTTACATTTGTAGAGGATTATTAAACACAGGACTGGCATGTAATGTATTGTTAGGTTACTCTTACATTTGTAGAGGATTATTAAACACAGGACAGGCATGTAATGTATTGTTAGGTTACTCTTACATTTGTAGAGGATTATTAAACACAGGACTGGCATGTAATGTATTGTTAGGTTACTCTTACATTTGTAGAGGATTATTAAACACAGGACTGGCATTTAATGTATTCTTAAGGTACTCTTACATTTAAGTCAATTTCATGGGAATTGGTATCAAAAGAATTAAGATTTTGTTTTTATCCTTTTGGCCTGATCGTGTAGCTGTTCTGGTTTAAGGATTATAGATGTCTCTCCTTCGTATGCCCCTCAATCCATCTGGTATCAAAAGGAGGACAGGGTTCATATTTGGGTAATTTTCTCAGACTATTGCTTTTTGAGATATTTCATAAAGAGTACAAAACGTAGGCTACAGTTGCAGACATAGCTCTTGATTACTTTGTGGTATTTATGTTTACAATGAAGCCTAGGTGTCATAATTATCTTTTTCAGTGAGATGTCAAACATCTTTGAGTTTGAGTTAAGACTGAGAAGAAAAAATATTTCATCTTTTCATTGTTAAGCTTGGCCCAGATCACCAGTATTTTAAAGACTGCAATGATTTATTAATACATTGTCATGCCAAGTAATGTGTGTGTGTTTGATTTGGATTTCTAACATAGGTTTAACAATTTTTCAGTTTAAAGTGATGTATACATGTACCATCATGTTCCACCCAGTCATGTATGTACTCCAGTTTAGACAGCTGTACATGGTAGCTGTAAAAAGGAATATTGCTAATTGGCTAAATGAATGGAACATTTCTAGGCTATTATCCCAATCAGCAACAGTTATCTGGACACTGATGGCTTCATAAATAAATTACAACTGCATGCATTGTGTTAAAGTAGGTGGGAATCAACTGAGACATTTAAGAAAATCAATTCAAATGTAAGTTAGTGACGTTTGTCTTGTGAAAAGTAATTTTGTATACACAAAGAAATATCTACTGCCATTTTGCCTTTGACGTTACAATATATCAATAAAGCTTCAATTTTGAAAATACACATTTTCTGACCAGATGAAAAGTGATCACAATTTTTACATTCTGTTTTTCAACTTTTCAGAGGTCTGACTCGTAAAGATATGTGATAGCTAGTTGACATAGAAACTTGATCCTCCCTCAAAATGATAAATAAATTACTAAAAAAAAGTTGCACAGTTAACAAACACAATTTAAGAAATTGAGGGCTATGTGTAAAACTTCAACATAGTATGTTCATAATATTTACCCATTTTAGTATCAAGCTTACATCAGATCACTGTAAAAAAAAATAATTCCAACAATGAGTATGCAAATTAGGCAAAGGTTATTTATAATTGACAATTACCAAATGTTGACCTATGGTATTTGTTAATGGTAGAATATGTACTTATTTTCAAGGTCTGAATCAGCATATGCTTTTTCCAGTAACAAGTACACAGTAAAAAAAATTTTAGGCTTCACCAATTTTCACCCAGTCAGGAGAAGATTAATGGTTTTCTGGAGCACTTTGATCTCACTTCTGATTGGCTGAGTTTGTTACCACTCTGAAGTCATGTTTGAGCTAAGGTTGTTATCAGACTTGAACTATTAGTTTATGTCATCAACATCTTTAGCAATTTTCTCAATGAGTGAGCTCCATGCATATTAATAATGACCGTCTGCTTAGCTCATATTTGGATGCCATATTTTTATACGAATTTGATCCAACACGGTAATATTCTTGTTATCATGAAAATCTTCATTAGCTGGCAGAATCCACACTGAGATGATCTTGTAGGTAATTAGCTACGCATATTATTACATTACATACTGTATTTCTGATCCAGTTTTGATCAGATATGGTAAAAAGGCTTAAATCATTAAGATCTTGGATATGTACAATTATGAGTAGAAGCTTTGCATATTAACGAGTTGATTATTGTTGTTGATTGAACTTGTGAGGCTGTTTTTCATCCTGTTGATTGAACTTTTAAACACTTTAGTGAGGCTGTTTTTTATCATGTTAATTGGAATTTCCAACAGTTTAGTGAATCTGTTTTTCATCATGTTGATTGATTTTTCCAACACTATAGTGAGACTGTGTTTCTTGTTGATTTGACATTCCAACACTGTAGTGAGTATGTTATTCATCATATTAATTGGACTTTCCAACACTGTTGTGATTCTGTTTTTCATCATGTTGATTGGACTTTCCAACACTGTAGTGAGTATATTTTTCATCAAGTTGATTGGACTTTTCAGCACTATAATGAGACTGCTTTTCATGTTGATTGGACTTTCCAACACTTTAGTGAGACTGTTTTCATCATGTTGATTGGACTTTTCAGCACTATAGTGAGACTTTTTCATGTTGATTGGACTTTCCAACATTGTAGTGAGTCTGTATTATCATGTCGATTGGACTTTTCAACACTATTGTGAGTCTGTATTATCATGTTGATTGGAGTCTTCAATAATGTAGCGAGTCTGTTATTCGTTATGTTGATTGGACCTTTCAACACTGTAGTGAGACTGTTTTTCATCATGTTAATTGGAATTCCATCATTGTAGTGAGACTGTTTTTCATGTTGATTGGACTTTTCAACACTGATTTTTCCCCATTTTTGATAGAACTTTCATCAAACAGGATAAATAGATCTTTCTTTTATTTAGACTTTTCAACACTATTGTGAGTCTGTATTATCATGTTGATTGGAGTCTTCAACAACGTAGCGAGTCTGTTATTCATTATATTGATTGGACCTTTCAACACTGTAGTGAGACTGTTTTTCATCATGTTAATTGGAATTCCATCATTGTAGTGAGACTGTTTTTCATGTTGATTGGACTTTTCAACACTGTAGTGAAACTGTTTTCATCATGTTGATTGGACTTTTCAATACTGTAGTGAGTCTTTTTTTTCAGCATGTTTTTTTCAAACATGATAAATAGGCCTGTGTCGTTATGATATGCACAATGAATTTTATTCGGAGCAAAACCTGTACATAAGATATTGTAACTGAGATTTTTCCCCATTTTTGATAGAACTTTCATCAAACAGGATAAATAGATCTTTTTCGAGTATATTTATGAGTGAAATTGATGCACATTTATTATTTGACCTTGCTTCTGATTGGCTGAGCTTACCAACAATCTGGCAAATGTATTTCTGATCTAACATTATCATATATGATGAAGATCTGGATAGGTTTGCATATGGGCAAGGTCTACACATATTAACAAGCTAATCTTGCACTTGATTGAGATTGTTATCACTCTGGCAACCAGTTCCAGTTAGATTTTGTCCCAGTCATGCTGAACTTTATTTTAGACAGGTTCTTTTTGAAGTGAGATAACTGCTTATTAATGAGATGTCGTGTATCTAAAATGGTCGGAACTTGTTATCTCTCCTGATCAAAAGAATCTTTCTCATCCAGTTTCTGTAAAGCTTGGTAATGGTTTCATTTAATCAAAAATGTTTTTATTTAATCAGAATCATCAATGAATCTTTGATTGTGAGCAGAGACTTTCATATTATTTTAATAATTTAGATAATCTGATTCAAATCACTATTAAATTGACAGCCTTTGTGTCAACTATCCCAGTGATACCACTGCGTATTGCATTATTCAATGCCCAATCAGTAGAACCACCAGAAAAGTGTATAGAAATAGTTACTTTTATCAGTGATCAGAATAGTGATGTTTGTTTCCTGACAGAAACATGGCTAAAACATCAGGTGATAAGCCCAAGTGTGCAGATTTAACACTCACCACTTACTCCATCAAGTTGTTCCCCTGCCACTCTCATGGAGGTGGAATTGCTGTCAACACAATGAACTCCATGATCAAATGTCTTAACAATACCACAACCTTCAGTTTCTACCATACATTATTTGAACTAGTCCAATCCACACTCACAATGGAACAAAGGTCAGTCCAATTTTTTGGCCTCTGCCACCCTTCTCCTAGTAGAAAATGCAAGCTGACTTAATTTCTCTTTTTGAAGCAGTTTCAAAATTTGATATGTGGCAACCTGATTATTCTTGGAGATTTCAACTTTCACTTTGACTGTCCTGGAAACCCATACTTGTCAAAATTCTTAGATTCCATTCATGTTTTCAACCTCGAACAGTTAGTTAACCTACCTACCCATGAACATGGTCACATTTTGACTGGATTCTTCATAAACTATATGATAATATTTTATGGTCATCCCTGGTATCCCACGAACTTGCATCAGATTACCTCAGCATTATATGCCATATTCATGTGTCAGTCCCTAACCCTCCACCTTTATTTGCTACTAAGAGAAAACTCAGTATGATAAATAGAACCAAACCTATGCATGGCATCCAAGCAAACCTAACAACTTCCTTACCTCCTACAGCAGAACAACTCAATAACTGCCTGCATTCATTGCTTGAAAAACATACCCCAGACACCATGTGCAGAGTATCAATTCAAAAGTGTTCTTCATGGTACAGCAGTGTTAGGGCCCAGCTTCACACTGCTAAAATAGACTGCCGTAGAGCGAAGAGGCTTTGACTTTCATCCAGACTTACTATCATAAGCAAATCTATGAAGCTGCTAAGAAGAACTTCACATAGTCCAGGCAGCAAAATCAGTACATTACTAAGATAATGGAAAGTTTCAGCTGCAAAGAGCTCCTCAAGATTATTAGCAAGCTAATGCCAAGGAATAAATGTACACTTCTGACTGCCTTCTCTCCAGTCAACCCTCCGGACCTGTTAATTACTAATAATTAACAGGTTTGGAAGGTTGACTGGAGAGAAGGCAGAATGTTTTTTTTTTTCTCAGGTAAAAATGAAGTGGACATGATGTAAAGTCTGGGAGATCGTGTGTGTGTATATATATATATATATATATATATATATATATATATATATATATATTACAATACAACATAAGCCTGCTTAAAGGGGCCCCGAGTGGCCAAGTGGTCTAAAGCACTTTTCGTTACAGATCACTGCCGTCTCACCTCTGTCTGCGCCGTTTCAAGTCTATGATTCGGCTATTGTAGTTATGTGAGAAAGCTTGCCAGTAGCTTCACGTGGGTCATGGTTCTTTCTGGGGGTTTTCCTGGGTTCTTCCTCCACCAATAATACTGGCCGCCATGTATAGCCTATTGTGTGCTGAAAAATGGCGTTAAACCCTAAAACAATAAAATCAAAAATAAGCCTGCTTAGTGAAAACATTAGCTATTATGTGTTATGTGAACCAAGTGAATAATATTTGTAGAGCAATATATTTAAGTTCATTTTGAATCAATTATCTGTACTCAGTTTCAGATGTGAAGAAGTATCCCAGTTCCAGTCACCACACAAGAAATTGGGACAAGGTAGCTCATGATGTAGCAGAGGAAGAGAAAAATGAGAAACCTGAAGGTGATGCAGCACTCAATCAGCTCTTTCAGAAAATATATGCAGATGCAAGTGAGGATACTAAAAGAGCTATGGTCAAATCTTTTGTAAGTTATAGTGCTTTTTTTTTCCATGTAGAGAGTAATCACAGTACAGTGAGATCTATATCTTATGGTTTTGTTGCTACATGTAGATTAATTGAAAACTAAATACAGCATTTGACATGATCACATGATTCCCTTGAGAAATAATTTTTCATTGAATGGCAGAATGTCACATATGTAATATTTCTTCATAGCACATGGTTATTCTTCATTTACATTGTCATGACATTGACTTTTACATGATGTCATGCAGTTGAAATGGTATATATAAATGGTATTTTTAACATTCTTAAATATATTAAATTGACCACAAGAGCTTATCAGATGACTTGTTTGTCATCCATCTGTTTGTTATCAAGTTTGTTATTAATACTCCACTCTTTCAGCCAGTATATGCCCATGTGGAATAAGCACAAGTAGACACCAAGTCCTGCACAAAAAGAAATTTTGTATGCTTTAAAATATTGAACAGATAGTGCAGTAGTAAATCATTAATTGAATTTGTTCATGAATGATTGTTCTCATGAAAATAAGCAAAATATATCATTCAATCTCTTTCAGTTGCACTGATCACTATGTTTGAACTATCTATTTTTCCCATTCCCCCTTCCAATATATGGCAGAACTCCAGATTATCTGCAAATACTGATATATATCAGTATATCAGTCTTGGTTAAGAAAATGCTCAATGTACAACCAAATCATAATAATAGATTAAAAAATGAGGATTTCAGATTTTGGTTACTTATCAAGGTTACCCCCTCCTCTAGACCACCTGTCTTTTCACATTTTTGTAGGATGTTGGCTGCCCTGGAATATCAATTAGCTCTGATATTATAAACATGCTGACAGACTGTATTTGGTCAATGGCATCAATTTCATGTGCAGATTTTAAAATCAGCTTACTGTTTTCAATGCACCTGACCCCAGAAATATCCACCAGTGCATATTGTTACAGCATCAACAACTCCACCATGCTTTCAATGCCAATGGGCATGTGAGGAAGCTCATCATGGAAATATGAGTCAGGTTTGAAAATGTATATATAAACACAGTTGTTGTCATAGTATTTGCTTCTATGCACCTGCATGGGGTAAAATTATCAATACATGCATGACCGCCCCACCTCGTAACCAGTGTCACTTGGAAGCTGAACTTGAAAGTATATAGGAAATGTCAGCTGATAATCACAAACAAATACCTGATGGGGAGGATATTATCTGGATATAATCAGGTTTGCAGTGGATAGAATTTGTATACTCACCATGGCAACAACTGGTGACATAAGTGTTGCTGTAGTTGTAACTATTGCAACCATCATAGGCACACAAATTGGATTTGTCATTAGAGCGACATTGATAGCAAGAACTGGTGTGGCTAGCAGCACTGGAAAAATTATTTCCATTGTGTATACAATAAAAAATAAAATCAATACATGTCTATTCAGAAATTTTTTCAGCAACACAAAGCACTATTACCAAGCTGTACTCAGTGGCCATCAAAGATGAAATGATTACCACTGCTCAGTTTTAGACAGGGCCATAGACAACTCCACATACAGATACAGAACCAAGGGATGGAACCAATTGAATAATAGTAAACATGAGATGAGTGAGAAAGCCACCAAGACTGTCTTGTGGGCAGAGGTTGATTGCGAATGCAGTCTCAGACCCTTGTCAGTGAGTAGGTTGTCAAGGTCTAAAAGTTAACCCAGAAAAGTTACCATAAACCTGAAATCATGGTCCCTGGACCCTTTTTGTTACCTATAGGGATTTATCATACATACATGTGTGTAGCAAAAGGGGAAATGTCATGGGGGTTTGATGGAGCTAACCCTAATCAAAATCTGAATGTGGTTATAGGAAAATTTCGGTATCAAGGTCTCAGACCTCTGTTTCAGATGCATGGGCATTTGCAAAAGGGAATGGTCAGGGGATCTGAAAGGAATTATCACAGATCAGTAGCTAAAATCTGAAACCCCCATTCTATGTCTACTATAGTCTCAATGAAAAGATATGAAACTGATTCAAGTAACATACTGAGATAACATCAAGTCCTCTTTTATTAATACTTTTAAGATCTCTCAACAAGACATGTTTTCTGTGGGTGTGTGTACTCTTTTTGTTCTAGCTTTAGAACTTCAATTGTATAGCAGAGTCATACAGATAGAAAGTACAGGCACTCAAATCATAGGATAAATAAGGTGGTTCATCACATAGGAGGTATAGTTTTCCTATGTTCAGTTTCATATTTTTTATATTACCACACATTAAACTATCACTTTGTGATTCTGATTGGTCCAAATAAGCTGAATCATGGGAAAACATTTTTAGCACTGCCTTCTGGAATGTTTTGTTTTAAATGAACATTTGTGGTGGTCATTTTTTAACTCTGCACGTGAAAGGAAATTGAGGAAAAATTATTTTAGTTGTCTGAATATGGATATGTTACCCCTCCCCCCTCGAGGTTTGTTGTCATGTATAACAATATCATAAAGAGAAAAATGGTATAAAACTACAAAACAAGAACAACAATAAGAAGTAAAACTAAGGGATTGCTTATTTGATGGCATGGTGGGGGAAGGGCGGTATGTATATCTGTGACATAGGTATAGAATCCACCGTATATACAAGCATGGTTTAAAAGTTTAACTAAACAGTAGTAAATAAACTCACCACTGACAGTACTTTTTCCAACACAGCTGATCTTTACCCAGAGTATATGGGATGCAAATCTGACACGAAAAGAAATGTTTACGTCTTCTGTCCAGTCTTTTGTTCCAGTCAAGTATCCGGTCACAAATGCATTGCAGTAAATGTGGGAATTTCTGCATCCAGTAATCCTATTTCACATGATAATTGCAACAATGTAATGTTTTGTTCTGAAAGGGACATTCTAGGATGAACATGTACTCTAGGCCTGCTGTGTACCATATCTAACAATGTGGCATCACATCACATTAATCATTATGTTTTGAAAAATGATTTTGCCATTATAAAATGTTCTAATTATTGGTATGGAAGCTTTTTCTTTGATTTATAATTTTGTAAAATGGGACGATCTACTTGTAACTAGTTCAACTTTGATTGGTACTATATTTTATGCACAACAAATGAAAGATGCACCATCTGTCAGAATGAATAAAAAATTTTATTCTACTTTCTATGTAAATAATTTCCACTAAAATAAAAACTGATAAAGAGAATCTCAAATGGGTAATGATTTAATATTGAATTTATGAAACTTGTTCAATAGTGTCCGGGGGCCCCAAGTGGACGAGTGGTCAAAAGCGCTGTCCGTTATGGACCACTGCCATCTCACCTCTGGCTGCGTGTGTTCGAGTCAAAGATTCGGCAAATGTAGTTATGTGGGAAAGCTTGTCAGTAGCTTCTCGTGGGTCAGTGGTTCTTTCTGGGTGTTATCCGGGATCTTCCTCCACCATTAATACTGGCCGCCATGTATAGCCTATATTGTGCTGAATATTGGCGTTAAACCATTTTAAAAAAAAAAAATCAATAGTGTCCTTGTGATGCAATGCTTTGCAAAAGCTGGACATTATTCAACTTGTTTCATAAATTCAGTAATATATCATTACCATTTGAGATCCTCTATTTCAAATATACATACAAATATTCAAAACAAATAAATGCATTGAGCAGTTTAGTATTTTTTTGTTCAACAATATTTCTGTGTTGTAAATCACTCAGTCATATAAATAATACTGCAGTATGAAGACAATACGTATGTAGATTCTGTCCTTAAATTATTCTGTTACATTGCAGTATGAATCTGGAGGAACTGTGTTAAGTACAAACTGGAAAGAAATTGGGTCCAAAACAACAGAGGTTAAACCACCAGATGGGATGGAGTTCAAGAAATGGCAGTATTAAGAAGAATCCTTCCTGTATTTCAGCCTTCAATACATCCATGTTTGTAGCTACCTTCAGTGCTGAAAAGTGATGACTGCTCAGAATAACTAACCTTAGTACTGAAGTTTGATTATTTCCTCTTTTAGTCCTGAAGAGCACACTGTGTTGTTATGAAAAGTACTCTTTAGTTATATTGGCAATCATGAAGAGTTCACATTATTATTTGGTTATCTTGCTTCAACATAACAGAAGTAATTTTTTTAATGCTACACTACAACAGTTGAAGCACATGATTTGTTTATTACCCTTCGCTCTTTATTCTGTCCAGCCATTTGTGTGTTGAGGTCAGTTAGTACGGTATGTGTGTTACATGAATAAATTTCTTGGATTTATTCATCTTAGAAACACCAGTCTACTATAGAAACATTTAGAACAAGTTAATAAGAATTTTCCATGGAACACATATTAATAAGAAATTTAGTATTTGATGTTATTTGAAATGTAATACTGTGTTTATACCAGTAACTTTGATTCTCAGTTTCTGTCTGTCCGAACTTATTTGGTTGACATTTTCTGTCATTACCAGGAATGCTTTTAGCCACATAAGGCATTCATGAAGTATCTTGTTTGTTGCAGAATGGATTTTTTTATGATGTGGCAAACTGCAATATAAGACTATATAATAATATTCTTAAATATTAATGCACTGATATGTGTAATGTATACATCCAGTGTTAACAGGAAGATAGGTGTACAATGTACAGCCAATGTAAACAGGAAAATGTGTGTACAGTGTACATTCAGTGTTAGCAGGAATATAGGTGTAGAGTGTACAGCAAGTGTTAACAGGAAGATAGGTGTACAGTGTACAGCCAATGCAAACAGGAAAATATGGGTGTAGAGTGTACAGCAAGTGTTAACAAGAAGATAGGTGTACAGTGTACAGCCAATGTAAACAGGAAAATATGTGTACAGTGTACATTCAATGTTAGCAGGAAGATGTGTGTACAGTGTACATTCAGTGTTAGCATGAATATCTTTTCTGAATTGAGATGATAATAAAGTTCATTTCTGATTAAAGACTGCATTTGTCTTTTGATTAAGACAGGAGCTGCTGTTTCTTAGATGTTAGCATGCCACAATTTCAGCAAGAAGGTGCTGGTTTGGATCTGTCCAGACTGGGCTGGTATATTACAGTCTATTTTCTGTCATGTGTTTCTGAATGTGCCATTAAAACATCTTTCAGTCACTTCATTGTGTTGATTTTATTGTATTATAGTATTTCAATTACTAAGATGTCGATACAGTGCAAGCCCGCTATAACGCGAATTCAGATATAACGCAGTTGTGGCATGGCTCCCGAAATTTTGTATGTTCATTCGCACATGAAAAAATATTTATGAGTTTAAAGTTCATTATTATGGGAAGAGATCGCGTATGAAGTTGAATTTAATACGATCGTGGTGTGGTCCCTGCAAATTTGATTTTATGTATGTATATTTTTCTTTTTTTAATACGATAAATACTGTAAAACGTTTATTATCATTTTGGGGAAGAGATCTAGTATGAATTCGAATATATACCATCTGGTGACTTTTTTTATTATCCACATTGTTAGCTGTTTAATCTTGTATATACAACCATCGGTTTGGAGTGGAGAAATTCAGGGGCCCCATGAAAGGTAACCTTAAACTTGATATAAAATGCACTGAAATTTATGTATTGTTACAGAAACAATTTCTTTGTCTATACTGACAAACCATCTAAACAGTGTATTATTACATCATCATCCGCTTATGCTGACATTGAACATCGAGCATGAGTACTGTATGTTTTGAGATATTTGCTTTTTTTGTTGTTGACATTTCTGGTAGCAGAGATCAATCGGACTAAGCATTGTCTCATAATCTGACTTTGTCGGATTTTTGGCCGCTCACTAGTAATTAGTATATTTACTTAGACTGATATTTGTATGTGGATGGTAGGTAAAATTCCTCTTCATTCCATTCAGAATTAAATCCTTCAGAACACCCACATTTTTAAAAAAATAATCCGTGTCTTCAGACCAGAGCACATGCGTCTCTATCATACGTTGACCCTTTGTTAAATTTCTGACACAACGAGTGCAAGGCAGCATCACTCCGCTACCACAAATGTAAAAAATTAAAAAAACATCTTGTAGTGTATTCAGTGGGCAGGAGAAACTGTAAATACAATCAATCAAACGATGGCCACTTCATTTTTAAAAATGCACCCAGATAAAATAGTTTGCTGAAATTTCAAAGGAAGCAGATTACATTTGAAGCACCCACCGATTGTTATGAAGACGTACTCAGCAAATGGATTTAAAAAAAATATATGTCTCATGTAATACACTTATTTGATGTTGCCGCCACAATAAGAAATGGGCATTTGTTTGGTTCTCCAAAGCTATCCTTTAGCAGTGACTTCAATAACTCATGAACCGTCATCAGAGAAAGCCAACTACAATCTTTCAATAAAAACGAGCTTTTACTCAAAGTTAGTCAGTACCAAACTTAAATAAAAATGATGGAATCTGATGGGTTTTTGTATTTTCCGACGTGACAGGGACATGTTAACTGTGCCGTGAAAGTTTCCTTTTTGTTTCAAAACGTTTATGCTTATGAACACTACCAACAGCTGCTTAAAACGCAAACTAAGATTTACCGACTTGGGACTGAAAAGTATATGTGCATCGTCATTCGTTAGTGAGTGTGCTATGTTTTTCCACTGAATTCAGACCAATATGACCTGTGACAAAATTATTGAATATTTTAAAGCTGTGTGTGTGAATATTTTCGATGGAATCACTTGTATTGTGGATTCAGCGTTTCAACGTACAGTATATGTTGAGGTTCGTAGGCGAGTACACAGTGTTGATACTCTATTCATGCTATACATTAGACATGTATATATAAACAGTATTCACGTATATGTACCAATTTGTGGTTCTCTAAATAAAGTAAACTATTTATGTCTTCAATAAAGTTATATTTCTCATTTAATATGCATCAAGTTAAGATAGTAACTGTGTCCATGAAGCACGTATTTTACCACCCACATTTATTATCTACCCACCCCCGCAATTTGTTGGGTTTCATGCATGATTTTCTTCAGCTAACTAACCTGGTTGCTTATAACACGGTTCGGTCTATAACGTGGTCGGGTTCGTTGGCTCCTGACTACCGCGTTATAGTGGGGTCACACTGTATTAGGAAAACTAATGACCCTGAAATAGATCATTGACCTTGACTATGCATCCTTGTACCCTTGCATATACCTATAGTTTAAAAGAACACAGGACTATTTAGCAACATCATGCATGGTATCTCTCCAGCCTGTCCAACTAAACATCTTTGTCAGTCATTCTAATTTGGTAGAAAAGATCTTGTAAAGACAAAGTTATTCTAAATGTCACAATTGAGGAAGAGAAATCTCTCAAAAATGTACAATAAACATCAGTCCTTTCCATCTGTTATTAATTACATTGCTAGACAATAACTCAAGTCTGCATTAGTAGTTAAGCTGTGTTGCACTCTTCTGAATAATCACTCCAAATTGCAAACCGTTTATGATACAGCTTTACAGCTCAAATATCCTACCAAAATGGTATCCTACTGGGGTTTTATTTTTCTTCCATTTGTTTACCAATTATTGTATGAAATGCCAGGAAGAATGTAGTAATGCTAGTGTGGGCTTATCTCCCTTGAACTATGAATGTAAAGAGAAATTTAAGCACAGTGTCTGTTCTTATTCAGTTTGTGTCATAGTAATAGTTTCAAATGAAGTGAAAACTCAATTTCACAAGAAAGGGTAATAAAATGATGTGATATCTTGTTTTCATCTTGGATGGCATTATTTATTAATACCTTGTAAACTAGATCTTGTTTATGTACCTGGGCCTGGGATATATTACTGAATTTGCATACAGTGTTATCCAAGAACATTTTGAAGGACTTCTTGGATTGGAATCAGATTTGGTCAGATGTTTTACATTAAAATGACCTAAGTAAAATTTGAAATTCACTAAAATTTTGAGTCACATTTTACTTGGAACTGTGACTTCTGTTTCCACTAAATAATTTTTGAAGGATTCCATAAATTGAAACCAAATTGCACAAAACTTTATAGTATGTGGGCATAACCAAGTTTCATTTGGCATGGTTTTATAGAGATTTGCTATCTGTTTAATTTTGAACTTTGAGCTTTAATTGCAACATATTGTGCAGTGATATCTGTAACATATAGTCACATTTTATATTAAATAGACATTTGAATTCAAATATTAGATCAGTCTCCAATATACTTTTTCATCAATACCAAAACATTGTGCTTACTGTTGACACATTCTGTGGGCTGTATTGCTTGAATGTTACTATTTATATGCCATCACACAAAGACTTGAGAGACTTGTAACTTTGACAGTTATGAAGAAACATTCCTTGGATGGTTTCACTAAATTTATCCTTAAACATTTATTCTCTTATTCATATATATAAGTCGTATAGTTTCCCTATGTGAGAAAGTTGAGAGGGAAATGCCTATCTCTCACATGGGTGCCATCGTAGAAAGAGTAATAGAGGAATCCTTATTAACAACAAACAACTAAAAAACAAATAACTAAAATGTTTTTACTCTTTTTAATTCCTTAGAAAGTTCTAGAAAATGTACAGAATTTGTAAATTTCCTCCATGCAGATAACAATGCTATTTTATCTTGCCAACACTTTTTCTCTATGAGAAAGAGTCAAATAGTCGGTGACATGCACTGGGATCGGAAAACTTCTATGTTGATCAGAAGTTGTGGACGGATACTTTACATGGCCATGCCAATGTGCCTACCATGGATATGATTTCCATAAATCATCTAAGTGCACATGGTGCATCATATTCATCATACTTCTGGTTTAAATTGTTAAGTGTAGAATATGACTGATGCTCTCCCTCTCTCCATTA